>FMBT01000300.1:0-656027 GCA_900095095.1 Fragilariopsis cylindrus CCMP1102
ATAATTCTCATATATGAGAATTATTTTTTTTTAGATCGACGCTTCTTTTTTTTCAAATTGAAGCAATCTCACGTAGATTTCTACAGGACTTTCAGTACTACAGATCCAATTTATGACAATTTAAAGGGGGTAGTACACAAAATTTTCATTATTATGTGATTTTTTATGTGTCGTCTCCAAAATTTCCATCCAGGACGGACAAAAAGAAAAATCAGTTGACCAATGTTATAGTATCTCTTCCAGGTCTACTCAACAATAGGTCATGCCGATGCTAATGGGAAGAGAAATGGCGCTCAAAAGCTGTTGTAATGGTGAAAATTCCATTACCGGAGTTATCGGTATGTTTGATATTGCACCTCTTTCCATCCTATCGCATCACATCACATCGTATCATCTCTAGCACCGACGACGACAACGACAGTATGGTTTGAAGTAGTAGAAGAAGAAGAAGAAGAAGAAGAAGAAGACGTCGTAGACAAGGACAATAACTATCATCATCATCATTGGTATTTGAAAAAGAAAAAACAACAACAACGACGACAACAACGACGACAACAACGATGGATGATTCGTACGATCCTACCTTCCTTACAGCCGATGTTGATGTGGACTTTGACTTTCTTCGAGCACAGACTCAACATCAGGATGATACTAATGACTGTTGGGAAAGACAAGCAGAAGAAATAACAGATCCTAGTGATTTTCCTACTGCAACTGATTGGAAAGATGATGCACCAGATGTTATTTCTAATACAGTAGTAACATGCGATAAGGGCCGTATTCATATATGGAAACAAGGAAAGACAGAAATCGGAATCATCCGTACTGCATTTGGAGAAGATCATCCTTCATTTGGTACACTTGCTACTAGAATATTCGGATCAAAAAGCAAGCTGTTTCAATTGCTAGAATCAGAATTATCATTGTCATATGAAAAGTACTGCAGGTTTCTTGCCACTTTTTTTGCTGCATCAAGTAGAAGTTCGCCTGCCGCACGACTACTAGAAGACGATCGATTTGATTCTACTGGTATGATGGAAAGGGGTGAATATCATAGAGTCATCAAGCAAATAGAGGAACACAGGAGTGGTGACGAATCATTGTGGATGCAGATAGAAGAATTATTTAATTCACTTGCTAAGAAGCACTTTCTTTCAGAAAGAGGTGATGAAGAACTTTACATCGCATTGGATGACGACAAGCACCATTTCAATTATTCTAAACACGCTGATACATATGGTTTACAGAGAGCCCGGCACATTAAGACTAATAGAATGGGTCATATCGCACATACTGCAGGTTTAAGTGCAACAGGAATGCCTCTCTGTGTTATGTTTCAAAGAGAAGAGGAAACACAATCACAGGTGTATGAAAGGATGTGTAAGAGGATGTTTGGTGGTCGAACTGGCAATGGCAATCCTAGTCTACAAGGTAAGTGTTTTGATCTGTTGTATTCATATTTGTTATTCTGGTACGGGCGTGTTCATATTGTGATGGATTATTAGAATGTTGTTTTGATTTGCTGCGACGTCACCCGAGGTGCTTGTTGTTAAGTCATTCGACGTCACTTGGTGGTGCTTGCTGTTAAGTCATTCGACGTCACGTGAGGTGCTTGTTGCTGTTGTTGTTTCTTTTCGCGTCGAGACGTCACTTGAGGTGCTTGTTGTTAAGTCATTCACTTGTTGCTTCGCTTGTTCTTGTTAAGTGCTTCGACGTCACTGGAGGTGCAGACGGGTTCCGTATGTTTTTCTTCACAATATATGGTGTTGTTAATGATTTTACAGATTTTCTTTACAACTTACATTACAATTTTTTTTTTTAATCTAACAAAATATAGGAATAACTTTTGGTTCCGATCGAGGATACTGGACACCAACTCTTCTGTTTGTATTTCTTCTCAAATGTGGAGCTGATGTGATTGGTACTGTAGCTAGATGCTTCTGGTATCCCTTTACATTCACAAAAGGGAAGGTGACAGCAATACCAGAAGTTGACACACACAATAGAATTGAAATTAGGATGAAAGGAGCAAAGGATGTATTCTACAAGACATTGAAATGGGGTACTGCTAAGATCCGAGCAACATGTTACAGAACCGGCACCGGTACTGCTGTATCACTTGCAATGTCAACCCTTCATCATGGTCCTCTATTTGATTTGAATCTATCTTTCCCCAAGGATCACAAGTGGTATTTCAATCCAACTGTATTACAGGATGAAAGGAATGCAAAAGCATTCCCTGTTGTGGCTGGATCCGATCATTATGATATTATTAAATCACTGCCAATTCAACCTCTTACTCTTGTACAAGGTGATACTGTGTGGTTCATCATGAGACAATTTTCTCTAACATCATCTACTGTTGATAAATGTATTTCTTCAAGATGTAGAGAGATAACACAAGACCATGCTCTCCGTGATTCATATGAGACTGTTCTACATGCTGTTGATAGAATGAATCTATTACCAAGGATATCTGATTACAATGATGCAAGAAGAAATAATAATAATAATAATAACACTACAAACCGGCGAGCAAGAGGAAGGACAGTATTAGATGATATTATTGGTGGTGACAGTGATAGTAGTGACGACGATGAAGAGGAATCACCGGCCATGGATTGGCCAGCAAATTGGATCCGTCGTGTTAATGATGGTGAAGATGGTCTATTCAGAGATAGACTCAACTCTGATAATATGGATGAAGCTGTTATTAGAGGAATCATTGATAAGCATGATAATGGAAAATCAACCAGTTCTATATCAATATTGAAGAAGAAACTGATTGAATGGTCGGAGTTGTCTTCCTATCGCCATAGAAAGTACTTCTTTTATAATGTTCAACAACTCAAGGATCGAATATTAGAATTGGATGGTCAAGCAGCAGTAACAGGAAAGAACAAGATTGCTTTATTTGATCTTGTTGTGCGGTGTGATAGGAAAAGAGTTGGTCGTAATACAACTTTAAATAATAATCAAGATCCATATGATGATGATGAGGATGATGAGGATACTGTAGATCCTGTACTACTAGATATTTTTAAAGCATCGAAAATGAAGCCGTTAAAGGAAGAAGCCAAGGCGTATTGCAGACAAGGACACCTTCTAGAGCTTCCATTCTTGAAGCAGTTCCATCAGCACAGTATGGAAGGACTTACATGTGGTTACAAGTCAATTGCTATTCACGAAACACCTGTTGGTACGTTGCTTTGTTCTGATTTGATTTGATTTTTGATTCGATCCGATCCGACGCGAATTGTACTGTACTGTACTGTACTATATCGATTCGGATAGATTCGGATCGTACCATAAACTGTACTGTACTCTACGATTCAATTCGATTCGGTACCGTACCGTACTGTACAGTACAGTTTATGGTACGATTCGATTCGATTTGATTTTTATTGGTCAAGAATGATTATGTAATTGTTCCTTGCCGAAAACCATTGGCCTGAAATGATAATGTAAATTTTCTTTACCGAAAATTACTGGTCAAGATTTATTATGTAAATGTTCTTTACCGAAAACCTTTGGTAAAAAATAATTATGTAAATGTTCTTTGCCGAAAACCTTTGGTCAAGAATCTTTATGTAAATTCTCTTTACCAAAAATTGTTTGTCAAGAATTATTATGTCAATGTTCTTTGACGTGACGAAAACCTTTGGCCAAGAATTGATTCGATTTGATTGATTCGATCTGATTGATTTGATTTGATTTGATTGATTCGATTCAATTGTTTTCGCTCAGATTTAGTCCTTCCTTGTCTAATTTCGATCAGATTTGTCTGATTTCGCACTGATTTAGTCCTTTCTTGTCTGGACCAGTCTTTTTCTGGACTGATTTAGTTGCGAATCTGTTTCGTATATCATATAATCTCACTCTTATCTATCTATTTATATATATATATATATCAGTTGAATCGACATCAATTACAGGTGCACTGGATTCATCAGACGCTGAACTTATTTACAAGAAAGAAGATCATGCTGTTAATGATAGTGGTAGTGATACCGATGATGATGATGATGATATTGCTATTGAAACTATGCCAATCGAAATTAAAGCTCGCGTTGCTCATAGCACTTTCTATTCTGAAAGACAACTGATTGAAGCTAATCTTGGATTAGCTGCCTTTGAGAGTGGAGAACCTTGGTATGTTGAAATTGATGCAGAGGGAGGAGAGCTTCACAAGTGGATCCCAAAGCACAAGGAAAGTTTTCAGCTGCTTCATCATGTTGCTGTTAGAGATTCAAGGAAGGGTCTCTTCCTTGTTGGGAACAAGACGAAATTGATGTTTGGTGTGTTTGTTACATACAGTGACAATCTTATTGCTTCCTACCGGGCTCTGTTGAAAGATCTTTTTGATCGAGCTCTGAAGCCCTTCTATGATGATAATATTCAACTACCACAAGCGAAGATTGAGAAGATTCTACAAGCAAAGGAAATGAAGAAACTTAACATGACCTATCATTCCTTTCAAACTGACTTCTATATTTGGAGGCAGTTGCGTATAAAGAAAGCATTACAGCTCCCAATTCCTCCTTGTAATCGGATCCTTCCTTACAATCATTCAGTTTGGAATAACTTGAAGGGTGCTTCCGATACAGCCACAAAGCTGATGTGGAACTGTCAGATCAAGTTTGCTTCTAGTGGACGGTCTCAAGTGGTTGCTTCTGCTAAATTCTTACAGTTGTATTCTATTCTATTACATCGAGAATATCAAGTTTCTACTGCAAAGACAAACTTAAACGTTTATGCCTCTCTATATCATTTCCGGAACTCAAGAAATAAAAATTATCCCTTCCACAAGACAGTTGATACACTTTCTATTTGGTTTATCAAGCAAGCAGATGATGCTGTGGCTGCTGCTGCAGCTGCTGTACCTCCTACTCCTCCTACCACAGCACTAACTATCGATACTACTGGAAGCAATGGTCCTCTCGTTCAAACACCTCCTCGTGTACAACGGAATAACAGAAGCTCTTTCCAAGAGATTAGAAACTATACTACAGTCACCGGTGGTACTCCTTGTACTGGTAGAGCTAGAGATCCATTGAATAAAACAGCTGAATGGGAAGCAGATCAAGATCGTCTGAAAAATTGTAATGGTACTCTATATAAGGATACCAAGAAAAGAAGTAAGTGCTGTATTTGTGGTGGCAATACAAACCATGTATGTATTGGATGTAAGCGACCTTATTGCATGGTGAATCGAGATGAAAAGATATGCAGTATGATTTTAGGTGGTGATTCTAGAGTTGCATTTTTGGATGGGGAACGACCACCTAGTGAATTAGTAATGAATGGTGTAGCGGCTGATGGAAGTACAAAAGAGTTTTGTACTGTTGAAAATGGATGCTTTCATATGTATCACCGGCAATCAATCTCACAAAGAGTTAACAGCCTACCATCGCCAGCTCTAGTCAGTCCGGTGGCAGTAGAGGAATAAATTTATTCGTATTCGTATTTGTATTACTACTGCTATTTGTATTTGTATCTGTAGTATGTAAATAAATAAATGATAATAATAGTATTTATATTATAAACTTTATCTTTGTTATCACACTAGTATTAGATTTACGATTTGATTCCGATTTGATTCGATCCGATTCGATCGATTCGATTCAGTACATCAATGTTTTGTTACCACTAGTATTAGATTTACGACTTGATTCCGATTTGATTCCGTTCCGATTCGATTCGATTTGATTTGATATTTATTGGTCAAGAATGATTATGTAATTGTTCCTTGCCGAAAACCATTGGCCTGAAATGATAATGTAAATTTTCTTTACCGAAAATTACTGGTCAAGAATTATTATGTAAATGTTCTTTACCGAAAACCTTTGGTAAAAAATAATTATGTAAATGTTCTTTGCCGAAAACCTTTGGTCAAGAATCATTATGTAAATTCTCTTTAACAAAAATTGTTTGTCAAGAATTATTATGTCAATGTTCTTTGACATGACGAAAACCTTCGGTCAAGTTCGATGACTGTAGAAGAATAAACAACGTACATATGTTACGATTGTATTTGTATTTGTATTACTACTGCTATTTGTATTTGTATTTGTAGTATGTAAATAGTTAATAGTATTTGTATTATAAACGTTACTAGTATTAGATTTATGATTCGCTTCGATTCGATTCGATTCATTCAATACATCAATGCAATTCATTTTGATTTTCATTCCATCCATGAATTAATCGTACCGATGATGGTGTTACTGTCTTCTAATGAAATTAAAAAAGTAAATACTTCATCAGCATGAAGAATAGAAGGGAATACAGTAGCTGTAGAAGATGTTGTAACAGTCATCTTTCCCATCTTGTGAGTGTCGTTTCTGCTCTTGATTGGTTTGAATCTGATGTTAACACCAACACCAGTAAGTGATATTACTAATTCTGGGAAGGGGACTGATGGCCACTTAATATCATCATAAACTAGGAGCCTCTTCAAGGAGTTATCAATTGCAATACTACCATTAAATCCTAAACCAGGCCGACTAGATCTCTCCCACATCGGACACTGCATTCTAATTCGATTGTCGGTCATGGTGGTGGTACTTGTTTGTTTATTTATTTTTATGGTGTTGTTGTTGTTGTTGTTGTTGCTTTGTTTTGTTTATGATTTATGATTTATGGAAATAATAATAACAGTAATGGTAGTACAGCGAGTTGAGTTGCGTTGTGTCGACGCCAACTTTCTTTCTTAAGAGAAGACCAACTGAAGGAATTTTCACGAAGACAAATAATAATAATAATACAACGTGTGGAGTTGAGTAGAGTTTGAGTTGCGTTGTGTCGACACCAACTTTCTTAAGAGAAGAGCAACCGAAGGAAGGAATTTTCACGAAGACAAAACTCGTTGTATTATTATTATTACTATTATTATTATCTTCATAAATCATAAATCATAAACAATACAATACAATACAAGCACGACGACGTAAACAAAAGCAACAACAACAAAAATGAAGACATCCTTTTCCGTAAATGTAACTGGTAGTATTACTATCAGTATTGAATCATCGAATGAAGATGGTGGTGGTGCTGCCGGCGATGTTGATGATGTTGGCAATATTCTTGTTGATATGCTTCTTAAATCATTAGTAAATGATGCCGTCAAGAAGTATGCCGGTGACAAGGGAACTCCTACGATTGAAAAAGAAGAACAAGATATCTCCAGTCCTCTTCCACAACGTCGAGTTCCTTTAGATGCTGACGATGATACTGTTGATCCATACGCTTCGAATGATGCTGATGCTGATGATGATGCTAGTACTGTTGATCCAGACGCTTCGAATGACGATGACGATGACGATGGCGATGACAATGAAGATGAAGATCAGGTCAGTGATCTACTACCTAATGTCGAGATCGACAATGAGTATGAGGAAGACTACGAGCTCTCCCAGAAGATGGGCTTGATGAGTCTTCGTCGTCGCGACTAAGTGTTGACCACCATTGTCATTCTTAATGATAGTAATTTAATTATTCTAATCCATTGTCATTCTTAATAATAGTAATTTAATTATTCTAATCAAATTTACCTCATTTTAGTGACAACTTTATGTGTTCCTAGTTGTTTGTGCTGTTACAGATGCATCGGCTTGTCATCCTCCAAAATGAATGAAATTTAAAAAAAAATCACGTAGAATTCTACACAAACTTTGTACTAGAAATTCAAAAAATCTTGCGTTGTGAAGAAAAAAATAATTCTCAAATATGAGAATTATTTTTTTTCAAACATGGATAATTCTCAAATATGAGAATTAAAAATCATCATGGATATAGTCCTAATATATTTATATTAGTATGAAACTCAAATATGAGTTTTATTTGAGTCGATTGAGTCGAGCGCAATTATATTGACAACTTCTTTCTAATTACCGGGCTGAAGTTACAAATCCGTTATCAATTAAGCCTAAGTGCGCACTAATTCGCTCACCTTATCAGCGAGGAATGAAAAAGTGCGAGGCGCATATCATCGCTCAACTTTTGTTTCAGATTTTTGTGCGAGGACGTTCAATTCGCAAATTGATCGAACTTCAAAATATCTCTCACAACTTGCACAACTTGTTGACAGGGGGCGTCATCACTACTTTCTTTTCCTTTACCTTACTTTATCTTCTTATAGTATCATACCATCGAATCGAATATAATGAATGTCTTCAAGAAACTAGTTGTGGCGAACAGGAGGAATCGTTCCACTTCTGTCGTTAGCGATGATGGTAACAACACAGATGAGGATAACAACTTTTGTTATCACCAGCATGACGATGGCGACGGAACGGGAAAGATCGTTGGTGAGAATAGTGGTTCTTCGTCCCTGTCGCTTTCATCCCTATACGGACGTCGCTCTTTACCTCCTCCGACTGTGGTTACTTGTTCCAAGTTTGACAGTGATGAAGCCTTTGCGATTGTCGCCAGAGCTATGGTGTATAGATACGAACACGATGACTTGACCGAACGGGAGGCGATTGAAGCAACTCTTGGTATGATGGACGATAAGCGTGCCTTTATAGAGGCGATGGACTTGAAATTCACTACTCTAGTTAGCGATGATTATATCTCATCTCAGCAGGACGGTAGTGATGCTATTTCAGAAATCATTATTCAAACTCGATCTATTTTTGATAGCACGCTCAAATCAATGTGGAGAGAAATGGATAGTGACGAATCAACGAGTGTCGACGATGAAACTTTGGTTGAACAAAGAGATGATGATGATATGGTCGGTTTTGAACGGTACGCGAAGCAACCAAAAACTCCAAAGAATCTACGTATGTCACCTATCCAAAGCTCGTATAACTACAAAAGCCAAGGGGAAGATATGCCTCAAAGCACTACTTGTTCTGGTGGAAATCAACCATTCAAACGTCAACGTCGATGGTTTTTTGCTGAAACAGAAAAACATTCTTCAGTTACTCCACCATCTATTGGTAGTGAGGAGACCGAATGCGGGAAACTCTTTTCGAATCCATTCTCGGTGAAAAAATCCCTTCCAAAATTTCATTTCGACTTTGGTGGTATCAACAGCAATTCATGCAAAAGTAAGTTCTTTCTAATGGGAGGAGGAGGAAGAGTGTCTCATCAACCCGTACAATCGTTGCAGCTTGATGAGTATTCATATATGGGTGGAGAAAGAGCATCATCGTATCTGCCTCCGACGAGCCCCATTCGGAAAGTATCGGAAACATATAGCTCAGCAACTGACACGGGGAAGTTTATCATCGATTAAAGGGTTATTGATCGAGAATCAGTTGCGGAATTAATGAATGCTACAAGAAGTAACACAAATAATAATGCGATAGTACAGCAATTGAGTTTAAAATATGAGATAGATGGCT
This sequence comes from Fragilariopsis cylindrus CCMP1102, assembly GCA_900095095.1. Classification (NCBI taxonomy): domain Eukaryota; phylum Bacillariophyta; class Bacillariophyceae; order Bacillariales; family Bacillariaceae; genus Fragilariopsis; species Fragilariopsis cylindrus. The sequence goes on from FMBT01000300.1 coordinate 9,354, forward strand.
CTTATCTTACTATTTTCTGTAGACTTAAATTAGTTTAATATTGTACTGCACAAAATTTCATAACGAAATAGATAAAATAAAAAATTATAAATCAATTAACATACACAAAAAATTAACAATAGTTATAAATTCTGTAGATAAATATATATAAATGGATATTAACATAACAATTTTCATTCTATACTACGGTCGAAGCGAAAACAATTTTCTGAAAAGAGAACATATACAGTACATCCTTTTTACGCTACGGCATTCCTTTTTCACGTTCATGGTCCTTGGTGCTCGACGAATCCAGTAGCATTGCACCAAACGCCTCCATAGTGTTCATACGAAGTCGTATGTCTCCCCATCTGTGCTATGGTAAGAGGGAAAAGTATAATAGACTTTATAGTTTCGTTTCGGCTGCCTAATCTTCCAGTAGGAATTTGGTATCTTTCCATTAGACTATCTCGTGTATTGATGGTGGCTTTGATAGTGAAGGCTATCATGGAGGCATTAACGAGGATAATCGAAAGGAAATCCGCAGCTGAAACCGTCACATAGCTGTGGAGTTTGAACTCGAGCCCGGAAACAATAGTTAGATTTAGACCAGCCCAAAAGCACAGGATACTTATTGCCATACCACGGGGGGACCATAATCCATCCTGTGGAGTATTTTCGATGGGTTTCCTTCCAGTTATATCCAAACCAACTCTCTCCATTACTTGCGCTAAGGCAAGGAGCGGGCAAAGGAAAGAAAGAAGGAGCATAGGGTGACGAAAACCATATTTAAAACAATCAAATGGTCGGTCTCTCCATCTACCAACAGGAATACCCTCGTCATTTGTTACTTTCATATAGCAATAGAAAGTTTGCCCCTTTCGTATACCACCATTTGGTACAGTTGCAAGGAAGCGCTTGTCGTTTATTTCAGCTTCAAACTGATAGCCTCCTGGTAGATCGGAGGGGGCAACAACGTCAACAATCGGCAGTTCATTTTCTGAACTACTGTGCCCAGGCGGTAACGTATCTTTTCCGTTGTTATTTTCAACATCAGTGTCAAATGATGAAATTACTTCAAGTTGTTTATCTTGGGTGGGAGGGACATATCCAATGTTCTGCCACAAACCAGATAAAACCGTTTCGCTGGCCTTCAAACTTTCTGTGGTGACGTTGGTTGTATCGAGGTTAGTAACGTTGGTTGGTCTGATTCCTTTTCCATGAAGCGCACGTAACTTTCCCTGGAGTTCTGCGACCTGATTCCTCCAAAATTGTGACGCCTCTGCTGTTACCGACTCTGACATAAGATTTGAGGCTTCTTGAAGCTCTGTGGTTAGTTGCTGTCGAGCTAACTCATCTGGGGTGTTTGGTTGTGCATTTTGAATAGCTACATTGTTCACCTTAAAAGTTCTTCTTGATGCCGATTTCGATTCTCTCATTTTCTGCAACACAAAAAGCGAATTGATACAACACAAAACAATACAATAAATGAGTTCACGAAGTTGTCTACAGTATATATATATATATATATATATATGACATACTAGAAATTACTTACGCTGATGGGAAAATTGGTTCCAATAGGAGCATAAAGCAGATTGGCTTCGCCATCACGATCAAGGCCCAGGGCATGACATTGACGAGTCACTAAATGAATTGGCTTTGACGAATCATCTGGACACTCCTTCAATCTGTACCTAACTGCTTCGATGAAACTTTGCCTTCCTGGGACTACCCGATTCAAATGGTACAGGTCTCCAGCTGATAGTCTAATGGTTTTAACGTTTTCATTTGATAAGTGTTCTTCAAATCGATCGACGAGAAGCTTGGCAATGATATGAAACGAATTGTCATTGTGATTCAAATCCAAAGCTTGCGAGCGAGAAGTTGCACAACTACGACTTGCAATCATAGGATGTGCGGGATCGAGTTTTTCCAGTCGAACCAAAGAGGAAGTTGAGATGTCCTTATACCTTGTCGGCGCCTGGTCTCTCTCATTATTCATAGAAGTATACCTGGTCGTAGATGCTTCCACCTGACGCGAATCGGTTCGGTTTTTGAATGCATTCGTATCATCCCCTTCAGCAGATGTAGGTGATAGATACGAAATAGTATCTGGAGGTCTTGTTTTACTGCTTTGATGTTTTGTGTTGTTGATATTATTGCTCAGCGGAGAGGCCAGTCCCTTTTTGCCTTTGTAACGAAAACCTGGGTCCACATTTTGCTCTGCTTCATTAGCATTTCTATTTATCCACCCAAACATATTCGTCTTCGTCGATAATAATATGTACCGCCGACTTTTAGAGTGAAGTCAGATTAGACGTCAATTAGAACCTAACGATTTATAAAAAAAAAAAAGACACGATGGTATCACGATAGAGAAGATAAGAACGATGGGAATGGTGGCATGTACATGCTATGCTTTCTTAGAGCAGTTTAGGTGGGGTTTTATTTCGATACAGTTTACACTTTGAAGTACTTAGTGGAGAGAAAAGTATAACGTTACTCTCTTTCGATAAAAAAACGCCTTTTTTTGCGATTTCCAAAATGCATGTCAGGCGCGGAAGAAAAAAAACGGCTAATTACGCATTTTTGATTGGCTCACAAATTCCTCAGTCATACTTCGATATGTACATGCATACTGCACTAACAATTTCATTCGTACTATTCTGTACAAAATGATGATGTATTCACATCGTCTCATCATGTGTGTTAATGTTAGGTGATATTTATTGTACAAAAAGTGGATCTTCGAATGAATCTTCAGTCTACTGAATTCAATATTTTGCTTAATACCGTAAATCTTACTTAGTGCAGTATCAATCAAGGATCTTCATCGCTTCGCCAACAATACCGATACCGTGCTCGACACAAATTATACATAAATTTTAAAAATACTTGCTTTTTCAAGTCTTACTATCGTTGTCTTCAGCGACGTAATGATCAGCGCGATTGGTATCACATCTTTCAAATATTAGCTTTAGTTTTCAATTTTCTGGCGAATACTCAGGAATATGAATCATTTAGAAAAGATGAAATTGGTAATCCTGCTAGCTATAATAGTAGTTGCTACTACCACTATTGTTTCAGGGATGAAATTTTCTTCATCTCATCAGAATCGACACAAGCATCCATCAGAGCGTTTACTTGACTTACTCTCAAGTGCAAGACAGCACCAAAAGGCAATGAAAGTTGTTGGAGTCCACGATGCTCTATCGGCACGTATCGTACAACAACAACACGAGAGACAAGAGATGAAATTAATAGAAAGACAACAACAACAGAAAGAAGGTGCGCTGTTTTTGCCTGAGCCTTCCACTGCAATGGGACTTTTTGTGAGTGGATTTGGTGTCTCAGCTGCTAGAATTGGGCGACCTGATGTATCAATTTTGACTCGTTACGAAATCGAAGATACTGCTAGGAATATTATTTCGGCGGTATCGTCGTCGTCGTCGTTATTCCCTCCACCACCGGTGATAGTGGATGGGGATACCGGTTTTGGTGGAACTGCTAATGTTCGTGAAACGGTCCGTCGAATGGCTGCAATCAAAGCCGCTGCTATAACAATCGAGGATCAAATTTTCCCTAAGCGGTGTACTTATATCGCTGGCACCGATATTACGTGTGTATCGAGGGAGGAATCAATCAATCGGATCCGAACAGCTTTGGCCGCACAAAAGGAGGCTTACGAATTAGATGGGAATGAAATATTGATCATAGCTAGAACTGATTGTAGAATGTCATTCGGTTTAGATGAAGCCATCGAACGCTGCTTGGCCTTCCAACAATTAGGTGCAGATATTGTGTACGCTGAAAATCTCCAGAGTGAATTGGAGTATCGTACTCTACGAAAAGCAATGATCGATGGCGGGTCAGATGACGCTACTGCTAGTAGTAGTAGTAGTAGTAGTATCACTCCTATGCTAATGGCGCAGTTCCAAACAGGAGAAAAAGACCAACGCTTATATACGGGGAAGGAAGTGAGCGCAATGGGCTACGAAATGACTCTGTACGGTGTAGTCGGTCTCCAAGCGGCGGTTTCCGCCCTACAATTAGTATCATCCGAAATCTTTGATGATGACAGTGGGTGTGACGGAATCGTTAAGTCAGCATCGCTGTCGACGCTTGATCAAATAAAGGATGTTGTAGGGTTTTCAGAACTTGATTCCTTCGAAGAGAAGTACGGATGTATCTAGCACCGCATAAAGTTGTTATAATTGTTTCAAAATTGATTCTAGCTAGAACGTTAATTTTATTAATATCAGTATCAATTATTATTACTATTATTATTGAAATATGTCATTAACACGATCATCCCAAAAAGTCCATAGATTAATCCGAATTGATTTCTACCAAATATCAAAGATGGAGAAACCTTGTACAGGTTCAAACATAGTAATACCATTAAGAAGAGGCGACAGAGAGCTTCCAGGACTGCCATAGATCATCTTGCAAACAGACATGTTCAGCATTAATTAAGAAGTATGTGATTTGTAGCTAAAATATTGACCTGGAAGAACATATGTTATGGTCTGAGATTTATATTATTCATATTTTCATACAAGGGTCCTCTCCACTTTTGGTGGATATGTGTTAGCAATACGCTATACAGGCTACTATTACTAGCCAGTAGGAGGAGGTACATATAGGCATCTGGTGATAATTATTAGGGGGTAGTATGATGTGATGAAAGGCTGGCAACAAAGTTGGATGAGAGACAATTATGATAATCGATAACAAGGTATTGTACTCACAACTAATCCCCCATCCATTCCTTCAGAGTCCACTCAACTGAGGGATTGGAGTCAGTGCAGTGCCTGCCGTGATAAATTCAAGAATTTGTTGTGATGGCTTTGATTATGCTTCCTAGATCCCATGCTGATACTACTATAAAGCCTTCCTGGATCCCATGCTGATACTATACAGCTTTATCTTATCTCAAGCACTTTTGATCTGGTCACCGACCAGTTACAAGAACATTTTTGCAGCTAAGAGTTGTAGTTTTCAGTTGTTGATGGGCTCTGTGCAAATATGGGGGTTGTATTTTGGTCCAAAGTTACACGTACTTCCTCCAGTCAGCGCTAATTTACCCCGCGCTATCGCGTCAAAATTTCCAATCAATGAGATTTTGAAAGTTTTCGAATCACTCTCCGTGCTCTAGCGCGTCTTAATTTTCAAGGGATGGCCCGATCCGCCAAATAGAGGAATTTCCACGCTATCCCTTAATAGACTGAGGGTAGGGGCCGTATATGGGCCCGTAACACGCGAAATAATCAAAAAAATATGTTATAATCTAAGCTAAACTACGTGCTAATTGCATAGAATGACTAGAAGCAGTTAATAAAAGGAATAAGTAAAATTCTCTTATAATGTTAAGTTTATAAATAACAATGATATCAAGTAGATGATGATATCATTGTAATGATGCCACACACACTGTTACTGTATCATCAGTACGCAGATAGTGAGGCTACGATTAGATGCGGATTTTAGTAACGTAGTATCTAGTAGGAACTAATTCAGTCCCCAACAAAATACGCGTAAATTCGCGCGATAAGATAAAGAAAAATAGCAATACTGAGCGCGAAATAAACTAAAAAACGCATAATATTTTGTCCAGCAGTCTGGCTGAAATCGGTCCAGTACTGCCATGCCCTAGACTAGTATATAGGGAAGAGGCTTTCTATTGTGAGATAATGTATATTATAAGCATTAGTATTGGGTTCTATTCTAGAGAGCTGCTTCCATCGTAAAGGAGGCAGTTCATTTGATTCGTTAGCGATTGATTTAGCGATGAATCACTAGTGTTAGTCCCGTGATATATGTACGCACTGCATTCTCCTCCGATCCATATTAGTATTTCAAATAGATCCTATTGTCATTCAACTGTTGTGGTAGGAGTTTCAAGTTTGCGATAGTATGGAGCAACCCTCCTAACATTGACATTCTTGATGTTTGTTGGGGATTTTTCAATTAATATTGATCCATTATTGTTATGTTTTATAACTTTATAAGGCCCTTCACGAGGTATTGCTAGCTTGCGAAGGATGCCTGGCTTCTTCAGGGTGATGAGGTCACCTTTCTGATAGATGTGAGGTACTCTGCTTGAGTTTTCTCTAATATTATTTTTGTTTATTTTTGTTTGTTTATTATTTTTGATTTCATTCCAGTCAATTTCAGTTGATACTGGTGAAAACATATCTCTTCCAAACACAAGCTGTGCTGGTGAGTGTCCATGTGATTGATGATATGATGATCTAATTGCATAGGCCACTGAAGAGAGGTATTCATCGAATGGATCTTCGTTATCCGGATCGATTGGTGTATTTTCTAAGTCAAATGTTGCTAAACCATCACCTAACACTTGGTGTATACGTTCTAGTATCGCATTTGATTGAGGGTTCCAAGCATTGCTTGGTCTTTGTTTTAAACCCATATTATCACAGAGTTCAGCAAACTCTGCTTTAAATTCAGTTCCATTATCAAATCCAATTTCTTTTGGGCGTGGGTATCTTGCTAACCACACACTGTCAAGGATTTGTTGGCATCTGTATGCTGTCGGAGGACCATATAACTGTTGTTGTTCGAACCAACCAGTGACTGGATCGACCATGGTCATTACATGTACTTCATATGTAAAGCCATTCGAATTCACTACTGACTTTGGTCCCCATAGATCTACGTTGACTCTATTCCATCGAATAGCTTCTGCAGTCTTGGGTGGTAGTAGTGAGTACTTTTTCTTGCCAGCTTTCTTGTACATCTGGCACTCATGACAGGTCTTGACAAGCTGTTTCACCTGCTTGTTGAGACCACTCCAAGTGAATACTAGCTTGATTGTTTCAATCATGCGTTTTTCACCTGGATGAATTAAGATATTATGATACCACTCTAATACAACTTGTTGTTTCGATTGGGGTACCAATATTCTGTTATTCTTGTGTATTAGTTCAATTCCTTCCACAGATTTATATGTGTAGGTTGTTGAACTTGTATTGCTCTTAATGTGGCTGTCAACCATATTTACTAAGTGTTCATCATTCAGCTGTGCTGTTTGCATTGATTGTAGATCTAATGGGTATGACGATTGGTTGTTGGTTGTGTAGTCTTCAGTATGTTGTTATCAGAGTCAAAACCATCCTCAGTGAAGTTTGATTCTGACATAACATGCAAAGATTCATCATCTTTACGTCTTCATACTGTAGTCTCTTTTGTTTTTTCCCACACTCTCAAGTCATCAGCCTTGTCATTAAGATCTAATCTTGATAGAGCATCGCAGCATCGTTATCAATGCCTGCAATGTGGACCACTTTAGGATTATATTCTTCTACAAGTTTCCTCCACCTCATCATTCGTTGACTAGGCAATTTGGCATAGAGGAGATTGAGATGATCCGTGTGGACTGTCAAGTCTGGCCACGAATGACTCCTGCAAAGGCTTTCAGACCTTCTACTATTCCAAGGAGTTCCTTTTCACCTACAGTGTAGTTCAACTGTGGATCGCTGAGTTTTCTTGTGTAGAATCCAAGCGGTTTGCCGTCTTGTACTAGAGTGGCACCCAGTTGGATGTCACTCGCATCTGTGTACAGATGAAAGGGCTTGTCAAAGTCTGGAAATGATAACAGTACATCTGTTTTGATCATTTCCTTGGCTTTGTTGAATGCAGCTAGATGCTTTTCCAACATAAGAAATGGGATAGGACGTTGGTACTGTTCTTTTCTTTGTTGAAGCTGCTGCTAATTCATTCAATGGGGCTAGGATATGACTTCTACCCCGGAATAGGTCTCTGTAGAAATTTATCATTCCTAGGAACCTTCTGAGTTGCTTTCCACTGTTGGTGGTAGTATTCGATCCATTGCTTCAATTTTCTTTGGCTGTGGACCGATACCTTCACTTGTAAGCTGGTAGCCAAGATATTCTACACTCTTTTGCATGAAGAAACTCTTTCTAAGATTAGCTTTGAATCCGGCATCTTGTAGACGCTGCAGGACTTGCTCAACCTTTTGTAAGTGATTTTCTGTTGATTCATTCACTCTTTGAATCACCAGTATATCATCTATGTATACCAATACGTCGAGTCCTCTAAGTGTTTCGGTCATGATTGACTGAAACATTGATGGAGCACACGCGACACCCATAGGCATTCTTAGATATCTATACTTCCCCCAGGGTAGTATAGTTGCACATAGTTTCTGACTCTCTTCATCAAGTGGAATCGTATAGAAACCAAGAGATAGATCAAGAGCTGTTGCAGATTTAAACTTTTCAAGTTTCTGCAGTGTTTCGTTGATTCGTGGAAGTGGAAAGGGATCCACTTCAACCCACTTGTTCAACTCGCGGAAGTCTGTTACGATACGTATATCACCAGTCTTCTTAGATACGCCAAAGGATGGAGAAGCCCAAGGGCTATCATCATGCCATGGTAACTCCTGTAGTACACCAATGCTGACCATTCTTTCCACTTCTTTCTTCGCGATATATTCATAAGCCTTAGGAAGGTTGAAATACCTTCCCTTATACGGCACCACACCAGGCTTGAGCTTGATGTGTGCGGGCTTGCAGTGTTTGAGTGTACCCAAACCTCCACCAAAGAGACCCTTTTCGAATTTACGGAGGGTCTTTTTCAGCTTTTCTTTGTTGTTCGAATCAATATCTAGATCATTAACTATAGCATCTATGTTAACCTTGGAGTAGTTGCATTCCAACATCTTGTTTTGCCTCTCTTCTGCTTCTTGTAGGAGAGGGCTATCGGTGTGCATGCTATAGAGCATGTTACAGGTGGCACGACTGTGCAACTGACCAATAGTCTTTAGAGGGATCTTATCTTCATTCCAATGAATTTCTTGCTCTTTGAATAAGATATTGATACCCATATTCCATAGGAGATCATTCCCAATAATAACATCATACTGTTGTTTTCTTGGGTTAGATGTCTCATCCACTTGGAACTTGTATTCGATGGTTTGATTCTTTTGGTTTTCAAATTCAATCATCTTGAATCCCACGCTAGCTGTCATTGAGGAATGAAATACACTTCCATATGTTTCATATTTGATGGTGTTTTCTTTTGACAGCTTGGTTCGTCGATTCTTATCTGTGAACTGTTTTAGTATCATTGACTTGGTACATCCAGTGTCTAGGAGACATCGCGCCATAGTATCATGTCCATTGACATTGATAGAAAGCAGTACCTCACAGAAGCGTCTCGCGCCATGTTGAGGTTTAGCTCGGCTTGGATATAATGTACCATCAACAGTACCAACTAGAACCGGTGTAGGCCTGTGAAGGATCCTACGTGGCTTCTTTGTTGTTGCACTTCATCTCTTGAAGTACTTCTTTGCTTGCTTTTTGTATCGCTTAAGATCTGAAGGATCGAAATTGATATTCTTTCACAAGGATCAAGCCAGCTGATGCTAGACATGCATCTGTTCGCTTGATTCAATCCTTCTTCCAATCATCGTCATCGGAATCACTTGAATCGGAGCTTGCGCCGGTTGCTTGCAAACATGGCTTTCATGTATTGCTTAGCTTCCTTGTTGAAGGTATTATAATTGTTGCCCTTACGACCACTGTTATTCCCTCCTCCAGATTGGAGCTTCCAGCATTCACCTGCGTGTCTCTTGCCACAGGTGTCACACTCGCGCTTGCGCTTCTCTCCACCATTCTGCTTTCTATTTGAAGAAGATGTAGCAGTATTGAAGATTTTCCTTTTCCTTTCTGCAGTTCAGCAATATCTTTTGCTTGTTGCAACTGTTCTTTTACAAATTTTAATTGTTTAAGAATACCCGGTTCAATCTCCTTGAGTTTGGTGATTGATTGGACGTATGTGTTGCTTTGTAAGCACCACCCATCATCGTGAAGTTTTGTGAGGTATACTGGAGATAGAGCGTACTCTAATATCTCTCGACAGTTCTCTTCATCATACTTTGTAGGATAAAGTCCTTTCTTCGCGCCGGCATCCCACAAGCACATAGGAAGGTATAGCTGGAACGTATCGAAACGTTTGCTCCATGCTGCTACTCCCAGTTGTGGTGAGATCTTCATATTACGTATGGATCTCTTTAGTTGAATGAAGCTTGATCTTCCAAGAGTTTCATTACCAAATATCTTGAGTTTAAGATGATACATACATTCACGGATGATATGTGTTATCTTCTTTCTCTTCTGCGCTGCATTACCAGCGTTGAAGTACGCATCAATGGTAGCATCATCAGGACAGTCGTCTCTGATCTCATCTCTGATAGTTTGATCTTCAATAAGGTCAATATCTTCAGCATCAGAATAGCCTTCAAAGGCTGTTTCCACATTGCTTACGATGGTTTGTGCTTCCTTGTCCACGATTCTTCTAAGGAAGGTTAATCGTGCTGCTGGTGCAAGAGCTACATTGATCTTGTCATTGTAGTTCTTGATCCATAACATTAACTGTTCAGGTGTTTCATCACCCTGTAAAATGTACATCTTATTATCGATTCTATTTCCATTTTCAGTTGTCTTGAGGATCTGAGATGGGGATTTTGTATCCCATTCTTCTGCGTCATAGAGGAACGGTTTGAACCCGCTGATTCTATGGACCCTCTTTGCCTTGGCTGCCTCCTTGGCTGGCTCTTCAGCGTTGTTACGATTGGATTTTGCCATGGTCAAATCAATATTTTTAATATTAAATCGAACGTGTTTGTGGTTGTGTGGTTGTAATATTTCCATTACAATTCCTATAATTTTTGTGCGATTGAATTTTCAATATTGAATACTCAGTGCTAGAGACAGTGATCGCTGTATTTAACCCGTTGGGCACCTGTCAGTTAGTGTCAGTTCATTTAAAATGACATTTACTTAGTTAGGCTTGTGTAATGGGTACCTTACACATGTTGCTAATCCTCTAATTATTTCTTTTAATATATCCATACATTGTTATGTATTTTTGTATAATACTCTCAACGACTTATTTTACTTAAGTGTTGGAAGTTAGACACGCATGCCTTTCTGGCTGTCATGCTTTATTGAATGTGTGCTTGCGCGCACCTCAATCAATATATGACTCATTCGATTAGAATAGCTAATTCTATTTCGCTTCATCATATCATGTGATTTTCTTCCAAGTTGATATCAACGATGGTTGATACTGCCTTGAAGCAATACGATGGAGCTCTTAGACTCCTCCATATCTTATCATTGTTCAACGTTCTGGTATAGGAGCTTTCTCTCCACCATGGTTGTTGTCGTCCATTCGATATCACTCTTGGTGTTATCGATGCCTACTTGTTTCGAACAAGAGGTACGTAGTACTTCATTTTAGATAAAATATTACGTCCTATCTTATTGTCAATAACTTATTAGTAAGATTTTAAAATCATGCCATGCCCTAGACTAGTATATAGGGAAGAGGCTTTCTATTGTGAGATAATGTATATTATAAGCATTAGTATTGGGTTCTATTCTAGAGAGCTGCTTCCATCGTAATGGAGGCAGTTCATTTGATTCGTTAGCGATTGATTTAGCGATGAATCACTAGTGTTAGTCCCGTGATATATGTACGCACTGCAAGTACAATCCGGACCCAATAGGCAACCAGATACATCAATAGATAGCTCTTGACGTCAGCTTTCCAGAGATACTTTAATTGTAATAATCCAATTGGTTTGCATTGATTGAGTGCCGATCTCTAAAAGGGGCCTAAAAATCAAAAATTTAATAGTTTTTTTAAAAAACTGCGCGGACTGAATAATAATTAAATAGCTGAATTTTTGGCCTTCTAATGACCTTACAAGACTGGGCTGTATTTTCATCCAACTCAATTGGATTCTAACAACCAATGTACTGATGGAAAGCTTAAATGTAGAGCTATCATTCGATGTATTGGCTAATTAATCATGTAGAGCCTGTAGCATATGAGCCTGAATCAGTACTTGAAGTACTGACATCACGAGACGGCGAGCGAATAGCAAGCACTTCACCTGGCGCAATTGACGTTCCAACGTCTACGTAATCGTGTCAAGGGAATCAGCGAGCACTCTCAATTCCTATTTTAGTTCTATAGAATAACATGTATTCACATACATGCTCACAATTTAATATAACTTATTAACACACTATATAAGACGTACTTAGTACATAATAAATTTACTTGAACGCTAAGCGTTATAACAGAAAAGAAAAAGAAATCAAGACAATGGCGAGGCTATTTCCTCCGGCAATAAAATATGAATGTGATTTCAAACCTGAAGATCTAAGTTCACATAAGTGGGAAAGAACTCAAGCACAAAGGAAGATCATTTCCTATGTACCACAGTTCACAGGAGATGGCGTTGAAGAACTTCTATATACAGAAGGAAGGTTCATAGACGCAATGAATGCACAAAGCATTCCAGTGAACCAATGGCAAGATCAATTTCGATTGACATTACATGGAGATCCTGTGGAGGTGTGGGATGAAGTCTTCGTTGAAGGAGACGCAGATGGTGATCCATTCGCAGAAAATGAAGAAGGATTCAATAATAATATAGTAACCAACTATATCAAAAAATATGTTGCAGATCCAAATGCAAAAGAAACTCTATTGCAAGCACTCAATACAGACAAATTTTGATTCCGTATTTAAAGCAAGATGTTGCAAAACACATTAGACGCTTACGGACTATCTACCGTTATGTTGATATGCTTCCAGGTGATGCAGAAGTTAATCCAAATACAATTAGACACTCGGTTATGAATTCCTTTCCAAAAAGATGGCAAAATTCCTTTATGAGAGGAGGCGCTGAGAGATATCACTCTGCAAAATTAGAAACCATTCAACAACACATGGTTTTTGAACAAGCAGCGGAACAACAAAGCAACTCAAGAAATGATAGAGTAGACAATAGTAATGGTAGAGGCAGAGGCAGAGGCAGAGGCAGAGGCCAAGGTCGAGGAAGAGGCCGAGGCGGTCGATGGAACAACAATAGAGATAATCAAAGATCAAATCAATATCAAAATCCGTCCCATCCATATAATAACAATGGAGGAAGAGGCGGTCGTGGTGGACGCGGTGGAAGAGGCCGTGGTTCAAACGGAAGAGGCAACAATGGTAGAGGAGGTCGTGGTAACGGATACAACAACAATCAAGGCTGAGGTTATAATAATAATAATAATTACAATAACAATAATTATAACAATAACAATAACAATGCAAGGAATAATCCGTATCAACAACAAAACCAAAACCATTATCAGCAACAGAATGATAACAACAACAACCAAGTCCATTTTCAACAAAATCAACAGCAAAATATGGCACCAACGCAACAGTTTCAACCACAGCAAACGCAATCACATGTGTTAGATCGAGGTTTTTACAGTAATAATCAAAACAATAATCAACGAAATAATAATAACAACGGCTATTATAACAATAATGGTTGGTGAAACAAGAACATATGTGTGGACGAAACAATGAATGTAGAAACAATGAATGTAAAAACTATAAATGAAAATGAAAACAGTTCCTGTCATGACGACAGAAGTATTATAATAAAAAATGATAATAAAATCAATACCTGTTACGACAACAGAAGTAATACACAAAATATACATAAAAATAATACCTGTTACGACAACAGAGGTTGTAAGCATCCTAATCAAATTATTATTAACAACGATACCTGTTACGGCAACAGAAGATGCGAACAAACAAATACCTGTTTTAATAACAGAGAAAAATACAATAACAATGATACCGTCTTTTCAGATGATAAATATGCAAGAGTAATGCATAACCTAATGAATGAAGGAGTTCATTGAGACTTTATCTTCGACGAAACATACGATGAACATACCGTACCTATCATGTATACCGAAGAAGAAGACAACCAGATAATGAATGAAATGAATGAGATGATGTTTATACCAACTCCAAAACAACAAAACAAAATGAATAAAGATGTTGCACCAGTATGTATTGTAAAGATACAGTACATAGGAGGAGTATGACTAGACAGACCGTTAATATGCTTACTAGATACTGGTAGTACTGGTACTATGGTACAGCAACATGCCTACCTCCTGGAGCCAAACCAAATATATCAAATAGAAAAAGAATAACAACAACCATAAATGGAAGTTTCGATACTTCTTTATCAGTACAACTGAATGACATATCATTACCAGAATTTGTTAATGGACGAATAATTGATGGTATAGAAGCAAGATTATTCGACAGTCCAACTTGTCGGTATGATATAATATTTGGAAGAGATTTCCTAAAGAAAACTAACATGAAATTTTGTTTTGGAAGAAATATCGTTGAATGGATGGGTGCGTCTATAACAATGAATCCGGTAAACCATTATAATATGTTATCTGAAGCTCATGATTTCGGATTACAACCACAAGATGCTCTCTTCATAGAATATTTAAATATATGTCTAAATATGGAGGAGAATGAATTATTCAATACAGAAGAAAAAGAATTAAAAGACGCAGCCTATGGCAAAGTAACAACAGGTGAAGTGGCAGATAATCAAACACACTTATCAAAAGATGAAAAGCAACTATTAAAGAAAACGCTTGACAAACATGAAACATGTTTTAATGGAAAGCTTGGAAAAGTTCCAGGATTTAAATCTAAATTAGAAATACAACCAAACGCAACACCATTTTATGGAAGAAGATATCCTATACCTTATAGATATCAACGACAGTATGAAAAATAATTAATACATATGGAAGAGGAAGGCATACTAAGCCGAACACATACTGGAAGCCAATGGGCAGCTCCATCATTTGTAGTTCCCAAGAAAGATAACAGAATCAGAATTGTAACTGATTTTAGAGAGCTAAACAAAAGAATATTAATGCGACCATACCATTTACCAAAAATACAAGAAGTAATGAGAAAACAACAGGGTTATAAATACTTTACAGAGATTGATTTAAGTATGTGTTTCTATTGTTTCGAATTAGACGACGAAAGCAAACCTTATACAACTACTTTTGGTCCATGGCCGAATAGACACCGGTCTCGATTGACAGTTTTCCTGCCCGGAGCCGATCCTCTTTGAAATCGAAATCGCAGGAACCAGCGTGGGATACCACTGACTTGACGTGATCCAGGACCTGGAGTGACTCATTCCAGGTATTTGGCTCTTCGGCCCGGAAAGTCCACATGGATTGCATTGCGTGCAAGCATATTCTTGAGTGTTTTCGGTATTCAGATTCCGTTTGGGAATGCCGCAGGGCTTGCGCTAGCAGCCGATGCATGCTTCCCTTTCCTTCCTTCACAATCAGCATCGAAAAGGACTTGAGAATGTTCCAAACAGAATCAGCGTCTTCGTAAACTGTTGCCGAATATGCCGAATGGGAAAGCCGTGCGACGGCGTCCACACTTTTGATTTCTGCGGAATAATAATTCTTGTACAAGGCATATCCGCTGTACGAAGTCACAAGCGCTGCCGATGCCGCTGAGATTGATGCCATGGTGGTATATTTGTTACTACTACTTGTGGTGGTAATAGATCGATCACTATTTCTTCCACTAGCTCTGAGTGAGAGCTCAGCAAGCCCACACGACAGCAGGGCAGAAGCCCCAAGCAAAACGAGTTTCTTTTGCCGTTGCTGTTGATTCCGCAATCGGTCAGAAAGGATTTGAAGTTGGTTCTGAGCAGGTTTGCCAACGCGCCATTGATAGTGCTGCCAGCAGTCTTGGCAATATGCCAATGACCATTACCGTCTTTAGATATAGGCAACGGGTGTAGAAAACGTAAAACTTCCTTCAGACATCTGCAAGCCGAATCTTTCCAACATTAGCATGCCCAAAATGTTCCCAGGTTGGTGGGTATGTGGGGTGACCCGGATGGCTGCCTTTCTCCCCTCGATGGTAACGAAAAGCGATCCGAGCTCATCTGTATCGATTCGGCCAGCCGTTTCTAAGACCTTCAAAGCCGGTTCTGAGAGATAAATGTGTATCGGAGCACCTGTATCACACACAAAGGTGTAAGGAACAAAGGATTTCTCTCCAAGGCGCAGAGAAATTCGGACAAGCATTCGGAAGTGCCCTCGTCGTGAGTGTCGAATAAACTGTGGCGTGATCGGATCGGCTTGGACCGTGCCATCCTCCGGATGAGCCATGTTCACGTAATTGTCGGGGAAATCATACTCTTGCAAGAGAAGATCAGCGTCTGCTGCATCGTCCTGGTCCACCATTAGAACTTCGGCCGTCATGGTGTCGTTGTGCTCTGTCGTGTTTTGTGTTTGTTGTTTGTTGTTGTACGTAATGAAATGCTACTCAGGCACAAATAAATGGACCGAACCCCTGCCCACTAGCAACAGCATCAAGATAAAATGGTAATATGTACTACTTATGGGGGGAGGAGGATGAGAACAAAGAGGAATATGGAAGGAAGTGTCTACTAGAGTATTCAGCTTGTGGTGAACCCTCTCATTTCGCTATGTCAACAATAAAGAAATGACTCGCTCGACTCACTCGCTCTGTTCTCCAGAAAATTCCTTTAGCGTTTGCTTATGTTACCACGGTTCATTTTATTGTGTATGATGTCATAAAATCGTCTGTGTTGAGTTTTCTTCCCTTTTATGAAAGCGCGACCACCACCGGAGCTTGTTTCCATTAAATCTTTTTCTTATTTCTAATCTTAGTACAAACACTGGCATTTTCGCAATCATTTCAATATGCCTTAAATATAAATTTCTAGTGTTCGAGATCCGACAGAATGTACTTAACGCCTACTCAGTAAGGTGCAAGAGGTGAAACATTAGACTACAGCACGGTAAGAAAGATAGGCCACAATTTTTGCAATTTGTTTGCATGAAACGGACTTCATAAGACATCGAACATAACACATATACAGTACTGCAAAAGGCAAACATTAACTGACTTCATTACTTCACATAATCGAAATCATACTATCTTCATTTGTGTACTGTGTAGCAGAGTACTATATTCGATAATATCTGTAAGTCAAATAGAAACGATATGCATTTTCCTTCGTACTTTAATTCGATTCGTGTGAATGTCAAGCCGGCAATAAAATATATAAAACGTGGATAAATTGCGATTTTTTGTGATTTTTCGGAGTTATCGTGTTTTGAAATAGATGATCATTAATATTGTACCTAACACCTTCTTTTCAACAATTCAATGTATCTTTCATACTGTTTGTTTAATATCGCTATCTGAAGGGCAGTTCCATTTTTATATTAATAATTTTTTTATTTTGATATAGGTATTATTATGGATGGTAGATTTCCTTTTGATCAGTCCGGAGGTGGCAACCCGGTAAGTACACGCTAAAGTTACACAAACGCACCGCGTTCTAATGTTAAGTTCAGGATATAACGAATGCACACGAAACACACACACAAAAAACGCAATATGTACCCGTCGTTGTAGTAATGAAATTCCAAATTATATCCTTAAATTCATCTAACATATCAAATTTTCCTTCATTATTTTGAATTGATATGATGTACGTACGCGTTCTTTTGTTTAGTTAAACAATCCTCAAGTAAGGGCTGCCTTAGGTCTTGGTAACGGTAACATCGATGAAGCCATTTACATACAAAGGCAACAAGAACTTCAACGGGACTTTCAACTTCGCCAACTACTTCTACAAGAACAGCTTGAACAGTATAATCAACAAAATAGGATGGAGAATTTGATGCAAGAGCAGCAACTCAAGGCAATTGGTGATCATCTTCAAGAATTCCCGGATCTACAGCAACATTATTCTCGTCTTTTACTTACCGAGCAATTACAAAGAAGTGAAGAACGGACTCTTGCGAATGATCGTCTCCGTTTGCAGGCCGAGGAAGAACTCCGCCGAAGGCATCTAATAGCGTCAGCGCAACATCAGCAACAATTGCAGCAGCAGCAACAACAACATCAACACAACAATCATGCGCTGCCGCCTCAGGCACAATTACCTGCACCTACTGTTCCGAATATACACTGTGTGAATCAATCTATGCTTCGTGACATAGCAGCTGATTCTTTGGCAGGAAATGCTGTTAAGAGAAGCGATTTTGACAAGAGGCAATTTGCCCAACCAGGTGCTGATATGATGATACCACCCGTGCCTGTTAAGAAACGTGGACGTTCAAATACGAATGAAAGTATGGATATACATAGTAGTATCGAGAAGAAAATGAGGAGCCTAGTTGATAGCGCAATGGTTGATGCAAATGGTGGGCATACTGATGAAAGACACACAAATGCTTCAGCCCAGAATATGTTAGATTTTGCTACATCATCGAAGACAAACGGTCATGATCCAACGCATTTAGATAGTCCTCGATCGGTACCAGATTCGCCACGTGGGTCGTTTGGAGACCTTATTGAAGCTGCGCTTACAGATAATAAAAAAGACGATGCGGCTGATATATTGGCTAGCATTAAAAAAGAAACAGCAGAATGGTCCGAGTCCGAACACGAAGAAGAAGCGGGCGAAGAGGAGGAACGTCAAGTTGCTATTGCCAAAGGCGATGCAATAATGCTTCCTAATTTCACATCATTCTTGCCACAACTTCCGGAAGAGCCTACGTTAAAAGAAGTACCTGCTTCAAAAAAGAAGACAAAGAAGAAAAAGAAATTCAGGGGGATCTTAGATGAGGATGATTCCTCGGTCGAAATAAAAGCAAGTGGTAAAAAGAAACACGGAAAATCTCAAGCCGAAAAGGATGTGGATAAAAAGGAATACGAACGTGAGTTCGGGGACTTGCCATACCCTGTAGACAATTGGTGGCCTACCTCCACAAGCATTAAACGGGAAAGAAAGGCGTTGGGAGAGACAAATCACGATAATGAATGTGATGAAAACACAGAAATACTCGGTGATGAACGTCAGTTCCGTGCTAATGTGAGCAAGATAAAAGAGAGATTAAAGAACGACGTCGAACCCGGTGTTCTCGAGAAAATTCCACATTGTAGGGTCCATCGAATGGCTATGAAAAAACGAAAGAATCCATCTGCCCCCGAGCTTGTCTATTGTACACAGGTTACAGAACTCTACCCAAACGATGTTATGGTATGCTGCTCGCGTTGCGGTACATGGCGTCATACGGCTTGTGGTGGGCATCATAAGCAATATTCTGTCCGCGAGGCTATCGATACACCGTTTGAAACCGTTTGTGATAGGTGTTATGCAGAGGAAAATGTATTGGCTGACCATCCCGTTGCGCGGAAACGTTTAGATAGGCAAAGATGTGAGCAGATTCGCCGTGGTTTAACAACATCCGCTGCAATGCGGCAACATTCTTTCTCAAAGCATGGGGGTACGTATAAGTGGCCTTTGGGAAGCGTGTCTGCTACTCACATTGGAGGTCATACTCGCAGTGTCCATTCTCGTCACGATAAGGCAGAAAAGCAATGGACAGATATGGCAACGAAATTGGGCCGAGGATATGGCCACCGTCCAAAAGAGAAGGTGAAAGTAAGGACAAAGGAATTAGAACGACTTCTCATATCAATCGAGGATGCAGGTAAGCAAAAATTATTTACGTTGTTATTCGCGGCTCTTATTTCTGTATAGATCTCACATTGTTTCGTGCTTTGGTATACTATATAAATATTACAGAGGGACACACGGATAGGCACAATATGCTTGTCTTTCTAATGCAAGACACACTAAAAAAATCCCCCGTTGGTTTTGAAAAAAAGCGCCGAAATATGTTTGACCCCGAAGATGACAATGAGGCAGAATCTGAGGTTACTGACACATGCATAGATCTTAATAAAAAGCCTCCGTCCACACCTAACAATCAAGAACAATCTACACCTTCGCAAAGACCTCAAGAAGTTGACGACACAAACGTAGATGTTCTAGAAAAGAGTTTGAAAAGGAAATATGCTACGTGTAAACGAAAAGACTGCACCGTGAAGTCTCGTTTTGATTCTATCTACTGCTCAGATGCATGCGGCGTGTCCTCTTTGGAAAGTGATCTTCTACGCACATTCTTTTATTCCAGTGACATCCACCCATCTGCACTTCGTCATTGATCTCGATTGATACCAACGCGAAATTTCGCACGTCTCATACACCACCAACATCATTTTGCTAGGTTTTGCATAGTGTAATGATTGATATGTAACAACAGATTTTGGTTCATACAATGTTCATACCCATTATATACTGCATATTGGTCTACGTATTTAAAGAGACTGTGCGAACTTAATTTGTATGTGCCATACAATTAAATTCGTGTTTCTTTTCAGTGATAATTCTGGAAATTATTATAATAAACATCAACACTTCTTGAAGAAATCGACAGTACTGTAGTTCTGTACTCTTCTGCATCTATTCAGCTAATCACACATATTACATCTGTCTATTTTTTCAAATCCATCATACTGTTATAGTTATAGTTATAGATGATATGAATGATATTTGTTCCAAAGATATAATATATATTGAACACATATGGAGGGAACATATATATCAATACTTCAGGAGCATGAGAAGCTATAGAACCAGATACCCGCTCTATGAAACTTGCCAGGAAGGATATCTCTGATGTTGAATTAGGAGAATACTAATAGTTATGATATCTAACAGTATAATTATTTACACTACTACTATCAATATTAATATATTGATCAATGTATTTATTTTGTTTGTCTGGTGTTATGTTTTGAAGATAATTGATGTAGACATTACCTGGCTGTCATCATTACTGACTATTGCAACTTGTATGTAACCAAGATTCAATTGAGTCCAGTATTTGATACAATCCAACTATTCAGTAAATAAAAGGTAGGGTTGCTATAGATTCCATAATATTATTATGTATGAATAATATTATAATGAATGTAAAAAATTGGTACAACAATCAACACATACCTACCTACCTACCTACCTACTAGGTGTAACACTGAATTGCAGACAATTGTGTGTGTAGCTTATTTTTTACCCAGGACCATCTTCCGCTCGGCGTATTAAAAAAATTATTAAACATTACGAATATTCCCCTGGTGGCGTGTTCCGGCTCAAGGCTGCGCATATTTCGACAAAAAAGGACAATCTGCGGACAGACGCTTGTTCGCGGGATTGGTTTACACCCTCTACAACACGCGCTATGCAGTGAAGTACTATCAATTGGGCGGATTTTTAGCTTCTACAGAAGCTCTTCTTTCCTTTAATTGACCAATCATAATCCATGCATTGAATCAAGACGCATCGACAGGTGTAGGTGGTGTCATCAGTATCGTGTTATTCGTGTAATGAGAATTTCCCCCAATCAACCATCGTATCAAAGTTGAAAAAGTATTATTTATCGCGCACCTATGCAGTAATAAGCGGAAAATTCCTTATTAACACACCATGACAATGGGATGTATTGAATCGAACCTCCATGGATATCGATCTATCTAACAAAAGCTTATGAGACGAAATATAGATGCTTGTACTCTTAACAAGGACGAAAAGTTTCGATTGAATATGGTTGAATTTAACTACTTAATCTCTCTTGTAACAAGAGACACATGATTTTCGTATTTTCGAAAAAAACACGTCCAATATATCCGTTGATAATGGGTCCTCTCTTAACGTACCAATAACAATAAAAATTATCGCATTAGCTTATATAATAGCAACAGAGACATCTGTATTAGCACTTTATCTATTAGTCCATTATTTGATTTTTAATCTTCCTCTCTTATGCACCTCTTCCTGGCGATTCGAAATCTGCCTGCCACCCATATAAATCTTCATAGAATTTTCCCCAGATGACCAAATCACTCCCAAACTTTTTTGCCTTGTTAAGAGAACGAATATCTATATTTTTTCTTATAACCGTATGTTAAATAGAGCAATAGCCATGGAGGTTCGATTCAGTACATTCCCATTGTCATGATGATAGGATAATTTTCCATCCAATACTTAATAATTTTCTAAAGAATTTTCCTTGTCGCGAGATATCGCGCATTAAAAAATTTTAGTCGCGAGTGTCCCTCGCGCGAGGCTAGAAAAATCATATAAGCAATCATTAAGCAATCATTAAGCAATCATTAAGCTTTAAAAAAATCATTAAGCTCATTAAGCAATCATTAAGCTTAATGAAAAATCATTAGACCTAATGAAAAATCATTAAGCTTGAAAAAAATCATTAAGCTAAAAACAAGAAAGCGCGGCATCTTTCGCGATAGTGCTTAATGATCATTAAGCTATAGAAAAATCATTAAGCCCATTAAGCAATCATTAAGCTCATTAAGCAATCATTAAGCTTAATGAAAAATCGTTAAGTTTAAAGAAAAATCATTAAGAGAGATAATTGAAAAATTTGTCTTAATGATTTTTCATTAAGCCAAAAAAATATTTTTGGGTTGCTAGGGGAATATTAACAATTTTTAATAATTTTTTTAATTCCCCGAGCGGAAGATGGTCCAGTAACACTCATATTGTGTAAATAGTGAATACTGTTACATGTCATGTATGAAGGCTGCCTTCAAAACAACATCTATAGTATAATTCAGGGGTCATAATCTTCGTGGATCTTATTTGGGGGAATTAATGTAAGGTTTTTGTCTCCTCTCTTCGCGATTTCGTCTTTCTTAAAAAGGCTATTCCAGTACCAAAAACGTTCACGTCTGTCCTTCTATCACACATACCTGTTATCGCCTTACTTTTTTCCATTTCGCACGCAGTTTTTTCTTTTTTGAAGATAATTATTTGTTATGAGTAGTAGCGAATAGCGTTGTTAATCGTTAATCCTAGTGCCCTCAACAAGCAGTGACTATACTAATAACAACAGTGTCGTTTCGTAAGGTATGTTGCCGTACGATGCGTTATGACTAGGAAAATAGTAGACTAATTTATTCGTTAATAGCTGTAGGCCTCTCCATGACCTTAGAATCCTATTGACGTTGTGCTTAATAGCCGGTTATATTATTACATCCCAATTTCTTTTCTACCGTTGTACTCACAAAAACTTTTTCTTCCCCTTCTCATTACAGTAAATAATAATAATAACAAAAATATACAAAGATGGTTAAAGCATTTGAATTAAGAGATATGTCTAAGGATGAACTCCTTAAGACACTTACAGAACTTCGTAAAGAATTAGGAGAATTACACGTTGCCAAAGTTACCGATGGTGCCGCATCCAAGATTGCTAAGATTAAGAGTGTACGAAAATCAATTGCACGAGTACTAACTGTTCATAATCAACAACAAAAGGATGGCATCCGTAAGGCATGTGCAGGTGCTAAATACATGCCTAAGGATCTACGAAGCAAGAAGACCCGTGCTATGAGACGTGCATTGACCAAGGAAGAAAGAGGAAAGAAAACACTTAAGGCAAAGAGAATGTATGCTGCATTCCCAACACAAAAGTACGCCATCAAGGCCTAAATTATTAGTAGGGATTGATTTGATTTGATATGATATGATATTGGTTTTTTCATGAAATGATAATAGCAAAATTGTGTGTAGGAAGTGAAGTCGTTTTTTTTGTATTTCTTCCAGTGGAGAAAATGTACTTGCGAATGAATGTATTCATTTGAACCTCATTTTTATTCTATCATAACGTTCACCGAAATGAATTAGAAGCAGAGAGAAAAAGGATAGCTGTATCAATCATCGTTTGGAAAAACCCAAACTTATTCGAGAATATTGATGTAGTTCCTGAAACAAATAAAATAATGCTCAAGAGGCTAATTGACTAGATTGTGGAATTGCGGACATCCCCCACCCAACGAGAGTGTTGTGTCATTTCTTTTGTATTACTGTTTTCATAAGAAGCCTGATATCCGTTCGACTTTCTTCACCTTTTCGAGCTACAATTGTAGTCTCTACCATCGCTGTTAGTGTTGTTCATCCCCCCCCCCCCCTCTTCAGCTCTAGATATCAATCATCATGTCTGAAGTAGTGACATTCTTCTATTGTTTTGATCATTCCAACAACCATCATCCGCATTGCTTCTATTATCATCTGCAACAATTCCTGTTTTTGTTGACCAAAAGTCAAGTTGTGCAATGCATTATTAATAGCATGTATCAATCCAAATTTATCATGAACGAGATGATGTATGTACAACAAGTAAGTAGTAAAGTGTTTTTTTTAACGTTGCTGAGCCCAGAGGTAATTGGTTGAGAACCCTAGCCCACCATACACACTGCTAACCTCACAATGTAGCCGCATCATGTCATTATATCAGGCAAAGCAATCTACCACACCATTAATGGTCAAACATACCACACACATCAAATCTCGTTCGTATCACTAGCTAGCTCAACATACTAATGATATAGCTCAATATGGATGGTATAATAACAATTTTCTAGTTATAACTCTTACTTGCTAATGAAAACCAAATGACTTCTCTAGCATATTATACACCAGTTCCAACAAGTATAGAGACTATTACAGGATCACAAAAGAAAAGAGGATCAAATCAAATCAATCAAAATGTAAGAGAATGATATCACGAAAAACAAAAAGACCTCAATAGTGAGAGGATCACACACAAATAACCACCACGCCATCAGGAAAAGTATCCAATACCAATCAAATATAGACAGTGATAACAACAACAGTAAGACTAATGATAAATCCAATTCCAACAACAATAATGATTGAAGCAAGATACAGTACCAATCAACAAGGAAAAAACATGAAAAATAGACAAGAATTCCCGCGACTCACCTCATTTTTTGTTATTCACACATTCAATCCCCAATCCCCCAGAAAAGTATTTTCGATTTTAGCACATCATTGACATACTACTGCGTACGTAACGGTAACGTTAACATGATTTGTATTTAGTAAACATCAAGCCAAAGGAGATCTTGCTATCCATAAAAATCTACTGTAAGGTCGAGATGATGGCCTGTGTAATTCTTCTTGTTGTTTTAGCGTTTATAGCTACGAGCATGGCATTCAAACCTTCAGAAGTGAGTGGTCGAGACATCGTAGCATTCGAATCATGGGCGAGTGGTAGCGGTGTTTTGAAAGAAAATGGATTTGTTCTATCTGAAAATGATAACGGTGATTGGAGCGTTGCGATCAACGATGCTCTTACTTTAGGAGATCCTTTAGGAGATCGAGTTCTCCAGGTCCCTTCTTCACTTGTATTGTCGTCATCAACAATTCGCAAAGAAAAAACAATAATGGACAAAACATCCACCGCAATGGAATTTTTGATTAAAAAAAAACTTGAAAATCAAGCGAATCAATTTCTACTGTGGCTTAAAATTCTTCAGGAATTTGAAAAGGGAGAAGATTCGATATTACATCCCTGGTTAAGATCGCTGCCGAGAAAGTTTAGTAATGCAATCTGCATGGATGAAGTCGAACTCGACTGCTTACCACCATTTGCTTGGTCACTTGCGACAATTGAGATTCTTCATATGGATTCATTTATCGAAGCGTTACATATGACTCGTGGTATCATTTCACAACAAACGATGGATGATAACGAACTACTTCGATGGGCGTTCAATGTCGTCTTTACAAGATGCTGGGGACAAGATGGGGATGACGATGACGCTGATCGGAAAGATATAGTCCCTATGGGAGACATGTTCAACCATGGACATCCGGGTAATGTATTTGTCCATTACGATGAAAATGGCAACTGTAATATCATTCTCAAAGATGATATGCTACCCGGAAGTCCCTTGCAACTAAGTTATGGCTTCGAGACAACCCCTATCGGTTTCTAGTTGTTTTCGGATTTGTCGACGAATCTCAAAAGACGATATATTCTCAATTATTATCCAAGAACCCGACGAAACGTCACGTGGAAATGGGATACGATGTCAGTGCAATGACGTTCGATACTACGGATGGCAGTTTTACAGAAGAAGTTTGGGATTTTCTTCTGTTTTCCTTGTTAGAGCAGGTTCCAGAACTTCAGGAAGTCTATTACAAAGCTCATATATCAGGAGACAAAAGTACTAAGGATTCATTACGACGGAAATTCTACTTGGAAACATGTATAATGTTGAAGAAACATGTAGATAAGACGCTTCTCGAGATGAAGAAGTTAATAGACAAAGTTGATCAACAAGATATGAGTAAGCACGAACTCCTTCCAATGATCCGTAAAAATAATGTTTTTGTTGCACAAACCTTTTCCAAAGTCAAGTCTCGAGTAGATCGAATGATTCAAGATGAGCTTTCTGCACGTAAGGCACAAGAGCAGTAGACTACACAGAAATCGGAATTATGAAAACATTTTACAAAAAATGATCATAAACAAGGTACTAACTAGAAACCCAGTACCTATTTTTTGAGTAGCACTACTCGCGTATGGTCAACATATAGAGATCATCATAGGTCAAGAATTCTAAAAATCTCACGAAATTCAAATAAAATAGAGCTTATTATATGAATACGGTAGGAAAATATTTTATTGTATATTTAAGATCATCTTCTCTTAGTACCTCGTGATGGAGCATTTTTTCTGTTACTGGATGATGGTCGATCTTTTTTTCTGTCACTAAGTGAACGACGATCATTTTTCTTTGTAGTATTCTGTGTTTTTTTTGGTTTCACACTAAAGCGAGCACCAGGTTTGTAGTCAGACTTCCGCGATGAAATACCGTCGAGAGTCTCTCCGCGAAGGACGGCTTGTTCGATTCCTGTTGCTAAAACTTTATCTCGTTTTGCTACCAAAGCCGTGACTCTACCCTTACCTACTCCTCGAGCTGTGCGCCCACTACGATGCCTGCAAAGAAGAAAAATCAGGTAGGAAGTGTAGATTAAAAGTAGTCTCCGGGGTGAGTCAAACAATACAATCAAAAAAATCTTCCTATCTCCACGAAACAAATCAAACTTGGTCTAGAATACTTACAAATAATCCATAGCATTGAGAGGAAAATCAAACATAACAACGCTATCGACTTGCGGTATGTCCAATCCACGAGAGGCCAAGTCGGTACATACTAGTATATTGTTGTTGTCAAAGTTGTCAACCTTCTTGGAATCATCGCTTGCAATTTTTCGAAATTTCTTTAAATTTTCAGACCGAGTATTACTATTTAGATCGCCATGGTAGCCTAAAGATTCGATCCGAGCTTCTGCCAATGCATATTGAGTTGCACGAACTGCTGATGCTGTATTGCAAAAAACAATTGTCGCCTTTGCTCTTTGAGAGGCAATCACATCCAGGAGGAGACTTATCTTATCTGTATTACCAACATCAACAAATACTTGTTCCAGTCGTGGTACAGCCTTGTGCAAACCAGGAGTAGAAATAATCTTCATTGGTGGGAATTTTAATTTTTGATTTCTATCTTGTTCCTGTTTTTGTTTATCGAACTTGTCATTACCGGAAGGACCATTCGTTCCATGTAGTCTTTTCGCCGTAATTGCTAGTTTGGACGTTTTAGGATTTTCTCCTAATAATCTTTGAATACTTTGTGTCATTGTTGCCGACGTCATAACAATTTGAGGAGCATTCTCCTTCAATGGTAATGATGTCGTGGAACCGATTTTTTTATTGCTGTTGGTACGTTTATTATTAGTAGCCGTTCCTTCTCCCCATCCACCATCTTCTTTTTTCTTCTTTGATTTTTCTCCGTTGTTATCAACTTCCTTAGGACTTGCATTGTACAATAATGGGTACATGATTTCTCGTAATTCACGTTGAAACCCTTGTTCTAGCATGGTATCCATTTCATCTATGATAATAGTCTGTACGGAACCTAAAAATACATTCCCATCCTTCCATTGTTGCAATAATCGTCCAGGTGTTGCAACCACAACATCCACTGGTCGATTTTCTAATGCCTTCCGTTGAGAGCCTTTATCGACACCACCTACCAATGCCTGGGTACTTAATTTAACAGAATGTGACAATGATTTCATAACAGCCGTAATCTGTATCGCAAGTTCACGAGTTGGTGCTAATATTATAACACGTGGCCGTTTCGGACGACGTTCGTAACTTTCAAACATTTCTTGATGCTTAAGTTGTTGCATAATTGGTAATACATAGGCCAACGTTTTTCCTGATCTATAATATAATATATTATGTTATATATAGTATGTTGTTTTGCACAAGAATATATTCATTGTATTATATATGAGTTCAGTTATTAGTAATTTGCGCATAGCCGATGCGTTGAAAAAGAAAAACAGTAACCATGATTATATGAGGATTAGAAAACAACCAAAAGGAACAAAGTACCAGATTTTATTTTGTTTTTATCAAGTTTTTTACGTACCCAGTTGCAGCTAAAAATGCTATTGATTCTTTTTCCGTTTTAAGTAATTGTGGTATAACTAATGATTGGACTTGTGTTGGCTTCTGCAACTTCAATTCATCTTGTAAGCACGAACATATTTCTGTTAATAAACCTAAACGATTCCATGATAATGTTGTGGTTGCTGTTGACGTTCCAGGATTATTAATATCATATTCTGATGTCGAATCTGAATCATCGGCACTATTCTTTGGCATACGAAATGGTACACGTGATTTTGATATAGCCGATTCGTCTGAAGCAGAGGAAGTTTTAGTAGCATAAAGATGACTGCTTCTCGTAGTAGTATATCCTCTATTATTATATTCATATATCGACGAGGCTGCTGATCTTTGATTGTAATGATTACAGCTGCTTGTCGTGCTTGTTGTTGTATGTTGAGAGAATAAAGATGATGATCTGCTAATAGTAGTAGTAGTAATAGAACGTGCTGATGGGGAGCCCATGAATGCACATGCCCGAGGAATTTTTCCAGAAAACATCACCATTGCCATTACGACCAGAATAACCAGCGTCAATAATTCAAAACTACTTCTTCTTTTTGTCGTAGTAGGATAAGAAATCATATGAGCGATATTATATTCTTCTGTACTCTGTGTGTGATCTGATCTGATCTGATCTGGGTTAATCGTCAGGAGGTGGGAAACGATCGCAATTATGGATTTGTATGCGAAAAAGTGTCGATGGTACTGCTTGTGCAACTCTGTACAAGTATTTCCTTTGTTCTGCTCTACCTATTTCCATATTGCACACCACAATCACTCGTCGAAGCCATCAAATCGACTTTCCAACTAAAAGAAAAGAAAATTCAAAATGAAAAAATAAATTTAGCGGTGAAATCACGTATAGGGTCAAGGGACAGACCAATGGAAGTCCGTGATCAAATTCAGTCCCGAATATCTAATAATTTTTAACAAACGTAACGTAAGATTTCTACAGAACAACAATGAACTACTGTACTAGCTAGCTAGCTAGCTAGCTAGACAAATGATCTAATAGAGCTAATGAATGATACGAATAAAACAGGTTGTACAGTAACGAATGAGAGAGAAAACCATCATTTGTAGACATACATATAACTGAATTTGCCTTATTATGATGCTTGCTATTACTGTTGCTAGGCGATCAAATAATAATATTAGTTTTGTTAAGAAGATCCACCATCGTCTTTCGATACTACGCATTGCATGTACTGATGACAGGATCAACAGATACTATGGATCAACTCAAGATGAATCTGGTTTAGTATCATCATCGTCATCATCGTCATCATCGTCATCATCATCGTCATCATCGTCACCATCGTCATCATCATCATCATCATTTTCAAAGACTAAGATTACGGATCATTGTCATCATCATCGTCATCATCGACATCATCGACATTATTTACATACTAATAGCAACGACGAAGAACAGCAACAGCAAAATTTCAACGACGAACAACTCCATAATGAAGCTAATGAAAGATATACAAATATATTAAATATAACTGGAACTCCAAATAAAGGATATGGTTTATTTGCATTAAAAGATTTTGATATAGGTGATTTAATTATGACATCAGGACGGACCGCAAAAATTACAACCACAAGATGTTCACATTCTGTACAGATTGATTGGAATAAACATATTCTTATGGATTTACCAGCAATTCTAATAAATCATTCATGTAGTGCTAATGTTGGCATACATAATAACAATACTACTACTACTATTACTACTTATAATAGTAATAATAATAATGATGAGCATGCTACTGTTGGTGGATACAATTTTTGGGCTATCCGTCCAATAATAAAAGGTGAAGAACTTACATGGGATTATGAAGCAACCGAATGGGAACTTAGTACACCATTCCGTTGTACTTGTGGTAGTAAAAATTGTCGACATATACTGAAGGGATTCAAACATAATGGTGATAATATTCGGAAACAATATGGTGAATATTATGCCAATTATCTGAAAGAAAATAATAATAATAATAAATATTAAACAAGAATAATAGAGAATGAAATAGATACAATAGTAAAAAATGCAGGAAGTGACATTGAATAAATAGAAGAGTTTGTTATTTTTCCAATGGTATTACGTAGATACATAGGTTAAGCTTGCTCTTATTTACTAATTGTATCAGCAATCACGATGGCGGAAAAGTTTATAAAAGGTACCACCTCCAACTCCAACTCAAATATAATCAGTACGATGGCCGTCAGAAGATCGACTCATTGGCTTTCATCAGTCTTGAATTTTGATACATCCATTCCTTCTAGTGCTCTTGAATTCGACTTTTCCTTGATTTCTTCCAATAAGAAATTCCTCTTAAATTTCACTACACTCCTAGCTTTTGAGCTTATAAAAAGCAAATGGTGTTGTTGGATTGGATTCCGGAAATAATCTTCTTGAGTTTTATTGGTTGCGAGATCTTCATCTCCTTTTTCGTAGTTATCAAATTCCTTCTGGTATTCTTTATTGTGGACAAAACTTTCGTCGGATGCGTTACTGTTGTTGCTAACAACAACAACAACAACAACATCAACAGAAGTTTACCTTATACAAAATATTCTTACAATTGCATCATTGCGACACACCAGATAAATAATACACTTCCCACATAACACCCGATACATATATATACATAATATGTTATTACAATTCATCATATTCATCATTATCTGACTTCAATAAATCAACGACCACTTTTCCCATACATATTATTGCCGAACCGACCAATATAACCACAATAGCGGTAAGTTTCCAAATGTTCTTCATCTTGTTGATTTCCTCTAACTCAATCTCTTCTGGAGTCATCATTCCGTCACCAACGCTAGCATTAGCCTTTGCGGCAGCAGCGTCAAAAGGACAAGTCATATCTTTTCTAGTGGCAGCGGTGGTCGTAGTATTATCATTAGCGTTTTTGTTACCGTTAGCAGTTCCAGCATCAAAAGGACAAGTCATACCTTTTTTAGCATTAGCTTTAGAGTTAGCATCAAAAGGACAACTCATTATGCCTGTCTTGCAGCCTTGAGCTATTGTTTGCCTTGCTTGAGGCCCTAGTTGCCTATTCCCGTTCTAGAATAGACTATTCAGATCTGCTTGCACTCTTTTGATCACCAGCAAGTAATTGAAAAAATTCTTGCATTTCTTCAACAACCTCTCGCGATTTGGAACCGTTTCCCCAAAAGGGTTCCCCTGACTCAAAAAGATCCAAATCATCAATCCAGTCCCACGAACAATTCCCGGGAACCAATAACACGACTAAAATTCCATCACGTAGAAATATATGAGATCGATTCTAGTCGGCCAATTCAAAATATGACATCATGTTTTTTTTCGCTTCAAAATCACTTTTTAATGCAAGATCGAATGATTTGTGCTATCAAAATATCGACGTCAAGTTGCCGAACATCTGGAATCGATCGACTTGAGTCAACATATTTTGCCGTATGATGAGCCCGACTTATACAATGATTATGTAACCAAGGAGCCGGACTCCGTGGACCGTATTTTTATCAATTGTCCTCGCCACTGTGTACTCGGACACGTTCTTTTGGATTCCGATCCGCTCGACAATTTGGGTCCATGGAAGGAAGTTGTACGACCTACCAAGAAACCAAGGGGATTTATGTCCTTGCAAAGATAATCAAAGCAATTATGGGTTCAGCAGCAGAAGCTGAAGTTGGTGGACTATATAATATGAATGCAATAGAATTATCACCAATGAAAACAACACCAGAGTATACAATATGCATCGTAATCACAAGCGCATACAAGAACGGTTATATTTGTTATTTCTTCCCTATCTTGCTTTTTGATTTTTTAATTTACTATGTTTATCTTTTTAGAATCCTTTGTCAGCTTCGATAGCAGCACTACGTATTCCTTCCACAAACTTTTTAACCTTACTATGATCCTTAATTCCGGGGCTAGCTTCAACTCCACCACATACATCGATACCCCAAGGTCGAGTAGCAACGACAGCATCTTGTGCATTATCAGGTGAAAGTCCACCTGCAATAATAACCGGAACACCACTATTTTGAATCTTTTCGGCAATAGTATGATCGAATAATACACCTGTACCACCTCCAACTTTTTCACCCTTAATAGATGTATCTAATAATATTGCTAGTGGATCCTTTGTGATCGAGTTTAAGATTGTTTCGACAGCACTTTCAGATGCCTTACCAGTTTCTGGATCAGTATCGATATCAACAACACGGATCGCTGGAACGCTACAAATATCTGAGCTGGTTGCCTCCATGCCTTCATTGCCATGCAATTGAACTAAATCAAGACCACACGAATCCACCATTTCTCGGATAAATTCCGGTGTCTGATTCTGAAATACTCCCACGACTAATGGTCGTCGTGAGGATTGTTCTAGTACCCGAGCATTACCTATCATTTGAGATATGGGAGATCCAGAGTCAGGTAATTTAAGAGATGTTCGTGCAGTACGTTCTCCAAAGGTACGGACAGTATCCACAACTGCACGACCCTGTTCTGTAGTGACACAACGTTTACTTTTTGGGACGAAAATAACACCAATAAGATTCGCACCGGATTGACACGCCACAAGAGCATCGTCAGGATTAGTTATACCACAAATTTTAATTAATTTTGTCCCTCGTGTGTACGCTCCACCTCCAGCTGTGGAAGGATTTTCTTCATTTTTTGCCCAGTCTATCGGATCGAGACATAATCCAGCAATGGCAGCTTTTGGATCAGCAGCTCGCATCAATGATTCGCCAATCAAACACATACCAACATCAATCGAACGATACCGATCCACATCAAATGCTGTTGACATCCCCGACAATGAACATAACGTATATTTGGATGCAACTGCATCAACCTTAGAGGAATGATCGAATACACAACCTTGCTTCATTAATTCATCTGCAACATGTTCGGTTGTTTCTAAATCCATTTGGAACGTATGTAGGTTCCGATTATTCACTCCGATTACTTTAGCACCAGCCTGAATTGCCACTTCCATTTCAACGTCGGCATGGATTTCAACTAATGGTTCCATACCAAATGATCGTGCATGATCGATTAATTCTTTAAGTAAATGTTGTGGTAAAACAGCAACAATTAATAAGATAGTATCAGCACCTTTCGCTAATGCCTCAGTGATTTGATATTTATTTGTAGTAAATTCTTTTCTTAATATAGCAGGACGTTCGTTGTTTGGATCTTTTGTTGTCGATAGACGTACCGATGTAAGATCCTCTAATGAACCCAGAAACCAACGAGGTTCGGTTAAGACACTTACAATATTCGCTCCGGCTGATGCGTATGATTGTGCCTGTTCTCCAGCATCCAGACCGACTGCAATATTACCTTTACTTGGAGATGCACGTTTAAATTCAGCAGCTAATGCCATTCGTGGTGCTTGTTCTTGAATAACAGTTTGTAAATTCAATAACGGACCATGATCCTTCCAAAATGATTTCATTTCTTTTGCAAGTGATTCTTCCGATGGTGGATTATTATTTAGATACTGTTCATAGTCTAAAACACGTGTGGCTGTAATAGATTGCAACTTCGAAAGTTCGTGATTTTCATAGTCGTCGAATCCAAATAAATGCCTTCCATCATGGACTGGATCTGGGGAATCTAACAATAAACTATACAATGCCTTCTTCAGTTCTTCTTCGGAGTATTGAGGATATTCGTCATTCATATTATTATTGTTGTTGTCGGTACTACTTGCGCGTTCTTCTGTCGTCGAATACAACGGTCTGGTAATACTATTGCTATTGATCTTCCGTTCGGAACGGATAGACGGAAAAGAAGTAGAACTCCAAGCGACAACGCACTGAATCGAGATAAGTATTATCGCCGATGTCGTCAGAGTGACAAATGCAGCAGCAGCAGTAGTAGTCGGAAGTAGATTTCGTCGTCGTCGTCGTCGTGATTGTTGTTGTTGTCTTTGTTGTCGTAGTAGCAGTTTCATGACTGAAATTAATATTGACCTTTTCTCTACAGTAGCTGGTAGAAAGAGTTACTATGGTCGTGTTGATACAATTTGTCTTGGTCTTGTCTTATTGGCCCTTGGTCCAATAGACAGAACAACACTTTTAAACATCTTGTTCACAGTGTATTTTTATTTCGCAGAACTTCACCACATCATGTTCGGTTGTCTTAAGTGACTGATAAGTGGAAGCCTGTAAGCCTGTACGCCAAATTACTAAACCGAACCCTAACGGAGTTCCATGAAAAATGAAACACGACTAAAAAGCGTTGAAAAAAAATATAAACCATGATACAGTCACTTGTTCAGTATAACTACTGTAGCTGCGGAACAACAAGTCAAGCAGTGTTCCTCATCGTCACTCGACATCACCACTTTCACTTTCTACAATCCACACGACAGATATTATACAATTCGTAACAATAGCAGCAATAGCAATAGCTTTACCCGAAGAAAAACGAAAAGGAAATAAGACATCGAAACAGAAGGAATCAATACCAAAAATAACAGAAGACAAACGAAAAGAAAAACAAGCAAGCAAGCAAGCAAGCAATCAAATTAAAAATGTCCGGAGCACAACCAAAGAAATATGTCAAAATTGATGGCGTTATGAAAATGAATCCTGCCTATAAAGCATGGAAAAATAATCAAAAAGATGGTTCACCTCCAATTCTTGCGAGTGCTACTGCACTACCTGTAGTTTCAAATATGGATGATCATATGAAAATGAATGAAGATCTTGGTATGAACGTCCTCCTGGCGGAATCGACGGATGCGACCATTGAAATGATGCAAGAACCGGAAATAAGTTTAGCAGCCGGAATGCAACCAGATGAGATGGTGGATAAATTGGGTGAAATCTTAGCGAAATATGAGGTTCCTATTGGACTCATGAATAAACGTAAGCAGTTTTTTTTTCCTTCTTCTAGAACTTACCTGACGACTTGTATGTGTTGATTGTGTTTCTTTCTTTCCATCTTGAAATATTTTCTAATTTCGTCATATTCTTCTTTTTCTCATTGTGTATCATGTTACATTCTTTCAATTTGGTAGTCATGATGCTAAGTGAGTATGCTAGTCTCGAATTCATTGTAGACGATTCCGGTAGTATGCAAATGGATTCTGATACGATCAATCCTAAAACGAAGAGGGCCAATACTCGATGGGAGGAGGCTCATCAACGATTGAAGGAAATGGTAGAAATATTAGCCTATGTACCATTTAATCAAATTGGTGTGGAATTTTTAAATCGTAAAGATCGAATTTCACTCAAACGAAATGGAATGGCCCCACCGCAATTCTTAGCTGGCGCGCACGATCAAATTGATGCAATATTTGCACGGAAACCAAGTGGGACAACTCCAGCATTGGAAAAAATTCAAGAAAGTTTCTTACGAGGACAGGGCGTGAACATAGCTCGGTACATTTTTGGTGATGGTCTTCCCAATGGTGGACAGGTAGCAATCAAGGAAATTGTATCTCTCATTAAGAATCGTGTAGATCCTGCTATGAATCCAGTAACATTCCTCAGTTGTACCAACGATGGTAAGTTTTGCATTATCTTGATTTCTGTGTGCGTGTGCATTTGTTTTGTCTTGATGTGTTGTCCTTTTGATCACCGATCAATTATTGTAAATAGAAACAAACTAATTACTATTATGTTATTGTCTCTTTTTTTTCATACAACTATGTGTGTCGTCATTATGTTTACAATGAAATACCATAGATGATGCTGTGGAATGGATGAAGGATGCCGAAGAGGTTGCCCCTTATTGTTCCGAATCGGATGACTACGGTGACGAATCTAGAGAAGTTTTAGGAGATCAAGGAGAAGCCTTACCATACACTCGTGGATTTTGGCTTATTTGTCAATTAGTGGCCGCTATGAATCCGGACGATCTGGATGCGATGGATGAGAGTGTTCCTTTCACTAAGCAAACTCTTGATAACCTACTGGGAATTCAACACAACGAACAATCATTTCGATACTACTTTGATTGTTTCGTGAAGAATCAACAAATACGTAAGGTTAGAATCGACAGTAGAACAGGTCAGCAAGAACAGAGCGACTTGTTAAAGAAGAGAACCCAATGGAACTACCAAGAGTTTCTAAGAGCACCCGTCGCAAAACAAATTCCACAAGTACAACAGTACAACCGACAAATGGCTCAAATACTCTAAAAATTGGGACCACCGAAATATCATATGTTCATTTTGTATTGTTTGACGTTATACGTATATATACATCTATTCTTAAATCTGGGACTTCCATAGTAATTATGCATTGATTTATTTTCATTTGGGTTATAAATAATAATAAACAAAAATTAATAGGAAGAATTTAATATATCATACATTTAGCTGGAGGCTTATTCATAGTACAATTTTTGCCAAGAAGAACAGAAATAATCACTTGTATGGAAGTTTCATTTATTGAATGTGCGTATTGTAAACTCCCTTAGGCAAGGTTGGGATCCAATGATAGGGGTACTACTAGTACTACTGGTCACAAAAGCTACTGCTACAGTAGTAAAAGTCCTGCCTCCAAAGTGATTCTTCTTGTACTAAAAGGGGGACGAGGTCGTAATCCCCGTTCTTTAGTGAAATTTTGTCGACAAAATTGCGCGACTTATTTTAATTCATTGTTCTTCGTTTCGTTGACATCACAACGCGTCATAGCTATTATAGTACTGTACTTGCAGCATGCAAATAATTACTTCGAACTCAATACGATACAAGACAAAACAACACATAATAAAGAAGGAGGACAATGTATTGAGTGTATTGTTGTAGGGAAGGCGTATGGTGTGACTATGTTACTGAACATTATCTTCAACACAACATCTTAGATACATATTAATTAAATCTGTAGTTCTGCATATCCTCGCTACTTCGTCACATTTACTGTACGTCGTGTATCTTTCAGAATGAAGTACCTCCTTGCTGGAGGGCGTCAAATTTCCAGCAGATGCTGCTGGTCGAGATATTACTCAATAAGCGGAGGAAATACAAAATCAGCTGGAGAAAGATTACGTGTAGCCGTGGTGGGGGGAGGAGGAGTTGGTCTCGCTACGGCTCTTCATTTGGCACCATTGATAAAAAGTGGATTAATTGGTGGTCCCATTGACGTGTATGATGCGGCAGAGCAACAGTCATCTACAATTGGGGTAGGGATATGGAGTACTGCGTTGTACGGGTTCCGAGACTCGAAGGACGTCGATTCACATCAGATCGCTTACAATGACATGGTTCGAAATGGTACTTTTTCCCAGGGAGTTGGATTTCGATCTCCCCGCGGGGACTGGTTAGCTGAGTCGAATTTATCGGGATCGGAAACACCCGATCTTCTTTTTTTGCGACAGTCGGATATGATTGGTGCATTACGAAAAGCAGTGCACCATGAAGTTCAATTAGGAAATGTTGTCATGCATTCTGGAACCTATGGTAAGATTCGTTCTATCTCCGAGGATTCTCCCGATCCTTGGTCCGCATCCCTTGAGATTGAAACAAACGGTCCCGATAAACCTACAGAAAAAACAGCAAGAGACTATCATTTAATCGTGGCTGCGGACGGGATGAATTCAGTACTTCGAAAAACCTATGGTGGTCACGTCATAACTAAAAGACGATTTCTCGGAACTAATAACTTGGAAGATGGTTCAGGCGGGCCAATGGACCTACCCGATGGAAGGAACAACGGGGAGGTCGAAGAAACATGGGCGACGTCGGGCCATGCCGAGGCGACAGGTACACAAGATCGTCACTATCATGTTTTCCGTGGCAATTCACCGGTGACGCGACAAGAAGTTAAGGGATTGGAAAAAGCCTTTCAAACGTGGGGGGAAAGTGGGAACATGAGATTTGCCACAGTTCCGATGGAATTTACACTAGCCGGAGGAGCGACAGAAGAAAGACATACATGGTTTATAACTATTGATGATTCTAAAATCGCATCCGAACATGACCTAGCAAGACGGAAAGAAATGCTACTAAACGCGTTCCGGGATTGGCACGATCCAATTCGCCAGCTGGTTGAGGCAACTCCGCCGGATGAGATACTGATGGACCGGGCCATGGCGCATAAACATTCATGCGAACCGGTCGTAAATTTCAACGGAGTTGTGCATTCTATCCGTAAGAAACCAGTTCCAGCCAACGGGAATGGTCCTGTTATTCAATTTGTAGGCGATTCTTTCATGACGGTAGATCCAATTCTAGCTCAGGGATACACGTTTGGTATAGAAGGTGCAGCCGCTCTGGCACAATCCTTGAGTGTTTGTTTAGATGTAGGTAAAACTGTTTCCTCATCTACTTCAAATCAAAGACAACTAGCATTCGACCCTCACTTGCTCAGAAAGGAATTATTGGATCGATACGATAAACGGTTAAGTCGATTGATTTGTGAACTGAGATGTAGTGAAATCGTACAAGTACTAGGTCAACCAACCAAAGGGAGTCTTTCGGGTTTGATCAGTCGACGTATCATCCGCCCCTTGATGCGTCTGACACCAGACGCAATTAAGACACCATTTTTCAATCGTGTCATGCAATATTCTCTGGGATTACTTTCGAGACAGAAAGAGTGAATCTCAAAGAATATCTATATGTAGGACCGAAAAGTACATTCAGGATCCATGTACAAGATGTACGACGGCTAGTTGATTCGAATGTCCAAAAATATATCTGGACATTCAATTTGTATGCCGTGTAAAAGCATCAACTGTGGTCTACTCCGAGAAATAATCTACTGAAGCGAAGTACCAAGACGATTGGACATTAGTTCTGCGGGGCCTGCATCGCTATATTTTCGTATATATAAGTAATTAAATGAAACTCCACCATACGAATATTTACAACAAATAACATCATACCATGGTTTTACTATACTATACTATACTATGAATGCAGTATTTCTTGGTTGGCTAAAATTACTAAAGAATAGTTTGGTTAGAAAATCATTTACTTACTGTGTTATTTATTCCTCTCTTCGTTCCCAACAATAATGCACCCCCGTAATAGCACAACTTTACTTATTATTCAAGAGACGTTCCCGACCATTTTCGTTTTTCCTATCGCAGGCACAAATATATACTATATAAAACTATGAATGATTGATTCTTTATTGCTCCGAAGAATCCGTGTCCAAAACATATCATTATTTCCTTGCGTATCGTAAATTTAGTTAGTGATGGATTTGCCAAAAAGATTGCCACGGATCTTCAAGAAGATCTTCCTCTTCTACTCGTACATCAAAAGAACCAGTAACAGAAGAAGGAGAATAGGTATTAGAAGTAGCTGTAGTTGATGCTGCTATTGCTGCCGTCGTTGTTTTCTTCTTCATCATCGTTGATAGTAAAATTCCCTGAAGACTTGAAACAATACGGATCTGTTCTACCCTTGGCAATGCGTCGGGTACATATGATGTACATAGAACAGTAGCTCGTAAAACCATTCGTAGCTTGACTCCATGCAACGGATCTCGTAATAGGTTCGCAACCCAATCTTGACTTTCACTTGTCCAGTATTCATCTGGATGTCCTAATAGTCGAAGGATGGTAATAACCAAGATAGAAAATTCCTCTTCCGAAAGACGACGACGATCATTGTTGTTGTTGACCACGTAGTTACCACGATAATTCTCATCCATTACTCTTCGATTATGGAAGAGTATATTATGAACTTGATGTTTAGTCAAACGAAACAAAACGTCAGTCGCAGCGATTTGACAATCCTCATTGTCGCTATATTCTTCCTCCTCCTCCTCATTGTCGTCGTCGTTGTCGTCATTCTGGCTACGATCGACCTCCTCGACAACGAATCGGGCCAATGCTCGCCACAAAGTTCGTGATAAACCAGCTAAGACGTTACCGTGACTACTGTTACTACTACTGCTACTACTACTGTTAGTGGCGTTATTAGATACATCATCATCATTATCTTCCATGACCAGGAAGAAGTTGGTAGACATGGTAATGTGTTGTAAGACCTTTACGATTCTTTCTCTTTGCGTCATCGGAGTCGGATGAGAGCAGCCTACTAGATCATTATTGTTGATCTTTTCTTCACCACCGCCATCATCATTGTCATAATTACTATGACTACGATCTCGTTTCCTACTGGTCGTGGCTGCTGTCGCTACGGATCCATTCTTTTGTCTACGAGGAAGTTCCTTCTGTGGCCGAAGAAGTTCTAATGTTGTCTCTACCTGTGTTTGTTTAAGTGTGAAAAAATACAAAAAGAAGAATGAAAGAAAAAGATACGATCATTACATTGATTAGCTATAAAGACGGTACAAATACAACTCACAACTTCTCTCATTCGAAGCGGTCGATCGAAATCTCAACAGAAAGGAACAGGTACAGTCCAGTACGTACCAATTGTAAGCCATATCGGTCAATGAGTTGTAACAAATATCTATGGTCGATATTATTATTACTGCAGTGCTGCGGATGATGTGATACTTTTGCGGTGGACAGCCATCCCCGTATAGATAATGGTGGTGATGGTGTACATGTAGTTGTAGTACCGTTATTGTTGCTGTTGTTATCATTATTATTAATATTATTATTATCATTATTATTGTCTCCGACGACGACAGCAACAATACTCTTAAGCATTTCCATAAGTGAATTAATTAATATACGTAATGACAAAACAAGATCATCTGGTAGTGTATAGAACGCAATAGACGTTTCCGATGATGTCGCTTTTGTTAATTCTAGTAATTCTAATGGGACTTGCAATGCCAACATCGCATCATTATTATTATTAGTCATTCCAACTACACCTTGTAATTGATCTAAAGTCAATTCTTGATTCAACCACGATAAGAGACATTGTAATAAATGTTGTTGAGGTGATGACGATTGATGGCTCTGCTGATTATTGGTAGGTTGATGATAATAATCTTGTTTCAATTGTAATTGTTGATGCTGTTGATGTTGTTGGAATGTAATTTCACCTTGAATCAATGATAAAACCTTCGATAATAAATCATATGTTTGATTAGTATCGAGTGATACGCCGCCGCTTGCTTTTGATGATGATGAGGACAATAATGATGATGATGGAAATCTATTTGTTGCTAATACAATCAATGAACGATACAATTCACATACACCTGGATCATTTTCAAATAGAAATAGTAATGCGCCCTCATCATTGCTGCTGTTGTTGTTGTTGTTGCTGCTGTTGTTGTTGTTGTCAAAATCTGACATCGTCACGAGTTGTACTATATCATCCGCGAAGATCTTAATAAGATCAATTTTGACATTGTTAGCATCGTGTGATTCATCATCGTAGCTATTATAGTAGTCATCAAAGTCGTCATATTCAAGTAGGTCCATTAAATCATCTCTCATTAATATTTCTCGTATATTTCTCAAACATCGACGAATTTCGAAATAATGACGAGACAATAAAGTAGTCTGTTGTTGATCGTCTGCATCGTCTGCATCGTCTGCATCGTCTTGATAATTGTAAGTATTCGTGAGATGATGATGTTTGTGTTGATGTTGATGTTGATATTGATATTGATGTTGATGTTGGTACGACGGTAAAAATCGCGATGATGACGATGATAATTGCGATTGCGATGACGACTGTGATTGTGATGAATCAAAAACAATGTCTCGCATATGCTCCAAAATTGTTGGTAGTTCAACGTATACATGATTATGAAAATCTGAAACTAATTGTCGAAGATTATCCCAATGATCATTATTATT
Source organism: Fragilariopsis cylindrus CCMP1102 (assembly GCA_900095095.1). NCBI lineage: Eukaryota > Bacillariophyta > Bacillariophyceae > Bacillariales > Bacillariaceae > Fragilariopsis > Fragilariopsis cylindrus. Next base: position 51,231 of record FMBT01000300.1, read on the forward strand.
ATTATTATTGCTATTATTACTACTTTGATGACTACTATTACTATCATCATTATTATGAGATGATGTGGCGAGGGATGGTGATAATGATGACATTGTAAATATAAAATAAAGTCGCTACTACTGTACGGCCGTTGTCGTTATGTTGTCGTCGTCGCCTTTTCTGTTAATTTTATTGTTATTCGTTTATACTCGACCACCGGATTATTGTTGACCTGCCTTGTACTTACAAGAGTAGTAGTCGTTATGATATCTAACTATATTCCAAATAAACTTTACTGGATGATTTTTTATTCCCTTCAGCAAACAAAATGCTTTCTTCTTCTTCTGCTTATTATGTTCGGAGCTCGTTTATATTTTGGCTTTCTTACTTTTTTGTTTGAAAATAAATTTTGTGACTGATAATTCTCGAAAATCGAACAAAAGATCGAGAACCGCTTATTCCTCTCTAATACAAAGTAATAGTATGTTGATACTATACTATAATAGGAACGTATATTCTAAGTACTAGTAATTTGTAGGTAAATTATTTTTATTTTCATGCGCGAAAATCAGAAAATAGGGCGGCGGCAGGAAAAAGTTAAGTTTATTATCTAGAGTAATCTAATTTAGAATCCTGTTATGAATGGAAGCTCAATTACTGATTGAATACAGCCTAGGATAGAATCAATGAGGAACGAGGTAATAATGATTATTATGATTTGGTCGTTGAGATTGATGATTTAATCATGAAACAAAGTGAAAAGGGTTCAGACCAATGTCGCTTTGAAGGGAGTTAGCAGAGAGAGTGTGATGATGCTTCCGGGATTTACAATGATTGTCTTAAATGATTAGTTGTGTCCGAAACAGTGGTAGCATTGCTTCCAGTGGTATACTATTTGATATCATATTTATATGATGAATCAATCGTAACCGAAAAGAACAATATCACAGTCGATCGATGGAAGTTGGTGCGATTGTTGGATGTACATCCCTTGGGGGGAAACGAGTTAGAGAAGACAAGTGATAGATATGATAATTCGTGGGCTTTGATTTGTTGGTTTGTAATGATCGATTATTCGATAATAATCATAATAATCATTCCTGTCGTAAATATACTATCATTGTTTGATTCGAATTTCTCTTGTTGTTTGATTAATATGATTGATTGTTTGATAATAATAAACAGATTGAAAGTGGTATTGAGTGAAATAATATTCTCTTGTAAATTATGACGATAAAGTTACGTCTCACTATATATCTGTGTTGTTGTTGTTGTTACCTTTCATAATAATCAATAAGATAAAATGAGCCTGAATCTTTGGCGCATTATGTAGGAGCGTAGGTAGGTTTTTGGATTATTCTTAAAAATTCTTCGTCGTTGTCATCCTTCCATCTAGCTTACATGAGCGTCCAATCTATGACACCAACCTGTCAAATAATATTGACGTAATCATCTATGCTTCTCAAATCAGTCACAGTTTCTTCAACGCTTTATCCATCTCTGTTGAAGGATATCTCAATCAAATTGAAATGGCAAGAAAGAAATTTGCAATGGACAAAGCAAAGAATTCAAACATGAATACATCTTTCATACTACTAGCTTTATCAACCATTTGTGTTAATTGAAATCATTAGTTCATATTTTATTATTGAATGCTGGGCAGAATTTTTGTATAATGTACCTTCCTCCAGTTGATTTTTTGTATTTTCAGTGCGTAGCTACCCTAGGAAAGTGCTTTCATATGCTTACTGACGGTTGACCGTCAATATTTTTCAACACACTGCATTATGTAGAGTACTAATTGGTATTTCATGGTGCAGCGGTAATATTACTTACAATTACTCTGAATATCAAGTTATTTATCTGATGATTTTATTTCATTGAGATGCTGAAATCTCCTTTGCTTCTGAAGCCAACCCGACAGCATGGAACAAATGTATGGGGAATGTCTTCAAAACTCTCTTGGCATACTCTTCCAGATCATTCAAATTGAGAGGCTGGGATATGGTGGCGAACGCTTCTTCAATTTTCCCTACTTTATGAGGTTCGCTGCGTCTCAGACTTGAATAGAAGTCATTGAATTTGAAATCCCCTGGTGCACCGGAGAGTCTTAGCCTTCTACTCGCAATTCCAAATGCTTCACTGAGAATGATACCATGGAGAGAAGATGATACAACCTCGCCACATGTTTGTAGTGCGAGGGTCATGTTTACCCATCCTATACCAACTGTCAGTTTTTTGGTGTTTTGCGACGTATTCTTCCACTCCCTGTTTCCCTCGTCTTTTTTATGCGGAATGATACACTTCTCTTTAGCAGCAATAACAGCAGCATCATCTTTCACCACCTTGTATTCTGGAAAGATGAAAGGGACCAAGAATCCAGCATCCCCAGCACCTTCGATCGCCACTTCCTCTTCACCAGTCGTGCTGTTCAGATGGTGGGCTTTATTGAGAGAACAATACTTTCCAATTTCTTTAGCAGAGTTTGATCCTCTGCTTGAATAAACAGTGATGTTCGCAACTTTCTCAATCCTTCTTCCAAGGCATCTCTGCTCAATAGTTTTACTATATGCCGCCCCTGTGCCCCAGATATGATCTCCTGATTTGAGCATACGCCACAAAGAACCAACCGCCATGAGGCATGTATCTATTTTAGTACCAGTGCGGTTCAAAAAACCATTATCCCCTCCTCCACCATATATGTCCTTGAGGTTAGATACAGCCAAATCATCTGCAGAGCAATTAAAATGAAGCTCAAGAATCCGCTTCACTACTGGCGGTCCAAGTTCATCGCCAAAATTAGCCCAAGGCGTAATGTGACACAAAGACATTTCATCATTTTTGAACATCACTTTGCAATCCTTCTTCACAATTGGGGGTTCTAAAGGCCATTCAGGATTTAAAATATCAAATGAGTAGGCAGCAGCCATATTAGCATGTTTTGTACTAGTAAGGACCTGCATCATATCTTCAGCAATCATCATGGGGACTGTGTTTACGATTATTGTGAGGACAAATAATGACACCACTATGATAAAAGGTATGACGATCATGCTCCTTTTCCTGCCAACGATAACTTTCCCTGCAAAAGAGTAAACAAGTCCTCCAATGGCAGCAATGCAGAGCCCCATGACGCCACTGATGAAACACTTTTTATCTTTCCTATCGATATTTCTTACACCTTCCCCGATTAGATAGAACCTACTTCTATTCTTCGCTTTAAATTGTTTATTCTTATGATTGTTGTGCTTGTCTCTCACATGCTGTGAAGGATGAATACAATGGGTTCGTACTGTTCCTGTTGCTCCGACCCCAGCGGAGCCCTTTATCGACCTGGCCATTTTGTCTTCTTTTTTGTTCTTACTTTTAATATTTGTGCCAAAATAACATGGTTGAGAGAAAGAAATCCAATCGAACTATCGACCGCCGAAATAAGTTCGCATCGTGTGCTAAAACATAACATAATAAAGTTTAAACAGAGATTTGTTATCGATTAGGTATCGATAACAACATATCATTGTTCGGAGCTCATTGAGGTTGCTTCGCTGAAGGATTTCACGAAACGAAATTCGTGCACATAAAACTTTCATACCGCACACAAAATCAAGCGCACGCGTGGTTGAATAACAGTGCAATCAAACAACAAAAAAACGAATTTGAAAATTCTGAGTGAGTCGTGGAGATGTACCGTGCTGGCCTCTGTCACGTGTAAGTTAGCGTAAGCAGCACGTTAACAGCGGCTGTACAGTAGCAGAATAGTAGCAGCCGTGGTCGACAAGCCGATGTCAAAATACATTGTAATCACGTTAAAATAAAATTTTGCATAACGATAAAAAGTTTTACCTAATTAAAAGTGCGTCATCAACCTTGCTTTTTGATCGCGCGATGATACTCTTTAAGTACGTCGTTTTTTTCTTCTTTCTCTCTATTGTTGAACTTTCAAATTCTTTCAGTTCCCACGCCACAAAACCAACGAACGAACGAATGAAGAGATTCCTCATTCTTTCGTCTGCGTAAAAGACATCCATCATCAACAGTTACACGTCGTCGGCAGTCGCACGTCGCTTATTACCGTATTCATTTTTTTTTTTGAATACTGTAGGAGAAAGAAAACGACAACAATCGCCCATCGACGTCGTCTCTGTACATATATATTTATTTCATCACATACTAGCAGCTAACAATAATACATTTTACGCCTTTCATAATTCATTTCTACATAATTCTCAACGCAACACAACATAAAACGAAGCATACCTAGCCTAACCAAGAATCGCCAATCAATCAATCTTTCTACCTATCTCATTGCCTAAAACGAATCGAATTTAATCTTCATTCCGATCATTATTATAACAAATTATATAGAATAATATAAATATGACACAACGACAACAGCAACAACAGCAAGTTAAGGCATCGCCTTCCTTCGCTGTTTCTTCGGTGATACTATTATTAAGCATTTCATCACTATTATTATGTCAGTCGTTCCAAATACAGTCACAGTTCTCATCAACTCGATCATCATCATCATCAACTCGATCATCATCATCAAGACATTTTCTTTATCGTCTACCTTACAAAGAAGAAGCCCCAGTCCTCATTTTTATGCCGACCCATCTCTTCATGATAACGAAGAAACAGCACCTGCTGGGAAAAGCTTCGAACAACGCATGCGTGAACAATTAAGACAAAGACAATCTATTGAAAGACAAGAACAAAAAATCTCATCGTACAACACTACTCCGACAAGATCAACAACAAAGACAAGAAAAACAAACGTATTAATACCAGATGTACGTAGTTTAGAAGACTATAAGAATGTATTAGATCAAGCTGCAGAAGATGATAAGATGGTTGCTGTATTTTGGTATTCACCATGGTGTAAGGCATGCAAGGCTGCATCACCTGGTTTTAAAACAATTGCAAAGAATCATCCACAAATACAATTTATACAAGTTCCTGTACTAGAAGATAATGCTGTACTACATCAAGGTTTGAATGTACCATCTGTACCATATATGCATTTATATACACCAGATGATCCACGTCTTGTGGAAGAAAGTAAAATGACAAGAAAGAAATTGTCAGGATTTCAAAAATTACTGCAAGATTATGAAGATGGTTCATGTTCATTAGAACGATTAGGATTAGTAGATTCAGATGATGTTGGTGGTGGTTGGTCAACAACATGTCCATATTCCTTTTCAACGACAACGCTGAGTACTAATACTAATACTAATACTGTTGAGGTAGTAACACCGTAAAAGGGTCGGTGGTTTACTATGCCCTCCATCAAGTAAAGTTAATTCATTCGATAATAGAACATACAAACATACGTTATGTAAAATATATAATTTAGAGAAAAGCATTAAAAATTTACATTTGTTTGTTTCTGAAACTATACATACGGTATTTATCTATTTATATATCATTATTATCACTATTATTGTATAGTTCATGTATCGACTGACGTAACGTGTAACAAAATTATTACTACGACCACTTCGAGCTGACAAACCCTAGAACAAATCCCAATCCAATAATTGCAGTAACAACCAATACAGTAATTCCCAATAGAATACACAGACGATGAAATCGAATAGTAGTAGTAACAGTCGTGTTCTTATCTGAATCATGATCCCTATCCCTTCTCCCCAATTCCTCGTCGTCGGAACCATCCTTTCCTTTTCCTTCATCATCTACAAATAAACCTACTGGCACAAGTAACTCTGATACAGCATCCTCAGTTGTATCTAATAGTAACATAGACATAACAGTATCATAATCTGCCTCAGATCCGAAAAGTTGTTTCTTACCAAGTAAGATATTGTTTTTCTTTCCCTTTGTTATTCTTTCATCATCAGAAACATTATGTTGCACCATCATATTACTATTTCTTGTATTATTATCTGTATTATACATTATTTTATCAGACGATACGATATCAGGTGCATTCTCTATTATATCACATTTTATGGTTTCTTCCATACTCCAAGTAGTAGTACTACTACTAGTAGAACTTTTACGTAATACCGATGATTTGTTCTTTTTTGTCGTCGAAGTATTCTTCTCCCTTACTTTTGTTGAGTATTTCTTCTGATTATTTTGCTTTGCTCCTTTAATTGGTTATTATTTTTCGACTTTTTCACCACGGTGCCCGAGGAGATTCTCCCTCTCCTTTCCCCTTATTCTCTTCCAGAGATGTCCGCTCAATGGAGGTTTTCGATTCCATCGTTTCGTAATCATCATCTGTTGAATAATGCTCACGTTTCACGGGACCAATACTATCACCATTTCCGTATTTCTCTCCAATATCTCCCAATAGTGCTCCTATTTTACTAGTGGTATTATTATCTGTCTCGCGACCGTCGATAGAAGATGATGGACAAAGATCAAACCCATGAAGTTTTTCATTAGTGGCAGTAACTTCATTATTTATCTCTATTGAATCTTTATCTTTATCTATAGCTTCTTCTGTATTATTATATTCACGCACACATCAATCAAGCGATCCTTTTGTTGTTTAATAATCGATTTTGAGAGGCATTGAGCTTTTGATAACGATGATGATGATGAGGATGATGGATTCTTGTCATGAGTAGTTTGCGTTTCATTGTTGTTGTTGCTGCTACCATATAATGCCTGGATATGAAGTAGGGAGGGTGACCCCAATGATCTTTCTCTTTCATTTAATTGACCTTCGATGAAACGAGGTGATGGTGTATGGTTCAAGTTCTTTTCCTTACTCATCTTTCTTGCTTTCAATTTTTTGGCAAGTAAAAGAGCACGTTCGTTATCAGGATATTCTTGAAGTAGCTTCTCAAGTCTTGCTTCTACTGACCCTGGAGGATGCTGCTGCTGCTGCTGCTGCTGTTGAGAATAAGGAAATTCTGAGGGTAACTTTCTGTTTGATTGACGAAGGATGTTGTTACCTTCTGAAGTAGTAGAAAAATACGCGACGAGATTCCCTGTCATGTCGACTCTTTGAGGCAATCCGGGTTTACGTTTAATTTTTTTATGTTTGATCTGGTATTGGTCATCACCGTCGACGACTGCTGGGACTGTTGGGTGCCCATTCTCATCGCCGATCTCATTCATCATATATTGTGTGATGTCAAACTATTAGTAGATGCTCAGAGCCTATTTTCGATTCGACGAAACTACTTTCTAACAACGAATGATACGATTGATTCTATCGCATTTCACTGCTTGGGCACGAATCGTTGATGAAGTCGAGTCAATGAAACAATGAACGACAACGGCTCTATTTTTTGCTGTTGTAGAAAATCAATAATCGTTGATGATTCTCTTGTGAGTTGGCAAAGTATTTGAAGGACCGCACAGGCTCATTGTCTCATTGTCTCTCACAAATGAGGCGTTATTGTTGCTTGTTGTGTTTTGTGTTTTGTGATTCGCAATTTTAAAATTCGCATTAATTTTTGAATTTGCTCAATTTTCACTCATTAATTAAATAAACTTATGCCTAAAAATAAGCCTCACTGTAGCGCGCGGCATAAGTCCAACAGTGAAATTGATCTTGCACCGAAAGATATACCGCATCCCCCTCTAATCACAACGCAATTTTTCGAGTGAGTTATTAGTAATTTTATGTATATTTAACATCGTAAACTTTTTTTCTTTTTTCTACATTTTAAATTTCATTCCAAAAACGACAAAAAGACAAAATGGCAGATTATGGTGCGGAAGGGTTCCTAGGCGTGGGATTATATCACCCGTCCTCGTTGATGGAGACTATAGAAACAAGCACTATAAGTTCTAGCGCCAGAACAATGTATTACACGAGGAAAATGAGAGCGAGAATAAGAACAATCAACAACAACTATCATTCGTTGCGGCAACGAGACGCGAAGGTGCTCAACAAGCAGTAACTTACTCTGACAACAATACTTCTGACGGAACTACTAATCGATCATCGTCGATGGATGATGCTGCTGCTGCGGCACGAATAATTGTTCAACAAGCATTACATGCCCAGCCTTCGCCGCCGTCTCCTGCATCATCTTCATTGATCGAGGAAGAAGCCGAAAATGCTCGTATAAAAGCCATGGATATTATTCGCAAATTTAATGGTCAAAAAGAAGGACATGGTCCATTATCCTCGACTACTAGTAGCGATTTTAATAACAGCACAAGTAATACCAATAATCACGCTTATAATTGTGAACCTTCTTCTAATGATGCAACAACGACGGAGATCCTACTACCACAGGAACAACAACGCCAAAATCAATCTTCTTCTTCCGATCGAGACAGATGCTCAAGTCGCTCGTATGAAAGCTATGGATATTATGCGCAAGTTCCATCATCAACAGCAACAATCGCTGGTGCATACAAATAATGTTAATAATTGCAACGATGTAAACGGTAATATTAATGATAATAGCAGCAGCAGCAACAACAACAACAACTATTACGGACATCCGGAAGTTCCCATCGTCGAAAACACGGAAACGACGACTACGACATTAGCAATAACGACGACGCCACCTTGGGAATTGAAGCGTAGAAGGCGCGAATGCTTGGATCGGTTCAAAGAACGAATAAAGCGAGCTTTGTTTAAAAACTTAGAGCATGTATCACTGATTGAAGATGAACGAATACGTCAAAAATTGGATCAAGTAGAACAAGTAAAGACATTGGAACAACAAATTGAGGATCGTTATAATCAACGACTTGAATCACGTCAGCAACAGCGACGTACGAATAATAACAACCAAAATGATATCAATACTAGTGGGGCGGGGATTGGAACAAAACAAAGAAATCGAGCTGAAAAGAAACGTAAACGAAATGCTCTTCCCTCAAGCTTAAGAGAAGAGGAGGAAAAGAAAAATCGTGATATTGGAGGTGATGATTGTGTCATCAACAACAATAAAAGTAACCCATCAATATCATCGTCTTCATCATCCGTCGCGATTTATGTATCAAATATACCCAAAGATGATGGTTCTACTACCGATGGCGAAAACATAATAAAAGAATTGTTTGGAAGTTATGGCAGTATCCGAAAAGTACATTTTTATTTGGACAAAATGTCTGGTAGAAAAAAAGGTGATGCACTCGTCATATATTCATTGCAAGAAGGTGAAGATGAAGGATCTTTTTTGGAATCGGTCTGTTCACAGGTATGTACAACAATACTGCAGCATAATAAAGTATGTCAGTAAAAAGTCGATCAGTGTATTATAGATATATAGATAGGTAATGGAAAGAATGGATAAGCGACAAATGAATTACAAAAGAAATTCCCATCGCATATATTCCACAAATGAATGATTCATTCAGTCAGAAATATCTTCACAGATCGTGTAAACAAACACAATATGTATCGTTTTACCATACGTATTATCTCAACCTTTCATGTCCGCGTACCATATCATATCATATCATATCATATCAACATAACATAACATAACTCAATTGTCACCATCGTTGTTAATGTCATCTGAAAGGTCAACGGGTGCGAGCTGCCTGGAGGAATAATTCTCTCTGTTCAGCCATCAGATCCATTACACAAAGACAAAAATGCTACCACATCTTCTTACAACGAACAACAATCGCCGCCATCACCATCGTCATCGTCAGCAGCAACAAAAGGAAAAGGACCGTTTGGTATTACTAATGACGATAACGAGAAAATTGATACGGAGAAAGGTGGGGGAGATGATGGAGAAGATCTCGACGACTTTTTTGCCTCACTAGAATAAACAAATTTCTCATTGGTCTATTTAAGACGAGACAGGTTTGCCGACCGTTATTCCTCGCATCCAGACTTGAGATCGATTAGGACGCAGCAGTTGGGAAACTATTTACCTGTTAAATTAGGAATCCTAGATACAGTTTAATATTTTTTGAATCTTTACCAATTTTTCTATTATTTGTGTGTGTGAAGCTGCTCTCCTACTAGAAGAATAAGAGGTGTGGGTTAAGTACGTTGAGCATACATACCGTGCGATAAATGATTCGGAGACAATATGTCCAACTGTTTGCCCCATTGCTTTGATAATATTGTGGATCAAGAAATTATTATCAGCGGGGGAGTGGGATGACTTCATTGAGTTTGTTTATCTCATCCATACTTATGGTTACTTTTTGGAATAAGAACACGATCGTCAGTCAGTTACGTGAATAATTTATCCCTTGCTATAGTACTTTAGTAGCTTAGAGAATATAGACTTTTTGTTTCAATTCTATTCGCTGTTCTTTAGAAAGAAATTCGGATCCCTTCGAAGTTTGTTTTCGAAGCGTCGCATCCATCGGTCGAAAATATTTGTTGGAACCATCATCATCTGGTTCCTTGTATTTTCTCCTGTGTCGAAGGATGTCATAAAATTAAATAGATCTTCAGCAATTTTACGCCCCACCATTGGTCGTGTATCAGAGGTAATCGAGGTCGGACTGGCAATCGTCGATGGATCTCCACCACCAACACCACCAATAAGATTACTAACTACGTCCATTGGTTCAATCGATATCCCGATATTGATCTTCACCGATTGATTAGCAAGACCGATAAATTCTTCACGTTCCGACCATTTTGTTCGAAAAATATCTGATTGTCGACTGGTAGGTTCTAAATATCCGAGCAGCTCGAATCCAGACTGTACAGTTGGACTTACTTCTATTTGCCAATAAATCAAGGCCCCAAAATTAGGCGGAAATACATTGGCCGCCCCCGGTAGTAGGAAAAATACCAATTCGTTCACTACAGTCAAAGGAGACGGTAAGTACCCTGGACTTGTTATTGACAGTGTGAATTTCGTGTTATTAGATGAAGCAACTGAAACGAAGTCTGTACGAAGAGGTGAAGATGCGGCGATCAAACCAAAAATGGGCGGACCTTGGACTTGAAAATTATTGTCATTGAAACTACTTGACCTCGACGAGTCTCGATCCATATCCATGGTTACGTTATGGTTGTGCTGAAAATAAATTGTGCAATAGATAAACTAGCTAGAATTTTTCCGTCATCGATTCATTCTGTTTCGGCATGTCAGTAAACGACGTAATAAATCATAAAATATTATATGATTTTTTTTAGAGGGAAGTGTTCAAGTGCTGTGTGTTCGGGAATCAATGCAATTGCTAAAAAATATATCTTTGCGCAAATTTAAGAATACACAATTTTAAAATTGTAACTTAAATCTGATAAAATTTAGAGATAGCTAACAAGAGGTGTGAATATTTCTCTATCAGAATCAAAAACAGGATGTAGTGGCACCAAAATATATGAAAGGAAAATACCTCAATAACATATCCATGTCATAGCAAACAGTTTCTAATAAGATGTTATATAAGTTTAATAATATTAAATTTAGTTTCCATCAGCAGGTCGCGAAAAACTTCCGCGAGAAGTTTTCACCACTACGGTCTTAGCCTTTGATGGTGTTTCTTTAGGAGCTGCTGGGGCACTGTTATCGCCATCTTCTCCCTCGTCCACTTGGACAACGGGGTATTTTTCGGTGCAAGATTCCCAAGTAATTCTACCGTGGACGATGTCAAAAATTACGCTATGAACATCCTTTTTAGGTAACCGTATTTGAACCATCGAATCACGTTCTCGAATTGTTACAGAATCGTCAGACAGTGTGTCAAAGTCGACTGTAATAGCAAATGGAACACCAATTTCGTCGGATCGTGCGTAACGTCGTCCAAGTGCTGCAGTAGATTTGTCAACACGGGTTGCCAAATCGTAATCCATAAGGGACGCAGCAATCTCATCAACAACAACATTGAACTCGGGACCACTACTAATCGGAAGAACGGCACACTTCTGTGGTGCAACTCGAGGATTGAACCTCATGACGCATCTTTGTTCGTCCATATCGCGTTGGTAGAAAGAATGTTCCAAAAGTGAATACAGAATTCGCCCCATACCGAATGATGGTTCAATGACGGAGGGAGTAAACTTGGCTTCATGTACCTTTTTCTTCGTCTGTGCCCAGCTCACCATATCCTTCGTAACTTCAAACCCATCAATACTTGTCTTTCCATCTGCATCAAGTGCTTTTGCTATCGGTTCGAAGTCTTTCCAATCTTCGGCCAAAGCATCGAGTGCTGTAGAGACTGCTCTGGCATCTTTTTTGAAGACCATACCAATAAGTTTTCGATTGAATTTCAACTTGGCTACCTCGATTTCTACTGGTGTTTCGTACTTCATGGTGGCTACCATGGATGTATTGGTTGCCTTTGCATGTACATCCAAATCATAACATGCACGATCGGCATGACCAACACACTCTACCCAACCATAACTCGACTTAATTTCTAAATCCCAACAATCGGCAGCGTAATGAGCCATTTCTGTGGCCAAATGTTGTCGATAACGTAGTCGTTTCGGATCCATACCAATCTTCTCCATGTACAATTGAGTTCGAGCCATGAAATATCCCAATGTTTCATTGTTCACCAAACCGGTACTTACAGCCTCACCGACACTAAGGGTTTTGGTCTTACCAGATCCCAATTGATCATCAGCGCCGAACAAAAGTAATTTTTTGTCTTTAATGGAAGCAAAATTGGGATGCGATTTGTCATCGGGATTGACAAAATGCTCGATTTCTGCCATACAGAATTCACGAACACGAAGGAGACCACTACGAGGAGCAATTTCTGTATACGAAAAAAAGAAAACATTTAGTCAGTCATAGTCCTTCACTAACATAGTAGTAAGATACAATCGTCGTATCGGTCGGTACCCGTGATTGTACTGTTTAATAAAAATACCACCACTAAAGACTTACCATTTCGGAAACCAAGTCCAATTTGAGCAGCTGCGAAGGGCATTTTTTGTGCATTAAGTTCAAGCAACCGACGGAAGTTCACAAATAGACCCTGTGCAGTTTCTGGTCGTAAATAACCAACAGAATTTCCCTCAGGTCCGATCGATGTTTTAAACATAAGATTAAAAGGAAATGCTTGACTAAAAGGTTCACCAGATGGACTTAAGCATTCATATGTTACCAATAATCTATCAAGTTCTTCTGGACTGTATGCATCAGCCTGTCGTTGGACACGTAAATGTTCTTCTTTCGTTGCTGTGTCAAATGTAGGATTTTTTTCTAACAAATCATCGATGGCATCTTCTAAAAGTTTATCAGCTCGAAAACATTCTTGTGTTTTTGGATCTTTTACCATTAGGTCTGTAAAACGTTCTACGTGACCACTAGTTTTCAATACGACCTCTGGAGTTAGATTTGTACATTCCATTTCAAGCATATTTTCAGATAAAACAAAATGTTTTCTCCATAAATCAATCATAGAAGCCTTTTTATTTTTAAAATTTTCATTTTTAAAATTCGGTAGATGAAAAAAAATAAGAACGCAATATTAGAGATATATTTTTGGGAATGCAATGCACTATTTCGCTTATTGATTAGTCGTAAATCGTAGTCCATTCATTATGCGCTTGCTTACCTTAATACCACAAGCCGGTGGTCCTAAATCAAAAAGACCCTTCACTCCACCATGGATTTCAAAAGATGGAACAACGAACATCTTTCGGATAATTAAATCATCAAATGATTTTCTATTAAATTGTGGTTCACCTGCAGTTAATTTAGCAGACATATCGGTTGCTGATATTTTCAATGCTTGCAGTTGTTTCACAGCAGCCTCAATGTCATTTGCATCAGCTCCATCTTTCTTTAGTTGACGTACAGCAGAACCTTGTTTGGTTACACTTGCATTGAGTGCATCAAGCTCATCTTGGAGTTTGGTGATATCGCTGATTTTTGTTTCTGTTTCTGACATGATATGATAGTGTAGATCTATTCAATTTTTTAGACTAGAATCAGCGGTAAGGTCGGAAATGAATACAAGAAGTACAACTAAAGTCGTTAGAATTGTTCAATGATACCATTGTCGGTCAATTGCCAATTGAATATTCGTGAAAAAGCCTGAAAAAAACACGTTAAGAACGAGAGGCGAGGGAAACTTGAATGAATCGAATCTCGCGCAAAAATTGAGGGAACGATTTTAGGAGAACAGACAGACAGACCACTAATTTTACTGTCAATACAAATTCAATACAGTACTTACTTTAACACTACAGTATTAACGTTACAATAGTAGAATAATTTCGAATAAGATATATACAGTACTGTACACAATATACACATACAGGAGCATAGAATAATGCAGACAGAGGCCCTGACTATAAATGAACATTGCACTTTGGCTTGCTTGCCAATAAATATAACACCCCTACTAGCTGACTAGCTAAAGTTTACAAGAACTACTCTCTCTCTCGCTCTCACACACACACACAAACAAACTGCACAAACACACACACCACACACACCATACGCCACTCACTAGGGAATTTTTAATGAGCCTCTGTGGTCTGTGGAACATGTACATATTAAAAGAATAAAATAGGACATTCTGTACTTTTCAAAAATGTCAATCATTTCTTATTTTTATTGCATTATTTTTGTTGCTCTCTCTTTTGTCTATCATAAAGGAACAGATGGTTATGAACAAAAGATGATATTGGTTCTTTCACATCATTACAATCAAACCAATCGTTTAATGGCTCAGGTTCCGGAGGTAGTTTAGGTAACGAGATAATCGAATTGTCGGGATTATCGAATAATAGACCACAACCAGAATTTTGTTGAAGTTGTCGTTGATCTGATGTTGTTGTATTGTAGCTGAATATATATTCTTTCAGTGCTTCTTGATTCGTATCAATAGTATCGTCGTCTGTATCTCGAATAAACAATATCCCCGCTATGGTATATTTTCGAGTCAATAATGCTTCTAAGGAGGCGATAGTTGTACTAATCCCACCCAATCGACCATCACCAACTAGAACAACCGATGATTGATTTTGGAATGGTATATACAGGTCCGCTTGAGTCACCCATCCCCAACCATTACCGTTCTTTGCATGATGAGATTCGTTGTTGTTAGGAGAAGAAGAGGATGGGCTCAATACACCTCCCGCAGTTTCGATCCAAACACTACTAGTAGACTGCGACGAATTTTCTCTCATAGTCGATGCTGCTGCTGCTGAAGATGATGATGGTAATGATGATGTTTTCAATTCTCGTAAGTAATCATTCAAAGTGGTCAAAACATGTTCGTCACTAGCCGGTTTATCTTCGATACGTGATGCGATATGAGGTGATGCAGGTGTTTCCCAATCGAACAGAGTCTTAGATGACGATAAACCTTGAGCATATCGTCGGATGAAGGATTCGTCGCTTCCGCCACATTGTAGGGGTTTGATGTAATGCGTAGTACTTGTTGTCGCACTAGTAGTGGTATTAGTGGTTTTACTATCACTTTTCTTCTTCGATCCTTCGTAACTAGCACGAACTAAAGCAGCAGAAAGAACAGTCTTCCCTATATCCGTATTTGCACCGAAAATAAAGTGCTGCTGCTGCTGCTGCGAAATATCTGTTGATGGTGTTTTCGATGCGTACGATCTACTACTGCGAGCTTTGATAGCATTGTAAGAGCAACGAACACGCATAGCTATTTCGCTCTTTATGCTAATAATAATATGATAGGCAATAACATAACTATCTATCTGTATCCTACATTATGGCAGGAAGTAGGAAAGTAGTTTTGCTGCAATCTAACGAAGATTTACAAGTAGCTGAGATTGATATGGATTATTTTGATTCATTCATTCGATTGGCGATTGACTCGATTGATTGATTTTGATTCGATTGATTGATTCGATCTTCGATTGATTCGATTGATTCGTTGATTGATTCGATTCATTCGATTCATTCATTCGATCCCCCGTTGATGGATCACGATGCATGAGTTTTTTGGAAGCGCGCGAAGAATAAGAATATCAATAGATATATGATGCAGATAAAGGTATCTAAACGTCACCGAATACCAAAAGACATCATGCAAGCTGCGCCGACAACCGACAACAACATCAACCACAATCTACAATACAAGAAATATATAACTAGCTAGTTACCATGTTTGCTATTCGTGTTGCCTCTCTATGCCTCCTGCTTAGTGGCGTAGCAGCCTTCCAGCTTCCGTTGCCGTTACCAGCAACGCAGCGAGTGGGATCTACAACCACTGAAATTTCTAGCTATTTGGATTCTCTAACGACCTCGTCGGATGCAGCCTCTTGCCCGCATGCATCGGCAGCTTCAGCTCCAGCTTCGACTTTGTACGCGCCTCCTCCTGCGACGATATCGTTCGAGGAGCCAATTCCAGTGGGTAACTATCTAGAATCTCTGTCGCCTCCGTCAACTGGTTGTCCACATGCTGCTACCGCAAACGTAAAAATTACGAATACTGCTATGACCTACGATGTGGACGCAGTCCGGCAGGAAATTAGAAGTTTGCTAAATAATCCATCATGGGACGATGGAAGCTTGGCGCCTGTCTTCCTCCGTCTTGCTTGGCACTCCAGTGGAACATATGATGCTGCTAGTGGTACTGGTGGTAGTAATGGTGCAGGAATGCGTTTTCAAACTGAAGCTGCGGATCCGGAAAATGCCGGTCTCGAGGTTGCTCGGGCCTTTTTAGAACCGGTAAAGGCCAAGTACCCCGACATTAGTTATTCCGATCTATGGATTCTAGCATCATACGTTGGTCTGGAGAATACTGGTGGTCCTGTCATTCCTTTTTCACCTGGAAGGACGGATCATCCTGACGAAACGTACTGGACCGATCCCAACACAGGCGGTATGCAGTATGGCCGTCTTCCTGCTGCTGAAAAGTATTGTTGTCCCCACATTGATGGTCAAGTCACTGGATCCCTCGATGCCGACGGAACGGTCATTGGATGGGAGGGATTGTCGCATCACGTGAGGAATGAGGTGTTCTATCGGATGGGTTTCAACGATCAGGAGATTGTTGCCCTTTTGTGTGGGGGACATGTTTATGGTAGATGTCATCCCAATGCTTCTGGATATGCCGGTCCGTGGGTGGAAAATCCAACTGAGTTCTCTAATGAGTACGCAGCAGATATGATTGAGGACGAATGGACGCTAGTCGACAATTCCGATACATGGCTTGATGCACAGGGTGCTGCTGAACTTAGACCTGCTCCTGGCAATCGACAGTTTGTCAACAAAGTACATGGCAGAATTGATGACGAACCGAATCAGATGATGCTTCTTTCTGATATGATTTTAGTATGGGATCCTGAATTCCGTCCATACCTTGAGGTGTACGCTGATGACGAGGCAAAGCTCAAGGATGATTTTGGTGCAGCTTTTAAGAAATTAACTGAACTTGGCTGTTAATTAGTTACTGTTAGCAAGCTACTGTGTGTACATTCTAGATCATCACAACGCTAACAAAATATGGATTATCAAGACTGGAGTTAATTAACCTAACTACGGTATTCAATAAAACTTCAAAACAAATAAATCTCTCTATACACTAGCTAGTTCCGCATACTGTCACATTCAGATCTCTTTTCTATACAGACTTCATTATGGGTTTAGGACTTTTAGCACTTGTTTGAGGTTCATTGGTACTTTCTTCATTGTTAGTTTCGCCTCCCATTGTCGATATTGCGCCGAACCCATCATCTGACGAAAAAGATGCGCTCATCAAACCAATCGATTCGGAAGGACTACTATTGTCAGCACCAGGGGATATCGGTGGAGGTGGGGGTGGCTGCATAGCAGGAGAAGGCACAGGAGCAAGAAGAACGTCATCGTCTACAGGATAAGTCTCGGTTTGATCGTAATCGATCGATCCAACGGACACTTTTGCCCCACCAGACGAAAAGGACATATTAACTTCCGTCTTTTCAATTTGCGTCTCGGTAGGTAGATTGGATCGTGCCGAATCAAGAGTAGCTAATGAAGGTAGAAGCGACGCAAAATCTTTCGCTTGATTCTGTAAGAATTCGACGTGTTTTTTGTGAAACATCTCCAATACTTGTCTCATACGTTCGTGCCATTCCACTCGGAATCTTTCAATGTCCCGTTCAAGTCTTGAAGTAACAAGTTCACAATGATTTCGATTTGCCTCAATTACTACATCATAATGGCGAAGATCTGATTCTAACTTATGGTATCTGTCCTGTTGAGCTGTCATGTTATCCGATGCTTTCATTTTATCCATCTGCTTACTTAATTCTCTACCCTGTTGCGCAAGTTTTGTGTAAGAGTAAACCGCTGTCTTGCGTTTTGACAGAGCGGCCTGCAACGCAGTTATGTCATTAACTAGATCTTCTACTGGAAAATCGAAGTAACGAATTTCAAAACAAACATGATTTTGGGTCCTTTTACTGGCATTGGCCCAAACCTTTCCAAGACTCTGGTAAAGATTGCTACTGCTAGTATTCGAAAGTTCGTGCTCTCCCCACATTTGTGCAAATGCAGCACCCATCGTCCCAGTCTTCTCAGATATCACTTTGCTCGAGGACATAATCTCTTTGAAATCCTCACTAATAATTCTGGCACAAACTTCAAGGTGATCGGCATACGTTTGAATATCTGCGAATTTCTTTGCCTCTGCGGGTGTCTCTTCTAGGAACAAATTTCTATTTTGAAGGGCCCATTGCTCTCTTTTACCGGCAAACCATCTCCTCATCGGTCCCTTCTTTCTTTGTTGAGCTGGACTGTGCATCGCCGCATGGGCGTCGATTTGAATAGTATCAAGATGGGCAAATTCATCTTCTGTCGGATCATTCGTGGTATTCTCCTTCAGTAGCAATTCTTTGTCACTTTCGGCACCTGCTTTCGCCGCACTCCAGTCTGTTGGACTCGCTGTGAAAAAGGATAGTAAACATGGAGCATTGACTAATTCGGAATGATGTATCACTCGTTGTAAAAATCGATCCAAACTTTCTTGTCGCATTTGAATGAACGATTCTTGAAATATATCTTTTGGTTTTGTTGGTTTCTTCGATGAAAGAACTGGGACGATACTGTGGAAGAAATGATACATCGATGATTCGTTCGATGACGACAACGACAACGACAACAATAGATATAAAAAGTTTTGTTTTAAGGATCGGCATTCAGCAATTCTTAAAAAAAAAAGATCATCACACACATCGCACTAATAAAAAACAAACAAGTAAAGTTTATAAATCAATTAGGATAGATCAACTTACATTCCCATTCTTTCTTGAACTAGACGATTTTGAATCCATTGGAAGTCCTCGAATGTTCTACGAACAAGCGATTCGTTTGATGCGTCAAACGACGTCGAAATAAGGTAATCGGTAATTTGTTGTCGACCCATTCCATGATTTTCAGGTTTTGACACATTCGTCGCTACGGCGCACGGTCCCTTCTCCACCATAATGTTGGTTTGTTCTTTATTTTCTATTGATTGACTCGAAAGTAGTTTCCTGTTCCTATTGAGAGTTGGATCTAGATTTGCTCTATCGAATACAAGCAAGTTTGTATGCGATGTTGAAATAATTATGTTATGAATATTTTGTTGTCTGCATTCAACCATGTGACGTCGTGGTCATTGAATTTGCAGTCATTTATTCATTTATCGCTTCATGAGTTATTTTGACGTACATTGCAGTAAGTTATCCTAAATTTAAAGTACGCGTATAAGTATCTATTCCACTAATACTTTTATGTATAATAAATATATAAATTTTTATGTTTCTAGAAAAGGTTGGGATCACTTTCTTTCTTACTACTGCCATATTGAAGTAGCTACTGGTCCGTGGAATTAACAAGACCATAAATAAACTAACACTTACTACAGTGAGTAGACTGCTTTTTCTCTTGGGAGAACAGTAGGTACATATTACTTCTACTATTCTATGATAGACTTGATTAAATTTAGGTCCAGAACAGTATAGTTTATTTATAGAATTGTTAAACTCAAAGCTAACCACAGATTAGGGAGAGAAGTTACAATTAGACTAGAGCAGTATTTCTTTTTTGCATTCTAATTCCTATATCAGAGATAGGAGGTGGGCCATTAGCATTGAATTCAGCTGCTGCCATAAACACTGCTTTCTTTGGATTGACCGAATGATTTGAACCATCCATACTTGCAGGTCTCATTCTTCCACTAGCATTGGAATGTGATGAAAAATCTAAACTCATTCGTAGCCGTCCTGCGGCGGAATGTATAGAAGAATCAACCCCATGTCGGATCTTATCAAACAAGGGATTGACACGAGATGAGACTGTAGTACGTTTCTTAGATGTTCCTGGTTGTCTTTCACGACCACCACCGTTACGAACACCAACAAAGTATTTGAGAACGGAAATATCATAAGCAAATGATTCATACAAATCTGCCCCGGGTAGTTTCTCTATCATTGTTACCCTGTTCAATTTATTTTTTATAATTATCAAGCCAGGAAAAGAAAGACCTCGTTGGTTTGGTAAGAAGGATGATGATGATGATGATGGTAATTAATGAGTAATGATATCGAGAATGCATGACATATGAAAGATACTTACACTTGATCCTTTTCGCTTTCCTTTAAAATTTCCATTACTCTACGAACATTTACAATATCTAAACTCTTGCTATCATTATCATTATTCAGTAAATTAGGTGGCAATATTACTTCCACTTGATTCGGGGGTATCATCGATTCCTCGTTATTACTCTTTTGTTCTTC
Organism: Fragilariopsis cylindrus CCMP1102; assembly: GCA_900095095.1. NCBI lineage: Eukaryota > Bacillariophyta > Bacillariophyceae > Bacillariales > Bacillariaceae > Fragilariopsis > Fragilariopsis cylindrus. The sequence goes on from FMBT01000300.1 coordinate 71,780, forward strand.
CTTTTGTTCACCTCCTTCTTCTTCTTTTGTAGCTGCGGCGGCGTTGGCTGCTGCTGCTGTTCCTTTTTGTTCTACTTGTTGTTTCTCTTGTATCGTTTCTACGAATACAATAAGTTCGCTCTTTGTCAACATCGTTGCAAGTAATGTAGTCAAACAACGTTCGAATTTTTGATAATTCAAAAATAAAGAATGCCGACCAATACTCCCTATAATATTTGAATTTTCAACTGACGATGCAAATGTATGAAATCGTACAAAGTCTGATTTAAGAATTTCACTTGCCTTCTTTCTTTTTTTATGTTTATATTCCAATAATTGATTTAACATAACGTAAAAGGACGCTGGTAAGTTATCAGGTATGTTTGGTAATTTTTTTAAATTCCGTTCACCGGGTGTAATTTTATGCATCATATTGAATGCTGTTTGTAGTTTATCACTTGGATAGCCTGCAACTAATACATATAGGCACACACCCACGGACCAGATATCTGTCTTCTGTGTATACGTATTTTGAAACATTTCTGGACTGATATAGAATGCTGTTCCAGCGAATGTCGTATGTAGACCCTCAACGACCTTATCAGTACCGGAACCAAAATCGATTAGTCGTAATTCACTGTCGGACGACGAAGAAACGAACATAATATTTTCTGGTTTGATATCACGATTAATAACATTGTTATTGGCACAATGATCGACAGCGGATAACAATTGGAATGATATACGAGACACCTCATCTGTTCGTAAATCTTCCTCTCGTCTTGAGAGGTATTGAATCATATCCCCACCGGCACATAATTCAGTAATTACGTATATTACTCTAGACGTTTCATAAACGGCGGCCATACTTAAGCAAAAACTTTTTCCTTGTAATTTTCGTAGTATATCAACCTCACGTCGTAATATATCCGGCTTTAACGGTGCGTACACAGTGTTGTATTTAAATACCACACCCTTTCTGAGTGCCTTACAAGCCATGGACGATTGGTCATAATCACAGCCTACCTCACCATCATTACCAAGAAATAGACGGCCACTTTTCTCATCGTTATTAAGACCTCTACTATTATTATTGCTGTTGTTATATTTGTTCACCGAAGAAGAAGACCCTGATAATGACATATGTTGTTGATGTTTACTGGCTCGTCGTACCGTAAAGTCGTGGACTAATGTCACAACTCCAAATTCGCCTTCACCAAGGATTCGATCTTCGATAAACCGATTGTGAAATTCTTCTTCTCCTCCATCGTTCTGTTCAATGAATGTCCCCGCGCCACTAAAGCATGCACCCATAATATCGTATCGTATCGTATCGTACCGTCGTAGAAGGTATTTGTCTTTTGCGTTTGCTTTGCTCTTAGAAGACAATTACTAATTGTTGTCGAAATAATACACCGTAATAGTACAACAGAGATATTAAAATATAATTAAAGGCAGAAAATACTTCGCTCGTCTTTGGTCTCGCCGTTTTTCTAACCACCAGCTTTTTATCTTCTCGATCGATCGAGCGACAGTAATGCAAGCTCCTTTATCTAGAAAAATAAAGTTGATCAACACGTGAAGGAGAACGTGAAGGTGAACTTGAACTGGGACTTGAACTTGAACCTTGTTATCAGCATATAAATAAGTTAAATGATCATATCACACTTCTATTGTTGCTGCTGTTTATTTTATCAGAACTTTTCTTTTTTGTCTACTGGCAATCCCAAGAGTTCCACTAACTTATTACACAAAATAGTTGTAACTTACATGAACGAAGTATGATTACGACGTTGATTGGTATATATTTAACGGGCTACGAGACGAGGAATAATGGAACATAAACACTGTCAACGTACTATGGTTCATAAACAGCTTTCTTCCGGCATCACAATTGTTCTCTCGCGCCTCAGAGTTAAACCTTCAACTTTACGCATGAGGTACTACAAAAGGGCCTACACAACTTTTGAAATGGTACTGTAGGGCCCTGCTCAGGACTCTATATTTATTTATTAGGCAGCAATGATGCAATAATAATATGCTTACGAACTACTAGTATCAGTAAAGAAATGGTCATGAGCTGTGCTGTGAATAGTTTAGTGGTAGAATGTTTCCATTCGATTCTAGAAGCTAGTAGTAGTAGTAGACATAATGTGTCAAAAAAAGGTATCTAAAAGGGGGGAAATTTTCATAGCATGATATTTTGTGTATAATATATAGTATGATATTATAAAGATTATCAGTGTTTCTCAAGGACAATATGTCTTCTGAGAAATGGACCTCAAACTTTGGTATAGAAAATGAGATACAAAGAATATCAGAAAAACTAAATTAAAAAACAATCCAGTGTGGATGTGGATGGAATTTGTGTTGGTGTTGGTATAGGCACATATTACTACCATACAAAGGGTATACACAATGTGCTATATCAAACCCTCTTTGAAAAGAGATAAAGAATAAAATAGACTATTTTATGGTTTATTTTTTGATGCACTTTCATCCTATATCCTAAGAGGGAATTTATTCTACACTTCTTCTATTGATATGTTTTCATTATACAAAATAAAATAACCTTGGTAAAATTAATTTGGATGTGATTAAAATAATAATTATCTAATATCTGCCTAGAAGTACAAGTAATATAGTCAGAGGCATATATAATATATATGGCTGTTTGTTTCTTCCTCTTTTCTTCTACAACATCTGTTTGATGAATTCATCGATTTCTTCTCCCCTATCTCCATAATCCTTTCCTTGTTTTAATTGTAATAGATTCTTTTCAAATCTACTCCGGGTTGCTGATAATGGAAATGGTGTTAAAAACTTTGCAACAACATCAAATGATTTTCCTCCATTTATTAATTCATGTACTAAATCTTCCATACAAATTAAACCATGATCATTACCCAAAGCATTCTCGATGATGGTATTATCAGAAAGTGGGACCTTTTCACCTTTCACAGTACCAAAAGACTTACGTCCCATTAAATCCCCAACAAGTCCATCAGATGGCTTACCATAAACAACCCATGGTTCTACCAAGTGTAGATGTCTTTTAGTAATTTCAGTGTAACGGAGGAATATTCCAGTATTGGCCTCCTTCAAACGCAATTGAAGTAGGATATTCAAAACGTTTCTTGGTGGTTGTCCAGCATCTTCTCGTATACGGATCACAAATACATAAGGACTTCCAACAGAATTTGCCTTGTATTGGATAACGTGCATATTAGTAGCATCTTCTGCTGCATCATCGTCAGAGTCGACATCGTCATCGGAGTCTTTGTCTTCAGCATTCAAAGCAATTTCCTTTGTTTTAATCTCAGTTTTCTTTGACGCACGTTTTTGCATACCCTTTTTCTTTACACGACGATAACGAATCTGTTCATTTCTTCTTTGCTTTGCTTTCGCTAAAAATGTTGCAGGTTTCTTCACATAGGAACCCCTCGTTGTTTATTAGATGATTTTTTGTTGTTGTCTTCTTCTTGGGCTGCTCTTCTGCGTCTAATATCGTCCAAATCATGACGTTTTTTTAGTACAGATTCTGGTACTAAAGGAAGATCCTTGTGTTCGTCTTTTACCGGTGCCATCTTATATTGGTGTTTATTTGTTCGGATGAATTTGGTGCTCTTTGACTTTTTGTTATATTGGTAATTAAATTTGTATTACAGATCAGTTTGTTCGCTTTACATGCACAAATATAAATCTAAGGAGAGTACAAAGAAAAATTCCAAGAAAAAAATTATCAAAAAATAATGAATGGATGTTGTTTTTCTGGGTGCAAGGCAAGACGTTTTCCAGTCGTGTACGTCGCTGGTCATCATTTTGGTCATACTAGTAATATGTTACATAATAAAAATATTAAAATTATTTATCATGTTTTTTGTTTCGTCAAAAAGGAAAACGTAATCGTAATACAAGAGATACAACATACTTTTAAGGCTTTACGTTTCTATTTATTGGACTTGTAAGACTGTTGGAATTGAATTCGTACTGTACCACTCACAAAGAATAACCCTTAACAAAACTTCAGCAACAACAACGAAAAAGAGAATGGGAGTTATTGTTTTGGTTCGTTATATCTGGAAACGGATCAGTAAACCTCTTTCGAATAGTAATCAAGATATAGGTGTTGCAATTGCATTATATGCTGTTTATCCAGCAATATTGTGGCTATTAATTGACAAATTTCATGGTGTATGTGGAGCTGACACATACGTACGAAAGAAAGAGGCGATTGACGCAAATAATTCTGTATTTTTGTAAGTTATATTATTACTATTATTATTTCTATTTCGTTGCCACAAGTTCAGAAAGTATTGTTTAATGCTTCTGTCGATCGATCGATCGATTGATTCAATTCGATTCCTTCCTTCTTCCGACAGTATACTTATTCAATATTCTCATTTAATATCTCTCTTTCTCATCACAATTAACCTTCCTTTAAAGATGGTTCACATTCCTTATGCGTACCTATAAATTAGCGACAATACTACTTTTTCAGGCTGATGCTAGTGATAAAGACGAAGATTCGGGGGAACGACAGAATCAGCAGGGTGAGCATGGTGATGGTGCTGGTGCTGGTAATGATAGAAGAGGAGGAGGAGACGCCGATGATGAAGGTTTTACGAAGCAAAAATGCAAAGTGTGGTTCATTCTTAGTCAGGAACTAACAGCAATATTCTGTGTTGCAGTTTTGTTACTCGTTTGTCTTCCAGTACTTGCCTTTTGGTTTATGTTTATTGGTATTCTAGTCTCATCGTACAATATATTTACACTACTAAAGCGACTATGGAGGGATGCACATTCAGTAGTTGATTATCTAATAGAAGGTCACGACGATGTATCAATTATGGATGAACTAATTAGGGAGGGGGACGATGATGGTGGTAATAATGATATTGAATTTCAAGAGTTTATGATGAATTTTTCAGAAGACGACGACAAAAACAAAAGCAACAACAGCGAAGTATGATGATAGAACTAAGGGAGCTGTCGGAGTTAATATGAGTAATTTTTTCCGACGCATGGGGGTTGATTTTAAATGGTTTTCATAGTATGATCCCAATAGGTTGGCGCCCCGTAATTTGCAACAAGATTAGCATGCGATATATATTTTTGATCATTGGATGGGAATGGTCGTTTCGTTCGTTTGTAATAATTGCATCAGCAATGAGGTGATTACATTTCTTTCGTGGTACATGTACCGCACGTCCTCGTGGATCCTCATTTCTTCGAAGGAATGAATCCTAAGATGTTTGGCAAAAATGTGATCTCGTTCTATTGTGTTGTGAAAAGATCTAGCAACAATTATGGGCATGGCACCAGCCAGTATAGAAATGATAGCACATTGCCTAACTACACATCTACAAAGTAAAAACTCGACTAACAATCGTTTCATGCACGGTATGATGTCAACTGAAAGTATGTATCTAGCAATATAGTTGGATTTTCTAAAAGATTAGACTGAAGAATTTTCTCCCTTCGATTGATGTTGACTTATTTGGCACACCAAAGACAAAAAAAGACGTTCCAGTGAATTAGGCCTCAATTATTGAAATGATTTGTAATAGTAAAATAAAAATAAAAATAAAAAAAGCACCAATCGCCATCATAGTACAATTTTGTTAAGTTCATTGTTGCGTGGTCTGCTTAGCGCGCGCCATTGGATTTATGTGCCGGCGTGTGTTGTATAGAGTAAAAAAATACTTATATACACAGTACACAAAAACTTGGGATTTAATCTTATTTTTGTACATAATCAAGTGTGAGTGAGTCGCCATTTTTTAGTGAGTAGAGTGTGTTTGCTCATCAAAAAATGAGCTATTCTGCGGGAATGAACAGGCGAAGAAGTCGATGATGAAAGTGTATCGTTTGAATAGAGCAAAAGTAAAAGTGACTCTTCAGTACCTTCTTCTGCATGCCGATCGTATTGTACTTGTACCATCCAACTTGCCCCAAAAAAATCCATACACCAAGCATGAAGTATCTAAATCATACTTCGTCTTCACATCCACAACATGTCGGGCGCTTGCACTAACATGGATAATTATTGCGGACTTTGTCCTGGTGACGATGACAGCATTGCTCCACCGCCACCGCCGCCACCATCAGCTGCAGCAGAAGCAGGTGATGACCAGTGCCGAGAAGTGTTCGGGGATGCTAGTGATCCTATTGAATTCGATGGACCCGAATTGTACGAACAAACTTTGAGTGAACACGAGTACCTGCGGGAGCCTGTGTACGACGAGGAGTTTGATTCCGGGGAAGAAAGTAGTCAAATGACGGCATCGTCTAAAAAAAGAAAGAATTTACTGAAGACTTTGCTTGTTGCGCTAGTGTTGGTAGTTGCAGCTCTCGCTATTGCGACTTCCCTGTCGAAGAAAAAAAGTGAGAATCGATCCAACGACAACAATAATATCGCAAGTAGTATGTCTTCGATAACTTCTGTTCCCGTTGAGTCTCCCTCAAAACAGCCAAACCTCCCCACTAAACCCACAGAGACACCAGTCCTATCTGGCGTCCCTAAACCTACTGGTAAACCAGTCTCAACACCATCACCACAACCAATCCTCTCGGGCGTTCCAAAACCCACCGATAAACCAATACCAGCTCCAACACCAAAACCGATACTACCAACTGAAATGCCAATTTTCTCAGGAGTTCCAGTCTTGACGAAGTATCCAAGTCCTATATACATTCCTTCATATGATCCGTACTATCCTCCTCACGTCGATCCTCAGCCAGGCTGCAAAGATGAAATTCATGTTAATAAATCATGTTACTTATTTGGAGAACCTATTGAAATTACATACAAACTTTGCTATCCAGAAAAGTCTTTTTGGTTTGGAATCTTTCAACACGGATCTTGCGACAGATATGGTCGAATGCGCAAGAATCCATTTTATTGGGAGTTGCCTTGCGGTGGTCAAGGTGAATATTGGTCTGATCCACAAGAACACGGTACTGTAACTTTCAGTCCAAATCTCTCCGCTGGTAAATATCAGATGTATAGCATAGAAAATATGAACCGTCCCTACCGATCTACGTCATCCAGTTACGGATTCGTCGTATCCAAGCACTGCCCTATGTACTGACTGTACTAGTAGTGCGAATTTCATACTTTTATGTCGATATGCTCACAACTCCAGATTATAAAATCTGCCAGTAATGCCACCTCACCAGAGAATGTAATGTAAATAATGTGTAAAAAATATTATGATAGAGTTTCGTACTTTTCCTAGACTTTTTTCAGAGTAAAAATACCATTAGTAACTGAATAACTTCTATTCAATAAACCATTGACCTTGTCGGTTCTTTTCTCAAAGGGCAGAATATCTGTTGTTCTTGATTTTGATAGCACACTGATTGTCTTTAACATTACACAATAGTCTTAAGTCCTTTTTGTTTGAAGATCTGAAGTGACAAGGTAAGGATTTACATGAGAGGTCAATCCTGCACATCATATATTTGATTTGTGGAGTGTAACATGGAGGGTTCATAGATGTTCAATCAGATAATGCCTGTTACAGACACGTTTACAATTTAATTAACCGCTTTTTTTGAAATCTGAAACACAACAAAAACCTGAAAATTCTTATGACGAATTGAATTAACACCACCTCAAGTAAAAGCCAACTTCAATGATGAAAAACGAAGTACTAAATGCGCGGTGCTACGACAGAATGGGAATGAATAGGAATTTCCAAGCACCCCTTATTTTCACCTTTTTGGTTTACCACGACACGACTGCTATAATTATCCTTGAACAAATTTAAATTTAAATTTAATCAGTTTACCTAAGGAGTACAGTAAGAATTATACAGAAACCATTTCCAGCCAATCAAAATTTGTTTAGGACAAACTTCTTAATCCTTGACAGTATAGAATCTAAAAACAAAAAGCTCCTCTAATTATCTAAGAGTATGTGACTTAAAATATGTTCAGACGTCAAACATCCCTCCATCAAGCCTTCACTTAATTTCCTCCACATTTTATACCCCATCGCGAATAAGGGTTCTCACTAATAATTTAAATTTCATCTGTCGATCATGTATGTGATGGACATCATCGTTCATTGACAAGATTTCATTATCAAAAAGCAAAACGATATACCTAGTATTGTCTTGTCAAGAAAGATGGAATCCTGTCGTCCAACTTGCAAATTGTGCAAATCGCCATGCTGTGATCTTCGTCTTCTTGGTTGCGGTTGTACTATTCATGCAGTAAGTTTCGTTTCTCGATATTACTTTTCTCGACCATAGTTCTTCCACTACTTTTTAGCGGTCCTTATTAACGCAAAAACATTTTGGAAAAAATTCACTGATCAGAAAGGAGTATTTTTATTTGTGCGCGTCATTCATTTTTTAGAGATTTTTTTTTTTAAATGTTGTTAAGTAAAAAAGAATTCTTGGGTTTCTTATTAAAGCTCGTTTCTGTTTTTAATCCCATTCTTCTTTAAAAAATGCATACCTTTACTTCATTTCTATTTTTTTCTTTCATCGAAAACAACACCAACCACACAATATGCAAACAACCACCTAAAGCGATGTATTCCTATGAAATTGGTACTGGATCTACAGGAAGGAACCAAGCAAAGTGTTTCAATACTACCAGCCGCGAACGTTTCTCAAAACTCAACGTGTCCAATATGCTACTCAGGTGTTGTAAATGGGATTTTATTGGAGCCTCTTTGTTTCGACGACGTCGATCGTGCCGTTTCTTTGAAAAGGGATGAGTTGCCATCATCTGGAACGATGCAACATCATTTACATAAACAAAATAGCAGGAAACATGCACGCGAAGAAGAAGATCACGAAATTGATGCAGAAAGTCCATATCTTTTACTATCGAATAGTAATTCTTGCTCTATTTCATGTAGTGGTCTATCTAGAGGTCAACAGCGAACGGGACGCTGGACGAATGAAGAAAGTGCTCTTGTCGACTTTCTCGTTACGGCATTCGATCAAGGTTTATTACCATTACCACATGGAATCAAACTGAATGAGTTCTTAGGTGATATGTTATTGTGTAAGTCAAGCCGACTAACGAAAAAGATGAAAAATGCCAAACTAAGTACAAGATCCTTCGCTTTAGGTAAATCCTGTTTACAATTTACCATAAGCGATCGTGAACAATTATCAAAGCTTCAGGATGACTTTTTGTCATCATTGCCATCAGAATCTCTTCGGCTTGTACTCAAAATGAACTTGACTAAGCAATGGAGAACACATTTTTATAATATCTGCCTACAAGTAGGCTATTCTTATCTACACGAGAAGGAATGGACCACGAGCTTACAGGAGATGGAAAGTAGAGCAAAGAAGGCCGAGGAGGTCATTCGGAGATTACGTCGTCGTAAGATGGGCTTATCTCAACAAATTGATCGCGGGAGCTTCGTAAATCCAAATTCAATGGTCGAAGATACCAAAACAGACTTTGCCACGAGTGCATCTACAGCAACAACTCCTACGAATACGACACATTCTTCCATAGTTTCAAACGATCAGAAATCTCTTACTGCTCCATCGAGTGAAGAGGAAGGACCAAATCTCAAAGACGACGAGGAACGAGCTTTCTTCTCAACATTGAATTCAATCACAAAACGACCACGAACCTTAAGTACTGATTTTAGTGTATCGTCAGTTGGAAATCAGGGTCGTCTCCGATCCTTCAGTGAAGACTTTGATGCTTTGTTGGATGTTCTCACAGAAGAAACGCCGACCGAAGGGTCCGATGCATTCAAAGGGAACACCAGCTCACCAGATGAAAAGTCAAGTAGCAAGTTCGATTTCACGAAACCTCTCTTGGAAGCCGTTGTGACGTATATGGAAACGAAGAATATATCTTTCCACCATAGTGACTTGTGGGTACCCAGCTTCTCGCCATCTGGGGAAAATAATGTTGGACAATCCAAACCCGTAGATGTTGACCAACTTATGCTATACCATGCAGGCTACGCTTCACGTCGAGATATCAACAATACATCAGTTAATATGCTCCATGAGTTTGGAGAGTACAGCTCTTATTTCTCGTTTGAGCCAGGAAAGGGGTTACCAGGACGTGTGTACGCATCTGGAGTTGCCTCATGGGAACATGACGTTAATGACATGGATCCGAAGCTTTTTGGTCGAGTTGAAGGAGCGGAACTATACGGTGTTAAGACTGCTCTTGCTATTCCGTTGAATACGGCGTTAGTCGGAAGAATTGTTGTGATACTTTATAGCTGTGAGAATATCCCAGAAGATTCGTCTCTTACTCAAGATCTAGCCGCAGAGTTCGCCAAATATTCACCAGAACCGAAATGGAAGGTGACCGCTGATTCGAATGCAGCATCTGCTGTATCGAAGACTGACGAATTGTCAATGAAGTTGATAATGCCTAGTTTGAAGCAAGACGACCCGAGTTGCTTCTCTCAGCATTCTCCCTACCAGGGATTGCAATCGACCAATTACTCACAATTGGCTTCGAATATGGGTTATAATACCACTAGAACTATGTGTAGTGAGGTCAATGATGACAGAGAAGATCACCAGCTAGCGAACTTTCTGGATAAAAACATGCCACCTGCAAGTAGCTCTCTATCTGACGGGCAGATTTCATCTTTGACCGACTCCAATACTCTTCGCCCTTATTTCTTGTCATTCCGTCTTTTACTTCTTCGTCCTTCAATTGAACGAACTTCCAGAGAGAACGAGATAATTGGAATTCTAAAGCAGAGTTCTAGGGCTTATCTGAGTGAAAATCGCCGTGATGCTAAAGAGCTTGCTAAGCTTATTGTAAAGGACTGGGTGTGCCTGAAATCGACGTACTCGCTTCAGAAGGTTGATACTCAACAGAAAGAGCCCTATAAATCAGAGGGGAGTATAATTTCAATGGCGGCTATGCCGCCCCCGCAAACTATCACATCTACTGCTGTGGAATTATACCAGCATGCTCATCCTTCAATCCAGCAGCGTGAGCGGCAGCTCTCAATGGAACGATGTCAAACTCCCTCCTCTGGGTCATCTATCCATAGTCAAGGAGACAATGACCTATCTTCTATTCAACCATATAATTCTACAGCCCAGCTTTTCGTTTCCGATCCTTCAGAGAAGCCTTCTTGCCCATCGATTTCACCCTCCCCAACACTTTCCAAAATGACGATAGACCACAAACGTTATTTGCCTCAAACAACCTCGCTAAATTCGACGCAATATACAAATACCTCTGGTGCAGCAACTGATAACTTGAATGCAAAATCAACATTTTAGTATTTTAGCTGAATCACCTAGGAAAAGAATATTTCGCAACGGCAAAAAAACCGACATAAAACCTGCGTTTCGGATGTTGATCAGTATGGACCATATTTTTGAAACGTACGACCACTTAAAATCCATACAACAAAATTTTAATACCCCATTTTTACTCGATTCCATACTTTCACATTACTGTACATGAAACAAATGATTTACATATGTTTAATAATCCATCTAATGGATATCTATCTCAATACAGCTGTAAAAACGAGTACGAGCAACCACGAGCATACAATAAGTACTAGCAAAAAAGGAGTGTATTTTCAAAGTTCGACATTTCATTTTTTAATTTAATATTAAAAGACTGTACCGAGTCGAGAACCTAGTTTTTTCAGACTGACCATAAATGTTGTTTTTTCATCAGTCATAGTTCTATTCAATCGTTTATTCAGTGATCTCTCCACTTCCTTTGACGACAACTTTTGCAGATGTGGCTCCAGATTGGGAACCAACAGCTTCAATCGCATCGACAACATCCAAACCATCTAAAAGGGAATTTTGATAAAAGAGATAACGAACAGCATTAGAATCGAGTTCAATTCGCCAATTCAAACGCATAATGTATCTTAAAAAGTTCTTCGTCATTTTTGATACTTACCAATAACCTTTCCGAAGACTACGTAAATGAGGAACGAAGAAAAGAAGTGGACCGGTTAGATTAACGATTCGCTTCTGAATCAGCATTATCTTCACAATTCAAGATTAATTCACAGCGTAATTGAATACTAGTACGTACCAGTGTGTTTGCCATCCAACCATGGTGTGTCGGCAGTGCAGATGAAGAATTGACTTCCGTTAGTATTAGGTCCTGTTGTTCAAATCGAGAGGGATAAGATTATGTAAGAAAAAGCAAAATATGGAAGCGTTTTAAGAGTGACAAGATATCATAAACGGTTCATAATAAACGTACCAGCATTGGCCATAGATCTGTATAAAAATGCGAAGGTGAGTGTGTGTGTGTGTGAGTATACGTGCAAAGTAAAAATAATGAGGAGAGTAGAACACATGGCAACCAAAAATTCAGAATGATAACGTAATTTATGATAGTAACCCGCCAATTGAACATCTCATATTCGAATCATATCCTCTTAATTGTGGTCGGGATTAAATAGATAACAACAGACACAAACAAACCACGTACAAGATACCTCTTCCAATGTGCGGTAGATCAAAATTCTCATCGTCGAACTTTTCACCGTAAATAGCTGAAAATATAGTAAAATTTGTCGAATAATAGCAAGGAGAATAGTATTTGAGTGACGAGATAAAAGAAGCCGAAGTCGGTAGATACAATGATAATAAGTACTTTCGAACAAATTAAGTTTAAATAGTAAAACAATATTGATGCGTAAGGTTTTCGTTTTTTTTCTTTCACGATCACAAAAATCTAACACGTACATTTTCCACCGGTTCCATTATGGTTGGTAAAGTCTGATTGGCACGAATATATGGATGTCGAATAAGGACAATGAGAAGTGGGATTAGTTAGTAACGCAGAACTGAGGAAATCAGGCAGAAGTAAATTTCCATACGAATAAAAATAAAGGATCTATTGAAAGCCATCACTATTGCAAAAATTCTATACTCACCTCCTCCTTGGCACATGAAACCTTCAGATGCATTTTAAGTATATATCAAATAGAAATATAACAAACGTTAAAACAAGCGAACTAACTTGGTAAGACATTTTCCTTTTCGTTGCCTAATATAAAATAAGAGTATATCATTTTCGATGATGGTAGAGTTAAAAGATTTTTTATTCCAACCATCATCACCTCAATCTATGCATCACATATCATATATCATATACTTACCAGGAATAACGCGATGGAAGCTATTCGTAACAAGTAGTGGTACAGTAATTAATACAGAAAAGTAAAAGCAAATATACGACAACAATATTGTAAGACAACAGTATTTATTTTATCTTTCCCGAACACGAATATATAATATGTAACGACGTGAGTCGAAGCCAAAACGACACTCATCATAACAAAGTTGCCACTACTAGTACGTACCTCGATCCCTCGAAACCGAATCCTTTCTCTCCCGTACACAAGGCACGGAAGTTTTCTGCGGTCTTTGGGACAACTTCATCTTCCAACTTAAAGGTAATTCTACCGACATCTTCTCCACCAACTTCCATATCAAAGTAAACCGTAGATTGCAAGATCGAAGTTGCACGAGAAAAACTTCTAGTGGCAGGCGCGAACGCCGCCGTTTTACTAGCAGCGGTGAGAAGAGCAGTAGAAAGCATAGCGAATTTCATTCTTTGTAATAGTTATATTGATTGTTTATCCTAGATCGGTCTGTTTGATAGAAAAGTGTGAGTGCTTGAGACAAGATGGGAAGCAACAAGAACGGTAAAGTTGTTGTGGTTAGTCAGCGGGTTCACATTTTAAGATCTTTAATCACAAGATTGCCGCCGACCGACCGTGACGCGTCGATGCACCTGTGGCTGGTCATGATGCATTTTCTCGCTTGAATTAACGCGCATCCTCACACATACGTACGACTGACAGGCATACAGTAGGATCCCTTTTATTACTAGGCGAGAAACAGTGGTTTTGTTTCAGATACCACCTACCTGCTTGTCTTTAGTCAATTAAGGAACCATTGATATATAGAAACATATCCCATGCAATAGTCCAATAGTATTGCAGTTGTCTAAAGGACAACACAGGAAAGCTTGACTTTTTGGACCTATGATATATCAATAAATAAAACAGATAGCTTTGTTAGACACCTCACTTGATGCATCCTGAGTGAATCATGATCACATCGAATTGAGGATATAAGTATGGTCTCACTGTTACAGTTCTTCTGCAGTACAAAGAATATCTATTCTAGTCTATTAAGATACAAAAGTATCCTACCATTTCCGCCATTGATACCAATGATCTTTTGGTTTCATTCCCGAATTGATTTCATAGAAATGAGTTCTGGCTACTATGCGTGGATCTTTAATAACTCCATATTCTCGAAGCTTTTCGGAACTCTAGTTTGTTTAATGGACGACGTTGGTCACAACCTGAATTCAAGAATAAAACTAGAATAATACAGCTGGCAAAACCTGAATAATTTCTTGTGAATTTGACAGGAATTATGTTAACAAGGATCTATTATAAAAGGAATTTTGACAGAGAAATTAAAGTTCAATAAAGCGAAAACTTCTTGACTAGATTGAAATTTAACTGGCTATCATCAACTTTGTTAGAGGAAAACGCATAAATGTTGCTAGATGATGTTGCACGATCTTCTGATAAGGATTTAGTTTCCTACTTCTTCCATCTACCACTATTTCCTCTCTTCCCCTGGGAACCTTTCTTCGGAGGTGCTTTAGAAGCACTTTCATCATTTCTGTTGCTCCCTTCAACTCTTCTTCTATCCGATTTATTCATATTCTTCATCCTTACATTCTGTGAAGAGTCTCGATTCTTTTGGATGGACTTAGCAGACTTAGGAGCATCTGAATCAGCATCTCCATTTTTACTCTTCTTCCCACCTTTATTTCTTTTAGCACTTTGTCTACCAGAAAATGGCACTGCGTCATCATCTCCTTCTTCTCCATCATTGTCAAATACACCATTTCGTCCAACAGATCGATTTGTCTTCTTTTGCCACTTTTCATAAATCTCGCCGAGTTTAAGTTTATCTTTTTGACGATTTGTCCACTCTCTAGTTTGACTCTCTTGCTATAACTGTCCCCGCTCAATTCAGCACCTACGGTTGTCTGAATGTATTTTCGTTTCGCCTTGTCCCATCGCATCATTCTTTGTTTCTGTACAAGTTCTTCATTTTCGTCGCCTACAACGTCTAACATGGCCTCTTCTAGACGCAAAGCATTTCCTGTCATACCTTTCATCGAGCTAGCTGCACTGGGTTGCATTGCTGCCTCTCTCTGCCGCTCTCTTTGAGATTCTTGGGTATTAGAAGTATGGTCGTTTTCGATAAAGAATGCGTTATCTCGGAAGTCACGCCCTCTCATATTCTTTTTTCGTTTATCTTCGTGATCATCATTGTTTGTAGCGGAACGAAGTGTTTCGGGGTTCTTCTTCAGACGACGTCTTTCAGCTTTGGACATTCGAGGTTTGGAATCAATAATTGGAGTCGAGGATTTTGAAATGCCTTTCCGACTGCTTTTCTCCTCCCCGTCATTGGAATCTTTAATTTTTTTCCCATTCAATTTGATGCTTTCAATTTCACGCGTTGCTTCTTCTGCCAGCTCGCTTCCAGCAATTACCAATACTGCTCCTTTGTCTCTTGCCATTTTCATCTGTCGCCTCATGTTCTTCATTGCACTCAATGCAAAGCCGGTGTCATTTTTCTTGGTGGATAAAATCGTCCGACCTTTGTCAATAATACTCTGCACACCAGTTTCCCTTCCACCTCCCATAGCAAATGCTTCGAAACGGTCTCTTTCGGTCGGAATTGTGACACAGCCTGTAAGAACTCTTGCCGCTTTCGAACATTATCCATATCATTCAATGTTCCTATCTTACCCTTCGACTTCGCTACTTCGTACTGTTCAATCTCCATTCCACGAAGAAGTGGATGTGGTGGAATCGAAAACCCGCCAACGCGCTCTCCCGTTTTCATTTTCTGACCTTCCAGAATTGCTTTCGCTCGTCTCACCCCTTCTCTGCTAGCTTCTGGACGCGTTCTTCGATATTGTTTCATAGCATTGTTGGAAGTTCTTGTAAGTGACCGCATCAGTTCCGCCATATCCGTACCTGCCAGTTCGGAATCCTTGATTCGAATAACATTTTCCATTTCCAGAGTCAAAATTGATTCTGGGATTGACCCATAATGTATCATTTCGGGGGTCATTTCACCAAGCTTATATGACTCGATTTTCGTAGAATCCTCACTACTTTTACTATCGTTACGAATGTAATCATCGCTTTCACCACCTTCATTATTGCCATTATTTCTGTTACTAGTATTGGTCAATCCATCTGCCGTGGACAGCCTACGACCAAGGAATAAGTGCAGATCGACCATGTACGGTAGTTCATCAGGCTCAACGAGAGCAAAACAGAATCCGATTCGACCTGCACGAGCTACTCGTCCAGATCGATGAACGAATAACTTAGGGGATGGAGGGAAATGATAATGTATAACATGATCACACATAGGAATATCAACTCCTCTAGCGGCAACATCCGTTACGACCATAATCGGTTTTTTTCCATTACGAAAAGCAGACAAATTTTTATTTCTTGCCTCAGGATCGAGTGTACCATAGATCAACGTCGCTTCTTCTCCACTTGCACGAAGAAGATTTGCTACGTATTCAACGTGATGGCGTGTCGCACAAAATATTAGGGTAAGGCCCGTTCGTGTACCTTCATTCGCATCCTTATCATCCTGAATAGCGCCCATAATTTGTAATAGTCCAGCATCCTTTTCTAAGCTCCTGCATGTGATGAAACTTACTCGTAAGTCATCACTGACGGAAACTTCATTGTCGAGTCTTATCACCTGTGGATCGGTCATGAAACCACCTTTCGTAAATTCGATTAATATCTTTGGCATGGTAGCACTTAACATAACCTTTTGACACCGTTCTGGGATCGATCTTGAGATTTCTCTCAATTGTTGTGCGAATCCCATCTCTAACAACCGATCGGCTTCATCGAGAATACATATTTGACAATCTCTAAGAGACATATCCGGAATTTCTGATAAAATATGAGCTAATCTACCAGGAGTTGCAACGATAACGTCCGGTTTCGAACTAAGATCATCGAATTGTTGTTCCATTCTTTCTCCACCATGAATACCAATAGATTTTATATCGGTAAAATGTGATATTTTTTGTAATACACGAAGTGTCTGTAACGATAATTCTCTTGTCGGACTAAGAACGAGACCCCGTACACCACGGTTGTGGGTGTTTAATATACTCTTATCTTCATCACTTGCAAGTAATGTTTCCATCAATGGGATAAGAAATGCAGCTGTTTTACCTGATCCGGTACGAGCCATAACACATGAATCAGCTCCTGACATAACAACCGGCAAGGCCTTTCGTTGGACAGGTGTTGGATTACGAAACCCCATCCGGACAACTCCACGGTATACGGGTTCACTCAAACCAAGTGGCTTGAACCCGTTGCCAGTTCCACCACCACCGCCACCGCTACCATTGTTAAAATTATGCTGTTTCTTTGATGCCATCTTTATCTATATTAGCTATTAGCTTGTAATGAATAGAGATACCAATATACCTAGTAGGACTTGCTATTGTATTAGAGTAAAGCTATTTTCTTCTATTTTGTTCTTCACTTTTTGAGTTGGATGCACATTTTTGCAGGTAATTTTCTCAAGCTAGAATTTTTTTTGATAAAAATATTAATATACATGTATATTGAATGGTCGTTCCGATCTATCGATGAGTCCCGCACGATTGATTTTTTTGATTCATGACTAACTCATTCACGATTGGCATGTTACTCGTCTTACTAAAATTTATATTTTTCAACACAGTATTCTACTGAACCGCACAAAGCACGCGCAATACCTACTACTCGTATCATCAGACAAACAGCAACAATTACCATTGCCTCTATTGCTAGTCATCATATTCAATATTTTAATCAATGTAAGTGTAGCAACGACCATGACCAAATAGAAAAATAGTAGCCGAATTCCCAATTGAACTTGCACTACGTTACTACGGTAGTATCATGGGGTCTTGCTGGTTCAATTGAACTAAAAATCGTATTAGCATGCATGCATTAAAAATTAAAGTATCGAGTCCATCGTCTAACAATACTGCATTTTATTTTCTTCTTCAGTTTAACTAAAATTATATAATCATGGACGCCGAAAAAGTTGCCGAGTTACGTAAGAAGCGTCAGTTTCGTAAATTTACCTTCCGTGGTATTGAATTAGATCAATTGTTGGATTTGACAAATGATGAATTAATGGATCTGATCAAGGCTCGACCTCGTCGTCGTATGTCTAGAGGATTAAAGAGAAAGCCTATGGCATTAATCAAACGATTAAGACAGGCCAAGAAGGAGGCACCACCAGGTGAAAAACCACGTGGTATCAAGACTCATTTACGTAATATGATTATCGTTCCTGAAATGATTGGTTCTATTATTGGTATCTACAATGGAAAGATGTTTTGTGGTGTTGAAATGAAACCAGAAATGATTGGTATGTATTTGGGTGAATTCGCTATCACATACAAGCCAGTTAGGCACGGACGACCTGGTGTGTCCGCTGCCCATCAAACAAGATTCATCCCTCTTTAAATGACTATAATAATTATAATGCAACATAATTAATATATACACAATACACACACTTAAATACTTCATCAATCTAGGATTAATACGTGCATGGTACCCAATTCTATAGAATTTTGTATTTTGATATTTACTAGGTGTTAAACAAAAAATGACGAAGTAGTGCAAAGTTAGTTGATGGTCTGTGAGTCTAGTCTAAAATGAATAGATCCTTATGCTGGAGTAATTTTAACGACTTCTTACGCCTTACTCGATAATCCTCCCCTCCTCACGTCTACTACTAGCTAGCTACAACGTTAAAATAATAAACATACCGTACCTTTCACTTTATTCATGATTACCAATTTTTAATAGTACTAATACAAACATCCTTCATCAAAATACTATTTATCTTTTAATCTACTTTTATCAACGCTACTTGCCTTCGATAAAGTCAAGGATTTCATAGCGTAACTCTTTTCTGCTTTTTGTAATGCTATCCAGTATAGATGAGCCTCACCACAAAAGCAAAGAGGATCCCTTACCTTACGCTTGCAACGTTGGGGATAGGTTCCTTTTGGAATTGGATCATACCGTTTCTCACATTGCCAACCCTTCTTTTCTGTAAAATGTAATATTTTTGTTGTTGACCGATGTTCATCCCAAAATTTGAAGTTCTGTACCTCCGCGTGTGTCTGAGCGTTGTAATCCCATGATAGTGGAACGACTGCACCATTCTGAGCCTCGATATGTGGAATCACAGGATCCAATCCTTTTAGTATTATACTGTTGCTACTGCTTTTTCCACTGCTACCGCTACTTGTACTACTGCTACGAGATTCAACAGTATCTAATGCAACAATTTCATTATTGAATGTACTATTGTTCAATCGATCGGGATATACATTGTTTAAAAAATCTTGATCACTTGAATACCGTTTCATGAACGAATTATCTTTAGTGAGATTGAATACACGTTCCATCTCCGTACTAGATGTCTTCCAAAGAATACTACCCGTATTGAATAATTTCCATCTCATTTGGTACCAATCAATCGTACCAGCAACTCTATTATTTTTAGGATTTCGAAAGACTGTATCACATTTCATAACCTCTCGTAAATCTCCCACAGCTAATGTATCAGCATCCATGAGCATTACACATTTATATTCACTAAGACCGATGGCAGTGACTTTTGTGTACGTAGTTTTATACCGTGGAAATGTAGGTAGATGTTTCTGTTGAATAGGAAAATCGGGAGCAGTTCCCATCGTCCAACCAACTGACTCTAATCGGATCACATCATCAGTTTCTAATTCGAATCCCTCACGGAGGAGTAATAATTGATGAGTCCGCGATGGATCAATATTTCCTTTCAGTGATGCGCCCAATGCCAATGCACCATTAATGTAATCACGAGCCGTAAAGACCACACGGGATGCCTTTTCTTCTGTAGTTCCATCTGTAATCATACATACGATGGCCGATGTGGCAGGTTCCATTGTTTCACAAGGATATTTAATATGTAAGAATGGTAGTTGCAACGCATCACGGGCTACTCGAACGCGTTCGCACCACGACCTTCTATCTATATGCAATATACTACTACTACTACTACTACTACTACTAATATCACCAAACCCCATATCTCCCAAGAAGAGATAATTTCTCAATGTCATTCCGATTACCGATATAAGGAGTATCAGCAAGAAAATCGTTCGTTGTCGCCGCGTCGTACGATCATTTCGGTTTCGTTGTTCATTCAAACCGCGGAAAAGTTGCGGGACGGCACGATTTCGTTGTTTAGGATAACTTTTCATAGTCATTGAGTCTGGAGTTAGGTATGTGGGTGGGTGGAGGAATGACAACGGCGGCGATGATAACAATTCAAATAATGGTCTCACTCATACCCTTTCTTGTACGTTGTTTAGATGATAACAATGGTGTGATTTGACAACTGAATAGCTGTCACATCGGACAAATCCCGAAGCAATTTTTAAACTTTTTTCAATTCATTCAATGAAAAATGAGGCGAAACATTTGAACATTGAATATTGAATACAATGGTATTGAATATTGACATAACGGTCACCTCATTCTCGGAATGAATCCCGCGCGAATGAATCAAAAATGACAAAAAAAAATCCTTGACTTTTTTTTACACCTTATTACACCATGACATTTCTTTTGATATTCTATTCTTGCTTACTTTCAATTTCGACTTAGTGATGAAGAAAGCAACAAAACACCGGAAACGACACACGATACCGGGACCGGCTGGGATCTTGTGGTCGTCATCACATCCGGATGAAAAATCCAGCCATGTTCGTGGTGGTGGTGGTGGTGGTGAGGAAGACGAAGGGTTGACACAGCAGCCACTATTTTCGAATAATCGAAATGGTGACATCAGCAACGACGGCGACAGCAAAAACAAGAGAAACAAAAAGAACCGAGGTCGTCATCACGATATGTCGCCCCATGCCTGGTCGACCATGCAACAATCACTTGAAATCGTTACACCGTATCTGCCTAGTCATACCCAAGGTGATATCAAACGTCGGTATGAACTTTTACGGCCGCATTTACCGTCGAATTGTGTTTTATTATTGGAAATATTAAGAGGAAAGCACGATGTAAAAATGACAAAAGATGCAGATGATTTATTTTTATGTGTCTGGGTAGAATCTATCGACGAAACAAACTCTCATCATGGGGTGTTTACGGTAGAATTACGTGACGAAACTGGTGCAAAAATTCGTGCATGGATCGAGCCAAAATTTGTTAAAGCCGAGCTTCAAAAAGGAGCACAAAACGACGATAAAAATACTGAAAAATCAAAGTCATCGATGGGTGTAGTCCGAACCGGTGTTGTTTGGATGCTGCGGAATGTTTCAATGATCGTGTTCAAAAACGACAACAATAATAACAATACTAATAACAATAACAATAATAATAACAACAACAACAATATAGGACGATCTTCTTTGTCATCGTCGATAACACGGATGCTAGTCGTTTCAGAAAATAATATCAAAGAAGTATGGACACCCGAACAACACATGGCTCAGACTCAACCGAACGAGGAAGATGATTCTCCTGAGGCTCAACGGAAGTATTTGGATTGGATGGAAAAACGTAAAGCTCTGGTGGTTTCATCGCCATCATCTTCATCAAAAAAGAAGAAGAAGAAAAAAAAGAAAGACGACGCAACCATCAACATAACCACGATAATGACGATGGCGACGATAACGATAGCGATGATGAAGGACAGCCCGAAGAAGAAGACTACGAACGCGATCACGATGGTAGGGGCTCCACAACAAACGGATTATGGAATCAATTACGAACGGAACCATCGTCACCCTTGGCATATCGAGATGTGAATAACGTACAGGGATATGACAGCACTATCAAGACCACAACCACCGACAACAGCACAAGTATAAGTGGCGACAAAAGTCAGAAAACTTCTGACCTACACAAACAATTGTTCTCCATCTCGAATAGTGCTAGTGCAGGGAAAGACGAAGTATTAGATTCGTCTGGGTCGCACGCCGAAGAGATATCAACAACGATGACGACAACACATTTACATCATCCTAGCCAATGCAGTACACAACTTGCGACACAACCTGACTCCCCCCGGAGAAGACATCATAGTTACAATACTACAAATCAAAACGAAAATCTGCAATCGTCGATAGGAGGAGAATTGTCCAACGATATGAACGATAAAGACTGTGAATACGATGCAAATGGCCGAAGCATATGTAGCAACACTATGACAAGTGACAACGAATATACCCAAGGAGGTACAGTTTGCAACAACAACAACAACAACAGTAGCAGTAGCAGTAGCAGCAGCAGCAGTAGCTTTCACGAAGATAGGAGTCGAGAGATAACTTCACAACGAATAATGTCGTCGCGTTCTCCAATGGAAACGATCGATCAAACAATACATCCATCCTCTATTTCGTCGTCTCCATCGTATGAGAATTCCCAAAGGAAGAACGACAGTACGTCTTCACATCAAAACGATATTGCTTCGAAACAGAAGAAAAAGAAAGTGAAAAAGAAAATGAAGAATAAGAAACGAAGCCGCGATTCTATTTCTTCTACTACTCATATCTCTGGACAAGTCTTGAACGAAACCGTCGAGATGGCAGAATCGAAAAAGAAGAAGGAAGCGAAGAGCGCAATAAGCCCAACCCGTAGAGTCAATAGTCCAATTCGTATGGCCGGCTCCGTTTGGAACACACCCGATGCTTCGATACTACAAATGCTCGATAAAGAAGAAGAAGAAGAGGAAACACAAACCGTCACCTGGAAATCACCCGCTTTTTCTACACAGCAACGACATCCGCCGCTGGTCAGCAATATAGCAAGTCGTCGTGGTGATGCTAATGGAATTGTGGATGATCCTCAATTAGAGAGTGAAGAAAACGACAATAAAACACGCCCTTTGCAATCTGCCAGGATTGAAAGAGGATCATGCGAGAATATGTTTGAACCATCTAGCTGGGCAGGTATTGATATGTCAGCATTAAGTGACGATGATGATTGTAATTTCTAGGCTTACAGATGAAAGAATCTATTTATTTCTCCCTATATAACTTCGAGTAGTAGTGCTTTATGAATCCTCAACTTTTTGTTGCTGTTGGTCCAAACACAATATACAATCCAAGAACATAAAACAAAATAATTGTAGTATAGTTGAGTATTATGTATTATAACAGTCAACAGTCAATATCTTCGCCTCTTATTTAAATAAGTGAATAAGAAGATACTATCTTCAAATATGTATTTATACTAAGTATTGAATACATTTTCCCTTTCAAATCTAACTGTTAATTATTTTTGAGAAAAATTGCCTATTGCGAAACCGTTTTCATGAAAGTTTGAGAGTGGAGCGGTAGTAAGATTTTAGTAGGTAAAGATGGGCACAAATTTCACGCTCTCATTCATTTGGCGTATTGAGTATTGGCGCGCCAAATTTTCCCAAAAAAATTTGAAAAAGTGAAGGCCAGAATTAAGAATTGTCAACAACTTAGCTTGTCAAGACACAGTCGTACTAACGTTCGTTATTTCCCCCTACCGTATCGAATCATAAGATGACGGATCAATCCTTTGTTATGGCTGCATTATCCGTGGTAGCAAACGCAAACGCAAACGCAACTGTAGCAGCGGCGGCAGGTGACACAAATAATAGCTTAGCAGTAAGCAGATCGTTGATATCCTTCCTTCGAATGGAAGCAGACTTATCTGAGGAAAGAGCTAAACGATTGAGAAAGCAAGCGGCAACCATAGCTGAGCAATTTGGAATTACAGAAGAATCTCAACAAGCGTATGGTACGTTCGTCGTAATAAGCACACATAATACGGTTTAGATCTTGGCTGTTGCATTAAAAAAACTTGTCTAATATTTAACAATTATTTGTGTGTGTGTGTGTGTGTGTGTGTGTGTGTTCATTGATTTCAATTGACAAATAACATGACAACATACCGAACCCTCACCAGACCTTGATCCGACTGAGCTACCCCCATTGGATGAGAATGGTATACCGAAATATAAGGGAAAAAAACGTGGACGAAAACCAAAAGTGAGGAAGCGTAAGATGAAAGCGGATCGTCCGAAGAGGAAACATACAGGCTATACACTATTTATGCAGGAAAAATATCCAAATGTCAAAACTGAACATACTGACCTACCCAACAAGGATTTAATTAGTTTAGTTGCAAAGCAATGGAAAGATCTGAATGCAGAAGAGAAGACTACGTGGAAGGAACGTGCTCAGGGGAACGACCAACAACAAAATGATGGGAAAAAGCATAGGAGCGAAAACGACGATGAAAATATCGATGACGAAGACGAAGACGATGGTATAGAAGATGATGACGTCGACGAGGACGATATCGATGATGAAAACGATGAAATCGAGGACAAGAAAGCAGCAGGGATCATAAATCTGTGACCCCTTCAAGAAAGAGTATAAGATGGGTACTTTCAACTTCTATGACGATATGGAAATAAGTTTAGGGGTGAAGAATGGAAGTAATCTGTAATTAATCATAAGAAGCAACGGTAGTATATAGTTTATCGGTCACCAAAGTAGTAACAGAAATTCCCTAAAATTTATACGATGGAAAACTATCACCCGAAAACAATTAAACTACATCGATTCATCTTAGATGGATTCTTAAAGTATATCTTTTCTAAATTGAAGTATAGCATTGAAAACTATCTCCTCAATCGGAATTTGCTATCTATCTTTATATTTTTAGGCACGCAGTCGAGCCGATGTCCTTCGAGGAGGTTGAGATTTTCTTTGTAGCTCTACCACCTCCTGTACTAAAAGCGGTAGTGTCCTAGAAGAACAAAGGAAAATGGAGAAAGAATGACGAAAAAACGATTTTCATGATATATTCAATGCAATGAGAAACTATGAAATAGAGAAAGAGGAATCCTGTCAACAGTATTTTGCACTCAATCGATTCTTCTGTTCCTTATATTCTAAATTGAGAATAACTTACTCTTCTGCCGGTCCTTTTATATTTTTGGCGTCCAATATATTCGTGGGTGACAACATATCGTAGGTGTTTAGATTGTAACTGTTTATACACAAGAAATTTATTTGAGGGAGAAAGGGGGTGGAATAAAAAACAAAATAAGAATGTGCATATGTATGTAGATAGATATCAATTAAAATGTAATATTACGGATTGTAATATTTATTTCCGTGTAAAAACTTCTTTCCACACTATTGTCAACCACAGAATTGATACTTACACAGGAATTCCCTCAGCTCGAGCATGTTCTAACGTAACTTCTGGAAGCCGTACAGCAAACGAGGTGCCGACGAAGACAATCACTTCAGCTTCGGCTAATTGGTAGGGAAAATAAGATACGCAACAACATGGAGTGAGAAAAAGAAGAAAAATCAGAGTACGTATGCAGATATGATGCAATCAGTACTTTTCATACAACTATTGTCAAAAGACTACACTTACCCAGCCACTCTTCCATCTTTTGGAATCTATAAAAGTCGTGAGAATGATATCCTTCGTCAAACAAAAGAGCCTGTGGTGCAAGTATGTTTGCACAATGTGGGCACTTCGGTGGTTCAGACAACGGACCCTTCCCGTCTCGCAAATCTCGTTGTATCGAGGAGGGTTCGACCTGAGTCACTGGTAAGGATTTTTCATGTTGAAAGGGACACAGTCGTGTTGCGTTGGAACTAGATTGTCGACGTTGTTGTTGTTGTTCGTGGTCATTGCTGGTGCTGGTGCTGGTGCTATCAATATTACTATTATTTCCTTCCCCCATGTCTTGAAGCTGCCGCCGTCTTCGCCACTTTCTTCGATGGCCCAAATGTACAAGACGATCATCGTCGTCATCACTTTCACTATCTGTATCAGAATCTTCATCAGGTATACATTTGTAAAGACCAACCCGTCCATGAGCTTCGATTGAATGTATGGGATTTGGTGGAATTAAACCGTCTACATTTTGTGTGATCATCTTAATTCGAAGACCTTGTCGTCTAGGATCATCATTATCAGCATCAGCATCGTTATCAGCATCAGGAGACGTTGCGGTTGTGGTTGATTGTTCCAAAAGCCAATTCATAGCTTGATGAGCCGCATTGGGTTGGACGGAGACTGGGAGTGTCATAAATGGTATCCAAAATTCATTGTACCATTCTAATGGGTCTTTACGGAATATTTCCCTCGTTGCGGTTGTCCAGATGCGTTGAGTCCAAATAGCCTCGTTGCAATGATTACTTTTATCTCGAAATGGACGAACGCCACTCGCTACGCTGATTCCTGCACCTGTTATAAAAACAACGCGTTTACGATTAGTAACAATTTCTTTCGCTAGCTCTGTAAGGGAAGAATGTCCTCGAGACGAGCGCCGTCTTTGCTGTTGCTGTTGACGAGATGCTGATGGCGATTGCATCATAACCATGTCGGTACAAGTCTCATTAGTACCATCATTGGACTTATTTTTTGTAATATTTCCTTCGTCGACGGATGAATGAGAATCACCGAGTCGTCGACTCAGTGAGCGCCGATTTGATCTTCGACGGGCTATTGGAGGCATGATGTTTTTGGCTGTTGCGTTACGTTCGATAGGTTCGCTGTTTATAATAACTTGCAATGTGACCAGGAGTAACTACCGATTGTACAGACTGTAATTATTCTTCCTTTCTCGATTATTGTGTTTTTTTTTTGTGTCATTTTTCTTTATTCTCAATTTTCACGTGCTTGGTGGTTGCTGGCAAGCGGCTAAGTACGACTGCTTTTTGAATTACAGTACTTCATACTTCGAAGTAGTCAGCCAATATTTAAATACAGGAGCATCCGGTAATGAAATTTCATTCGTTAAACTATTAATTTTCATCGCGCGCGACCAAAGGGGGGCAGTGGTTTGAAAAAACAGATAATATAACGCCCCCTCTCATAAGCATGTTTTTTTCGCACGATTGATCATTCGTGCGAAATTTTTTCGCGTTTTTTCGCACGAATGATCATTCGTGCGAAATTTTTTCGCGAAAATACAAAAGTGAAATTTATTTTAGTATAATTAAAATATTTCTAAGCGATCAAATTACTATGCCCCCCCTAGAATTATTGTGTCGCATGTGTCACATCTAATTTTAAATAGAATTCACACGGGATTAGAAAGCCGTTGTATAACACAAAAGCGCTGGCATTGCTGGTGAAATGACGTTACTTTATTCCCGGGTCAAATAACCGACGGAGTTGTCTCTTAGTCATTTCTTTTCTTACAACACGGTTCTAACGCTTACAAAAAAATGACTTTTCTTACAACACGGTGTATCGCCTGAAAAAGCAAAAAAGCACTTCAAACGCACTAATACTGTATAGTTGACAGGCTGACAAAAACCACACTTGTTTTATTAAACTTGTTTTTTTAATTCCATTTTTGTCCATTGACAATGGCAAGAACAGCGGCTACAAACAAACAAACCCTTACAGCATTAGAGGAGTACAGTCGGTTACCTGATTTTCGTAAGAGACTAACTTGGCTCTATTACAGAGGAGAAGAGACACACAATAGAGAAGGATTGAACGGTTACGACGTTCCTGGTAGTGCGACTGACTTTTTATCTTGTGGTACAATAAAAGACTACATCGTAAAATCTACCTTTCGATACTGGGCTAAAGTGAGTACACAATAGTTAATAACAATCCGTCTTTGCCTAATTATTAGGTATGTATGTTTTCTTTTCTCATCCTATCTTGTTTTATTATATTAAATTTTATTTTATAGAAAGCTGCTGCACTTTCATCACAGCTTCACGAACAAGGAAGTGAGATTGTAGAACCTGATCTTCCACCAAAGGAAAGAAAAGGAGCATCAAAGGAAGACGAATCCGAATCAGAATACGAATCGGAAGGACAAGTACAAGAAGATATAGAAGAAGACTACAACAGCGAGATCGAATCTGAAACTGAATCGATACAACAAGAAGTTTCTTTCGCAACCATGCCAACGAAAAAGCCTCCTATTGGCTCTCCACAAGCCAGCTCAATGAAGAAAGCTCCTGCAAAAAAGAAACTTGATGACATCACTGGTGCAATAGGAGCACCGATTGCAAATGGCATTGCAGCTCCTATTGTTCAAGGTGAATTCTTGTCAAGATGTCGCCGGACTAGAAAGAGATTCAATCATTATCATATTCGAATTCTCTGGAACAACTATGTGGCAGCTGAAGACATTATGTTTGAATGGAAGGACAAGCATACTTTGAAAGTGGTCATCTATGATCCGATTTGGTGGTCTGACCCTGAGTATCAAGCAGCATTCGATGCTGAACATGGTAAAGAGAGTAATCTAATTGAAAGTATGATTGATTTTCAAGAAGAAAGGAAGGAAAAAGTACCAGGGCAAGATGCAAAGCGTACAGGGAATAGTGGCTACTTTACTTTTGGAGAACCTATGTCTATCAAAGAAGAAGATGATACAAGTATCATGCCAAAAACAATCACACATTGTTGGGGATTCAATTATTTATGGGTCCCGTGAGGTTTTCACAACAGTCATTTTATGTCATGAACGTCGTGACACTTGTGCATGTTGTTTCCTCACAATAAATATATATATGCTGCGCATTATCGTGTGGTTGATAATTGAAGAGAAGAGATGTGTCGTACTTACATTGCGTTAATGTAAGCACCTCCATCGGCACCTCGGATGTCAATCAATGTTGGTCATTATTTATTATAGAACTTATGCAATAGGTAAATAATAACAACAAGTTAATAAGCTAGCCATACATAGTATTCAAACCTATATATCATCCTAGTATCTTCAAGCATTACGTAATAAGCAACATACCAATATCCACGGCGTTGCGATTTCTGTATTTCAACATTCTATAATAAATAATCACAGTCATTGATTAGATTAATCGAATCAACAACAACCACCTTACAAGATATACCTATTAGTATTCCAATTACTATCACCTTGTAAGAATGGCTGTCACCGACAATAAACCTGCTGACACCACCAGTACAACTGGTGGCGCCGGTAATGCCCTCTCTGCCAAAGAGAAGGAAGCGAAGGCTGCTGCTGCAGCTGCAAAGAACACAGCAAACCAAAAGAAGAAAAATCATCCATCGAATGCCTCAAACAAGAAGAAACAACAAGTTGCGAAATCCAAGTTTGAAGGTTTAGCCTCTGGTACCAATCCTATGAAAGGAACTGTCATTGCATTAGCTAATGGCAATCTACTGGGACAATATCGAACATACCAGAACACGTTGGCAGGATCGGCAGCTGCTGACAAAGCCTATGGACTTGATTCAGTTATCCTTGATTTGGTTGCTAAAGTGGAATCTGATTTTGTTACATCAAAACCGGATCCTTTGCAACATTCAAACGTCGTTACCATCTACAAAAAAGATGCTACGGGTGCAGATACTACTACACCAACTGGAGAGAAACGACTAGTCTGTTTCGATCCTATCCTCAAGGAAAGTACGGATTCAAACTACTTCATCGATGTAAAGATACAAAAGGCCAACTGGAATAACTATGACAGGTTCTCCAAAGCATACTATCGTACAGCGATTGGGAATGTAGAGGATGTTATCATCACCTACTGTCGCGCCGACAAGAGAATGGCTCTTGTGGAAACTAAAAAGATTTAATAGGATTCTTACAAATCCTTCGTTCAGTATGCGCACAAACCAATGGCATTGTTAAAGTCGATCAAGAATTCCAAAACCTCCACACCTTACATGCTGCAATTGCTTTCAAACAGGCAGCTAATGTAGATGACTCCACATTCTCAAAACAAGTACAAGATCGATACAAATCAGCTATATTCACATGTGGAAAGTTCGCATTTGGACAAGCTTCATTTGACAAGGTACTACAATCAACTCTTCCGACACCCGTCACTCTCGATGCTTATCTCAAGCTTACACCGGAAGATCAAGCACCATATGATAAACTTGTTGAAGAGCGAATTGTCGCTCGACTGATTGTGAAGAATTCATTAAATAAGAATCTTAAAGCTCATTTAATGACCACTTACTCTACTGCTAAAGGCGATTGTTACCCCAATACAATCAACGACGCGCTAGCGTTGCTATCAACCTTTGCTGGACCAGCAAAGAATGCACCTACTGAAGATGCTGTCGTGTCATATCACGAAGCATCATCCGTACCGGATCCAGTGTCATCTATTCAAGAGGAGGCTGAAGAAAACTTATCTGATCCAGAACAAGAACTAACAATTGAAGAACTGCCACCGGATGTCATCAGTCCAGTTGAATTCAATGCATCAGTTATGGCGACAGTCATTGCTGAAGCCACCAAAGAGCTGATAACGATCGTTTCTTTGGAGCAAGCTTTGCACAACTACAAGATGTGGATGACATCTATGATGACAACGAGCCAGATTTTGTAACCTGTGCCCATGTCGCTGAACGTCCAGGAGATTCGACTGATTTTGACAGTAACTCTGACATTGACCATGCAGGCGACCGACATGGTGATTCAAGTGACTGGGACACTGACAAATGGAATCGTGAACTCGATGAGAACCGTAACCGTCCTAAGACTGGAAAATCTCCCATAACAATCAACAAGGCGCATGGCTTTGAAACAGTTGTCTACCTCACAGCACAACGTGTCAAGAATACAGGAACAGTTCGAATCAAGCACTATGGTATCGACGAGCCAGATCTCATCAGCTATGAATATGTTAGTCCTACCCCTGAACACATCATTGACTACTCTGATGTTATCCGTGAGAAATTGAAACTCTCAGGCATTCGTGATACTGAAACACTGGCTGAACTCTTTGAAGACTGCAGTATTGCAGAAGCCGCTAGGAGACTAGGTCAACAACTTAGAGATGTCAATCAGACTTCTCTACATGGTGATACAGTCCGCTACCTCAAAGAGGAAACAGAGAGACACTATGATCACATCAGGTTCTACTCTGCTAGATATGATCGGATGATCACTGAAATTGGTCCAGATGACAACGCGAGCTCTTTCCTGCAGCTCATGTGTTGTTGCACCACACAGTTGTGGCTGTATCAATCAATCAACGACGCCGCAAACCCAATCGGTGGATCAATAAAGTGACCCGAAAATTGGTCAACTGTGGTGTTAACACAGTTGAGTTACTTGAATCCAAATTGAAAGATAATACATTAAACCTGTGCTCGAACGCCATGGGTTACCAAAATTCCATATAATGACTATCTATGGATTCAACTTGATCCTAGACACATCGGATTTTCGTCAGGGCCGTTCTTAAAGGAAGACCGAATGCCCTATCATCCGTATGATACTGGATGGATTAAGACAATCTATTCATCCATCTGTTTAGGATGGTTTCTACTCTCTACTGGTTTACTACCCAGGTTTACATGCTACTCGCTATACAATAATATTTGGATCACATATTGCAAAATCATTGCATATATGTGTGAAGCAATTGGCAACGCTATCATAACATCTGGTGAAACAATCATGGAGATCGATTCCATTATATTCAATAAAATTAACTACATCAACCCGATCTACAATGTGCTTCAACGATTTGAGCACACGCTTTCTAGACTTAATATTTTCACCCATCCAATCATTGGGATGCGTCCAAAATCCATCTCAAGAAAGCACAACTCCAAGAACAACAAGACCTCCTCCGGAAGCCACCTACATGTCTTCTTTGCGCGCAAACGCAGCCGTAAGAGGCACTCTGTTATCTCAGGGCCAAACCCACATTTGGCGAATGATAACAGCCGAACCAAGGATCGAACCCATGCTGGCACCCAGTCTCGATCCAAATTCCTCGTATCCCTGTACATACGTCCACGTCAGTCATCTATCCTATAGATGACCCATCATGTCAAGATCTCACCTGGTATGATGCCATCTCTCCTTACTGGACTGGTGGTATGATTGGGACGGTGCCTATGTCCTTAATCACCAAGTTGTCTCTGTTACAACTGATCCTATCTTTGTTTCTGATTTACTTCCGGCATTTGAATTGTCTGCTACAATTCAAACACCGAAAGCAAGGAGTGGGGGTAAGCATGTCGGCCCACGGACCACCATTGCTATTGATAGCGGATCTACTATTCACATCTTCAAAGATGCCTTCCTCCTGGCTGACATCCAAGCTGATGAGAACAGTTCTATTTCCGTACGGACTACAGATTCGAAGTTCTAGATCAAGGATATTGGACGTCTGTGTGATGACCTTGACACTCTGCCTCTCCCATCGGATGGTTACTATTTCTATCCTAATGGAGTAGCAAACTTGCTATCACTAGCCATGCTAACTGATACCAAGCGAGTGGTTATGGACAGCGCCATTGACAATGCAATATATGTATTCAATGATGACGGTTCATATATCAGATTTGGTAAGACATCCAATGGGATGTACTGTATTGATATCACCACCGATGACGACCACCATATCGTCATGGCACATCAAACTGTAAAAGGGAGAGTGCACACTTTTCTGCAATCGATTGTAGAAGAGCTGCAAAAGTCAGGGATCTCCAAGAAGCACTAGCATGCCCTAGTGACTTTGATCTGGCTAATGCAATTGAACATAATGTTATTGGTAACAGCCCTTTCACAAGGAGGGATGTACGTATTGCCAAACAAATATTTGGACCTGACGTCCCAGCAATGAAAGGAAAGACTGTCAAGAACAAGAGCATTATGCCAAGAGAGGATGACGTAACAGACATCCCATCTTTCATCATGAAAGAATACTCCAATATCCACTTAGCAATTGACATCATGCATATCAACGGAATCAAATTTCTTATATCACACTCCAAGCACATTGGGCTGATACAAACATACTGTGTTAGAAAGAACAATCGAGATGCCATACTGGCATGCATTCTGAAGATAGTACAAACATACAAAAGTAGGAGTGTGTTTAAGGTTGTAACAATTGAAGCGGATGGTGCATTCGAATGTATCAAACATGAACTACAAGACAAGCCATACAACATCACTCTATCAACATGTGATGCTGACAGGCATGTTGAGACTGTTGAAAGACAAATTAGATTCCTTAAAGAAAGAATCAGAGCAGTAAGAATGATGATGCCATACAAGAAACTTCCCAAACGATTCACAGTTGAAATGGTCCTCCGAGTTACAATGCTAATCAACTCACTACCCAAACAGAATGGCATCCATTCCATATTATCTCCACGAGAAATAGTAACAGGAAAGAAATTCAGATGCCCTACTGTCAAGGTAGGACAATATGTCCAAGGACATACCGGAGGAACTAATAGTACTGATGAAGAAAGATCTATCGATGCCCTGTACATCGGTCGTGCCGACAATGGCAGTGGTCATGTGGTGTTCAAGCTGAGCACCAAGCAACCCGTTTCTGTCAACAGGGTTACAATCATTCCAACTACTGAAGCTCTGATCAATACTGTCAATGAGATTGGAGAACAAGAAAGACAACCAGAAGGAATTGAATTTGCTGACATCAATGGAAGAGTTACATTAGACGACTTTGCTGCTAATGTGATCAATGATGATGACAGTAATGCCTCTGATATTGATTTCAAAATGGATGAAGAATATCGAGAGGAGCTTCAAAAAGAACTGAAGCTGGAAACAAAAGATAAGACTGTTATCGAATCAGATCCGGATTCAAAACAGTTTGGTGGCGACAGTAATGTCCCTGACTCACAAATCGACTTCTTCCAGAATCCAATACAGCAACACAACAGGGACACCCTTAATGAGAATGAGGATGAACCTATTATCCTTGAAAGTCGCACCCGATCTGGCATGAATCTGGCTAACTCAACGCCAAAGCAGGAGTGTGGGAAGGATAAGAAGAAGAAGAAGAGAAAAATCATCGTTGAAGATAATACTAACTTAATTGAAGATGATCTTGACGACGATGATGTGATGCAATCCAACATATCATCCGAAGATGACATTATTACTAATGGTACATCTGAAGAAGAAGTAGAAGAAGAAGAACCG
Organism: Fragilariopsis cylindrus CCMP1102; assembly: GCA_900095095.1. Lineage (NCBI taxonomy): Eukaryota > Bacillariophyta > Bacillariophyceae > Bacillariales > Bacillariaceae > Fragilariopsis > Fragilariopsis cylindrus. Next base: position 105,826 of record FMBT01000300.1, read on the forward strand.
TCCGCCCCACGTGAGCTTGATTCGAACCTGGGTACATACTGGAACCTAGCGCATTCAAAGCAAGCATATGTCCTTAACACCATTACCTCATATAGTCATATAGAGGCATCGAAATCAACTCCACAGTATGGTTTCAATAGGGGGTTAAAGGAATTCGGCGCATTGGGATATGAAGCAACCATGAAGGAGCTTGATGACAACCTCCTAGGAATGGGAGCAGTGAAGATGCTATTACCATCAGAAGCAAGCCGTTCAATACGATTCGAAGCCCTAAACTATCTTATGTTCTTGAAAAGAAAAAGATGTGGAAAGGTTAAAGCAAGAGGATGTGCGGATGGAAGACCCCAACGTGAATACATATCAAAAGATGAGTCCAGCTCACCAACTGTATCTATATATGCTCTGATGACATCCTGTCTGATGGATGCTATTGAAGGCAGGAAGGTCGCCACCTGTGATATACCAGGCGCTTTTCTACAGGCTGACTACCCAGCTGATAAGGACTGTTACCTCAAGTTCGAAGGAGCGATGGTGACAATGATATGTGCCATTGATCCTAAATACAAACGAAACATAGTGGAGAGGAATGGAAAAGAATATGTATATGCCAAACTGACCAAGGCCGTGTATGGTACACTCCTTGGAGCTATCCTATTCTACAAGAAGCTCAGCAAGCAATTGATTGAATGGGGGTATGAACCAAACTGCTATGATAGATGTACCTTCAACAAAATGATTGAAGGGAACCAATGTACTATCCAATTTCATGTGGATGACCTGAAAATATCGCACATGAAGCAGTCTGTAATAGACTCAGTACTTGATGATGTAAACAAAGAATTTGGTACTATCAAGAAGCCATTATCAGCTACCACTGGTGACATACATGACTACCTCGGCATAACCATTGACTATAGTGAAAAGAACAAAGTTAAGTTCACTATGTATGACTATCTAGAAGACATACTGGCCGAAATGCCAAGCGATATGAACGGAACCTCTCCCACACCAGCTAGTGACAATCTATTTGATGTGGATGAGGATTCAGAGCTATTGAATGAAAAAGAAGCAGATTTCTTCCACCGATCGACAGCTCGGTTGTTGTTTGCTGCTAAGAGGGCAAGACCAGATCTCCAAGTGGCTGTTGCTTACCTCTGTACCCGAGTCAAAGCCCCTACACGCTCTGACTATCGAAAGCTGACCAGAGTAATGAAATATCTAAGGTTAACTATATCCATTCCTCTCGTGTTAGGATGGGATGGAAGTGGAAAACTACTGTGGTCTATAGACGCATCGTTTGCAATACACAAAGATATGAGAAGTCATACTGGTGCCGTGTTGACATTAGGCCAAGGAGCCTTAATGTCAATGTCCCTGAAACAGAAGATCAATACAAAGAGCTCTACTGAAGCAGAACTGGTTGCAGTTGATGACGCTATGAATTTTATTGAATGGATTCAATTATTCGTTGGTGAACAGCTCAAGTCAATCAATCCGGATTCAATCCTTAATAAGATTGGTTCGGATGTTGTCGTTCAACAAGACAACACGAGCACAATACAGCTCGAGAACAATGGACAAGCGTCTAGTACCAAGAGAACTAGACACATCAATATCCGATACTTCTATGTGACAAGCAAGATCAAAGAAGGAAGCATTCGTGTGATATACCATCCCACGAAGGAAATGGTATCAGATTATTTAACTAAGCCATTGCAAGGAAGTCTGTTTAGAACTCATCGAAACTCCCTCATGGGCCACGATGAGGATTCGATAGCACAATGTAATAAAGAGTACAATGATGCTAAGGCAGCTGCTGCCAAGGACCTTTCTAATTGAATGGAAGGGACATGTTGATTACATTCGAATCGATGCTAGTACATCAATTCAAATGTAGGAGTGTGTTGGGGATTCAATTATTTATGGGTCCCGTGAGGTTTTCACAACAGTCATTTTATGTCATGAACGTCGTGACACTTGTGCATGTTGTTTCCTCACAATAAATACATATATGCTGCGCATTATCGTGTGGTTGATAATTGAAGAGAAGAGATGTGTCGTACTTACATTGCGTTAATGTAAGCACCTCCATCGGCACCTCGGATGTCAATCAATGTTGGTCATTATTTATTATAGAACTTATGCAATAGGTAAATAATAACAACAAGTTAATAAGCTAGCCATACATAGTATTCAAACCTATATATCATCCTAGTATCTTCAAGCATTACGTAATAAGCAACATACCAATATCCACGGCGTTGCGATTTCTGTATTTCAACACACATAAAGGCATCGATGGAATGTATATTGTTATCAAAGTTCGAGTTGCTCCTGATAGCAAGGCTGAAGAAGAGAGCACACCTCGAAAGGCAAAGAGTTCTGCTAATGCTGCTGCTACTATTGGTACTGGTAAGAATTTTAAAAATGTTAGACAAAGAGATGATGATGAAGATAAGGATGATGATATGGGTGTTACAGGTGGCGAGGCAGAGGAAGTACGACCACCCACTAAACAATATGTTAAACCACCCGCGCCCTCTCAACCACCTGCTCCACCTTTGCCTATTCCTGATCCACAGGCTAACTCTCAACTTGCTGCTAACGAAGCCAAGGAAACTGTATCAGATTCAGATGTTTCTAATTCTAATTCTGATGGTGATTGGTCTAATGATTCCATTCAAGTGGATGAACAAGAACCAGTTTCTAGTCTTCAAGTAGCAGCCAAGGATTGGAAGAAAGAAGAAATCGATGGACTTCCGGACGGAGAAGAAGAAGTTGATGATAACAAAGATTTACCTGAAGGATATTGACTATTGGAAGAGGGAAATTCATCTGTCAGTACTATCGATTCTTTGGACGTAGATCCTCTTGCTACATTACAAGAAGGTTTAGCTGAAATTGAAAGGGAAATAAACAACTATACGTAAATGGGGATTGGGAATGATAATATTGTAACTCTTTTAAGTAAAAAGAAATCCCTAGGGGAGTTACTTGTAATATTAATCATAGAAAAAAATGAAAAAGAAATCGTATCATACATAAGCTCTAAATTAGAACGATTTTATATTTCACATTTTTTGCACCTCTAGTAGCAGCTTAAGTAGTAGTTGTAGTACAAAATAGTAGTATCAATAGAATTTTTTTCAATGTCCTTTAGTACGTTTCCTCTGCTGTAGTCACACATTGCTGTTTTGATGAGGCTACAGGTATGTTTGAAAATAAAAAATAAAATTAAAAACATGCTAAAAATATTGAAAGTTCTACTCAATTGTAGATGAAACTAAATATATAGGAATGATTGTAACAGTCTGCACATTCTACTATACCTCCCCTTCCACCCGCTTGTGACCTAAATAGTAAGGTGACCCATATAATATTCAACATCAAACTCACCACCATCAAACAATTGATCACCTCCAATCATAAATTTCAGTTGAGTGATAACTAATATTGCATCAAAACAAACCTGATGTTTGTACAACGTATGCTCCTCACTTGTCTCGTTATGACGAAAATGGCTATTCAGTACGTTGAATTGTTTCATTCTACTGAATATTGTTTCTTGTCTTCCTCTAAAGATACTTTTTTGCTTTCTAACTTTTCGATTGTCACCAGCCTGTGGTTTCATTTGTCTTTGATCGCCACCAGTGCAACCATCAATTTCAACAGGTTCGTCTTCCGGAATAGCAGTTCCTAGATTCTCTTTAAATATTGTTGTTTCGCTTTCTCCTGAGAAATGGGGACCAGACGCATAACAAATATTATCTGAATGAATTGCAATTGCAACATTATATTTCACACCAGGTCCATTGAATTTCACAGCATACCATTTTCTGTCCCAGGGATATGGCTCATTGATCCCGAAATCGCATGCATCATCAGTCAAAAAGGATCGTTTAAACCCAACTCTTGTTTCAGGAGGCACATTTATAAATCTATTTTCTATTAAAATTAATTTTGGTTTCAATTCTGCTATGCATTCTACTATGTGCCAAGCCTTCTCCCTGAACGTTTTAACACTTGGCCAGCCAACAATAGCACAGTGCACTTCTTCTGTTGAATAAACTTTCATAAAAAGAAGGCCATATAACAAGTGCTTACGAAAAACATCTTCGTCAATATGATTTTGAATTTCATTCCAAATAGCTGTTATGACTGTACTGTTAGCACCAAACAATGATTTAAAACGAGCTTGTTTATCTTTTGATTCCCATTTGCGACTTGTCGGGAAACCAAGAACCGCTCGAGCGGTATCCTCAATCGATTTAATATCTTTTTTTGTAGGGGAAAACACCACCATTGTAACTATAATATTATTTTTTGAAGCTTGGTTAGCGATAACAACAGGGCAATGTTGATACGGTGTTAGAAAAAATGTTTGCTGTGGTTTTTAAAAAAGTGCAATCCCGTGTAAAATACGCGTCTTTTCTTTACATCTTCGATTTTCAAACTCCAAACATAACTTCGTACATTTTTATAACATCTAATAGTAACCCGGATTTAATCACTTGTCAACCCTTCTTCGCCATTCATTTGAAAATAAAAAAACTATAAAAGATCTAAATGGTACAACCCTGTTGAAATAAAATTATTCTTCAAATTTTGTGGACTACCCCCTATGAAATCAGTTTCAGTACTGCACGTGTCTGTAGAATTCTACGTGGAATTTGATAATATTTTCGATTTGAGACAAAATTTGAATCAAAAATATAATTAAAAAAGTGATCGAGCTAGTCGAATATTTTTCTAGGGTATTAGGTAATTTAAATAACTAGAAATATTTATTTATTTTTTGCATTTGTGCGAATTTTTTTCGCAAAATTTCGCACGAATGATCATTCGTGCGAAAAAAATTCGCACGAATGAAAGTTTTTGGGGACTGAAAATACATTAAAGAGAGAAAGAACGCCCCCTTTTGAACGCGCGCGACTAAAAAGACGTTTTCTAACCAATGAAATTTCATTACCGGATGCTCCAGTAAAAGCATACTCGGCATTCTATTATTTATGGACAAAATGCTCTTGAGTCTCAAATACATATGCCCAACTTTTAATATTAGACAACAGATTTGAAAATAAAAAAATTTGAGTAAAAAAGTTGTACAGCAAGTAAAACGCTATTTTATGTTGAATGTGCGCATACTCATACTTGTAAAGAAATCAATCATACAAAATCAATCAATCCATTCGATGCTCTTCAATCTCAGTTGACCACAATACACACACACGCACAAAAACAATTAATAACAGAATAGAGTAACGTAAAATGCGAGGCGTTAGTAGTGGTAGTAGATCAATATTCCGACGGCAACAGTTATTTGCGAGATCATCGCCATCATCTTTGTCGTCATCAATAATAGTAAGACTCTCGTCGTCGTCAAGTACCAACAACGGTAATAATGAAAAACACATTCGACCCGATGTCGCTTTTATTCTAGAACATTACAAGATTCATCGACGTGAAAAAGATGGAAGTAAAGGATCATCTCGTGAGTACTTACTACTTCCTCCCGATGTGTATGTTCCTCAAGTCCTACAGGACCCGACTCTACCCGCAGCAGCATTATTTGCTCATCGTAATATCTTATTTGGTGCACGATCTTTTCATGGGTATGATATGGAGGATGTTTGTCGACCATTAGTGAAAGCTGCCATTGAGGAAGCAGAGACGATAGAACACGGACAACAGCCTCAAGCCGTTGCGAACTTAAAAGGACTTTCAGATTGGGTGGCTGAATTTTTTGAAAACGACAATATTATTGGTAGTCAAACACTGGCACGACTCCAACAACAACAAAAAGGTGATGGTGACGATGATGATGGTAACGCCGCCGGTAGTTTGGTCTCGTTAGAGGCGGTACGTGCTATCGCAACGGGTATACCTCGTCCTGGTCATTCCGTGGTTGGACAGGGAACATTTCGAGATGGACAGAAAGCCTGGGAGGATCTAGCAAAGGAGTACACACGACTAGGATTATCGGAAGAGACAAATTTGTATGAGAAATTTGGTGGGAATGTTGTTGCGATTGAGCACATGGCAGATCAAAGTCCAGAAAATATGAAGAGTGCTGGTGGTGCTATAGCAAGGCTATTCTTTTCGTAGTCAATTCATTTGAATTAGATATATATTATTATTTGATGATAGAAATCGATTAATGAAAAAAGTGTTTGTTTGGTTCGGTTTCTGGACATTGTACAAAGTTGAAATAAATACAAAGGCTATTTTCTACTTATGCTGTCACTACTTGTACAATGTAGCATCATCTTCCAGGTTTAAACAATCGAAATGAATATGCTAGTTCTTGCTTTTTCTCATAATAAATATGACTGTCAAGATAAATCCTAGTTTCATCTATAATCACAACAGCTTATGGGGTCGCATATCTTTTCTCTTGATTGTTCTTAAGCTGCAAAATAATTTTTTATAAATGGCTTGGGTGGGGACACTTCTTCCTGCTGTATTCTTTCCAAAACATAGTCCTTTTCAGGAAATTTTATATCTTAGAATTTACCATTGAAATTTTGTTTACAACTGTCCTTTTAGATAATGATCTTGCTGTTTCTGCATGTAACAACTGCATCACAAGCAGTTTCAGTGTGGTGCCCCTTTATCCCAGATGCACCTTTGTATATAACCCAGGACACCCTTATTCAGATAGTCATTTTGGTCATTTTTTTGTCTCTTTTTCATTTCATTTATATGTGTTAACACTATGCCCACACATGTTACCTATGTGTATATAAGAATATTCTTGCTTCTTTTTCTCCATTTTCTCTATCTGTTTTGTTTCCAACCATCATTTCATTGATCGTTGTACATCATTGAGCCGCTTGGTGCGCATATCCAATTGCAAAGAGTGATGCAATTCCTCAGTTTGATTGTGCTAACTCAAAATCATCCAATTCTTCAATCCTCAATCCAATCGTGCTAACTCAAAATCAACACAATTGGTGTAACTTACACTAATCTTCCATTGTTGTCGTACTCAGCCACTTTCTATCTTCTCCTTGTATTAGTAGTCAAGAAAGCATACATTATACACGCAAAGGGAGCACAAGATAACAATAATGAAATGAGGGAGAGAGACCTATAATAATCACTTCTAACTTCTGGTTGTATCTGTCACGCTTGTCTAGAGTAAACAATTCAACAGCAACAACATTGAAGGAACCAATCTACAATATCAACTCAAGCAAGTTTTTGCCAAAAGCAGTAGTATCTTCTTCTAATTAGTGGATAAAGTTGCTACTCCAACACTCTCCCTGGGATGTCTCAGTTGGAACATAATATTTCTAATGCAGTAAATAAGCCGTACCTTAGGCTTCACGACGATGAAGCTGTAGTACATCTACCTCACAATGATGACACCAATGCTAAAAAGAGGCCCAAGACAACGCAGGTATTCAATCAGCGCAACAAAAACAATCAGTCTGAAACCACCAAAAACTATGAAACTGCTAAAGATGGGAGATTATTTCTCTGGCGTCACTTCGGAGCTAGATAGTTTTATTTGACTGGTTTCTGAACAAAAATAAGTTGAAATAGAAGATGATCTAGCAATCTTGATGGTGGTTGATATGATGTTCCACTAGAAGATATATTTTGCCGCATATTTGATCAACTTGATCTGGATGATGTTGTTGGCATATTGAGAGAGAATAACATTCAGGAGTTTGCCAACCAAAAACTTTTGTTTGGCGTCGATAAAGTATTTAAATGGGTTTCAATGCTGTTGGAAAAGTTGGTAGGGCAATTGGTGGTAAGATCAGGGATGTGGTAGAATCTGTAGTTAAAGTTGCCAAATCTATTGTCACCGGGGAGCTTGAGGAGAAATTTACTCTGTTGGACCGGCAAGAAACTTGGGAAGGGGGCATTATCGGAGATGTTGTTACGCTGTAAGGAGGGATACATTTCATGGCAGAATTTGTTATCCAGATTTGTACAGATGGTTTGACACAAAATGCTGGTGAATTTTTTCAGTTGAGGCTTGGTGATGACTGCAGCATAGCATCACAAAAATGGCGCTTGTTACCTTGGCAGCATTCATGGGTCAAGCAATGCGCGAGACTATCATTTATGATGCATGCAACAAAAACAATTGTGGGACAAATGGCATTCTGTAGATATACCTAAGGCACCAAACATCCCAGCCGAATATCTACCTTTGCTGTGATGAGTTCTGGCTGTGGGCAGCTAGGACAAAATTATGCCAAATATGATTGCGAAGATGCGAGTCCCAAAATCCACTCTTTTGCGGCCCAAAGTCAAAGTATGGGGATGAAGTAGGATATTGGAATCCTCTACAGAAATGTCCAAATGGTGTATGTGAAGGGGAATCATTCCATTAATAGGGTCAGAGTACGGGGGTCTATGTTCCAGCAAACGAGGATGACAAATACCCTGAATTCTAGTATCGCATCCCTTTAGGTGACAACATAAGTCCTTGTAATCAGTTCCCCTCGTCAAATGTTGAAGGGTGTTGTTGGTGAGGGTGTGGTGTCATCCAGACAACAGGTAGATGCAACTTTGGCAAACTGAACAAAAACATAGGGTACAGAGCTAGCTGGTAACGATAACTTGTATCCGGATGTCAACTTTTGTAGGAAACCACACGTCGTTTGCGATGGTCTGTCCGAGCTGAAATAGGCTGCTGGTATTTACTTTTGGGTACAACATGGGCTGTGCAGACAACCCCGATAAGGTGGGGTTTAATTTCTTGTTTGAGTATGCCTCCGATATTGTCAATTGTGGTTGCCACAATCCTGGAGAAACTGGTTGTCCTAATTGTATTCAAGGGGCCACCACATGCGATCCTGTTAATATTCCAGAGTGCGTTGAGGCCAGGAAGAAAGCCATACATGCATTGATGAATTGGACTAGATAAACAACGGGCTGCGACATGGATACTTTCACCATCTTCAGATATTGAATTCATATAATATTAGTAGTAAATCATATTTTTCTTGAAGCAAAAACATGCCTCCTTCTCATAGTGATTATTAGTCTGCCAGTAGTAAAAGAGTACTAGTACTCTAGAATTATTAACTACAGTAATACAATTTTAGTCAGGAACAAAAATTCCGAACACTCTTGCACAAAAAGACGAGACACACTACTCAGTCAATGGAATACATTTGTACGACCAAAGTTCGTTTTTATTTAATATTTTTCTTATGCCCTCTATTGAAGTTGCTACATTTACTTATCACCCTTGAAGTGTTCAGTGATACTTGAAGTACAGTACTAAATTCTCTTCACTGAATTCGTTACTCTTTCTTTTCTTTGACAATCGGCACTCCGCATTCATAAAAAAAACATTCGTGAATTCGCACTCACAACTCACAGTATCTCAGACTCGTCATAAAAGTGTAGCTTAACAAACAAGTCTTGGTAATAAATTTGATATAAATCGAAACGGCAATGATGGTCGCTACCTGCTACAAAGAAAATTGGTCTATTGTCTTCGATTCGTCTATACAACGGATCGAAGAACAGTTTCAACCGTCACAGCTCGACAATATAATATTACTGAATCAGCCACTAATCCAAAGAGACGAAGAAGAAGAATATAATAATTCTGTGCTAAAAAAATACTGAATGACGTACAGGATGCTCAAACACGATATGGATGGGTCATGAGAAGGTTGCTGTATCATATAGTGCCCTCGGTCTTATTCGTTTGCACATGCAACGCGATCCAGAAGCCGCAAGAAGATGTCACGAATACGCGTTAACGATATTTCGAGAGAAACGACTGGCGAAGCAAATAGCAACTACATTAAATGATATTGCATTCTGTTATGAGCGACTGAATCTCCCTGACGTTGCATTACAGCACTATGGGCATTCACTGAGAATTTTGAATCCGAGAGGATATCAGAAGATAATCCTCAATTGATCTCAACAAGGAGGGCAATTTTACGAATGCAGAGAAGATAAAAAGTGCGCTTGCACTACTTGTACGACTAGCTACAATAATGTAAACACAATGTAAAGATTATGCAAATATAATCTGTAAATATAATGTAAATAAAACTAAGTAGAATAATATCTTCTGCATCTTCTATCAATATAAAAAGACATTATACAAATTATGAATATTCCTTTCATGAATCAATCACTGAGACAAAACATTGACTACTGTACTTCATATAATTTTTCTTGTGAAAGACTAGTGGTAGAGTAAGCAAACTTTCTATCAGTATCAAAAAGTTCCCACCTATTCAATAGAGCCCATATCATGCATCTAACAATTTAAGGTATAACAAACGCCTACCAAAAATGACGACCATCTCTTTGAGTATCCCAAACGAAAACATCTGGCTCTGTCTTGATTCTTCATATTCAGGTGATCTACTAGTACTTATCTACAACGAAGAAAGCACATTATACATTATAGCGGTAGTTGGTCCTAAATATACTCTCATTGTAAGGTACGAAACTCACTCACCATGTGCGTACCTACCATCCATTATATCAAATTTTATATGGTATCTCAATCTCTTGCTGCTTTCTCCAATGCTTATCCTCCTTGATTGTGGTCTCTCCCTCTTCTCAGCACGATTTTCTGTTATATTGTCTGCTTTCTATACATATTCACCAGTCCACAGAATTTTGTAACGTCCCTTGGTCCTGTATTGTACTTTTCTTTCAAGATTGAAATGAACTTGGTTCTCACCTTGTCCTTTACAGTAGTCTCAGTGAAGATATATGTAATGTTGTGGATCATTTCACACATCCACTTGTACTATATTTCTCTCGGAAATTTGCATTGATATCTGGTCCTCCTCCCACTTGACACAGTTCTTGTTGAACATAATTTTGATCCATAGAAAATCAATTAGGTCTGATCTGGCAATCATGTTGTAACCTGATGCCAAAGATGTCGTTGGAACTGTTATCTCCTCTTTTCTTCACCTTTGTTGTGACCACCACTTGTTATACAAAATCTACATCAACACATGTTTTTATTCTTGTTGTATACTGCCTTTGTCTTTGTTTCTTTCATCCTTCTCTTTCATCTAGACTATTGAACAAAAATATTCTCTCATCATCATAATGCATTCTGATGTATTTTGATAGTCTGGATGTTCTTTATATGGTATAATTTATACAAAAAGAAAGATTCCAGCTTCCATTGTGCGAAAAATGCTAGAAATAAATGTAACAACAATTACCTTTGTTCTTCAATTCTTTTTTGTTCTGATGTTTTCTGAAAGTTATTCATTATCATTATTATCATTATTATTACCATCCAGCCAGTTTCCACTTTCTTCCATTGCAGTGGGACATGGGAAACTTTTCTCCCCATTCATTACTATTTTTCTATAAAGTTTTCTGTAATCAATTCATCTTTCTTTGTGGTTGAAACTGTAACTTTATGAAAGGCTATGATGATTTCTCAATATTTTAGCACCAATAAGGCATCACGATGATGACAAATCATGTCGGCACAAATTAGATATTAGATGGTTCAGTGATTTTATATTGGTCGTTCGTCACAGTTAAAGTTTGTGCCTCAAACTTCACATAGTTTGGTGAACATTTTATGGGAAATCCAGTTCAATCTATAAGGAAATGAAAATCATATCGACAAAGTATGGGATGGTTGTACTGTTGTCAACAAAAACAATGAAAGAAAATGGAGATATGTGAAAAAGTGGTGGAGAGAAGTGCAATAAGAAAACAAGCGATTACTGAATGACTTGAGATTACGTATTTCATATCATTGAATATTATAAATACCGCAGTAAAGCAATCGAAAATTATTACTTTTCTGTTACTATTATTATTATTATTATTCAGTAGTATAATTATAAAAAATTAAAACGATGAATTCATTTTGTTTTAAAATGAACCAATGGAAATACAGCAACTAATATTCAATAGCAATCTACTTCTATGTACGTTTCTCTTCATTCTTCTTTTGTATTCTTTCGTAACTTCATCCATCCACCACAAATCAATTCATGTTGTGACATCCGCCTTGTACCGTAATAGCATTAATAATACAATATTTCTAGTCCTTTATTCCCATAAATGTACCTTCCTCTCGTGACTCATCCCAATTTTCAATCCATGGACTTGGACAGATACTGTTGCATATTGTCTGTATACTTGACATTTCTCATCGGCATCATCACCACTTTGTTTCTTACAAAGTAACCATTCATTGTACCGATTCCAGCAATGTAAGGCTTGGTTTTGAGATGGGAATCGTGCATCACGTGGTGTGGTACGTACATTCTTAACTTGATGTAAGAGATCTTCCTGCTTCTCATCGAGTTCAGGAATTTTGTCACTAAAAATCTGTGATTGTTGATTGAAATTAAGTAGGGAAATAAATTAAATTAATATAAAATATTATTTCATACAAGATAAAGTCCACCAATCAATCGACGAATAGAAAAAAAGGTAGGGGTTAAGTTAGTTGTTATCGTTCATTCGTTCGTTTTTGTTTTGTAGTTATTGCACCCCAAACGATTGGAGATTTTCGTCTGCTCCTTGCACAAACATTTAAAATTAAAAATAAAGCGTAGATTTATTCCTTCATTTCAGAATGTAAAATATATAGTGTGATGATGTTTGTAGCTATAAATAAACTCTTACCTTATTAATTTTGGAAATGTTCGTCATGATGTTTGAATTTGTTTAATATCTGGACGGGGAAGATGATTGTTTTTTGTTCGTTCGGAAATAATAAAAATAAATAAAGTTAGGGATACGCTCGCGAGAAAATCAACTGCAACGATATAATATATACCGACGAACGTTAACGGAATCGATATGTAACGTAGGTAGTTGATGATCAAACCTGTTTAGCAAATTTATTAATGAATTAAAAAAAACACATGAATAAGCAGACGAAAACATACTTACTCGAAGCCTAGCTAGATCTACTTTGTCAATGTGAAGAGTCGTAAACTTTGCTTTAAAGAGGTTGTTGTAATGGTTGTATGGAAGTTCATGATTGGCGAAGTGCAAACGCATGTTGATTGGGTTCGTATATACTTATTATGCATATAGAAGGTACAATAATATATTGTGCTGATAGTGTATCAAAATACTTATTATACATACATATTATATAGTAGTTAAAGTGATGAAACCCTTCCACGTGTACATACGTACAAACACGGAAAATTGATGTTTGTTTCTGTGATGGGAAATCTCGAATCTCGAATCCATCGATATATCGTTGTGAGTATACCTACTGTAGTACAAGATAGGCTGTGCCACCATTATTGTTGAAGGGAAACGTAGTCTCTCCTACTACTCTGACCATTCTCATAACCCTTTCTCTATCACAACATAAGTTATTCTACTATTATGACGATGAATAGATCAACCCAACGATACACCGTTTTCTTTCTACTAGTCCTCTTGGGACAGGTTTCGCGTTCACAGGGGATAAAATCTTTTGGAAAGAATATATTATCACCAACAACTATTATTGCTACAGGAAGTTCCGAAGCGAAGAAGAATATACATGCAAGCGCTACCGATGTCTCTGCGTTAAAAGTTACATCAAGGACGTCTGCTTTACTATTCCATTTCCGTGGCGGTGGAGAAATTTCTATTCCCGATGACGAGGATGATGACAACGAATGTGATGATACTAGTAGCATCCTATTAACGAAGTTACGCAACACGATACGGAATATTTTACAATTTGGTGATACGAAACTCCCATCAATATTTTCTGAATTATTAAGATCGTGCTTTAAAACGGTCGAAACCATAACAGGAATTAGTCTTCTACCATCCAAAGCAACAACAACAAAGAAAAAATCCGTCAATAACGGAAAGAAGAAAAAGAAGATTAGTAGTAAGCAGCAGCAGCAAATGATAATGAATCAAACAAGAAGAAGAAAGAAAATGAAGATGAAAGTACTGAAGAAGAAACGGGAAAAACGAAGAAGAAGGAACCAATAAAAAAGAAATCATCATCATCATCGAACGCGAAAAAGAGACCATCTGCTGCAACAACCAAACATTTAGCACAATCTATTAAATCGACGAATCCAAATTATCGTATCCAAAAAGAATTAAAAGCATTCATTAAGTCTCCACCACCTAATTTAACAGTCCAAGTTGGATCGAATATTAGACTTTGGGTCGTTACGATGGTTGGTGCAAAAAATACTATCTACGAAGGAGAAGTTTTTAAATTACGGATTATGTTCCCACCACAATATCCAACAGTTCCTCCATCTGTTTACTTTTTGAAAGGTAATATGCCCACCCATGAACATGTATACACAAATGGTGATATATGTTTAAGTTTACTTGGAAAGGACTGGCGACCGACGATGTCAGCACAATCAATCGCAGTATCAATCTTATCTATATTATCTTCTGCTGGTTCCAAGTCATTACCCATGGACAATGCACAACATGCAACTAATAAACCTGGAAAATACCAAAAAGATTGGGTCTACCATGATGATAGATGCTAGCTAGTGCAGTAGTAGTAGAATAAATATTACAGTCATTTTGGTCAGCTGTTGTTATGATATAACACTATATAGCACAGTAGTAATTTATTATGCTGCCTTTTCAGCACATACTAATGATAGTAAATAATATCAAAATCATTCTGAAACATTATATTTTGCTATGATTTTATACATTATACCTGCTATGATATACTGTAATAGGTGATAAAGTGCTATAAAGCTAGTAAGAGTATTATATTATCACCCTCAAACACATATATGTGACTCTATACACCATAATCTCTTCTATTCAATGATGTCTAATACACATAATGATAAATAAGTTGTGGTTTTGGACATTATTTATTACTACAAATTAAAGCTTTCATGTATCAACCAAATAGTTCCTAAATCTAGATGTAATCGATACCATGATAAATAGTTCAGCAACTTTTGCAAGCAGACAAAAAAGTAGACTATGTGTGAGCATGTACTACATGTACTACTTATTAATGATGAATATGTTTCTAATATCTACTGTATTATCTGTTTAAATATGTGTCAGTCCCTGGTCCGTATCGAGTTTTGTAATTTCCACCGGAACCTTCAGTCAATTTTCTAGTCCACTTATTTGCATACCGTTAACGCACGTACTGTAAGAAACAAATATATCTTTAAAATCTAATAAATTTTTGTGAGCTTCCATCGCGCCGCGAGTGTACATTACTACTAACAAAACTTAACTTTATTGGCATTGACGACGATTTGATTCGATTCGATATTCATTCAAGAATTCCTTTCTGTGTCATATATACTTTTTAATTGTGCAAGAGAGTAATAATATAAACGAATATTATGAAATTCATTGGTGTCGCTCTCTTCTTGGCCTCGTGCTTGATGGCCAGTCCCTCTTCTGCTCAGGAGGTCATCTCTGTCCACGGATCAGGAACTACTAATCCTTCAAAATGTTATTGGACGATCATGGATCAGATGAATATCCAATCGAAGCTCCCTATTAGGATGACGTATCGTGCTGTTGGATCATCCACCGGTCAGGCTGAATTCATTGGTAATGGTACCTTGTCTGAAAATATGTTCGGTAGTGGAGATATTCCATTTAACGCCGAGAAGTATGATGCATTCGAGGATAGTACCATCCTTCATTTGCCTGTACTCCTCGGAGCGATCGCCTTCTTTCACTCTGTTCCTACAGGAGAAGAAAGACTCAATCTATCACCATGTATCTTGGCCAAGATTTTCAGCCGCAAGATCACCGATTGGGGAGATGACGAGATTATGAAAGCAAATCCTAATCTTTCTTTACCTAATCCATCTCCGATCACTGTAGCACATCGTGTCAAGGGTAGCTCTTCCACGGCAAGTATTACTAAGTACCTCAACCAAGTATGCCCTGAGGAATGGCCCGAAGAGCTTGTCGGAAAGACCATTGATTGGCCCGTAGATACGATCGGATGTGAAGGAAGTGGAGGTATGTCCGATTGTATCAAGGATCGATCCGGAACTATCGGTTACATTGTAAGTCAAGCTAACGCACAGTTGCAGTAGTGCTAAAGAAATGTGTAAAGTAGTATGTATTATTGTTAAATCGTTGTGATAGCAGCATGGCAGAAGTTCTAACTTTATTATTTCTCCACTTGTTTATAGGACATGGGTCACGGACATGCCGAGGGATTGGCAGAAATCGAGTTGCTAAACGCTGCACAGAAATACATCAACAGTAAAGAAGCTGCCTTAGCCGGAGGGATCATGGCTGCTGCTGAAAATGCTGCACTCCCTGATGCCTTGGAAGGTAGCTTTGCCGATGTCAACCTTTTGAACCAGGTGAGTTGTGCATCCTAGAATATTAATACCATCGACCGTGTATACTACTTTGCTCACGGTCAACGTGTGTGTCTGATGCACAACAATCATATATTGTACTTATTTTGCTTGTGAAAACACCATTTATCGTTATTCGTTATCAATTATGGGCCCCCCTGATACGATCGACCGTGATATTATCATTATTATTATTATTAATACGAACATTATTATCATTTTTAGGGCGGTACAAACACTTGGCCGATCGTCGCGATGACATATATTTATATCAAACAAGATTTGACTTTCATCAAGGATCCCGCTTCTCAGTCCTTAGTAAAGGCGTTTCTTAGTGCTGTTTATTCTGATGAGTACATCACCCAATGCGAACAAGAGTTTGGTTTCGTTCGTGTTGCCGGTGAATTACGGGACAAGGCTCTCAGTGCGATTAACTCAATTGTAGTTAGTCCCGACGCTCCGGAATGGTCATTTGAAATCGACACCGAACCACGCATCGGTCAAGGTGACTACGTGATCTCGGCCAAACGCCAAGCTTACAGTGAACTAGAACAAGATAGCTTGGTAGAAATGATTGACACTTTAGCTTTACAGATCGCAGACTTGCAAGCACAGAACGCACAGCTTATGAGTGGATCTTCTTCCACCCAAGCACGGGAAACTGCCACTGGAAACTCTTTCGAGACTTTCATTGACGATGAATTAGACGAAGATTCTCAGGTCAAATCGGCACTTATTATGAGCGCTATTTCGATTGCACTATGGATTATCGCGATCCTTGGTTTCTTCGTCAAGATGGTCAGTGGTGGAAGTGGTCCCAACGCCGCTGCCACAGCTAATCCTGATGATGGTGTAGAAGTTGGGATGAATTGATGAGGTTCGCCCCGTCATATGTGACGAAGACGAGAGGAAGATCCAATCCAATTCCATATTATCGAAGGGAATGAGTCGTTGCGATGACTGTGTTGGGACGGTCGCTACGAAATCGGTGTTGCGAAGAAGAGGATAATCTTCCTCCTTATTTGTCTCCGGCGTCTACAGTTTTATATCAAAAATAAAAATTTATGTTTTGTGCTAGGAGAACAAGCTTGGCTGAATGAATTCCAGGGTGATTCCTTTCGGTTAATTAAATATTTCACCGCATCTCTGGAACGAAAATGCTACGCTACTCCTATATTAGATTTCTTATTAATAAATACACTTAGTTTGAAGTCATATTTCCTTATATTTACTACTAGTAGTATTGTGACGAATCTTTGAAACTATACGCTACTTCACTGTATATTTGAATATAGCTAGCAAGCTAAATTGTACTTGTAGAGACATAATTATAATACAGAAGAAATGTTTGCGACTGATTGTATCTCATATCCGCATGCAATAATCCAGAATTCTCTTTCTTGAGTTTGAAGAACAACAAAAAACCTGAAACAGGGTGCTTCCAAAGGTTTAAAATAGAAGTACAATTTAGAGCACGACATCATTGCAGCTGACTAAAGTGTACCTATACTCGAATACGTAGTAGTTAGAGGACCTAACTAGTAGTTAGAGGACCTAACTACTATAATTCAGTATAAATGAAAGAGAGATCAATTACTGGTAAAAAATTGCCTTGCGCCATACTATGAATATACCCAGCGCGATCTTTGTTCCGACAACTTCTGAAAACTCCAACATCATCATTATTATTTTTGCAATGACAATCTGATAGTCATATGAACAAAATATCGACGATACAGGAGGAGTGGACTACACATTAACTTCATGCACTACTCACATCTTATTGATAAAATATGATGATGCGACGGGTTATTCCCTTTTCGTTGTCTTCTCGTTTATACAACAGAGGTTGGACCTCCTCGTCATTATTTGCGACTAGAAATTCAAAACGACCACAAAATTTCAACATCATCAATTCGCGGTTTCATAACAGTTATCTTCGTGGATTTTCGTCATCTGACCAGAACGACGCCGACACCAGCACAATTACTAAGGATGAAAAACATCAGCCAACTACTATAACAAACTCAAAAAAAATAATTGACGATCTAACAGATGCAACAGCACGTGGAGTAGGACAAGTTATATTTTTAAATGATAAAAAATGTGGTATTATTATTGGGACAGCACTTGGTGTTGCAGATCCGTATCTATTTGGGCTTGCGATTCTTGGTACAGCTACTGCTACTATAACAGCCCACGCTGCTGGTCTTGACAAAAATTCTATAAAGGATGGTCTTCTTGGATACAATGGTACGCGCTATACAAGATGCAGACTGCGTATCATATATATATATATATATATAATTTTTGTTTTGTTCGGGCTCGATATTGACTTCTTATCATTGTGAGTGCTCCTTTATTATTTCTCCTTAGGTTGTCTCGTTGGATGCGCAGCTGCTGTGTTTGGTGCTCCATCAATCATTGCTGCTACTACCGCAACTATTGTCGGAGCAGCAGCAACATCCTTTGTCGCATCATCATTAAAGGAGACCATGGGAAGTGTTCCACAGTGGACTATTGCTTTCAACATTGTCTCATTAACATCTCTCTTACGAACACGACCATTGTTGGTGGCACCATCACCACCACCATCACCACACATAGATGAGGGGATGATAGTAGTAGTGGAATCATCAACCAACGTTAGTGCTTCTAGTAGTAGTTTTATAACGGACATAATTGCATCTCCGCTCACTGGAATATCACAAATATTTGTTGTTCAATCAGCACTTTCGGGTGCTATAATTGTGGGAGGAATTGGTTCGTATTCACCTCTACTTGCTGTTCATGCTATCGGTGGAAGTGCCATTGGTACATTAGTAGGTGCCATGAGTGGAGCACCGCTTGCAGACCTGACAATGGGATTGTATGGATTTAATAGTGCGTTGACAAGTATGGCGGTTGGAGTCTTCTTCGTTCATTCAACTCCTGCGATTTTACTGAGTGCAGGTGGAGCTGCTGCAACAGCGTCGTTGTTTGGTGCCATGAGCACCGTTTTTGGTACATATGGTTCTCCCTGTTTGACATTGCCGTTTTGCTTTACTATGTCAAGTTGCTATCTATTACATCAGCAAGTTCCGGGATTATCACTTGCCAGCAATCCTCATAGTCCTGAGAAAAATAAAGTTGATTAAGCTTAAACAATTAATTCACTGGAATACAAGATTTTCCCCTGTTAAAAATATAGCTAGCTTTTTATTATACAGTAAGTTTGCGTTATATCTATAGTTAGTTCGAACTGATCGAAATTACTATAGTCGACTTTTAATTCTTCTTCTTTCCAACAGTTGCATTGTGCTTTGAAAATTCAGGCGCTGCCTCCAGTTTTCGTCTTGATAAGCGATGAAGAAAAGACTCCAGTGACAACTTTATCAAAAGGAGCAACAACCAAGTTGTAAAAATTCCTAGTACAATCTGCCAAGTTTGAGGTTGATTTTCGTACGTCGCGTACTTGTATGCTTCCTTCAGGTACTTTGTCATTACACATACAAGAGGTATCTGTGCCAATCCTAGGCGTTTAACAACTGCATGAGAGTGATCAAGATTGTCGCCTTCATGCCCAAAACCAGAGAGATCTCCTGCTAACAAAAGACCGTACTCGCTATAGACACCACTAGCTATGAAGTTGAACTTGGTAATGAATGAATGCTTGAGCCAATCCGATAGCCACTCGGCACACCAAACGATCCCACACATTGATAGATATGAATATAACATTTTCTTATCAATCCCCTGTGACGCATTTAACATCAACACCAAGAGTAGGAACAAGGCCAGTTTGAATCGTTCACATACGTCCGAAGCTGTAATTTTAAATAGACCAGCCTTGTTATACTTTTTGAAAACTGTGCTCTTGATTTCCGCAAAATTTCCACCGATCAACAAACTTAATAATGCTTGATCACTGGAATTCATCGCTACGTTCAATGTTGCAACGTGGACAAATAATAGGAATGAATGTAATGCCGTATACGTTAATACGACCAGCGCTGATACGACCAATCTGGAACTTCTAGGTCGTCGCGTGGTATTATAATACAGCGAATCGAGACAGTCTTGTCCAAGGGAACACATGAGTCTATCGAAGACTTCAACCATCGCAACCAGTAAATAAAGCTTGACCATACTTTGAACCCTAATCCAATGGTAAATTATGCTTATGTTAATGGGCATCAATACGTATTCGTGTATTATGTATATAATACTCACTTGAATGAGTTGATAACTGTGTCTACGATGGAACTCAAATGGACTTTCCTCATTGTCTCCGAATTTAGAACGACTACTACGAAAAACACTCGTCACTGTCGTGAAAGCTAATCGTAACAAGAGTAAAAGACTCCACGCGAAACGAATAGGCAAGACCGTCAACGTGTATAGAAAAGAATCGACAGAGATCCAAAATCCGAAAGTCAACAATGCTTCCACGGCGCTAGGAACCTTGACGAATTCTTTCATTTCGATATAATTTAATGTTAGGTTAGGTATTCATGAGAGATAATGAGTGAGAAAGGTTAAAAAGTAAGACAGCAATCAATATGACATCAAAACGAATTATTCTTCTTACCTTCCATTTGCTTGTCCGTATCGTAATTCGATTCTTGTACGCTATTGAGGTAATCCAACCATTTCGATTTTATATTACTTTTCTTCTTTTTGTGTTCTGGGGTATCGCCGTCGGCGTCTTTTGCTGTTGTTGTTGTTGTTCTATCATCATCGTGTTCGTTGTTGCTCTTGTTAATATGCGGCGATAAGAATGCTCTGAGTTTGGTAGAAATATTAGCCCTATTACCGTTATTATTGGAAGAGTTTTCTCTGTCCTCCTTCAAAAGGGAAGCGTTGGGTGCGGCAATAACGGGGGATGATGGTAAAAGAGGAACCGGAGACGTTCTTTCACTTCCTGGTAGTGAGTCCAAAGATGGGATTCTTAACATGGCGTCTGCTAGTTTAGATGCGTCTCTAGTAATATTACCACTAGCGACACTATCGATGCTGTTGACACCACTCAGGTCTAAAGTATCATTGGTACCATGCAATATTTGGAAACTTAAGTTGTTCCGCATGTTACGATGACGGGATTTATTTTGACGACGACGGTCTTCGTACGGTAGCGAGCAATCGCAGTTATTACGGTTGGATTTGAAATCATCATCATCATCATCATCATCATCATCAATACTCTGATAGTGAGTTGCAATCGGTGCCGGGGATTCTAAGACGGGAGCAGTCGACAATGGCATATTGGCATACGACGACAATGATCGGAATGGGGATGATGAAGGCGATACCGACCTCACCGAATTGATCGGCGACGGTAGAGAATGGTTAATTTTCATAGAATTCTTTTCTGGTGATTGGTGCTGCTGCTGCTGCTGCTGCTGCTGACTATAGTTCGGAAGCATTCGTTGCGGTTGTGACAGAAGCAATGATAGAGTGGACAATTTTTCTTCTAAATCTCGTACTCGTTCCTCCAAAGCAGCGACACAACTTTTCTCGGATTTTTCTTGATCCGATGATAGTTCAGCCAGTTCTTCTCCTCCTCCTCCTCCTCCTCCGCATTTGTCAGTTTGAGTTTGCTGTCGCATAATGGAGCATAAAACGTGTGGATCTTGTTCTCTGCAAAGTTGGGGATGTTGCCGACGATCATTGTCGTTGTCATTATCATCGCCATCTTCCTCTTCGTCACGAAATGAAATGGGAGATGAAGATGACGAAGGAATGAAAGACGCATCAGCAGCAGTCGCCGCCGTTGAAATCATTGTGATACGATCGTCCACCTCTTCCTTATGTTGCTTCTGCCCTTCATCATCTAAGGTTGTAGGTGATAAGCTCGATTCTGAGTGCGAGTGCGAGTCTGACTCCGACGACTCCGGTGGAATAACTAAGTGGATTAAAGGCTGCGACAGATTGTGTAAACCATCCTTTGTATTGGAATGGTGTGGCAATACAGCTGCCATACTTAAGATGATTATACTAGGCCTAATCTACTGACTCAGTGTTGTATATCTCTGTAATAATAGGTAAATAAATGATATTCAATGTAGTGCAGCACCCTATTGTAACAATATAACAGATTGCTTCGTTTTCGTTGATGTTGTTGATAAAATAAATGATGTGATGTTTGTTCTTTGTCGTTGTTATTCTTCAATTTTCAATTTTTTGTGCGACGCGGCGAGGTTATTGCTATTTAGGTTAATTTTATTGGTTGACGTGTGTTATAAGTTTTTAGAAAATTGATACGACAATACTTTAAAAACCGTATCCCCCTCCAAACGTGGATACTCTGTTAAATGTTACAAAGATTTTTAGAGAAAATAATTCTTATTCAGGATCTCCATCATCATGCATCACGATGGACGGTCCAAGTAGAGAGAAGGATAAAAACATTGCAAATATTGATCAAAATGAAGGTTGTAACCCTCCAGCGCACCGCCATCTCGACCAACGGTTATTGCAATCGGGATGATAATAATAAAGGCGATGGTGATGATGCCATTATTTTTGAGGAAGAAGATGAACTTCGATTGATATTTTTGGGATGTGAAGTTTCACCACCATACGGGCCATGTGAACACACTGCAGAATTGTTTTTGGATCTAATCGCAGCTGCGGCTTCCAATTGTCTACGACCAAACCACCAACGCAGAATTGTTCTCGATGTGTTTAACGTGTCGCCGTCACAGCCCAACCTCGATGACGACGACGACGATGAACATATTCTGGAGATAAAATTTCCTACCGAGAAGGATCTAAATAGTGCTGATGGTGTTATACTACCCGGATCGTTCTCTTCTGCCAACGATGAGAAGAAACCATGGATTGTTATGTTGAAGGACTGGATTCAAACCGTCCTCGTTGCTCGTGAAATACCTACTTTCGGTGTTTGTTTCGGACATCAATTGTACGCACATTCCTTCAACAACAAACAATTCGGTGGTGGTCATGGTGGTTCCGCCGTGACATGTCCTGCAGGTCCACAAGCTGGACGTAGGACTACTCAATTGACAATAGTTGGACGAGCGTTTTGGACAGCTAGTAGAAAAATGAAAATAAATCATCACGGGAATATTACGCGAGAACGAAATATCTTCAATAATAAAAACAATAGCAGTAGTATCGATAATAATGATGTACCCGAATTGTTCCAAAAACCAACCATCACTACCCTTGATTTATTCTATACACATGGCGACATGGTAGAATCTCTTCCATCTCGAGGAGTGAACCTGGGAGGAAACGACAAAGTTCCTATACATGCAGCAGTCTACTTTTCTACTCCTTTAGCCGATACCGAAGATATTCTGGATGTGATGTTAGCTCGCGACAAAGATGAGGATGACACACAAACTAATGGTATTAATTCTTCCAATCCAAGAGTAATAGCTGTTACTTTTCAAGCTCATCCAGAATTTGCATCGTTATTATCATCATCATCACCAAAAAAGGGAGAAAAGGAAATGATAATTTTCTCATCTAAAGGGAATATAACATATCGTAATATACTTCAACTGATGAAAGATAATGGGGATATAAGTCAACAGGATTATCAAAATGCCGAAAAAGATTCCATTATTGACTATGATCGAATACGAGAACAAAGCGTAGGAACTATGATTTCGGCTGGTCGACTTTTAAATTGGTTTTCTTCATCTTCAACAACAGCATTGTAATAGAATCGAATCGATACACGTAAGTATATTATTTTTCACACAAAGATTTCAAGACTTCTATATATTATATATTTGCTTAAACTAAAAAATTAATCGATACTTCGTGTTATATTCATTATATCTTCTACATAATAATGGGGAGATCCCCATCTTCAATGATTTTATTGCTGCTGTGTGTTTGTGCACTGTGTTTGTGTGTGTGTGTGTGTGTGTGAAGGACTACAACTTTTGGTGCATCATCGATATATATATATATATATATATATAGAGAGAGAGAGAGAGAGAGAGAGAGTGCTTTTGGTAAAATCATCATCAGTACAAATGATCTTGTGGTAATATGAATATCCATACTATTATTATTATTATTATTATTGTGATATTTCTAATGTTAGTGGAGGATGATTTGGTGGATATTTTGGTACTGATGAAGCACTAGCAGCTCAGATATTACTATTACAACAACAGTTGGACCGTGAGCGTATGTAATACTTCCCTCATGATATTTTTGTTAATTATTAGTAGTCAAAGTAGCTGCATGAAGAAGGTTGACATTCTGCCAAGCTCTCTACATTTGTATGTCCTCTTTGCTGCACACTACTACTCCAACAAACCTTCTTTATAAAGCATAATAATAAGAATGTATGATATGGTGATGTGTTTTTGCTTGGTTGTTCACCAATTTTATGTGCAAGTTGATACAGTAGATCAGTGTTCAGAGACAATGCCCAAGATCAATTTGTAGGAATCTTCTCAATAATCTTATCATACATATGTAAGTGTTGAAGAACCATTATTTGCATTTACATTCATACGTTGTTAGACTCGTGAGTTCTGGAGGTTCTTTGTACCTGTAAACCATCAACTTGACCTAAAACACAAACACAGCACATAAGAGAAATAATATCCCATTGCAATACATGGTATATCTAACTAAAAAGGAATGGATACGTCTACCAAAAAAATGGTCACCACATACCGTAAATACCAATCTCCAATAACAGCAATGAGAATATGAAATGTCACCTTTTTTTCGAGTGAAACTGTATACAATTATATATGAACAAATAAATCTATAATTTTTTTTTAACGTTTACCACCCTTCACAGCAGCTGCTGGGGTCTTCGTTCCACCAGCTAAAAATGCTGCACCGAAACCAGTGGCTGCAACAAATGCCACCGTTTGTTTCTTTTGCTTTCCTGTCATTGATTTTGCACTTTCAATAAGTGATTGTGATTTACTAATAACGCAATCAGTTACTCCAGAAATTTTTGATGTGAGTGACGCTAATGCTCCATCCGTTTTCTTTGCAGCTTCTTCTGCTGCTGCTGCTACAGCTGCTGCCTCCTCTTCTGCTTTCTTTTTAGCAGCATCGGCTGTTGCCTTTGCTCTAGACGCAGCTGCCTCGGTCTGTCTCCTTACCTCTGCTTGAGCGGCAGCAGCAGCAGCTCCCGCCTTGGCTTGAGCTTCTGCTGCTGCCGATCTGGCCGCATCAGCTGCTGCTGCCTCGGCTTCTGCTGCTTGATCCATATCTACAACATCATCTTCCTCGATCTCATCAGCGCGGACTGTAATAGTAGTCGATGATGCCAAGATAAGCATCACTACAAGCAAACATAAGCCGATGCACCTCTTCATTGTTCTTCCCATTTTCATCGTCATTTTTCTTTTGTCTATTTCTTGTCTGTGTATATGCAACTTATTGTGATTGGATCTCTATTGTTACTAACTACGTTTTGAGTTGAGATTCGCTATCCGTAACCGCTTCTGCCTGCTAAGTAAATATTCAAATGTCGTGACTGATTACGCCGTTATGTTTGTGAAATTTTCCTCTCCGATAGGTGCTGCGTCCGAAACCTTTCCTCGTGGAACTTTACCGCGCAAAAGGGATAAATCGGCATTTTTTAAATTTTATCGAGAGGTATCCTTTGCTACGATTGGTTCAACTTTAAAAAAGGCTGCCAGCAGATGTCGTGTTTTGCGTCATCGTGCGTTTTGATTAGGTCATCTACTGTACAGTTCATAGTGATTTGTAATACAATTTCTACAATTATGTAGATGAATGTGACCCAAACATGCCAAAATAATAACCTCTGCTTTTCTCATGAGAAACTACAGCAAATGGTTCAAGGGATTCAATTGTAGTTGAGTTGGAGAGTGTTTCACTCTGAATTGAATTGAATTGAATTGAATTGAATTGAATCAAATCAAATCAATCGAAATTTTGAAAGAGTAGAGAGATGCATGTGACATGTGGAGATAAGAATATATGGGGTGTATACAATATGTGCCTATAAAAGTGGCACTTGGTTTTCCATAGGTTATCTCGTACTAACAGGCAATTCAATGATCTATCAATGCTCTGCTGTCAATATTAACACTAAGAAACATGTCAAATTGTATGTCCTAACACTTTGAACATACTGGTGAAAATTGTATGACAAAGGGACAAGCCTTGTTTGGTGAGGTATCTTTTCAGCTAGCTTCAATCTAGACTATGCCAGGTAGTATATTGTTGGGAGAATTCTTTTTGAGAAGAATTAGTTCCTTTTGAATTTTACCCTCATCATACAGTACTGTTGTATTTTTGGATATCTATAAACCTAAGTAAATAAAACTAAAAACAAAAGAAACATACAATATTATAGAAGTTGGAAAAGATGCAATGCTTACACACTGGAAGGAACACTTTGTGTACAAGGTAAATATTAACAATAACCTGTGGACAAAATGAAAAGTAATAGCTTTTTCTCTTTTGAATTTCAATTTATTGAACATAGCCCTTGATAGTCTGGATTTTTTAATATACACCGTAGGACTACTCTTTTGATTACAAACTCAAACAGCCTTGCAGTTGGCTGGAGAACAGAGTAAAATACGATTTCATTTTAAACTACCTTAAAAATGGAAGTTAAAACCACAGAAAAAAACGGGAAAAAGTACTAGCAACTAATAGAATAAAATTATTTATTTTCAATATTTGAATACAGTAGGATCTAAATTTAAAAATATAAGGTAAATCAGAAATCGAAACTTATTTCTTTCGAATGATTCTATAGTAGCAGTAATGATTATGCTGTTAAGAGTTCATCGTAATTTAAGATTGCAGTTATTTTGATGCATGCTTCTTATTTCGTCTCTTTCGATCTTTAGGCCCAGATGGGGGCGTCTTGGTGCATTCTAATCGAATCGGGCACCTTCAAACTCGCTCCATCCAGCCAAGGATAAGCTACACTCCTCTCTTTCTCAAATGCTGTGATTTGATCTACCTTCTCTAGCGTTAAGCCAATTTTGTCAAGTCCATTCAGGAGGCACATTTTTCGGAATGGGTCGATGTCAAAACTAAATGATTCGCCATTGGAACGTGTTACTTTTTGATTGTTAAGATCTACGCTTAATTCGTTGTTTGGATCCGCAGCGTCGTCAAGAAGAACTTCAATCTCTTCACGTGTCAAAATCAAAGGAAGCATTCCATTGTTGAAGCAGTTATTATAGAAGATGTCTGCAAATGACGTTGAAATCAAGCATTTAATTCCCATATCGTTGATCGACCATGGGGCGTGTTCACGTGACGACCCACATCCGAAGTTATCTCCTGCAATTAAAATTGACGTACCGCTGTATTCTGGTTTATTGAGGATGAAATCATCGTTCATCACAGCAACATCCTCACCCATCGTAGCAACCTCGTCAGCATTATGGTATCGAAGTTCGGCAAAAGCAGCAAAGCCAAGTCCCGCTCTCTTGATGGTCTTCAGGAATTCTTTTGGAATAATCATATCCGTGTCAATGTTTTGGATATCTAGAGGAGCAGACTAGGGACGGACGGGTGGAGAGAAAAAAGAGAGAAAATACTGTAAGAACACTAAGCATTATTTCGAGCTAAGCTCCGCAATTATTGTGCTCGATTCTAATGTTAAATAACTTACCTTGCCCTTTAGTACAGTGAACTTTGGTAATCCAGCAGCAGCTTCGCTATCGCCCGTCTTCTGTGCCATGTAAGGGGCCGGAGGATTAATCACGGCGCCAGGGGACACATAGTTTTCGGTTGTAAAGACACGAGATCCACGATTATTTTTGTCGATATTACGAGGGTCAGATTCTTTATCTCCAAGATAAGGGAACTTACGAACATCGGCAAGAGAACCCGCAATAGCAGATGCTGCCGCCATTGAGGGAGAAAGAAGATGCGTACGGCCACCACCCCCCTGTCGACCCTCAAAGTTACGATTGGAAGTCGAGGCACACCGTTCTTGGGGTTTGAGCTTATCATCATTCATCGCTAGACACATCGAACATCCGGGCTCTCGAAAGTCGAAACCAGCTTCGATCAAGATCTTATCCAGACCTTCATCTTCGGCTTGTCTCTTCACTAGACCCGATCCAGGTACTACAAAAGCATGAACATGATCCGCAACTTTACGACCCATCGCAACAGCAGCAACTTCACGAAGATCCTCGATTCTACCATTAGTACATGACCCAATAAATGCTTTGTCGATCTTTACACCTTCGAGTGGTTGGTTGCCCTCAAGACCGATGTAATTTAGGGAACGCTCCATCGCAGCTTTACGGGTAGCATCTGGTGCTTCGTTAGGGTCCGGAACGTTACCTGTAATCGGTACAACATCTTGTGGTGAGGTTCCCCAAGTTACGGTAGGAGCAATATCTGTCGCATCGATCTCTACGACCTTGTCATACACAGCATCGTCGTCCGAGCAAATACTACAGCAGCAACAACAACAACAACAGCAACAACAACAAGGAAGAAAGGACAATTGATCAGTAAAAATGAGCGAACACGAGAATACACTACAAATTATTTATCTTTGGAAAGAACAATTCTTACCTTTTCCAGTAAGCACACGCATTATCCCAATCTTCGTCAGATGGAGACATTGGACGTCCCTTCAAATATTCGAATGTGACCTCATCAGGGGCGATAAGACCAGCTCTTGCACCGGCCTCAATAGCCATATTTGAAACACTCATTCGTGCCTCCATGGACAAAGATCGGACGGCACTTCCAGCAAATTCAATGACACAACCAGTACCACCAGCAGTACCGATGATACCACAAATATGAAGGATAATATCTTTGGATGTAACAGCCTCGTTCAGATCACCATCAATCTTGATGAGGAAGTTTTTACCTTTGACCTGAGGTAGTGTAGATGTAGCAAGAACGTGTTCAACTTCACTAGTTCCGATTCCAAATGCGAGAGAACCAAATGCTCCGTGTGTTGCGGTGTGACTGGGGAGATAAATAAATAAATAAATAATACGACGAGAAAAATAATTAAAAATAATTATACATAGTATAGAGTTGTGAGTCAAACCCATTCTTCTCCTTCTTTCTTTTAGACATATTTATCCCATCCCAGCCCATCGAATATTGTAATAAACTTCGTATCCTTATTACATTATTTTTCATCCCATCTAATAATATATACTTAATTTATATCACTCACCTATCTCCACAAACGCAAGTAGTTCCCGGTAGAGTAAATCCCTGTTCTGGACCGATGATGTGAACAATTCCCTGCCTCTCATCTTCCATACCAAAGTACTTAAGACCAAAATCTTCAACATTCTTTTCTAATTGTAAGACCTGTGTTTTTGAATTAATTTCGCTGATGAAACTTTCAACGTCGACGAGTTGCGTTCGATCTTCTGTGGGGACGTTGTGATCGACCGTCAGGAGTGTACAATCAGGACGACGTACTCCTCGATTCGCTAATCGTAGACCCTCAAAAGCTTGAGGTGATGTAACTTCGTGAACTAAATGCC
Source organism: Fragilariopsis cylindrus CCMP1102 (assembly GCA_900095095.1). Classification (NCBI taxonomy): domain Eukaryota; phylum Bacillariophyta; class Bacillariophyceae; order Bacillariales; family Bacillariaceae; genus Fragilariopsis; species Fragilariopsis cylindrus. The sequence goes on from FMBT01000300.1 coordinate 135,566, forward strand.
GATCAATGTACAATAGAGTAGAACCATCGGACTCGGTTACGGTATGATCTTCAAAGATCTTGTCGTACAAGGTTTTCCCGGCATCTAATTTTGTGGACTGCTGGTTGACAACCCAATTTGGTGCAGTGAATCCGCTCACCACCGGTAGGATGAACAATGCTGCTAATGCAGATGATTGGAATATCATCTTTGTTGTATTTTTTATTTATTTTCAAATGCAATTTGTATGTTTTGTTTACAATTAAATGTATTTAAAAATGTATTTAAAATCGTAGGAACAAATAACAAATGATGATGACAAAAGGTTCAACTTCGTACTACAGTCTGTAGTACAGTCCTAGTAGCGACACTATTATTTGCAGTGTAGCGCGTGGTAGGCAGGAGGCAGCAGGTGCTGAGCGATGTTTGGACGTTCTTCTTCGTAAGAATGGAAGGGTGGTTCCAAAGGAAGTCGACAGTTTGATATATTCGTTGGCTACGAGCAAAGAGTAAAAATTTCAATCGTACTTGCAGCATAAAAATAAATGTGTCAAGCCCTCTGGTTTTTGTCCTTCCGCATGTACGTCAAAGTTACTATCGTACAGTACTACTGGTTGGTAGTATTAGTTTACATTTAAATATATACAGTAGTATGATAAAATTAATAGACATTGTACTTCTTATAAAATTATTGCGTGATTTTATAGAGCTACTAGTATAGACGAAGAGCAAAATCACAAGCCCTACCAATTTTGAATCTGTATTAGTTGATTATTGTAGAAATCTTGATCACCTTAGTAAAACTCTGAATCTCATTAAAATCATCTATTTACTTTACTTTACTTTACTTTTTTCTTTTTCGATGACTGTTTTTTGAGTGGCTTCATTCTCTCGGCAAACGTAGCAATTTCTTGTGTACAGTCTTCGAAGAATACACTATAAAAATTGTCTGAGTAAATGGCATAAATTTCGCCAGGTTCCCAGTACCCAGCCCCAGCGTAATTGACGTTGAGAACATCACCAATCTTATAGATCGATTGGTTCTGTTCAGATGACACTTCGGCGGGTTCAACTAATTTAATACCAGGCAACGGTTCTAATCTGCCCACATTATTTAAGAGTCTTTTTGCTTCGGTGCTTCCTACTTTAGTCACGAAATTGTTCAGCCAAAATCGAATGGGCGAATCCTTTTCAAGTGCACCAATTCTTTGATTATAATCCTCGTACCGGGCCCTTCTATATCCGATACCTGGTTATTTATCAACCAATCATGTGTGTATGAGTGTGTGTGTGTGTGTGTTTGAGTGGGTAAATGTGTGAATGTGTGTGTTGTGTGTCAGAAGACGCATTTTGATGAATGTCATTATCACAACCAGCCCCATCATCGATCATCACACCTAATTTAAAAAAAACATCTTACCTCTTTTATCCCCTCCTCTATAAAACCATTGCTCTGGGGTACCCATGTAGTGATGCAAAATAAAAGGCGTATCCGAAATTTTAGAGTAAATATTCTCAGGGCAAATATCGAGTGGCTGATGAGGGTTCCCCGTTTGACTACTCTTGTTAAGATCACTTAGTTTTAATCGCCGTAGGTCGATGATAACCTTGTTTGGTATATTTCTAACTGCACCACAACTTGTATCCCAATGTGTATCGACCCATGTTTCTCTAAAGCCAAATTTACGCCAACGCATTGTCTGGAAGTCATTACCATGAAAACCAGGAGGAATCACCTCCTGATTTTCTACGTCTGTGATATTGCTTTCATGAGCCGAATACTGTATTCTATGTATCGGAAGGCATGGACTGTAGGAATTAGAAAATGAACTAACGTTAGGGATATGAATTTCCCTTAGCAATTCTGGAACACTCGTCGTTGATAACGTTCCGTTGTCGATATAATTATTGGTAAGTAGATATTCATCCGAATCGATTAGTGTTGTCCAACCCAAATTTTGACGTTTAAACGACTTCAGACATTCTAAATTGAATTTGGATTGTCGTACCCTATGATTAGCTAATTTCTCTCCATTTTTTCCTGCCTGCTCAGCCTTCACCATCTTTTTGAATGTCTTTGGTAGAAATCGTGTTTCGTTCCATTCTTGTATCTTTATTCTATCCCTCCATCGATCGAGAATTTTCGTCGGTCTTGTTTTACTATTTGGGTCAGATGTAATAATTAAGTTGCGTAGATTTGCCGTGTGATAATGAAACGCTATCCACTCTTTTTTGTTTTGTAGATAGGTTCAAAATATCGTTGGAAACGAACGAGAACAAGAAGCATAGGATTAGAAATTAGGTTCTATGATTTCAATAATAGTTACTGCGACAGTATAGGATATCCATTCCGAAACAATAATTACTTAACGACTCCTCGCACTCACTCACCTATTAAGAAATGATTGTCGTCCATTACAATAAGACATGCACTTAACTCAGGTGTTGTTTCTTCTAAGTCATTACATGGTTTCGATTCCATTTGCTCGTAGTGATGATGTGGTTCTACTGGATGGACGACGTCATTATTATCAAAAGAAGAAGAGAGAGAATAATGAAGAACGACATGTATATAGATGCTCGACAACACACCAAAGAAAAGGTATGGAAGAGGTGACCACAGCCAGAACGGCAGTCGTCGTCTTATTTTTGAGTCGCCTCTCTTATCAGTCTTGGAGATCGGCATTAGTAGCCGGTCGTAGTTATATTCTCGACGTTGACGTTGACGTTGACGTTGACGTGAAAATTATTTTGTATTTGAATTCATCTCTCTTTTTCTCTTTTTGTCATTTTTTGTATTGTGATTGTCTCCATTTTCAAAATTTATTTATTCCGTCATGCAGTAACGTATAATTACCCTTCAAGATACGGGACTGGATTTTGATCACGACTAGTCAATTCACGCGGGACTAAAGATTGATGAAGAACACGACTCACTCTGAAAGATTTTTCTTGTGATTCATTCATCTTACTGTATGTAATAAAAGATATATCGTGAACGCACATCGAAAAGCCTTCTCGAAAAGCCTACTGTGTATCATATCGCAGGAACGAACCTTATTCGGTCATAAAACATAAATAGCATACAAGCAAAGCAAAGCAAACAATACATAGTATTCAAAAAGTCTTCTTCTTCAAGTACATCTATTAAACATGCAGGTAAGATTACTCTCGTCGATTGTTGTGTTCCTTTATTTCATGCGGATACAGGTGGGGGCAATCACCTCGTCCATATCGTTATTATACGGGACGACGACGTCGTCGTCGTCGTCGTCGTCAATATACGTACAAACGACCATGTTTGGTGATGGTGAATGTCAAACAAAAAATATGAACGCCGCCACGTGACCTCCTGTGGAAGAGTATCTTCGTTGAAGAAACATCAATCTTTGTCGGTGCGTCGTTAAGAGTTGACGAGTCAGTCGAACAAAATACTTTAATCACCCAGAAACTTTCAATACGGTATTAGATTATCCATTATTTCTTCAAACCTGACTTACACACTGTATTTTTGCTGATATATTATTCTCGTACATCTTTCCTCCTTTTCTCACGACACGACGGCATGCACACTACGGTACATTATTATGATTATGATGTAGATTTTCGTTAAGACTTTAACTGGTAAGACCATCACTTTAGATGTTGAACCATCTGATACTATTGACAATGTCAAAACTAAGATCCAGGACAAGGAAGGCATTCCTCCTGATCAACAACGATTGATCTTTGCTGGGAAGCAATTGGAAGATGGACGAACACTAAGTGATTACAACATCCAAAAGGAATCAACTCTTCATTTAGTACTACGTCTTCGTGGTGGACATTGTCAAGTTCCGTGTGGTATCTTCGATGATCCAGCAATGGTAGAAGAATTGAAACAACATGCCGCAACTATCAGGTAAGAATATATCGCATCGAAAAGGATCAAACACGGAAATTATTATCATTATCATCATCATTTCAGAGATACATAATTACAAAGTGACATCGGAAATTGTGTATGTTTCTCAATTTTTGTTTGTTCTTGTTCTTGTTTTTATCGGGTGTTTGTGTTCAGGAAAGCAATGACCCAATCAACGGACTTGCATAGCAATGGAGACTTACAATCAATGAATCAAATTGTTCGATGGATTAATACCAAGGAAGAACATTGCAGTAAAATCATTTCTGCCATTGGTGAATATTGTTTGTGTCAACGCGTAAAGAAAGATGCGTTTGCATCCGACAAGGATTATACTGATGCACTTAAAGCTCATCATGCTGTTATGCAATCTGCCATGAAGGCCAAGCAGACATGCGACCCAAGTGCATGTGACGCATTGGATCATAGTCTTGTTGACTTTGCAAAGATGTACACTAAGGAGGAATGAACATTCAATCAATCTCGTTTATAAGCCTTACGTATTGAAGAAAAAAAGTAAGATTATTAGAAAAGTGACATGGATCGAACGAACTATTAAATTATTAGAAAAAGTGAAACGGATAGCAAACTATTGAATATTGAATTGAATTTAGCATTTTCACGAATACAAATTGTATGGATTAGCGAAGCATAAATTAGATGAAATTTATCAAGGAATCTTTTCTGTTTCTCTTTAGTTAGTCGTGAATTCTATAATCTACTGACATTACATAATAGAAAGACAATACGCTACAATTAGGATGCTATCGTTCTACATGAATTGCTGTTTAGAAAATCTCAAAATAAAATGAAGATATCCATAATGTGCTATGTAATCAATGTAGATAAGTATGTATGTAGTCCTACATATTTATGTAAATGTATGTATGTACAATTCGATTACACCAAATTATTCCCATATAATCGATGCATAGGTCATATGTATCGATATTCTGATTGCAATATTCAATACAGTGCGATGCAATATTGTCGGAAGAATTGTTTTTATCCAGAAATTCCATGAGCAATACTAGCAGTCGCTAGTAACGGCACACTGTCAATCATCATTAATCTCTCTTCAGTCTCATCATCAGCTGATGGAGAGTTGTACCTTGAGTTATTGTTACCTCTTCTGCTTCGCCATTTGACACTGCAGCTACCACTTGTTGTTTCTTACTTGTTGGACAGTCGATTATCTTAGTAGGCTCCAACGTATACTTCTGAATAATAACAGATGGATCACTTGCTAAACGAGCAACAAATGTATGCCCTATGAACGAGCCTTCGTATTTTGTTGCTGAATTCCAATCCCACATGAAGTCTTGTGACGAACCTTGTGTCCCCATATGGAATTTGTACTTTTCATCACAACTAAATCCTTTGTCTGGAACTTCCGTCAGCGTACTCGCATAATATACGCTCAAGGGACATCCAACTTGGTTACGAAAACCAATATCGATTGTATTACACGGTCTATCCCTTGTATCTAATCTTCCAGATTCTGTTTGTTTCAATTCTAGACCTGGTGTGTACGGTTCCACATCGAGAGGTTTTTTCGCCGTACTGTCGCAGTAATTATTATCACTAGGTTCACCGATTGGGATCATACCAATCCGATGTTGTAGGACGATATTTCCCAAAGCGCCATCATCAATGATTTCACGGACGTGATACACGAAAGATTCAAAGGTAGGTACAGAAATCCAATCACCAGGTTTGACCATTGCCATAGGATCATCTATTGCTTTCATATCAGGATGAAAAGGTGAATATTCTATACCATCAATAATCCATGCAACAACAACATGTTTCGTACTCGTATTTTCTACAATCCATGTAGTATCGAATCCTTTTACTGCCATTTCATTTTCAAGGGATTGAACTTTGCCTATGGGACAAGTCACAGTTTGTTGATTCGGAACCAATGATGCACCAGCTCCACTCTCTTTCAATTTTGAATAAATTAATTCTCGTTCATGGCTGCCTTTTTCGGGACGTGAAGTTCGCTGGCTTGTTTCACAGACGCGTGGCGCGTGATATTTTGGTAGATATCGTTGACGAGGGCACATAGGTAGCTGCTGCTGCTGCTGCTGCTGCCAAGTATCATCGCCTACGTTACATGTATTCGTCTCGCCGATGCCGCTATCACTGACACCTCCATTTAATGCTAGTGCACCAGCTGCAGCTGCTTTGATAAAGTTGTGAGAATTCATGCTAATATATATATATGTATGTAGGACCTATATATATTCTGCGTCTATCGGTATTTATTTTGATGAGAAAAGTACGTTAATGGTCTTTCCTTTCCTTCTTTCCTTCTTTCTTTCTTTCTTTCTTTCTTTCTTTCTTTCTTTCTTTCTTTCTTTCCTTCCTTCTTTGTTTCGTTCGTTCGTTCGTTCGTTCGTTCGTTCGTTCGTTCGTTCGTTCGTTCGTTAGTTCGTTGTTTTTGTTATTTTGTTATTGTTGCATTGTGACGTTCTATATTAAAGTCTTTAGTTTTTGATGCCACTATTATTTATCGCGTGTCGCTGCGTTGTCATTCGCTTTGATATATGCGAGTAAACCTCAATCTAGTCGTGTTTACACTACGAATATAAGGGGCACATATGTGTCCTTCGAGTATTTATGACTGATACCGTACAAGCATAATATTATATATTAGATTATATTAGATTATTTTTGTATCTAGCTAACTTCGAAGTAGCGTGAGCCCATTCTAGTGTAAAGAAAGCTGCAGTTTAGTTCTTCTTGCATCTGATGGATTTTACAGTCCCCAGCTACCCGACATATTTCTAGTTTATAATATGTATTATGTACTACTTGAGTTGTATCTATATGGATCAGATATATCGTAACTGCTTTGATCAAACTTAGACAAGATTAATGCCGCAGATCAATCAATCTAGGTATATTGAAACTTCAAAAGCAACTTACATAAGTAAATCTTAAATTATTTTACTACGAGTAGTAGTATTTTTCTATCATATCGTAGTCCATTTACTAGGAACTGTCATGAAGTACCGCTCCATTGCATTGGTGAAACGGGCCTTGTAAAGGGGAGGTTGAATAATGGTTGGAGCCTCGCTTCCAACCACCATTGGTAAAGATTTCCCAACACGTTCCATCTGTTTCAGAATATCATACTGCCTCATGAAATCAATTATTCCCACAACAAGTTCCATTTTCTCTTCGTCAATACCAACCAGAATGGAATAATCGAGGACATTGATTATGGAGAGAAATAGTGTGTCGTTTAGGATGCTCATGTGGAAAACAGCCTTGGCTCGATCATGCATGGGCATAGGTCTTCCGAATGTTTCCTCCAAAAAATCACCATCTAAAAGAGTTCGGAGACCCTTCTTATCGGTACCGCCATCAGTTGTACCATCCTCCCCATCACTGCTGTTTGGATTGTCCTCTGTGCCTCCACTTCCATCCAAATCTATTCCAGAGTTAGATGCATGTTTCCGCTGCCCATTCGCTGTATCCAAACCATAGCTACTATTGGTGTTGTGGTTGTTACTTTGATCCTCGTAATTGCTTTTCATTTGAGCTGCAAATCGACCTCGAAGCGAACCTTTCAAATCAAAGGTCTTCGTGATTTTCTTGTTGTAAAATATATTCTGCAGAGGGGAGACAACGACGAAGATAAGTTTTGTGATGAACGAGATTTCCGTGATTGAGTTTCTCAATGACAACAACGACTCCATAGAACGAGACTTACCTGCATCACAGCTACTTGTTCCATACTTCTTTTACCGGTTACTCTGTTGTGATAACCGATCTGGTAAACCCCCAAAATTTTGCATAAAACAGTCGGTCTATTTAGAAAAGTGTTGATAGAATAAGGAAAAAACATACGTTAGCATTTGCATCACATTCGCGCATTTTTCCATTCTAAAATAAATATAAAGAGGTTGATTAGTACATACAATCCATGAAAAAATGCCTTGCTCAGGTATTCAAAGTATGCTGGTGCACAGTCTAAAAACATTTGAAGTTCCGTTCGTGAGATGCACTTGATGACAAAACGGTCGTCCAATGTACGTGCAAAGCTTGCGCCACTTTTTCCACCGCTGGCAGCCCATGAATATGCGGAAGAAAGACTCAGTATATACGATCGCTCTATATCTAAGACTGTAGGCGAACCAGAGGCTGGGTCGCCTGTGTTATCTTTTGAGCCAGCAACTGGCGACAAGAAGGCTTCGCGGACAGCATGAAATTGAGTTGCCCAGTAAGTTGTGCAGACGAATTTGCAAAGGTTCTGACCTTTCTCGTCTAGTTCCCGAAATGTGTGTTTAATGTGACTTTTATTTCTCATTAGCATTCTTCGTTCTATCCCTTGTTTCCCAGAAGAGTTGGACGACGGATGAGCACCTGACGAGGATTTCTGTGGGTCCTTTAATGGATTACGAGTTCCATCTGCTTGTAGCTTGTTTGGTCCATCTAATGGCGAACCTAGCCCATTTGCAGTTTCAGGACTGGAAGCGTCTATCTTGGAATAGGTTTGGAATTGGTTGTCGTATTCTTTGGATGATAGGGAAAATGCAATGACAGTCGACAACTGTTCATCGACAACAGGAACCACAATACCATTGACACCCGGTTCAAGTCTTGGTCGACCTTCGTGGAATATACCCAGATCTACAACATAAGGATCTCGTTCTCTGCCCCCACGCTGAAAGAAACGAGTGATAGCGGATTTGACGGTAGCTCCTGGTGTTTGTTTGATTTGAGAATTTGATGTTCTCTCTTTCTCTTGCTCTCCACGTTTTGACAAAGACCTTCCTCCTAGTCGGGAAGTGTCGATTGTCTGGGACACGGGGTTTGTGCTATAAAGGCGTCGTCTGGAAGCCAATACGTCAGCATCTACTTCTGCTGAAAAGTCGATAGCCCCATCTGGGTCTTCAAAGTCATCGTCGAACTCCATTTCAACCTTCTGATCAGTATTTCCGGGTATCGTGGGTAAGACAGTATGAATATCGGTGAGATTATAGCGAGAGTATACTTCATGTAACTGGCGGAGTCTCCTCATTCCTTCATTAAGCTCCTCTATATTCTGATCACCAGCTACAATTGCAGGAACGTTCGGTCCCATCCCACTTTCATTGCGCTGAAACGCAGAAGACAATTTCTTCATTGCGACAATTGCTTGTCCCGCGGCGCTCAATTTTTCGTTCCAGGCTGACGTGAGCATAAAAAGAAAGCGCCTTGCGTGCCACGGGAATCGAAACAGAGCTTCATCATTTACAGAACCCTCATGTTCATGCAAACATTTGTCAGAAACAGACGCAATTTTCTCCTGAAGAGTTTTTGCTGCATGATCCACTTCGTTACTGATTCGATTAAGCTCGCTCATTACGGTTTGAAGATTCGAATTGTCTGAAATTCGTTTAAGCGATCGTGCTTCTCTAGCCACCTTTTCGATGTGTTTATCAAACTTGAAAAAAAGCGAGCTTGAAGCCATAGAGATTTTTTCTAATTGCCGAAGAGCTTTTGCCCGATGAAACGTTGTATCGATAGGCAGTGACTTTCTCACAAAGACACCAAATGGCCGAATTCTTTCGTAGGTAAACCTTGCTGCTAGGCGGCCACACCCGAAAAACAAAGTGGAAGACTTTTGTAAGCGGCATGTACAAGTACTCTGTGGTGAATTCATAATCGTGTCTCTATTGTAAAAAAAAGATTCGAGGAATTTTCCAAATGAGTATTTCCAAGTGTTTTCGGAGAGCCATGCCAAGGGAGTGACAACCATTGCGCATTCTTTGCAGTAAGTCCAAGTTGCGATAGGACTATCGTCAAGTTCCCCTGAGCCGTCGTCAGCTTGTTTAGTGCTATCCATATTATTCCGATTAGCTTGCATTGGTGCTGTTGGGAGAGGCTCATCCAAGTGATCAACTGTAATATTTATTAGACCGTCATTATGAACGAACGACAAAGAGTGATCGAGCACAGATTTCTTACAGCTTGGGTTTTGACATTTTAAAGAGAGATTGAAACATGAATCTCTTAAAAACTGTCCGAGTGAAACATCCTGCATAGAATAATAGCATATTCCTTTCACTTCAGCAGGACAGCACTGAGTTTTGCCAGTCATCCAGACTGACGTAATGAGAATCGATTGATGATCAAAGGCCGTGATCTGGCCTGAAATCGACCGTTGTATACCCTCGTTGTTCGTTCCACCATTCCATGGTCTGATTTTGCGGTTGTTTGGAGGACTTCCGTAATCCACACAGAGCGACGAACTGAACAGGTTCTTCTTTTCTACATTGTAATCCGGATGCAAACGTGCACATCGTTCTTTCAAGTAAGACATTTCAAGTTTCATATTATACGCGGCGCTCACAAGAAACCGAAAAACGCTTTTGATCTGTTTCAATGCAGCCTTGTTTGCCCCCCTTAGAACGACTGTACAACCCAGGTGCTTCGGGCAGCCTTCCAGCATTACATATGTTTGAGTAACACCTCGCTTTGCGAGTCCACTCTGGATTGCTGCTGCTCCATCAAGAATATCTTCACCGAGCATATTCGCCGCTAGAGCTGCTTGCCGTTCGTGGTTACTAAGTTTTTTATTTTTCAGTAATGTTTGGACGTGTTGCTGTCCGTTTTTAATAATTTTTGACTCGCCATTTACCCAGGATTCGTTATCACGTGCGACTATGAAACGAAATCGTTGGCACTTCCCTAGAACATGGGCTCCAAATTGATTCATAATGTGATCTGTGCTACTGATGATTGTTGCGCCAGTTTGCCGCGAAATTCGATTTAGAAGTGATGCCTTCACCCGTTGCAGAAGTTGTACGTTATTCTTTAGGAGTAAATCTTGTGCCCTACGACTTACACCCTTACCAACCATAAGTATATCAGGTTCAAGCTTCAGAATCTTTCCAACCAGGATCTCTATGTACTTATCTTCCTGTTCCAGTAATGTATCAAAGGATGCTATACGAGCAGTTCGTGTAAATTCGATACCTCCGCTTAATAACTGCAATTTGATAGCAGACGTGTTTTATTGGAAAATATGAGGTAAAAAATACTAGAAAAGCAAAGACAAACATGATATCTGACTTACCATAATTCTAGGATTGAGTATTTCTCGCGGCATTTGTTTATTTGTTCCGGTCTTTCTGAAAACGATCCCACTAATATAGGCACATTCGGAACACGATCCACCGGGAATCACTAGGAAAAATTGGATCGCCGAGTCGAGTACAAGTTATAGACGGTAGAACATACAGTTAGCGATATAATATAGCATCGATGAAAGATAAGGTAGTGCGGGATTGCAACAACAGCGGAAGACGGCGGACACTAATACTAGTACTATCGTAAATACATACCTTTGATTTTGACGTATGGTCGAACGTCTAACATGTCCCCTCGTTTAATATTTGGGTCAACCGTTGCACAACATCGTGTAGCAAGGCTCATCAATTTGTTCACCCATTTTGAATGGAAATTATTGACATCCTCTTTCCTTATGTTTCCATCCTTATCGGCCACTTTCTCCTCGCAAAGCTTCTTCCATAGTATCGGTGCATCCGTTTCCAACAATGACGCTGTCATCTGTTCTAAATGAATGGCTGCTGTTAAACCTAGATGATGGTTCCCCTCTTGAACAATACTAGATCGATCAAAATTGGCAAGTGATGACGATGAAGATGACGATGATTGACTTGTCTGGCGTTTCGTCAACACTAAAGGTGAAAGAACCTCTGTCGCATTAATTTCTTTTTCTTCTTGTTCTATCATATCATGTTCGGTTCGCAATCGCCGATTAGCATCGTATATATTCCCTTCAGCTCCTACGATTTTGGACCATTGACGCAAGACAGATGATTCTTCATCATCACCATGGAAGTCTTGCAATTGAGACGAAAATCCGTCGACGGTTGTCGTGTTAGCGTTGTTCGAGGGAGTGTAAAGCTTTTGAGGAGTAGTTGTAACCGTTTCGGTACCACCACTCGAAGTACCTTGTTGTACTTGTTCTTTAGTATTTCGTCGCTTTCGATCCGCGGCATCCGCTGCCACTTCTGCCGCGTTAAGTTTCTCCTGCTTTTGCTGTTGAGCTGCTACTTGATCAAAGCACATCTTACATGTTCTCAAAATTATGTTGTTGCTATTATTGTTGCTGTTGTTCCCATTCGTACTAGATGATGACTGAGACACGCTATTCCTTCCAGGTGAAGAGGGAGCACCGATTTGATATTGATGTTGATTATTACCGTATCGTTTGGGAGAAGAGGGTGATAGCGATAATTTTTGCCACGACGACGCGGATGATGAAACCAGTGGCGAAGACGAGGACGCAGGGACGAAATAACCAGAACAAGTGTTGCAAAATACCTGTCCACAAATACGACAGTGGTGTCGGCGTCTAAAATACGTACAACATCAACGTGTTAGGATCGAATCGATGTAATCTAGTATGTTACAGCAGACACGACCACCTTGCACCTGATTGGGAGTGCACGTTACATACAATAGTTTACCCTGCGACTCATACGTTCGAGCAAAATACAATACTGATAATAAACAATAATACATACCTAAATACCGTAAATGGCGCATCACATGAGTAACAAGTCTTGCATAACCGATCTGGCATCCAGGCAACATCCGTAATGCTAACGGCAGAAGACTTCTTGTTGATGGCAGCGTCATTTTTCCTTCCTGCGCCAACATTATTCGACATAAAATTCGGATCGGCGGATGACGATACCGTCAAGTACTGCTGGTTCATAGCATCGTCATCGTCCTCTTCATCTTCTGTTTCTTCCAAAATATTGGATAGAGCTCTCCCTTCACCTCCAAAGGACGACATATCATTACTAGCGAAATTCACAAACGGAGATTGATGTTTAACGATTTCCTGTTGTTTTATCTGTTGTGGTTTATTATTGACACTGACACTGCCATCTTCGTTATTGGTTTCATTTTTGTTGCCACTATCGACGTATATCCTTCTTCTTGGTTCGAACCGATTCAATTTTGGCATAACCCCAACGTGATAATAATAGGCTGCGATGAAATCACGTGAAGGATCGTCTAGAACTGGCTTTTGATAGGTTATTTCGTGTTCCTTCGGTTTCAATACAGCGTTATTGTTGTTATTATTGTTACTGTTTCTGAGTTGCCACAAGAGATTCATGTTACTCGAATCAATACAATTATCACAACTACTACTAGTACTAGTAGAGCCATTATTTCGTATCGGTGTGATTTTAAGGGGAGCCTTCCACAGTAGCTGCTCATCTATCGACCAATCCCGAGAATTTACTAACTTCTGCTGTTGTGGAATATTATTATCATCGTCCCCGCCGCCGTCACGATTATTATTACTCTTATTGTTGCTTCGTTGACTTATACCGATACCTTCGACGCCGCCATCGTTAAGATCCTTTTCTTCCGCTGCCGCCGTCGTCGGTATCACACTTCCGTTACTGCTCATCTGTTGTTGTTGTTGTTGTTGCCGCAATAATTGAAGTTGCTGCTGTTTCGGTGTGGGGATTGCTGCTGTTCCACCCAATAGCCAATCTGCTGTCTTATCTTGCCATTGTGTTGAACTGTTCGTTAAGGCTTGACTCCGAGTCCCGTAGGATGGAAATTGTACCAACAAATGATCCGCAAGTTCATCCTCATCGACTTGTAATTTGATCCCCTCATGTGGTGCTTCCGAAGACAGTAACAACCCAGCATCATCATCAATCAATGGAAATAGAGTTTTGTTACTTTTCGTTGGGAGAGAAATAATACCATTCACATTCACATCAGTACTAGTATTATTGCTTGTTGTATTATGTCTTTCATCCCTCTCACTACCGGCAACGCCCAACAGATTCTTCAACATGTTCAAAACCTGGGATATGAACCGAACGAATCCACTATTCGTCTCTCTTGAAAAAAGAAATTCAACTAATACCGATGCGATATTCAATCACCTACTGTATAGTATCGAATAATGGGCCGACAATCTTCTAATTTCTCTTTATCAATAGGCTACTATCATCGATATACACAGAAATATGCTTAACCTCTCTTCTCACAACTGTCACTCCCAACACGGGACGACAACTACTAAATGAAGGAGCACGGTATCAAGATTTATGTGTTTTGTCGATGACATTAAATCCCATTTTCAAAAACAAAAAAACAAAGACGAAAAGGAGGCTCCGATTATTTTACATTTCTCACTCAATTTTTCTGAGTCACGTTTCGTCAGTCGTAGCAAACTTCCTAACCATGCGATTTTTTTCACAACGAACTTTTGAACTGCCTCGAGATTGAAGATATTGAGACGATAACACAAATCTTCGAACACAAAGTAAAGAGAGAAGAAGAGAGCATCACAAAATAGAACCATTACTATGTCCACTACTAGTAATACAAATAATGTCAAGCAAGGCTTGAATCATCTAATCGAACATACAAAAAATGACATAAACTACAAGAAAAATCCTCCTCATTTGTCGCATTATCGTGTGCTACCCGATAATGTTAAAACCGCATACGACCTTCTTCAACAGGGAGCACAACTCGTCCGTCACACATCGACGAAGTATGCCTTAATTGGTGCTATCAATACGGACGAACAAATAACGTTAGGGGATGATCTACTGCGTGGATGTGAATTGATCGGTGCGGCAATACACGTTACAATTCAAGATTCATCTGGTTGTTCAAGAGCTGTACGTCGATACAATCAAAAAGCGGTGTTGGCTATATTTGTTACCACCCTACGTCTCGTCGAGGCATTTCATCCTGAAACAACGACATCAATAACAGCAACAGCAACAGCAATAAATATAACAACAGTACGAGCCGTGGCGACAGCAGAAAATAATGTTGGAGCACAATGTACTGGTGCTGTTTGGGAAGCATGTGATCATATACTAAATAAATTGCTCCCTCAAGGTAATCGTAACGCAATACGACGAGAAATATTTACATGGACGAGAGAATGTAATGATACAATGGAAGAATTTCAAGAAATGATCGATTTGGGTCCACGAGAAGCAGGAGTGGTTGAAGACAATGCAGTAGAAGAAGAAGACGAATATGATGATTTCGACGATTTCGACGATGAGGATCAATACACAGACGATGATTTACCTATTGCGGTAGCTTGCTTTGGATTATTAAAAATTTCTAGAGGGAATATGAAAATTGCATTAGAATCACTTGAAGCGATAGGTAATAAAGCAAACAATGAGACACAAGACGACAACAGCAACGACGAATACTTAGAATCGATCGATAAGGTGCACGAATACGCACGAATAGTCGGTGAGGGTGTCACGGATCTTGGAAGTGTTCTGTACCCTCCTTTGATTCCTTCAAGTACGACTGATAACTTAAAAAATGAAGTACGAAAACAAGTTGCGTCGATTATGGAATTTCAAGATTATATCCTTGGATTAGAGAACATTCCTACAAATATATCCGAATTGGCGAATACACTACGGAATGCAGCTGAAACTAGAGAAAGAGAGTTCTTCTCTGCTTTGGAATCTTGTCGCACGTAATACATAAAGAAACAATAACGCGATACCCTAGTAATGATATAAATAAAATTGAGTTGCGCTACTTGTATTACCGGAGCATCAAATAATTAAAACTCTACAAAAAACAAAATCCCTTACTTATTATTGACGCATGTTCATCTAGGACGTCTCGAGACATGTACCATACCCGCTTTTTCTGCCCAGAACACCTCCTTGATATCTTCATCATTATCCACTCGACTTAAACTCAAGCAAGCGGATACATAATAGTCTCCTTCGTTTAGGAAAATTAGCCGAGCTAGATGGGGATTTTTGGAAGATCTTCCTCCGTATGCCAAAACTTTTCGAATCTGACCGATCCAAATGTATTCATTTCTTTCCACTGAATTGGCGTCTTCCTTTAATTTTAAAGGTGGACGACCTTTTCTTGCACAGCAAAAAGTTAGAGTACAATTAGTTCGTTGTAACAGGTCATTAGAAAGCCATTTCGCCATATCAACAGTAACAGAAATATCTACCGGTTTTCCGACCCCAACACTCTTCGATTGCGATCCATCTGCCTGTCCAATAATATCAACTGTAATAGAGCACGGCGCTTTGCATATACGAGACAAGAAAATTGGATTCTCGTCAACAATATTCTTCAAACAAATAGATGGAACCTCTAGAATTCCCTCTCGAACGCGTCTATTGACCGGGAAAATAGGACCTCCAGTCTCCTGCGCATCATCCATCCTAGCTCCCAGGATGTCACCTTTCCATTTAAGTCTAGTCATGGCTATAAGTCGGTCACATATATCAGTTGATCTTTCGATTCTGGGAAGAATGATTGGAAATTTCGCACTGACTCCCGGTGAGATTTTCAAAGTACTCATCTTACTTTCAGCGAAACCAATAGGTGAACTATCTTCCCTGGACAAAATAATCGGAGAAGCAGACTCATTTGCAACAGATATCATAACAGCAACCTCATCACTGCATACATGAATTCCCGGGTCTTGCCCCAAGCGATTTGCAACGAATTCTTCGTCGTCTGTACTTCCAGACCGAGGAAGATCGATATCGTATGTACGAGCAGATATGTACCTTCTACGTGATTCCTGAACAGCAAGAGCATTACACAGTTCGGTATACCCACTGTCCCAATATAGGTCGCATCTAAACGACAAGGAAGGGATTCTTGGGCCTTTGACTCTCAGAATACGGATTTCGACTTCACATTTTCGCCACACTTCCAATGTGGGCGATACGGATCGACCACGATATCTGAATAGAAGAGTCACATTGCATTCTTTGCTTTGAGTACCCATACCTGGAGCTGCAGAAATTTTTGCAGCGAGAAAACTAATGGCAGAGTTGTTACTGTCAGAAGAATTTAGGGTGTCCAGATCCATACCAACACAATTAGCAGAAAGAGATATAGGACACGACGTATTGGCTTTGACATTCTTATCTGGAACCTTTTCCTCGTCTTCAATTTCGGATAGACTACTGTATAGTTCTACCTTAGGAATTCCAGGGAGACCGATTGCAGAGATTTGGAGCTTTTCAATTTTACCAAGTCCACGCAACCCTGTGTCATTTGAGACGCATATATTTGGAAGTGTAAATATTTCTCCATCAGCTAAAAGCACCGGTATTAATGTTTCATTGTCGATTGGTGTTGGCGATGATACAAATGATACTCGAAGATTCGGTTGTGGTGGTATGATTTCAAGTCGAGGTGAATCGATGTTGCTTTTCTTATCAACACTTTTTGAAGACTTGTTGTAGTCTCTTCGAGGATATAACGACGCGGATTTAGCGATGAGTTGATCCTTGGTTTTGACACTTTTGTCGTCTTCTTTCCATTTTCCAAGAGGAAGAAAAATCGATCGCGACAAAGCTGTGATATGCATGCCTTTAACTTCCAGTGCGTCGATATCCTCTTCTTTCGCATCATCGTCATTAAGTTTGTCAAGTACGATGAAAGGAAACTGTACAGTAAATCTTCTGGACTGAGCAGGAATGACAAAAGAAATAGATGGTGCCTTTATTCGATCACTGTGGCGGGTATCAAACCTCAATTTACAAGAAGCTATATCAAAGGATACACTCAACTTGTTTGCAAATGAGATAGATATGTATTGTTCTTCTCCTCGCGGTATAGTTATGGTTTTTTTTACGTCCTTCTTCGTTGCGTAAGGATTGAAGAAGGTTGACATTGAATGATCTTTATGTTGCACCTTTTTTTTCAACTCAACTCGTTCAAGTTTCGCAGATGATTCTGATGTGACAATGCCAATTGACATTATCTCTATTGGTAACGTTTGGATATTTTTCGAAGAATTCGTGGTTTGTAATGTACAACTAGAGGCCGGACTGCTTTTTCGTAGTTCATAAATTTGGCGGAGAAGCTGCTCTTGAGCCATAGAGCAATTTTCAAACCTTATTGCCGACCAAGCACTTCTCAATGCCAGAACTCTGTGGGAGAAATCAGAAGAATAATCCCCCATCGGAATAAGTGACGGTTTTAGTGGAACATCTTCAGCCCATTTTGACTGTACAACTAACAGCGACGAAATTTCATTTGGTTGACTAAACAGATCCTTGGATCTAGCGCGGGCATCTTTTGCAACTACCTTCGCACCTTCGCGAAGATAAGATCTTGCATCAGCAATAGACTCAAGATAAGAATCCCTCCCACTACTGGTCGGGGTGTTATTGGGATCCCCTCTGTTTCGTCGAGTGGATGACATGTCTCCCCTTTTAGGAGTAGATGGTGAAATTGTACTCAGTAACATTAAAAGTTGCATGGCGGCTTCTTCGGATGACTCATGTGTCCCTTGTATTACCAACGCGTGAAGTGCTACGGCTCGAAGAGTCGCCCAACCATAACTTCCACTGATCAAATCATTTGCTGTCTGCGATAACATCCTTGAAGCTTGAATCCACAAAGCACCTGCCCTTTTATTACCACCATGTACATCGGACATAGCTTCTGCTGCCGTAATCGCAAAGAACGAGGCTTTCCTTTTAAATTGAATTCGTCTCCCCGACCTTCCTCGATTGGTCGGTTTTGCCGTGGGCTACCATTAGAGTAGAAGAAATAAACAAAGTAAGCAAGTATCGATTCCGGCGTTCAAGTCTAGATAAATGTCGTTTCTCCGTTCCGATTACTTGAACTTACCCAGAGTCCCCTCCAGCATATCGAAACACAACGAAGAGCGATATCTGCCCTCGTAACAGGATCTAATGCCGCTGTCGCAGCTGCCATATGCATAAATTCGGTACACTTTTGGCAACGTTTGTAAGTGTTCATATATATGATGTCTTCACCATCTTTGTTCCTGAGCTCAAGAAAATTCAAGCGTGTCGCCGACGCCATTTCTATACAAAATAAAAATAAACAAAAAAGTGAGTGACCCTTAGAAAGGAAATAAACTGACAAAAAGATAGTAAGCAAAAGTATACTGATTTTTTTTTAAACGCACCCCATCGACGCTTGTCGCTGTCGGGATCTCCTCCGTAACATTCTCCTTCTCCAAGACCCCACTGACATCTAACATGAACATCTTCAATTTCCGCCGTGTACCACGCCAATTTCAACAGTAATTCTGAATGAAAGCAGGCCAACTTTGGATGGCGAGAGGTCACGTCCAGTGCATCCTCACACATGGCCAGGATGGTCTGCGGCATATTTTGTTTGTTGTTGTCTTTGTTGTTATGGCTGTTACCACTTTTGGCGTTCGATTTCTCCTTTCCAGATGTCGTAACAAGCGCACATGCCATGATTTCTTCAGGCAATTGGAAGGACGATTCAAGATACTCATCAACGTTAAAGCCTCCAACGTCGGCCATAGCGATGTGAGCGGCGGCACATCCCTCCAGAGCACTAGCGTACCATAATGGATCAGGGGAGGTCGTCTTGCAGAGATCAGCTGCCTTCGTGTACCGTTCATATGCGTCAAGAGGCGACCCGGCTAAGAGCGAAAGATCGGCAGCGAATTTCTCTCGTCGTGCCACCTCTCGTTTCATCATTTCGTGAGAGTCCTTAGGAGATAATTCTGAGTAATCCCAGAATTCATCGAGGGGAGTTAACAGTTGAGTTTTCACTGCACTCAAAGTACGTCGACTCGCCGTCCTTGCTAATGATTCCCTATTATTGTTACTGGCAGCGTTCTCTAGTTTTGCGCCGATAGAAGCGGACAGTGCGTGATCTTTGTTGTTGTTGTTTTTAGGCCCGCTGGAATGTAGAGCCGTAGCAAGTTTGTTGTTCGGACCTACAACGGCAGCTATATTTTCGATGCTCAATTCACCCGATCCTCCTCGAGGAGATTCTTCATCTGCTGTACTGTTAGCGGTATCGTTGCTGTTACCGCTCGATCTCCCGAAAAATCCTGCCCTAGCGGCCGCCTGTTGTTTTGAAGAATCATTATCTACTGCCATTCCCCCTCCTCCAACTTTCACTGGACCAGATACTGCCATGAGAGCATCCGACTCACGGATTTTTCCTTCCAATTCTTGAAAAATAGCCACTGCTAAATCATTTACGACGACATTTACATGCAATTCCATCATTTCAGAACGATCTTTGTCGACGGGAGGGAATGCAACTAGACAGGCACTGCTCAATTTTTCGGTTGCCTTTTGCAGATCGATGTTTGGATTAGTCACGAAAGATTCGTGGAAGCTATCAAAGACATATAACCGCGGTACTACCGTGTCCCTTTCTGCATCCCGTCCGTGGGCAGTCACTTCATAGGGTGGAGTCGAATATCGTTCGGCCCATTGGTTCCATTCTTGTATCGCCCGATCTAATGTTTCTTGATCTTGACAATCACGTACATTCAATACCCCGATAAGAGCACCTGTCCGACGACTTGTACATAGATCTATCCAATTACGTGTAAGTTCATGATTGATCAAACGATCGTGAGCCAATCTGCTATGATATGGTCGTCCGTCGAAGAAACACAAACGTTGACAACCGTGTCCCCAATGAAAATTCCGCAGTGGTGTTTCATTGTATTTCCAATCCCCAGGTCGGGTAAGGTTGGAATTGGGAATCACAACAACGAGTGATTCGTTATTATTGCTGTTTAAGTCGGATGAAATTTCATAATTTTTGTCACTCCCGTAGTTACGATTGCGGTTAATATCATTGTGTCGATGAAGCGATGAAAGAAAGTCGTCAAAGGATTTACTAGAATGTGTCGTGGAATCGTCGAGTCCGTTATGATCACTACTCAAGAGGGGAACAATCGCAACTGCATTAACGGCAGAGGCACGAAATGTAGGAGACCCAGTGATCTGACTGAGTCTTACCGGGCCACCACAACCATCACCCCCAGACGAACGAAATGACATGATATTTCTGTGTATTGTTCGTGTCTTGTCGACGAGACTAACTAATGTATCCTGGTATATCGATCTCGTCATTCAGGAACAACCACTTCTTTTGAAGTTACTTATTTGTCGCTTATGTTTTATGTTGATCATTGTTCGATCCATGCAGTATGCAGTTATTAAGTTAGATCATTTTTTGTTCGTTTGAATTTTTTTTATTACAGTATATATCCTGTATGGCATCATACTATTATATGGTACAACTAGTATGAACATACAATGAAATATTTTGCCAACATACCGGAGCTAAATATCAAATATCCGAGTGTGTGACTCACTCATCAAATTTTGTTATTTTTGTGATCTAAAAGCAGTGAGTTATCGTTAAATTATTATTTTGAAGTACTTCTTGTATAAAGTTAGTAATATGACACACAATAAAATTTTCGATAACTTAGACAAAGATCAACTATTTATTTGATTAATAGTGCGTACGGTAGATGCAAATAATAGCGTCATAGCATCATTACCACAGCTAATATTATATCATATTGTATTATATTAAATGAAACGAGATTGTCAACTATTGTCCTTGGTCCTGTTGATGTACTTTCCTGCCTTTCTCTCGGCCATGACAACGAAGATGAAGACGACAACAACGAAAACGAAAACGATGGCCACTCTGAAGGGAATCGTTTTTGACATGGACGATACGCTCGTTCGATCAAATCTCGATATACCGGCAATGTATCGGAAGATATTTGGAACTGATCCATCTACAAATGTCAATTGTGATATCTTAAAAGACATTAATGATTTACCAACGCAAGAAGAACGAACTAGAGCTCATCAAATTGTTGATGAAATGGAAGAAGATAGTCGACGACAAATGACGCTCATGCCTGGTTGTGTTGAATTACTTACATGGTTGAAGGCGCATAATATTCCTATATCATTGGTAACACGGAATAGTAAGAAAACTACCACCGTGTTCAATGAAAAACTTGAACGTGCACAACAAGGACGAGGACGACAACGGCAAATGCAAAAATTTCAACATATTTTGACTAGAGATGACAATATCCCACCCAAACCCGATCCAACTGCATTGCAAATAATAGCACAAGATTATTTCAATGTAGATCTACCCTCTTCTGAAATTCTCATGGTTGGAGATTCAATTGTCAACGACATAGGATTTGGTAAAAACGCAGGTGTTCAGACCGCGTTGCTGTTGACCAGTGATAGTCAACATAATGATGAAGAAGAAGAAGAAGAAACAACAACAGACGATGGAGCCGATTTTTATGTAGAACGTCTTACTGAATTGCCACGAAAGTTATGGAAACACTATTTGATTGATGGTCCATTGGGTAATACCGAAGAGGTTAATAAGATGCCATTGCATGGGTCACCAGCACCACAACCAACCACAGACCTTTCAAAGGCGGTGGTAAATGGTGACACTGCCACCGTCGAAGCTTTGCTCGAAGAATTATCCCTTGATGATATCATACACCCAGTAAATATTGATAGGAATAAGGATGATTTAGATCAATACGATGAAAGCAACACAGCATTAATATGGGCCGCTGAAGTTGGAAATTTAGAAGTAACTAAACTTATTTTGGATAAAATAACAGCAGAAGCATTTAGTGATCGAATATCATCTTCTACATCGTCTCAAGATGCCTCTATCCTGTTATTATCCTTTATCAATCACCGTGGATTTCTCGGTGCAACTGCATTAAATCGTGCTGCAAGGAGAGGACACACAAATGTTTTGGAATTGCTACTGTCATTGTCGTCGTCGGGCAATAAAATAAGTGACAGCTTGTTGTTTGATATTAACCTTCCAAATAACAAGTTGCAGCATCCTCTACATTTCGCTGCCTTCAAGAAACACCCGAAGACAGTGGAATATCTCTTAAAAAATGGAGCTGATCCTTTTGTTTTAGATCGTAAAGGTCGAACCCCTCGTGAAGATACGTCTTGTGATAAATGTAAATCTTTGTTGGAAGAGGCCATGCGTTAAGAAGGGAAGGGGTCACTTTGATTGGTGTTCAGCGCGTGTACTAGCTGCTATAAGTTTGAAACTCAGTGTGTTTTTTGGTCATTTTGTCCTACAGTACTTCGTAATTAGTTCAAACTGTTTATCACTATCATTTTCGTACCTACCACCCTGAAGTAGGGCATAGAAATAATTCTACAAAAAAAGATTTAATGCTAATGGGTGCTTGTATGAGTGTACGAAAGAGAGCACCAAAAAATAATTGTGTGACTGATTTTTTTAATTTTTGTTTGCTAAACTACACACTGCGCTGTACAGTGTTATAGCTCAATTATGCGCAGATTTTTGGAAAAGTGCACAGATTTTATCTGAAGCGCGTTAATTACTGTTATCGCGGCCGATTTTTTATTTATTTTAATCGTGGACTAAATCGTGCCTTACACAAAATTCGGTGCACGGAGGAAGTATTACAAGTGCCCTCAGAGTAATGTTAAGCGTTCATTTGGAAAACAGAACAAGAACACAATTCCAAATCATAACAAACAAGCACGACCACAATAATACGAAGGCACATTATATCAACCATACCCTACAATTACGCAGGCATACATTCCTGATACTGTATTACATCAACCATGGCAACAACCGAAGACAATTGTAATTGGAGCACTAAATGTTGTGGATGTTGTTGTGATATGCGTCAATCGGTAATCGCTGTGAACATGATATCGATAGGCATGTTGGTAATGGCAATAGTTTTACAAATCGTTGGGTCCTTTGATACTGAACTTGATGACGATATCATACAGGAAATTAATAAAATTTTTGTACCAGTTTTCATCGCTGTCAATATCGTTTTTGCTATCTTTTACAGTTTAGGAATCTACGGAGCATACAAAAATAAAATCTGGCCTGTTGTTATTTCTCTAGGTGGACACATTGCTTATTTCGGGATCTCTGTCTTTATGGTCGATCTTGCTGGGGTTATTTTATCTTTATTCTTTGTTTACCCACATATCTTCTTCATTCGAGAACTCAAACAAAAGAGAAATAGTACAAGTAGCAACGGCAATGCCAATGCCAATGTCACAGATAACGTTGAAATGGCAGAAATTGGAGATGATGATGTAACTGTCAAGGAGGATTTCGATGATATGTCAGAAATCGATGTGAATCATAATTACGATGACACTAAGGACATTACTGTGACTGCAACAATTGTTTAATCAGGCATTAATTTTCTTCAAACAAGTCTAATTATCATATATATGTGTGTAAATGTACTAACTATTAGAAACATCCGAATGCATATATCGATGATGACACACTGTAGTAGCAGCTTTGTAAACATCGATAGGAAAAGGAAAATACATTGTGACGAAAAGGATAGCAAGCCGTTTAGTTCGTGGATTAAAAAAACAAATACATAAACTAATAACAGTGCATACACATCTATGAAAAAGTCAACAAGCAATATTTTAAAATTACATTTCTTTATACTACATAATACTTCTTCCAGTTTATGATATGTCCTATATAAGAATACATTTAACAATTGAATATTCAAAAGTTGTATTAGTACAGTATAATGTCTTCTATGGTATACTGTGATGATCAAAAAGTAACATAATATGTTATTATGCATTATGAAAAAGAACGAAGTGTATTGAAATTAGGAGAAAGATTCACTACATTCTTCACTCGTTCATGATTATTGGCAGATTTCTTGGTTTGTGATCGACCATTATTGTTGGCGGATCTCTTGATTTGTGGATGGAATCAATAGCTATACTAGATCGACGATCAACCGTTTTTGTTGGCGGATCTTTTGATTTGCGAATGATATCCATAGTTCTATGTTGCTGATATGTGGAATATGAATGCACTGAAGGCGGATCAAGAATTTTGACACTTTCTACTACACTGCAACTGCTTGCGCTTTCCCATGATTCAGTTTCATCCAATAAGGAAGTAACGACAAGTTGTTGGGAATTAGCTGCTGCATTGTCGTCATACAAATTGCCCCTTTGGACGTAATCGTTTTCCTTTACAATGGAACTTAATGGTTGTGAATCATTTATGTTATCGTATATATATTCCATGACCAAATCTTTTTTGAACTGTACTCGCATCCTAACTCTCCCAGATGCAAATCGTTTCACATAGGGATTCATTGAAATCATTCTTATACAATCTATTAGTAGAAGAAATAAAGAAATATAGTGTGAGAAAATACTATAGTGTTGTACGTGTGCGTGTATATCATTTTCAATTCGTTTACTGTACTTACCTCCATGAGTAATTTCAGCATCTTCCTTTTCAAAACTACTTCTACTATCGTATCGATATCTTCAGGTGTAAGGTGAAAGTCTCCAAAATACGAAGCTGTTGAATTTATCCCTATTGAAATCGGAAACAAATAAATAGATAATTAATCAATGAGCTCATATTTAGTAACACTTAAAGATCCAATCTCTAATTCCCAAACACATAAATATCGTACAGTATAGTAGTAACTAACTAACTTACCAGTCAAAAGCTCGTGCAATTCTTGTATTTCAATATATCCTCGCTTCAAATCATCGCTAACTTGAAGAGCAAAATTAATAATCGTTGGAGTATTATCAAATGGACATGCCAGAAGCGAAATTCCTATACAAAATTCTTTGGATGACACTTTTTCGTCACCTTTATTGTCCCACATAGTGAACAACAGATCAAATATCTCAACGTTCGAAAGATTTGCTAAATCCAAAGCTTGATCGAATCCTTCTCTTTTTATCATTCCAAAAGCATCTGAAAAAGCTGTCATAGCGTTTCTTAAAGATATAATTTGTGCCTTTTCTAGGAAACAATTTCGAGAAACAGCCATCATCGCTAACGATGCTTCCTCTACTGCGCATTGTATTGATGCTGATGACGATTTTGCATTGCCCATTTTACTTCTTTTTCAGGAGATTGATAGGTGATCGTTATGGATTAATAAAACTCAGCGTTAATAAAGTAGTTGTAGAATAAATTATGTGTTGTTATTATTGTTGGATGCATCTTTTATTTCAAAAATTCTAGCGATCGTCTTTTTATTTAGCGACGCGAGGACGCGTATTAAAGAAAATGGAATGTTAAACAATAATGTTAAACAATAATGCACGACTGAAACAGGTATGTTATTATAGCTACAGTAGTACAGTACGTACAGTTGTACACTATTACCATAATGCCGCCGAACCAATAAACTAACAGAAGATCAAAGGATCAAACACTCATTAACTACAACAGTTTGAGCATTACTTCATCAATATCTTTTGCCATCAATTTATTCAAGAATGATGAATCAATTAATCAATAGAAGAATTAATCAAATCACTGCATTTTTTCGATAATCTCTCCGCACATTTAACAGACTGCAAAACCTACTTGAAAGGCTACAAATGGTAAATTTTAAAGCAGTTATCCATGCTGGGAATAAGATAAAATATAGAAGTGAAGGATTAACTAATGCTGTTCCTTCCAATTCTATACCAAAATAATCTGCACCACAGTATACACATGGTTTCTTGTAGGGAGGATGTCGTGTCATTGGTTCGTACCCGAAATAATAACCCTAACTAATGCTGTTCCTTTCAATTCTATACCAAAATAATCTGTACCACAATATACATATGGTTTGCTTGTAGGGAGGATATCGTATCGAAAGTACAGTAATACATGGAAATGGAATCATTGATAGACTAGCTTCAAAAATAGGTGCGATGTAAGTAAAAATATGGTAACATTTTATGAACATTCTGGGCCTTGAATGAATAAGGGGGATTTTTGTTTCTAATTTTCTTTATAATTCTTCCAACAGACTCTTTGTGTAGAAGACACCCAGACAGAATAAGATTTTATCCAGCATATTGGAGAGCACAGAGATTCAATACTTGACCTGAATTATCTGCAGATCATGATCTTTTTTGTAGCATTTGGGACCCTTTCGTTGCCTTCGTCTCGTTGAACTGTATTCTCTTTTGTTCTTTCACATATTGTGTGTGTGATACGATCACAAATAGATCGATATATCCAATTGTTTTCGTATCATCTTACATCACTTACGCCAATACGATTGCTAGAGAAAATTCGTTCTTCGTGGGAGCTATCAAACCTCGAAGATGCTGACTACAAAGTATTTATGATAATGATCTAACTCAACTTACTGGGAGACGTAAATACACTAGAATTTACTACTATCTTTGCAGCAGCATGTTGGATCGTCCATCGTCCCGGCCTTCATCCGATACTTCTCCAGTCGTCACCCATCGAACCCCATTTGTATCGACGCATTTGATGCAGGGAGCCTCCGGTGAGTTGACAACGTAACGACTTCGTAATTGTTTGAAGCATTCTTCCATTAATCGAACGGCTTCGGCTCGTGTAAGATCCGGCCTATAGCTTTGGTCTAGGATACTCAATAAAAAGTTTGCCCCGTGACCATGTGCACCGTATTGTATCTTCTGCAGCGACCCGTATTCGTCAAGCCAATAGAGATGGGGTTGATACAGACCTGAACCGGTGTTGAGAACGTTTGACGAAGTCACACGAACCAATTTCTGTGGGATGTTTCCTTCTATTGCAGTCGTCTTTTTATTGTTCACCTCGCTCAAAGCTTGTCGGACTTGCTTCTGAATCTTCTGAGATGCAGATATTTCGTATGGGATCGATTTTGTATCTATTTTCTCACCACTATCATCTGCAACTCCATTATCATCACTATCATCACCCTCATCATCAACCCACATCATCCCCGCAATCAATAGGCAAACTCTGAGTGGACGGGTTCGCAAATTTTCCCATACATGCCGACGAGCAAAGTGTGCCATTGCCCGGACGTCCAAACCTTCATCATTCAGACATGGCATATTACTAGCTTCTTTACTCGAGGAAGATGCTACCCATCGCACGTCACATCCTACTCCACCATTATTGTATTCATGAATCGTACCTATATATACATATATATATATATATATATATGTTGAGCGGAGCATTTATGATGTTTATTTATTATAGATAGGTCAGCATACTTAAAATGATAGATGCAACACTCATCATCACAACAATGTTATCAGAATCTCAATATTATTAAATACGTACCGTATGCTTTCAAAATACTCAATACTTTATCCGAATCTGCAGCGTCTCCCGCCGCAGCTGCAACTATTGTTTGTTGTCGTCGTCCTCCTCGTCCTCGTTGCTGTTGTATCTTACTCTTCGTAACAAATGATACTGTTTCGGGAACAGATTCACTCGTTGTTATTCCAACCTTAGTTTTTTGTCGTCGAAGGTCGTCGTAGCCGTTGTCATTATTTGGAAACGGATCGATCAAGGGGGTGATTTTATCGACATTCGATACCGTCAACGCGATGCTTTGACTCACACTAGAATCAGCTCCCAACAGGATAAAATCTTTACCGACAATCCCAATCAACGTTTCGGATCCAGCCGCTGACGAGGCCTCCACGAGGAATGTCGTCGTCGTCGTCGTCGTCGTCGTCGATAAGGAAAAGAATAAAATATAACACGATGCAACGACTGTTATGATCATCGCCGAAGACGACGAAAGTGATCTTCTCCTGTTCCCGATGAGGCTATGGTGGTTCTGTTGGATAGGACTCATTGGGAGTGATATTGTAGTGAGTTGTGAATGTTTTGTTCTTTGAGATAAATGACTTGGTTGTTTTGATTATATCTCAATGTTGTAGTATTGCTATGACAATATTCAAACAACACTACAACAAGAAAGAAATGTTATCTCAATGGGACTTCGATTTCGAAATTGGGGGTTGATTTTGATTGAGGGGTGGAAACAGAACAGATTACGTAGCCCCTTTTTTGAGTCGTATTTTGCCAGCAAAAATCTTTCTCAAAAAATTTGCCTTCTTTCTTTGTCTTCTTTTTTCTTTCTTTCGTTCTCTTTCATCTTATTCATCATATTGAATATGTCAGCCATATCGTAAGCAACAAACAACAAACAACAACAGCAGCATCGATTGGATTAGTACCTTCAGTTTAGATCGGTTCGCAACAACAACAACAACAGCAAATCAAGAAATAACAACAATGGGATCTACCATCGACGAAAAAGACGTGGACGATTTTGAGATCGTTAAGGACTACCTTATGCGATGTCCACATGTTTCTTCTGCCCGAGACAGTCCTGCTATCAAAGCAGCCTTAGAGGGCATTGAGAAGGAACAACAACGTCGGATTCGTGACGCCAAACTCCAATGTAAGTTTGGTGGCAAGCGAAGCGCATCCGCCGTTGTGGGTGACTACACCGATAGAGACGAAATTGTTGTGGTAGATAAAGATGACATCGACGTAACAACTAACGAGAGAATGATGGATACAGAAGAAGAAGAAGATGATGATAAAGAATGGCAGGACGTGCCACATAAAGACGATGGGTTTACTTCGGGAGGTAATATCGATCATTCTTCTGAATTGGAAGGAAGATCTGGTGGAAGTAGCTTTTTAGGAAAAGAACTTGCAAAAGCCTGTGTAGATGCTATTGCGGAACAACAGCAACGAAATAATGTTGTCGTTTCATCTCCCATCGCTGCTATTGCAGTTGCATTACACGCTGCTCTTCGATCCGACATTTTGGGGTTCAAAACCCAAAATATCCTTCCACAAAAAGAATCGTCGTCAAAGAAGGGAGGATTAGCATTCGCCGCTCCAATACGTGAATTGAATAAAAACCAGTTTTTGCCGTACGGATGGGACGATATGAGATCTAGTAGTTCTGGCAACACAAACACAACCGACAAGAAAAATAGTACCGTTTCTCTTCGTTATCGCAAAATGGATATGGGCGCTATGATTTTAACCGTGGAATCAGTCGATGAAGAAGGTGATTGTAATGATAATAATAATATACCTGGTACTACACAAAAAAACGTCCAAGTCACGCTCGTTCCAGCCAATAGTAAAGAAGATTCGACTCCAGTTCATGTCTTGAAATTTCCCATCGCCGAACACATCAATTTAGATTCATGGAATGCGGCAACGTTGAAGGCGGTTGGATCGAAAACCAGTGATAAGAAAGAATGTAAAATTGCACCAACTCTACATTACAAGAATTTATCGGGTCTTATGAGTAAGTTTTGTCGGACCTTTGATTTGGGTACGGTGAGTAGTACGATTGACGATGCTGATACCTTAGTAACCGCGTCGTTAGTTACAACGAGTTACAATGATCCTATTTTGAAACAACCAACACCAGATACACATTATCCAGCCGTGGCGAGTGTTGAACACTATCCCAATCGTCGACTGGAAGGAGATAGAGCAGTCGCACCAGAATGGAAAGAGGGTCGTGTCCCTTCAACCTTTGATCAAGCATTTCCGGAAAGAAATCCTATTTATAGTGGTGATTTTGCTGGTGACATACTTCCAGCAGCGGGATTGCATGATCCGCGATTTCATACTGGACGAGGTAATAGCGAAGGACAAAGAATGGGCGGTAATCTCATGGGTCCAAATCATCCAATGTTTACTCCGGGTAGTGGTGGTCATGGACAAATGATAGGAGGAGGAGGGGTTGCGTTTGGTGGACCAGGAACAATGCAACCGCGATTCGATCCCGTTTATCCTCCTGGTGTGCTAGACGATGACCATCTTAGACACGGTCCTGCTGGTGGTCGTCGTCTTCACAACAAGAAACCAAGTCGTAGTACCACAGGCGAGCCGAATCCGGACCATCTTCCACCACCGAACTCTCTTGGTGGTAATGGCAATGACAATCATATGTTTATGTAAGAGCGCTTGCTGCTCTCATCATGCACCATAATTCATACGATAGAAGTAACACGTTACATATAATACTCTATCGAACTAAAAAATTTACCGAAGGGATTTTTAGTAATAGTAATCTACTTTAA
Source organism: Fragilariopsis cylindrus CCMP1102 (assembly GCA_900095095.1). NCBI lineage: Eukaryota > Bacillariophyta > Bacillariophyceae > Bacillariales > Bacillariaceae > Fragilariopsis > Fragilariopsis cylindrus. The sequence goes on from FMBT01000300.1 coordinate 166,217, forward strand.
CCAGATACAGCATTCAAGCGAGAAAGCTTATTAGATCCCAAAATTATTATTCCGACTTCATGCGAGCAATACAGGTTAAGTTATTAGAACGCTATTCTACATAACGAAGACGAAACTATAAAAAGTAAGACATGAAAAAAGGATAAAATAAGTATAAAAATAAATGTGTAAATTTCCCAGATCTAGTAGTTATAATATTTAATAATTGTGGTATTACAGAGAGTACAGAGACTTCATCCTCATGTCTATTTCGTGACATAAGTGATTTTGGTCAAGCGGTGACAAGAAGAAAAGAAAACGAAGCAATCGTTTTCACTTGTCAAATTGTATGTATGTATATAGAGATATAATAATGATATATTGTATAAGGTATAGCTTTCTTTTAGAGAAATATGAGTTCCAATAAATGTGTACAGTAGTTATTGAAAAAAAACTGTTGTGTGTGTGTCCCCCCAGGTGTGAAAAAATAGTAATAATAATAATAGTGAATAATGATAGCAAGTAACATACGATTCATCATAATGTGTGGTGATGTGTGATGTGATAATAATACGATTGGTAGTAATGATACAGATGATCTCTCCAAAATATAATCCAAATTTGTTTGTTTGTTTGTTGTTGTTGTACATATGGATTGTATTTTGGTCTCGTTTGTTGTTTGTTTGCTATTGTTGTTGACGCTCGCTCGCTCGATTGATATAAAAATAATAAATCCCCGTGACTTGTTTCTTTTTACCTTCTTTTTTCAAACCCTTGTTTTATCCTTCTTTTGACAGACAGCTTCTTTTTTAAATTACAGAACAGAATGTAGTAGATCCCATATAAAACAAAATTTCGGCTTCCCGTATACATATACGCATAGATATTTATTTATAAGATAAATAATATGTTTGTGAAGTAAATATATACATCAGGACGAATAAATGTCTCTGGGACTTCCCCTCTTAGTACCACGTAAGGGAACCACTCCAGAAGCTGTCGTTGTCAAAGAAGTCTTCCGACGATGATGATGGATCAGAATCGTCGAAGTTGCTCCCGAGATTATCACAACTTTCTGCTGCTTGATACTGAGAATAGGCAGGCTGTTGCTGTTGCTTCTCCTCCCTGTTGTTATTGTTACTTTCAGGAAGATAAAGTTGATCAGCGGGATTGAAAAAAGTTGCGAGTTTGTCATTATGTAAGACAACGACACGAGAAATACGATGACGATCGTTGTTATTACTACTACTAGATGAATTAGTAGATGATGTTGCCGCTACAAGATTTGATAGTTCCTCATCATCAACGGGGAATGTCTCAGGGTCTATAGATAAATCACTGAGAACCTTCCTTTCTAAACGATATTCTTGACGGAACTGTTTGTTTGTTGGAAGTGAGTGTGTGGGAGAGTGGAAATGAGAGGGTGAGAGACATCATTGACATTAAATAAGTTAACTACTACAGTATAATTTATTATAATCATAATTTTATTTTTTGAAAGAGAAAAACTTTCGTAGTACCTACCGTTTGCGTTTGTTGTGCACTGTAATATAGATCAGAAATGTCTTGTAGACGTGTTCTTTCCCTTGTCCAAACATCGGTAACTAGTTGTGGAGCAAAGGATACTCTACGATGATCAGCAATAGTTGAAATATCACTAGTTGAATCGAATGAGGAATCAGATGTTGTTGATATAGTACAAAGAGAAGCTTGATCGTCATTATCTCGCGCGTACGACGACGCTAAATAATCGCTGTAAAAACAATTGTTCTTCCCTTTTATTGTTGGGACAGAGTCGACGATGACAAATTCGTCATCGTCGTCACGTATGCATGGACTGCATGATGATGATGATGATGATGATGATGATGTATTAATCACCATAAGAAGTGCTTCTCTTTCAACTCTAATTGTCATGATTGATTGCTAAGCGTTTAGTTTTGGTATTCTGTTTCCGTGTTTGTTGCGTAAATGAAGTAATTAATTTTATGCGCTCCTGAAATAGCATGCAAACGCACATAATCGCTACAATTCTGGTTAAAGAACTGGAAAGAAACAAGATCAAATATAATTTTAGTTGGCGGAGATTAACGCGGTTGACACGAGTCGAACTATTTGTCTACTCCTAATCAGTATTGACATCATTCTTCTTTTTTCATTTGTTACAGTGTCATAGGTATAGAGGACTGAAAATACTGCTTGGGATGGATTTGAGCTTAGGGGTGAAGTCAAATATTATAACCGCCATGACCGAGTCTAATACATACCTTCGAAGTAAATTCTTCCTCCGTAAAACAAATTGTATACGAATTGTGCGTTCTTATTGGTCAATATATTTTTCACGAAGGGTGGTTCGCCAATGATATATTAAAAAACGGTATTGCGTGCACATCATAACGTTTTTTTCAATCCCACAAAGCATAGAGGTGCGCGACTCAAATCGCTTTTTGTCGATTGGCGAACACGCAAGATTGAAAGTTACTTGCATTCACTCTGTAAAAAAATAGTAGCTAAGAAATAATAAAGGCATACTGTACTTGCTTGGAAGTATTCTATGAAGTTATTTTAAAAACACCAAAAATGCTCTACTGTAACATGTATGTTACTACTACTTAATCTACTATCCGGTCCTATTTCACTTTATAACAAGAATTAACAATCTTATAGAAAATATCATAACATGGCAACGAAATGTACTATTATATTCATATGGTTATAATGGTATAAACCATAATCCAAAGCAGCTTTTTATAACAACAATGTGTACCACAAAAAACAAAAATGCTAGGTTGACTCAACATCCTTTATTATTTAGCTTCATTGTATAGGACTTTCTTTACTTTAAAGACTCAAAGTTGGAAGATTTTTAAAATCCTAGCATGCCATGGACAAAATATTAGGTCCTACACTGAATACATTACATATCCCATCGATTTTTGTTGATCAATCTTTTGTATCTTTAGTTGTTGTTGTTGTTTTTGTTAGAGGCCAACCGGGTGTACGATGGTGGTTGAAAAAGAATGGTACGGAAAATGGGAAGAATACGTTTGTTTTTTCTTGATACCTCTTGAATAATGGTCGTCGTACAACGGATCGACTTTCTGCTGGTTCCGCTCCCGTCCAATATAGTAAACAATCATAAAATATTCGTGATGTATAAAAGAGAATAGCAAATATTCCCATTTTTGATGCTATAAGATAGTAATAGTAATAGTAATATGCATTTGTTGTTGTCGTCGTCGTTGTTGTTGGTGTTGGTGCTGCTGCTATATGTAGTAGATCCAACGCGGATGGGATTGCCATTAAAATAAATGAATTCCAACACATCCATTCGAAGAAATAATTTGGATGACGACATTTCGTCCAAAGCCAATATTGAGACGTATCGTATGGAGTATATCCAAGAACAGCTGTTCGGATATCATTATTTTTCTTAGCTGCCTTAACAAATCTAATTTTTTGTATATCACTTAAATTTTCTAAACACCAAAATATGATCCAACATATGAATCCAATAGTTTCCATATGTCTAAGTGATGATGGATTTGGATTACTCGCTACTAATAATACAGGTGCTGCAATGTACGTACTATTCGCATATGCTTGCATAATCGTTTCCTGTTGTTGTTTCAACCACCATAAATTATTTTTGGTGGTTGCTGATGACGTCGACGTCGACGTCTTCGTCGATGTTGTTATTGATGAGGAGGAAGGATTACGACACCATCGTAATTTCGCATACTGGTATCGTGATAGGTCTCCATTTGGCCAATTGAAAGGAAAAAACATTACAAAAGCACCCCATGCCATCCTAGCTCCGTGTATAAAAAGGGCAATACCTATCAAATATGTCCTATAATGGAACCTTCCATCATCGTTGTTGTTACCATCGACACCCTCACTGCTGATGTTGTTGCTGTTGTTGTCTCTTACATGGCATAGAGCTTGGATTGATAAAAGAACAAGTCCAGTCGGCCAGGCGATATCAACATTACTCATACATCCTGTAACGTATGCAGGGATTTGTACCACAATAATAAAAAGTGCGAATTGTACAATAGCATTCGTTACTGCTAAATTGAAAAGGGATGTACCCCAATCCTCAAAAGCAACACCAACATCAACAACGTTAATCTCCTGCTGATGCTGCTCTATTACTTGTACTTGTAATGTTGCTGCTTGCTTTACGATTAAAAACCAAAATGCAAGAGCATATACCGGTATGATTTCAATTGGATGTAGATTACTTCCTGGTTCGAGCAAATGAAACAACAATAATAGACGGTTACGTATATTATTCATTACTGTCGTCATCTCGAGCTAATCAAGTTTGTGTTTATGGGTTTGGCTGTTGTCTCGTCTTTTTCCTTCTCTCTACAATTGTATATTCTGTACTGCTGTAACGTTTAGCGTTGTTACTGTGAATTGTGTACTGTACTGTATGGTAAATTGTGAAGTCTGGAAAAAGAAAAGAAAAGATCCAGATCACTGATCACGGGTTCGCCTATTCATTTCACACGACTCAACATGTGAGACTGGTGATTCGACTCACTCGACCAATAAAATATCTCGGATTCACATTTTGACTTTCATTCCGACGACCCATCATTTTTAAATTTCTCTTCATTTCAGTAACCATGATCTTCAATCTTATCTTGAGCTTCACTTTGTAAATAAACGTTAAGTGTAGCAGATGAAGATAACAGCGGTACCATAAACATAAGTACAAGCATTCGCCCTACTGCTTTCAAGATACAGATGTTGACTCCGATTATTGTCAACGGCATAACGACGACGAATGAGAATCAGAATGAGAACGAGAACGATTGTATAAAACGACAAGGATTACGAAAACGGAAACGACAATATCACTTTCATCGATCGAAAATATTCGTCTTTTCTTTATATTGCTACTATTGTTACTGTGGAATGGTTGATATCAAAATGATTTCCTTCCATCGATCATCATCATCATCAAGTAGTAGTAGTAGTAGTAGTAGAACGATCGCAAGATTATTTTGTTCCGCTTGGGGCATGTCATCTTCTCCACAACGTCCACGACAACATCAGCAGCAGCAGCATCGCCTTCGTCAAAAATCAGCATTGATAAATGTACGTCGAACAAACAATTTTCGCCATCATTGGCATCATAGTAGCAGTACTAGTAGCACTACGACCACAAAACTTTTATTGGCAAAAACTAATAACGACAATAAAAACAATGATAAATTGGCATTGGGTGATCTGGTATATATTATTCCTAAAAATGGCGGTACAACAACAACAACTCAAACGGGAGAAATTGAATCGATACGGGGTAGTGGATGGTATTCCATTCGGATTGATGACAATAGCAATAATAAAGATAATATTATCAAATGTCGTGGTAGTCAGATACAACGACTGGAAAATTCTGATGCTACTGAACGTACCGGTAGTAGTAGTAACGACAATATAAGGAAAATCACCACCACCAATAATAACAACAACAATCTTAGACCTGGAATCCCTTCTTCATTGGAGACAATTGATAATAACAATGATAATGGTATGGAGGATGTCAATTCTTTTGCTGCAGAAATTATATCAGAGGTTTCACAACTACCTCCTATTATATATGACTTAGATGCAGCAATCTTGAAGATGAAGACAGGAGGCTATTCCAATTTAATAGAAGAAACGGTAATCCAACAGGCAGCACACCATGCTACGTATAAAAAATGGGTTGTATTTACGGACTTACATTGTTCACCAACTACATTGGATACATGCTTGGAGGTTTTACATATCGTACATGAAACAGCGATGAAACAAACAGAGAAATGTGGTATTTTATTTCTTGGAGATTTTTGGCATCATAGGGGAACGTTACGTGTAGATTGTTTAAATGCAATCCTCAATGAATTCCGATCATGGCAGGTACCAATGATTATGATACCGGGTAATCATGATCAAGTTACGTTGGGTGGACAAAATCATGGTCTAACATCATTAGAAAATTCGTACCGTGTTGTTGGTCCTGGTGGGGATGATGTTCCAGGTCCATTAATTCTATCTCATCCAGCAGTATTTCAGAATGCGTTATTTGTTCCACATGTACGAGATATGGACATAATGAAATCAATTGTACAGTCCAACAAGGCAAAGGAATCATCTGCATTATTTGTCCATACCGAAGTTAAGGGTGCACTTATGAATGATATGATCGTATCGACAAATGGTATTTCTCCATCAGTATTTCCTCCCCAAAAGAATATATACTCAGGACATTTTCATAAACCTCATTCTATCGAAACTTCGTCGTCATCATCATCTTCTTCGACGATTGAATATATCGGATCTCCGTATCAAGTTTCTCTCTCTGAAGCGCAACAAGAAAAGCAACTAGTTGTATTGGATGCCGATTTGGGTTGGCGATGTGAACAACGGATACCTATTTGTGTTGGAAGATGTCACTTTAAGTCATCATCATTAGAAGAATTACAACAATATAGATTATCAACTGGACATGAAGAAGATGAATCTGCTATTGTTGCGGCCGCGGATGGAACGATTCGTGTTAAGAAAGGTGATCGAATCGTAATAATATTCCTAAAAAAGAACAAAGAGGACTAGTAGTTACATCAGACGATACTGCATTGAAGTCCCAGATTCAATTGTTACGAGACCAAGGTGTTGTGGTTGAAGTTCGAGAGGTTAACAGTAATAACGATAATCTCTCCTCTCCAACAATGCTACCAAACGATAGGTCGAAGACATGTCGCCCGTATCTACATGGAGGGCATATCTTAAGGATGCAGAAAGTCGAAATGAGTTTGCTAACGAGAACGATCACGATTCTTTACTTGAGATTGGGTTGAAGATCTTGGAAGAAATCGAGAGTACAGGAGGGGTTCAAAACAGGGGAGTACAACACGATCTGAGATTAACAAGTACATCAGCTACTGGTTTCGGTCCTTTTGAAGATGCTATTACATATCCACTCGAAAATCGAGGGTTAGTCCTATTAAGAGGTAAATGCTAGATATTATTTTATGATTATGGCTTTAACATTGTTTGAGTTAAATACCAACACGCATTTTTGTCTCACTTCTCCCTATTTTTCTACTTCTTATGATCTTTCAGGATCAAATAGTGATAGTGGACCCGACTCGAATGGTACCGGCAAATCATCACTGGCTATGGCAACACTATGGGCTTTGACCGGTTGCTTAGATTCAAGGCCCGCTTCTGCTAGTTCTAAAGTTGCAGACGTGATCAACGATAATTCGAAAGTTGCTCACGTCACAGTCGAAGGATTCATCAATGATCTTCCTTTTGTTATAAGTAGAACAAAAGGTACATCAAAAAGTGATCTCGTCTTTCACGTTGATAACGTTGACTTGACAACACAATCTACTAAAGAAACACAAGCTCTTGTCGAAGAGAAGCTTGGCGTAGACGCTCACATCCTTACGAGGGTGGCTTTCTACGGTCAACATGGTATGAACGATTTGCTTGAGGCAACAGATACGAAGCTAAAGGATGAATTGTCACTAGTGGTCCCTCTTGATCTTTGGCAGCAAGCTAACTCTATCGCTCGATTAAAGTCACGCCAGGCTAAAAAGAAAGTGGACGAATTCGAAGGTATGATACGATTACGCAAATCCGATGTCGATACATTATCTAATCGTGTGTCTCGGGCGAAGGAATCGAGAGATTATAAGCAGAAACACCTTTAGAATCGAAGGAGAGATTGAATAATGAATTGAAGAGAATACAGAATCTCTAGATAAACCATCGACGAATCATCAAATGTCGAAATGCTACAAGCAGAGTTAAAAGGTGTATCATCGAATATTCATGATCTGAATGATCGTTACGATCGATCATGGCAGATAAAGATTCTGAAGTAAACCCTTTGAGGGAGGAATTGTCCCAAGTGCAAGATATCATGGTATCCGCGACGAGGATAAATAGCGCATCTGAAATGAATGTTCTTTCTTGTAAATGTCACTTGACTCAGCAAGAGCATCTATAAGCAAGATCCAAGAAAAATGGTCGCTAGACTTATCGCATGGGATTCCTTCCGTCTTGAAGCCTCCAGAAGAATGTCCAACTTGCTTACAAGCCCTGCTATCAGACGGATCAGATAATTCGCTCGAAAATGCTCAGAAGATGATGGAAGTTGAAATTAAAGAAAGCCATAGTAATTTACATTCAGCAGAATATGCTTTTGAGGAAGCATCGTCGAAAGCATCAGAGTGCTCAAATACATTGGTAGCGCAGAAAAAGATACTACACGAGTTACAATCCGATCTTGAGATTTTATCGACGAGATGGAGCGGGAAATTTCTTAGTTTACAAGATAAACTCAAAGAAAAGAGACAGATACAGAACAATTTGACCTCACAACTGTCAATGGTTGTCAAAGATTCCCAACTAATTGCTCAGAGCGAAGCTGTAAAGGCATCATTCAACGAAGAGAAAATAAATGCTGCTCATGCTAATGAGGTCTACGAGAGTTTGGACGTTGAGTTGTCTAGCGCAATGGATTTTTTGAAGCAAATCAGGTTAGAACAGGAAGAGGAAGAAAATAACCAGTCTATTTTGTCTACTGTTGGTGAAAGATTTGGACAGAGGGGTGTCCAAACTTACGTGCTAAAAAATACGGTTGAATCTTTAGAACGTGCTTCTCAGAATTATCTTGACCACCTCAGTGACGGAAGCCAACGCTTGGAATTGTCATTAGATGCCGGGGATAAAATAGTGCGTAATGCTTTTGTTCGGGGTCCTGATGGAGAATTTAAACACCGTCCTCTATCTACACTGTCCGGTGGTCAATGGAGGCGTTGCTCTTTATCCCTATCATTTGCATTCGCAGAACTGGTGGCAAGCAAAGGACGGTTGCGCTCTTCGCTACTTGTATTGGATGAACCACTCACTCATCTTGACCGATCAGGACGTACAAAGTTCGGAGAGCTAGTGAGAAAAATGCTCAGCACTAATCAGGATGTACATCAGGATATGTCTGGAATTAAAATCTCGACAGCGGTACTCATCCTGCAGGATTTGTCGGCCGAAGAACTAGAAGAGGCATTTGACGGTATTGACACAGTTATCAGAAAAGATGGGAAGAGTTATCTAAGACTTGATGAAGAAATTGGTTCTGGTATTTAATAAGGCAAACTCAAATTAGCTTACCTTCATTGTTATTCACATGTCCTCTTTTTACCATGTCACTTTAGGAGTTTTCTTTTTTCAAGATAATTATGAAGGCATAGTATACTCCATAAACTATTCACTTCTAGGCCTTGTAATACTACCCCCGAGTCATATTTCTATATTGTAAAGGAAAAATGAATGATGATGCAGCTGTAACTTTGATCAACTGAAGATCAAATTATGGTAAGCTGCCTCTTAGAGGAGCAACAGTAAGGATATCAGGGTCCATTGTTTCTAATAAACAATCAATACATCTGCACATCTCCATCTTTTGGTTGTTGCTCTCTAAAAAAGCCTGTGACACAATTTGTAACAAGGAGAAACTGAGCTCACAATAAATCATACAGTTTGATCCATCATATAGTGTGATAGTCAATTGTGCTGTTGTAGTTTCATCAGTCCTGATCTTAGTACTTATTTGTTGCAACATACATACCATACCATTCTTAATGGCAGGAAGTACTGTAGAACATGTAAATTGAACCAGGCTAAGAGGGAAATTAGTGACAGCTAGTGAGTGTTAGACTGCAAAGGACAAAAGAGCAACACTACACCCTAGGTAGAAAAATTATATTCACTCCACTGTAGTAATTATAAGCTTGTTTCATGCATAAATAGGAGGAAAGAGGAGAACATGGTCTACTACTAGGTAGGCATATTCATGCTCTGGAATGATGGAAGTGTTGAAGGCTTTCTCAGCTGTCTTGCATTGTAAATATTCATAATTTCAACCCCCCCCCCCCCCCCCCAGTGTATATGATATTATGTTCCTATTTAGGGTCAGTAACAATGCTGCTTAATCACAAAAATAGGTCTTTATTTCTATACCAAGGAACTCAAAAAAAGATTATTGCAGACTCAGAGAAATGAATTATTGCAGACTCAGAAAAATGAATGAATGATTGGACACTCACAGATACACCCTGAATATAATCAAACAAATCATATAGGATGAAGATAACGAAGACAAGATTATAGAACAGTAAAAGGGAGAGGGAATATGGCTGTTTTTTGGCTAAGCGAATAGCTGTTTCTCACTAGTGTAGCAAAACAATAAAATGACAACTGAAAATACAACATTTGAAAATACAACACGAAATTGTTATCTTCTCCTCACTAAGTATAGTAATAGTGCTATACTGTTAATCTCCGAACTCTTTGGCATATCCCTACTAGTTCAACAACAGTTCAATCAGATGTTTAATGTACTACAATGTAATGTGCCATAAGAATTACAAGAATTACAAATATTTTTATGGTAGGCATAATAACGCGACTACAGTACTTCCTCCATGCAACGGAAAGTGTCGCGCGGGCTTTCGTTTGAAAATTTTTAACGTGCATTTCACACATGCTAATTTGGTCTATCAGAATGCCTATTTCAGCAGGAAATATATAACGTTATGGATGTTGATATATGAAATCTGTGTAGAATAAAAGTTTAGATGGAACCTTCAAATTTTGAAAGAAATTGTTTATTGATAGAGTTGCACACAGTTGAATCATGAATAGTTTTACTAGTATTTGCTAGTTATTTTTGGGCATTATTTAGTTTTTTGAGTGATAGCGTGTTAATAAGAGGCTAAATTTTCAGGCGATAGCCCGCGCGACACTTTCCGTTGCACGGAGGAAGTAAGTCATGATGACTGTGTGTGACTGAAATATTTCAATTTTTTGACACAACTTCTTTTCGAAGGTTCGAATGAGGACAACGAGAGGACACATATGTAGGTCCCTACAGTATTATTTGCACTTCGAAGTAACAACTACCAGATAAAATTATAATCATCATCTCCTCTATCATTCCACGTTAATATCGCAGTACAATAGCAATTATAGCAATTAATATGACAGGCCAAGAAATGCGTGTTCACGTCAAGAGAAATTCGAAGAAGAAAAGTGGATACGAAGTGGAAAAGAGAGAGGATGGATTCTTTTACGGTAAGCAACGCAATCGAGTCGAGTCGAGTCGAGTCGAGTTGAGTTGAATTCAATACAATACATGATATTGTTATAAGCTTTTTGACAGGGATAAGACTATTATCTACGGTGAGGTCTTTTTCAATTCTAAATTCTGATCTTAATCGTCTTTTTTCTCTTTGTCTGTTACGGTATGCTATATGAATATTTTGTGGCAATAAAAAACAAACTACTTTACCTTTCCATTTAAAAAAATAATGATCGACGATTATATTTTTCCTAGTTACATCTGTCCCTTCTAAAAAATCAAGTATCCAACCAGGAGATCGATTACTCGAGATCAACGGAATCAAATATACAGAATTTAAGACAGTAAAGAGGGCGAACGATCTTTTCGATACGATGGTATTAGACGTTGAACCAAATGACGACGAAACAGATTCCGACGAAGAAGATAGCGACAGTGAAAGTAAAGGCGAAAGTGAAAGCGACAGTCAAAATGACGAATAAAATGAGGATCTTAGACTAGACTAGACTAGAAGGAAGAACAGTAACGATGAAATATACCAACTAGATCACCTGTCAAACTCAAACCAAGAAGATTGTTCTCAATCGAATCGTGATCCAATCAATCACTCAATCACTCAATCAATCAATCAGTCAATAATTCATTGTATCATTACCATGGTACAAAACGAACGCTTGAGAAGAAGAAAAAAAACTTTCTATCGCATATTTGAAATATTCGATTTTTGTGTCGAAAGCCATCACTGATCAATCTGCTACCTTTTTTTTAAAACTCATCGCATAACCAAAAAATATACTTATTGCATAGATATGATTTGACCTATGTATGTTATTTCCAATCTAATCTAATCCTTATATATATATAAAAGAAAGAACGATCTGCATATTGAAATCCATCATTTGCCAGAGTGGATACAACTATTGTACAGATATAGAATTTGAAAGGTTTAGTCGTATATTCAAAAAATCAGATACTACTTTATCCACCTATAAGAACTTTCAACTGTAGCGTTGAGTTAGGGAGTTTGTAAGAGAGGCCTCGTAATCATTATCTATTGTACTAATGTGATACAACCCAATTAATATATAGGTCGGTCATATTTTGGCACGACTGAATATTAATGATTGGTCTGTCCTCTTCCGTCCTTCACTGATTTTCTACCTCACACACTTTGTTTAACGAAGCGCCAAACTTGTGGCAAAACAAGAATACTGTAACCACCACTAAACGTAAAAGTTGGATATAATACTAGTACAACAACAACAACAACACAATACAATTAGCTAGTTGTACATATTGTAAAAAGTATATCCTATATTAAAAGTTAAATAAGATAAGATGGCAGAAGAAATGTCAGCCGAAGACCAAATAATGGCCGATCTAGCCGCTGAGGCGGAAGAATTGGATGGATACTTTTCCGATGCATCCCTCGATCCAGAACCTAGATATCCAAACTTGAAGGAGAGCTTCGATACTGCCATTGTCGTTCTGAACTTACCGAAAGTACCAGAAGCCAAACGCGGAAAGTTAGAAAAGGTGGTAACAAAAATCATTTCTCGTTTAGGAAACTTAGCTGCCAATGAAGATACAGGCTTCACTGGTTTCTCAATGCCATTCAATGCAGAAAAGGCTTCCACGGAAGGATTTTGTATTGTCGAATATGAAACACCTGAGGAGGCTAAAAATGCGATTAGTGTACTGAATGGGTACAAATTCGACAAGAATCATTCGCTGATTGTTTCACCGTACGTTCGTGCTCAAAAATTAGAGAATTTGGCAGAGAAAGAATTCGTGGAACCGGAACAAGCACCCTTCGAAGAGAAACCAAACGCCATGTCATGGATGGAAGATTCTAGTCAACGTGACGAATACGTCATCCGACAGGGTAAGGAAACCATCGTTAGTTGGTTTGATGGTAAGGTCGACCCAATTGTGGACTATGACGGGTCACGTGAGAAGGAAGCCGGTGTGAATTGGTGTGAATATTATTGTCATTGGTCTCCGAAGGGAAGTTACCTAGCGACGTTGGTACCCGCTAAAGGAGTTATTCTCTGGAGTGGTTCCACATACGAAAAGGTTGGACGGTTTGTAGCATCAGATGTAAAGACGGTACTATTCAGTCCACAAGAAAATTATATCCTTACCAACAACATGAGATATGATGACGAACAGGCTATTAAGGTATATGAAATCCAAACGGGAAAACTCCTTCGAACCTTTGCATTATATCCTGATAACATTGAAAGAGAAGAAGAAGTTCCCCCACCACCGTTCCAATGGTCCCACGATGATTCTTATCTTGCACGCATGGGCAAGGATTTAGTCTCTATTTACTCTACACCATCTATGAGATTATTGGATAAGAAATCTCTTTTGGCTGAAGGGATCCACGAATTCCAATGGTCCCCTAAGTCGAACGTTTTGGCTTTATGGGTAAGTTCCTTGCTTTTTTTATTTTACGTTGGTATCTCCCCCAATTTGTGTCATCTTTCTTCTCTAATCCTTCTTCTTCCCCCTCTCGTTTTTAGTCCCCGGAACGAAACAACGCTCCCGCCCATGTCGATCTCATTGAAATTCCTAGTCGAAAGAAACTTCGACAGAAGAATCTTTTCAATGTTTCCAACTGCTCAATGGTATGGCAAAATGATGGTGACTATTTAGCTGTCAAGGTCACAAGACATACAAAATCGAAAAAGACTCTCTACAATAATATCGAACTATTCCGATTGAATGAAGCCGGTATTCCTGTTGAAATGCTTGATATGAAGGATGCCGTTATGTCATTAACATGGGAACCTCGTGGATCGAGGTTTGCTATGATCCATGCCGAAAATCCTTCCTCAACTAAGGTTGATGTCTCCTTTTACGATATGATGAAAAAGAGCGAGACAATGAAGAAAGTAGGTAAAAAGGGTGCGCTACAAAAGCAAACGACATTGGTTCCTGAGTTGAACAAGATTGAAACTTTGACAGGAAAACAATGCAATTGTCTCTTCTGGAGTCCCGCAGGTTCCACCATACTTATGGCCGGTTTAGGTGATTCCGCTTCTGGAACATTGGAATTCTACGACGTCGATACCAAATCTTTGACGATCAAGGAGCATTATCGTGCCAATCAAGTACTATGGGATCCTGACGGTAGGTCGGTAACGACATGTGTGTCCCAACCCGTCGAAGGTGGTCACTTCAAATTCGCTATGGACAACGGATACATTTTGTGGTCCTTCCAGGGTAAGCAACTCTACCAACAATCCTTTGAAACATTTTATCAATTCGAATGGAGACCTCGCGAAAATCTCCTGTCCAAGCCGGAGATTGCTAAGGTTAGGAAGGAACTTAAGAAGTATGAAAAGCAATTCGAAAAAGCCGACAAGGACCGCGCAAGAGCACTTTATCTGGAAGAAACGAAGGGCAAACGTCAAGAACGGAAAAAGATCCGAGATATTCTTTCCCAACTTCGAGAGCTTCGAAGAGAGCAAAGGCCCAGACACATCGAGTTGTTGGATGGATACGACAGTGACGATGATACCAACTATGTTGTGCGAGAAATTTCGATTGAGACTATATTATCTACGAAGGAAGAAACTGTTTAATTTCTCTTTCATTTAAAATAAAGAAATTATAAATAACAATACCTTCTTAACGTGATATCTTGATAGACACGAGTTAGTTATTTAATTATAAGCTATGAATTTGAACGATGGTCGTGTATCGTTGTAATATATAGTAAAACATGTTCTTGGTTGAATCCTCAGTATAATATTGAGGAGAAAATACAAACTCGTTTATATCATTTTTTTTAAATGAATGACGATCGTGATGTTGTTGTTATTGGAAATTTTTTGCACCACGTATCTTTATTGGGACTATATTTGTCATTCGGGATAAAAAGTTACTACAAATTTAATGACGAATAAATTAATACCGCTGTTAGGGGTTTCATGATTACTATTACATATATTCTGTAGTTTATTTATTCCTCCATTAGTGCCTTCCTAAGCTTTTCACGTCGTTCCGGACCGAATCCTATCCAATCGCAGTATCCCTCCACACCACCGTAGTTTTCTTTCATAGCTAATAGCGTATCCGCCATGACCTCCGGTGGAGCACCGAGGAAGGTTTTGGCATCCAAATTCCGCTGAGAAAGCGCCCCAACCATAGCCTTATGATCGTTCATTTCTGCGTACACGTTAGCTGACAGAGAATAGTCTTCGACGATATCTTCTAATTTTGCACCACAAACGCTCAAGATGATGGCAGTTATAATTCCCGTACGATCTTTCCCGGCAGTACAATAAAATGCTACAGGATGACGGTCACTTTCAGCGCAAAGATCAAGAACGTATTTGATTCCCGGAGCTCCAAATCTTAAGAGCAAATCGTTGAGCATGATCAACCCACCTGAGTTGATTTCTGTAATGAAAGGTTCCTTCAATGAGTTCCATATACGCTTACTAAGGAATGCTCCGGGTGCCTTGATTATAGCCTTGGCGATATCACGCTTACGAACTTTAGTGACAGTCCCCCGAACGTACTTAAATTCATTCATCAGTGAGACAAAATGTCTTTCTTTACGATCACCCGACTTGGTCAAAGATCGTCCGGCCGGTACAGTTTGGGGATCATCACATCCTACATCGCACATCTCCTCCTCCGCTGACACTACATCATCGTCACCACCTTTTTTAAATCGTGATTTTCGTGATTTTTCAACGGGAGAAATGCCAGGTTTCAGTTCCTTAAGACATCCATCTCTTCTACGTCCGTTTTCGATCCAAACCAAGTCGGTAAATCCACTAAAGATGTCAGCCATAAGAGCATCATCGTCACGGAGTTCGGTAGGACTACGTAAATCGACCATGGTCGTGATACCTAATCCTTCAAGGAGTATTTTTTGATCCGCTTCGGTTGCGTCTCCCAATCGTCCCGTTCGAAAGATCCGTCCCGCTACGATGGGAGATGAAGCAGTTGCCCCCAAATCACGGCAATTTTTGATCTTTTCAAAGGGTAAGTTGCGTTCTTTGCACAGAACTCGAATCTCCTCCTTGTACAATTTCGTTTCCTCGGTGTCTTCTTCTATAACTATATCCTCTACACTATTCTTATCTTCTATACTGACATATAAGCGTGAACAACTTTGATTGTTGCATTTTCTATGATTGCTAAATGACGACAAAAGCGAGTTTCGAGTCTGTGCTACCAATAACGGTATTGGAAAAGCATCCGCGACTCGACCATTGAAATCCATAGAACTCCATGCCAAAAGCAGAAACGCGGCGCCATGCATAAACCTATAAGACGTTGTCGTCTTCGACTCCATCATTGTACGGTATTATTGTTAATTATTGTCAGAATATCGCTATCGCAGTGGCAGACTATGTCGAGATCTAGAGTATACGGCTTGGGATACTGTAGCCTCTTAACTCAATCCAAGTATTTATGTAGATTCGAAACAACATAAATTATATAAATTCCTTAACAAAATCTAACATCCGTCGTCGTCGAGTTTTGTCATCAAAAAGCGATGACGTGACGCTTGGATAAAATAAGTGACAAGGAAAACTGTGAACTTTGTTAGAATTATTATAAGATTTGTCGTCCGTCCGCCCTTCAGTTAATCTAATTTGACAATAACAAAAGAAAGAAACATCAGAAAATACCGTACCTTCCGTGCACCGGAAGGTGTCTACGTGGATAAGGGCGATGATATTTTAACGCGCTAAAGCACACTAAAACGCGTACCAGTAGCGATTGTTTGCTGGCTCAGAAAATGGTCGGAAGCATTGTTGTTAATACGGCCGAGTATACACTCGGTTGGATGCTCTGCTCGCTATTAACCGAACCTGAAATGAGAGGCAATGCCTTAGACAAATACTACAGAATGATACTAATTTGACCAACTATAGATATAGATATATATATATATCTATAAAGGCAAAGAAGTAGTCTAGTCTAACTATGGTAAGTTCACTATAGTATACATATAATATAATCTATATATTAATTAGGAGCTAGAACCAAGTGTGTTGAGTGCTGACGGTTGCCGAAGTTGCGATGGCAGTGGTAATGGTGATGACGATAAAGTTCGAGGTGATGGTTCCCGATCGAAATAAAATAGTGGACATATTTTATTTTCAGGAAAAGGCAATCCACAACCTTGCGTTGGCAAAAGGTAGGTTCCTATTCGACGACGATGATCATCACCATCATTGTTCATCATCAGTGTTGGCATATGAGTCGCAACAACGTCATCGATGTTCTCCTTCCATCTAGATGGAACTCGCTTGAATTGCCCAAGCTCTTTCAATGAACGCGATAGTGACAATTGTAATAATTGAATTCGTCGTTCGGGTGACAGTAATTCCATAGTTTCCTTAGCGGGAGAAGAAAACACCGACGATGATGTAGATATTTCCTCCATTGGCAACAGGTCACGGGGAGACTGAGATGCGATATTAATACAGTCTTCAATAATCCATTCAATTCCATATAAGGAAGCCTCTTGACATACGACGTGGATATTCGAATCGTTCAGGAGGCTTCGAACGAGTAATTTTGTCTTCGGTATTAATTTCGGCACTCGTAAATAATCTGCTAAATATGTTAATGCGACCGCTTCCTGTAGAAGCTTATACTGTTGCATCTCGTTTTGTCTACTGTCGTTGTCATTAGTATTATTATCTTGAAATAAGGAGCGTGGATTCAAAGCAGTAACATTGTCATTAGTAGTATTGTTTTCAGCATCACCACGCCGAAGCCCTTCATCGAAACCGAAAACATCGTCGTAGATATAGTCTAAAAATCGAGGAAATGCTCTACAAGCAGATTCGGGCAATATAAGTTTCGTCATTCTCGATGAACTTTCTTCTGTGATTATCTTCTTCGTTACGTTTTTATTGTTGTCGTTTTCGTCATCAGTTCGACATGATGAGGACAACATAAGATTAAATAGTGTCTGAAAGTATTCGCTTCGTCGAGGTCCAGAAGCTAAGTATACTCGATGGACGCGATACGTGGTCGTTTCGTTCTTATCGTTGTCCACAGAATTCTGATCATATTTATCATTGTCATTTCCCCCTCCATCGTTCTCATCACTTTCATCCTCGCTACTTTTGATTACTTTTATCGTCCAGTCGCTGAAGGAACCGTGCTGCCATGCCGATACATCTTCATCTGATTTAGGGCTGATATTATTATTACTATTACTGTCGTCGTTGCCAGCAATAGGAGAACATTCTGATGAAGCTGCCATGGTCCGTTTATTTTGTATTTTGTGTCGCTCCTACGTTCTACAAAATTCATTTTGATTTAAAATAGAGGGGGAACAGGAAAATACATATTGATGTGGATTTTCTTTTTTGTTTATTTATTTGACCGTTGTGCGATCGTGTAACTTCTAAAACGTTTTGTATATGATTTTCGTCAAAAACCTCAAAACTGAAAAATACCAAATACCTTCCTCGCCTCGGCTCAACTTATCATCGAAAGTGTCCGCAACGCATTAACTTTTAGAACAGTGTTCTTCCTGAGACTCTCATGCGACATGATAATAACAATGACAAAAAAGGAGAACAATATAGGAAAAAATGGTCGGGACTTGACGCTTGACGCCCGGTGTAGTTTTTAATTGCAGTTGCGCTCCGTTTTAGTTGTACAACGACCCGATCAATATGTAGTGTCATAGCTACGTAGGCATGGGGAGTGATGTCTACTGGAACTTTTTCCATCGCTAAGAATACGATTTGTTGGTTGTACCAACACTTGCCTTCCTTCCTTTCTCCCAGTAGCGTTTTTTTTATTCATAAAATATATTCTATCAAATTGCAAAAACAATAAAATTCCATTTGAGTATTATACCAACGTAAGTTTATGCTTCAGAGAGAGAGAAACTAAGATATGTTCTAGTGTTGACGATGATATCGATGACCTTTGTCAATCTATTATACTCACATTTAAAACTAATTCTCTACCTGCTATTGTATCTGTATTACCTTCACCTGTTCGTGTAGCAAGATATTCTACTTTCTAGTAAAAAGAGACTTCACACAATGAATCCAACGCATCAAATCACCCCCTCAGATACCCGTCGTCAGGATTTCACTCCTATGTCCATGTGGTCTCCAACCGAATCTTATTCTCGCTCTACAAGTCAAAACATAGACGACCGTCTTCTATTGGAAGACAAGGGAGGATACTTATACGATTCCGAGGAAGATTCACCCCCAATTATTCGTCGTACATTTGCGTTCGACGAATGGGACGATGATGAAAGGACAGAAATAGAAGATCACGATGAAGATATTCAATCCACTAGGAGTGAATCAAATGAGTCAGCATCTGAAAATATAGAAGATAAAGCAAAGGAAAGCTTTCATGGTATGTTTTCTGATGACGACGATGAAACAGTAATCGAGAATGAAAAGGGATCAAACGATGTCACATCGGATAACGTAGAGGCACGAAGTACTGCTAGTACTCCAAATACCGAGAAGATGACGAAAATTTTCCAAGATTCTTCTTTCTTTTCCACCACCAAAGCGAAGTTTGATCCTAATGAGAATAAGCATGTCGCTGTTACTCCTTCTACTACTAAAAAAGCTAATGATCATCCATTTCCTTTGTTCTCATACCAGTCCTTCGGAAGAGCGACCCTTTCATCGTTGGATACTACTTCGACCACACTCTTCTTGAACGATAGTTTTGATTATAATCTATCTCATTCAAATAATGGTTCTGCACTACTTACTATGGATAGAAGTAGTAGTAACATTAGTTCAGAAGTATTGTCACGACCGCATTATCACCCTTCTGATTCTCATCAATGTGCAAGTATTCCTCGACAAGCGACCGCATATGAATATTATTATCATCATCAGTATTATTATAACTATCCTCACGACGTGACTGCTAGGATGGCAACATCAAACCAGGATAATAATGACGATAAGATTGTCTTCAGAAGTTGGAATATGATGGTACCAACGCATCCATTCTTCAAGATGATGATGATGAGATGAGATGATGATATTTTTGAATCGTCGACTTTAGAAGAGATTCCAACATCCATCCCAAAATTCATCATGTTCTACAAGAAGCACAACATGTAATGATCGTACGAAGAAAATGTCGGGAAGAGAACGAAAACGTCAATCAAATTCAATAAGGTGAATATTATGATGTACTGTCTAGTTGAACCAGAAGCAGGAAAAAAACGGATAATGTCGTTGATACAAAAAAAATGGAAAAATTGATATTAAAATTATATAGATAAAATTACATTACATTACACGCATTGCATTGTATATATAACGAGTATGAATGGATCACATTATATAGTAAAGAAGTATAACTATAGTGATGAGTCTTGTTAGCAGCAATGCGTAGGAGGTAGAGTTACTCCGAACATTTGTGATAGCATTGAACCCCCTTGAGGATGGAATTGATCTTCAGTTTCATCTTCAATTGTGTTGTTCATTATTTCATTAGGATTATTGCTGTCATCACCCCTTTGCTCTTCTTCTTCGTGTTTATAAAAATTACTGTTAATATTTGTACTACCCCTTTCATCAGCATTCATAGCTAATGCCATACCAAGTGTCCATTCAACCTCGTCCCCATCGACTAGGAATGTGAATGTGATATCTCTTGATGAAGGATGGAATCCAAATCCATCCTTTAACAATGTTACCATATAAACAGTTTCAAGGCATCGATGTGGTAACACTTCCGCACGAGTGAATGCATGGACACCTTCTTGAAGCGCCATATCACCATGCCAATCTCTTGAACATAAACCGTCCAATGCCTTGTATAGTTCATCGATACTAGGATTCGGCCATGATTGGTTTAATGCAACATGCGCCTCCTCATCTGGTTGAGAAAAAACTCGAAGACTGTCAAGAGAAAAGAAGTAAAGAGACATTGCTAAGAACTTTCCCCGAATTTTTGGATGTTCTATCCCTCCTACGACCCATTCAGTATCATCATCATCACCATCATCGTCATACGGGATTTCAGGGTGTGGGATAAGTCGTTTTGTTTGACGTATACATTCTTTGGTGTTCCCTGTCCCCAATAGAGTGTAACCATTATA
The DNA here is from genome assembly GCA_900095095.1 of Fragilariopsis cylindrus CCMP1102. Classification (NCBI taxonomy): domain Eukaryota; phylum Bacillariophyta; class Bacillariophyceae; order Bacillariales; family Bacillariaceae; genus Fragilariopsis; species Fragilariopsis cylindrus. The sequence goes on from FMBT01000300.1 coordinate 187,441, forward strand.
TTCTACCTCAAACCCCTTATTTGCGCATGGGTTTGCTATAACTTTAGCATCACAGGTATCATCATCATCATCATCATCATTATCATTGTTGGGATTGTTGTTGTTGCGTTTTTCTCCTACTGAAAGTATATATTCTTCCACAAGTGTTCCCCACAGTCTTTCCCTAAATTGATCAACTCCATAGGATAAATAAGACGTAGAAAAGAAATGCTCATCACTTAATTGACATGTATTCTCTATAACACCATCGTTGAATTCATTTTGTTGTGGTTGTGACGATGATGGTTGCTGTTGAGGTGGTGGTGGTGTAATTGGACATATAGTAGGAGAATCTGTTGTTGCTATGTCTATCTTATCCTTATTGTTAGCAGCTATATAGACAATTTGCGTCGAACTTCCTCCCATATCCAATGCACCAACTGTTTGATGGTGTTGTTGGTTTTCTTCGCCTTCTTCGTTAGGAGGAAGTACTCGTAACTCTGTATCAATGAGACCTAGAATATAGTTTGCTGATAATGCACCATAATATGCTTCCATTTCTCCACTTAATGTTGATATATCCTTTCGTTGCATACCACGAAAGACGAATGATTGATCGTCAATCAGTCCCTGATATAGGGCATCATATACAGCATCCTGTTCCGATTCTTCTAATAATCTCATCCCAGCAGTTGCTTGGTAGTACACACCTGTCGATTCGTAGTACTGCGATGGAATGATATTAGCTGCAAATTCAAATAAGGGAAGTAAATGTGCAGCAACTTCGGTAGGATTGAGTGGTACTGGTGTATTATTATTATCATTATTATCGCTGTTTATTAGTTCTGAAGGTAATCGTCCAAAAGCAGAAAGTGGAATATCAGCCCGAGATGATCCTCGACGAACACATTTTATCGTTTTCTTTTTCTTCTCAGGTTTATTACTATCATAATTATTATCAATGTTGAAATTTATATCGGAAGTAGTAGAATAGCTCATCATAATATTATCGATATCACTGCTACTGCTACTCCTACTTGTACTTTCTTGATCATTCTCATCATTCTCATCGTCATCATCATCTATTACTTCTACAAACTCAAATATATGTAGACGTGATCCCGTACTACCTCCGTCAAAAATTATTTTGTACGGGGAATTATTATTATCATTTACGCCATTGCCATTAGTTGTTGTTGTAGCCGAAGCTGACTCTGCAGCGAGGAATGAAATACATGACCATGGTGACAGAAGGACTATAAGATTTAATAAAAAGCAATTTGTTGTCATGGATATTATAGGAATCATTTCGTTTTTGTTTTGTTTCGTTCGGGAAGAGATTGTTGTTTATTGTAAAACTGTAACAACGCTACCGTAATAAGGAAAGCGCGGATGAATGGATGAATCTAGAATCGAATCTCAAAAATTTCAATCGCAGACAGAAAGGATGTGACGTATTACTAAGAAGGAACGTGAATTTGTGTGTATCGTAAACCAGTTGTTGGTGTGGTAAGTAGGATTCGCTTCACGATCAATAAAACTTTTGATTTCCTTCCTTCCATCCACTTTGCTGAAGTTTAGGTTTCCGATTAGAATGCGGTGTTTTGATGTGCTTTTTTTTGTCTTCGCTGAATTCACTCTTTCGTGCTCTTTTCTTTACACGAATGGCTGCTAGCAAGTGAAAAGCGAATTCTAGAATTTTGAAAAAAGCGGCAATAAATAAATGAAGAATATTTTTTTTCTTCTTTTTTAACAACAACGTGGCAGCGATTTTTGATTATGATAAAATTGAAATACTACTAGTCGTATGAGTCGAATATATATTGAGTCATGAATAAAGCGTGACTTGTCTTGAAAACCATTTACCGCTTACTTCACAAAATATGCGTGTAATGAGAAAACAACCGATTGCTACTAAAATAAGCTCTAATTTACAACCACCCTAACAACAATAACATCAATATTAGAAATAAATTATACATACACTAATATACAATGATTGAAATTGCTGCACTACTACTATGCAAAATCGGCGGAAAGGCTGGTTCTGCTGATGAAATCAAAGCTGTCATTGAAGCTGCAGGAGCTGAAGTTGATGAAGAAAAAGTCACAGCCCTAACGGGAGACATGGAGGGAAAGGATATTAATGAAGTATTCGCAGCTGGATATGAAAAAGTGAAGGATGTACCTATGGGTGGTGGCGGCGGAGGTGGCGGGTAAGTTCTATGCTGTATTCTACCATTTACGTTTATCTATCATGTTTTGGAATAGTTCGAATCGAATCGAGTCGAGTCGACCATTTTATATTTTGGAGGGAGGTTGGATTTTTCAAAATTAGTTTATTAAGTCGAACGACGACGACGAAAGGAAACGACCACCGGCTTCATTTTCCCCGAAAAAATAATGGTAATTCTCACACAAACTTTCCTTTTTACACCTCTCGTCTCAATTTTTTTTTAAATTATCCAGCGGCGGAGCCGGTGCTGCTGCTGTTGAAGAAGAAGTTGTCGAAGAAGAACCAGAAGAAGAAGCCGAAGCACCTTCGGGTGGAGGTGGTCTTTTCGGTGGTGATGATGATGCTGGTGGTGATTATTAAACAATAAATCTGAAGATAATAACTAAAACGAATACATCATAAAAAAGAGGGGATAAAAAAGTAGGTTCAATTATTTTAGCTATATACAATGTACTTGTAAACCGAGAAAAAGTCTGACGATGTTACACGGTTTGCATCACTCTCGCACCATTCATACACACACACACACACATCAAATCATACAATTAACAAGCTCTACATACTAGAATTATCAATACACCAATTAATAAATCTGATGTAAATTTATTTTTTACTACAAAATGATCATCATTTTTAACACACATCACTATACTGCCCATAAGTTGTACCTCCAGAAAACATCGTCATGTTTGATTTAGCATTATATTTTTAATTGAATGAATAATAACTAGTGCTAGGCAGCTGTATATAAGCACTTGCTCAACCACTCCAATTGTACCTACTGTAGCTATTACAAATCAATTAAACACCACACCACAATAATAATGTTTATGTTTTGAATGGGTAAGAACAATTATTAAATGTGCTAGGTTAGTAAGCATCAATCTGGGATGAGTACAATGTTTTCAATCTTTTCATGAAGTTCCTTTAATAACATTGTCATAGCCGAGCACCAACTGGGCTGTTTGTTGATGATTGATATAATAATAAGTGCTTTGGATAGCATATTCAAATATGCCAACTCTATCATGAATTAACAGAAATTGTGATGGTGATTATCTTGTTGTTATCCATCATGTCTCTACAATACATGCTAGCTGTACAGCTTGAACAAAAATATAACATTCTTCTCCAATAATGCACTTGTGCTTTGTGTTCTCAAACTGTCAATATTTGGCAAGAACAAGTCATGGTTAACAGCTTCCAGCTACTTGTACTGCAGCTAGATAGATGCCTTCGAGCGGCCCCACTTTCGGGGTGTATTTTAAAGGGCATATCTCCCTCAAATAGCAGCCTAGGAGCCCCTCTTGATGCAACACGCGTTGTACGCGTGATTCATTACAGAATAAATAATATCCGTTTATATTTTTATGCATTCACACATCATCATACCTTATCATTCCTCATCGCCGAAATACTGCGATTCGATTTTTCAATACTTTTTTGCAGGCGAATATTTGCAATACAAAATGAGATGTACTAGGCAGTTAAGTTTGATTTCATTCGAAACAAAATCTTCGCTTTTCCACATCAACACTGCTTCTACGGTATCAACTAACGATTGTGAAAACACATCCTATAATCTTTCTTTCTTTCGTTCTGTAGCGTAGCATCATCATGAGTAATTATTCTCAGATCAATCATACACCATCGATGGAGGTTGACTATGACGAAAATATCACAGACCTGTACAAAGCTATCACCGAATCAAATTGGGACAGAGCTATTCAAGCGGTAAAAAAGAGACCTGATGAAGCCAGAACCTGGGTTGTACGCAAATATGAGGATAATCCAGCGAAAATTATGTGGCGTTTTCTTCCAATCCACAGCGCTTGCGCCCGTCAGCCTCCTCCGAATTTGATTTCTGCTTTATTGAATGCCTATCCCGAAGGTGCTAGATCTGTCGACGATCAAGGGATGCATGCTCTACATTACGCAACCGGAAATCAAGCTACCCGAGAGGTTATCCGTTTGCTTCTCATGACATATCCCGATGCTGCCAAAATGAAAGACCCTCGTGGTATGCTACCGATCCACTACATAGCATGCTGGGGACCTAGTTCGATAAGCGTAGTTGACATGATATTGGTCGCAAATAGATACGTTGGAGAATCTAAAGACGAAGATGGTAATACCCCACTGGACTTAGCAAAAGATGGCGACTACCCGGAGAGAAACGCTGTTGTTGCTGCCCTCAATCGATGGATGGAAAATAGTGGAAGCCAACAATCGACAACATCTCAGACTAGTATAGTACCAATCCTTCGTATCAGGTTATTGGTAACAGATTACATTCGCTTTCTATCGTCGATGAAAAGAAGGTGGATGATCATGATGTCATCTCCTGTATCAGTCCTACAACTGCAGGTAAAACTGCAAGTAAAACTGCAAGTAAAATGCGTGAAATGGACGATAGTATTAGTGTGATGGAAATCGAATCTAAAGAGGATAAGTTAGAAATTTCGATGCTTCAATATGAATTGAAACAGCGTAACGAAAAGATTGAAATGATGCAGGAAGACTTTACTACGACATGCAGCGAACGTGACGGACTTCGTCAGACTCTGTCTGATTTAACCGAACAGCATGCGTCATACAAGAAAAAATCAGAGATGTTGAGTGGCCGACTTAAATCTATGAATGCCAGTCTACTTTCTATGATGCAACAACAAGAGATCGTCTTAAACGCTACAAAGGCACGAGAAGAGCAATGGGAAAATCTTTCCAAGCTTCGAAGAGAGAAATTGAAGTCACTTGTTTACTTGGAAGAACAGGATGCATCTGAAGAAGTTGAATTGAGAAATTGTCTTGTGAAGCAGACCCAGGAAATGGCAGCTATCAAAGCAACCATTGCAACAGCTCAACAGGAAGATACTGGCGGCATGTAAGAATAAATCAATCCGCTTCGTAAAGAACAGAATAATCCTTCCACAGAACGTAACTATGACACAATATCACAGTGATGGTTCTGTTCCTTTTTTTGTAGAGTTTTGGATCCATAAATTTGTAATACCTAGAAATTTGTTAAAATAATTAAAATGTTAATTTAGGAAAGACAATATGCCCTTGACTATCTTAGATACCTTACTTTTAAGAAAGAAGGCAATATCTTTTCTGGTCTGAATCAACTTTGCTGTTGTCTTGCCGGCGATATTTGGATACGGCAAAAGCGCTGACCTTTTCACACGGGATCAACAATTAATTTTGTGGTGTTCCGAAAAATAATCACGTGATTCGATTTATTTTCCCGCGGCGCCTCATTTTATCGATTCGATTGATTCATCGACCAAGAAAGATCTTCCGATCAAAATCATAAGTTACACAGTACTTTCAAACAACTTGTAATTGCCGAGCGGAATCATAATACAAGCCATTGCACATGCCATAACTTACTCTGTTGAATGTAACTGCATTACTTTTCTGTGTGGTCCAGTTTTGTTGTACAGTATCTTGATTTCAGGATCAGGATAAGATGACAACAACCAATAATAAGAAAAATAAACGATGTTTTCCATTTACTCATATCATTGTTACCAATCCCGATGAGAGATCTGCTATATCAGCACAGGGACTGCTGAATAATACCTTGAAGCGCTATATTGAAAAAAATTACGATATGAAGAAAGAAATCCAAATTATTTCTACATATGATCCATTTGGCGCACGATGCGGAAGTTTCGGTGGAACATTAGCTGCCCTGGAACTAATCGAAACGACGAAAAACAATAATGCAGATTCCAAAGATACATGTACGACGACGAAGACGACGATGTGCGACGACGATGCCACTGTCCTTTGCTTACACGCAGGTGGCGATTCTTCGAGATGTCCATTGTCTATGATTCTTGGTAAAGCTTGGATTAATTTACCGTCAGACAAATATCCAAATCCAACTGCGTGGTTAATCAATCAACTGGAAGATCTATATTATCGAGCTCGAATCCCAAAAGGGAGCCTATTGGTGACAGCTACAGATTGTTTGATTTCATTAGAACAGCAGAACGATGTTTTGGATAGAGAATTCAGCAAAGAATGTACTAGCGAGACCAAAGAAACTATTGACCCTTTTGCAGTTTTAGGTGTATGCGTTCCTGCACCTTTAAATACAGCTAAAAATCACGGAGTTTATGTCATGCCAGAACAATGTGATGACGAGGAAAACATAACTTATCCTTACGAATCGAAACCCCCGTAGGTGTGTTGCAAAAACCAAGCGTAGATCGTCTTTTGGCAAATGATACAACAGAAGCGAGTTTCAACATACTTAATAGATCCGGGAAGCAAGCCTGGATCGATGTCGGATCGTTATATTCTATCCAAAAGCATTTCAAACGATAAGGAAATTGTCCGAGGGTTTACTGCATTATGCACCCGCAAAGGACTGGAAGCGGCATATCATACTAGTAAATCATCGATATCGATTGAAACATTCGCTAAAAAGAATGCTCTTAAGATTGATTTATACACCGATATATTGCACAACTTGCCTTTCGCGAAAAAGGAAAAAGTGTCTAAAGGCAACACCGAAGAGAACGATGATACCAGCAATAGAATAATTGGGATGCTGAACCAGGACGATAGGAACGCTGTCCTTAAGCGGGCCTTGTCTACGATGTCACTGCGAGTGCTTGTGGTTCGTGTGGTAGTTTCTTACATCTGGGGACAACCCAAGAGTTGGTGGAATTCATAACAACTACTTGTAGTAATGATGATAATATGCTATCGACCACTACCGACCAAAGAGACAACTGCAATTGATACAATCATGGACGAGTATGTGACGCAAAGTTTATCGACAGCGTTAAAACTGGATCCTCGTTTCAAAACATTTCAGGCTCCCTTATTAGAAGATACTACTACCGGTATGTCAACCTGTCGAAACGTGACACTTTGCTCTACGTTTCCCGCCGATACGAAGTAAAGCAATTGGGATCGTCAACCTTCGTAGAATATTCGGACTTAGAAAGTTACGAATCCATTGTTATAGGGAACCATTGCATGCTAAGTGGGTGGAGAAATTCAATAAGGGGTGAACATTTACATATTCCTAGTGTCCTGAGCGTACAGCTCTTACCTTTGGTATCAGAGACGAAGAAGGATGGAATGAATAGTTCCGAGGAGCAATATGTCATGATGGTTCTAGGGACTACCGATTCTATCAAGACTTCTATCCAAAACTCAAAAATCTACGGTGTATCTTTTCTTGATTTTATCAATCTCACGGGCGTATCTTTTAAAGATCTTGGATTTCAAGATATTTTGGACGAAGAAGATTCCATTTGGACCGCCAAAATCCATCCCGTTGTGCGCTCTAGTGACGATGAATGTCCTGTATCCTTTTCACTATCATTCGGGTGGATTGAGAAGTTGAGAGCAGGCGATTCAAACATTAGAACCGACGATAGCCTAGCCAACTGGATTTCTGCTGATAGAGTTTCGCTGAAAGATATTCATGGAATTTCCGACGCAGCAAAGGAACGGGTGTTTCGAATTCAATTAGAAGCCAAGATTAGGAGGCTCAAATGCGAAATATATCAATGATGTGATTACTCTGTTGAAGGAACGTTGTCAAAATATACCCTGTAATGTCCGATGGCTGTTGGAGATAGAAAACCACGAAGAATCCTTTGCTGCGTTGTGTGTCCTGGTAGATACATTAGAAGACTTAGCAATGGAAGAAATAGTGCATGGTAATTACGATATCAGTGGAAGAGCGTTGATGCTTGCAAGCGCTTCTATAGCTGATTTTTCTGATGCAGTCGTAGTAGACATCCAATGTGGTATTAATTCAACTGAAAAAGCATCAAATCCTTGTATGGAGTTGATTGGCAAATTGAAACGTTCATTTTCTCAATTACTGACGATTGAAGAAAACTGTTAGTCATGAAAGAGATTTTTGAGCTACGGAGATCTCAGATGTCAGATACTACACGGGACGTTATGTCTTGTTCGAGAATTTTGGAGCTTCTTGCACTACAATGCATCGAGTATGTAGTTACAGCTGGTTTTCGTAAACATCTTGATCCTATCGACCCGACAAAAATTATCATCAAACGGAAAAGTACGACAATACGTGATAAACTTGTTCTGTCAATCGCACCGGTTAGGGTCGATCTGGCTGGCGGATGGAGTGACACTCCACCGATTTGCTATGAATATGGCGGATCCGTAAGTGGGATGGCTGTTCTTCTTGACGACTACTTTCCACTTTCTTGTCGATGTCGTATCATCTCAGGTGGGAACGGGATTCTTCTTAGGAGTGAAATCAGGGATCTCTCTACTGGATCGCTTCTGTCGTACACGCAAGAAGAAGTTTCCAACATTGTTCAACTGAAAACATTTCGAGATCCTTCAGCAAATTGCTCTCTGCTAAAAGCTTCCTTAGTTTGCATGGGAATGATTTCAGAGGAGCAAATAATGCTTTCTACCGACATACAAATGCTGATCAATCAATTTTGCTCAAGTATTGACAATGTACGAATGGAGATTGTTACGACTTCACTTCTCGGAATGGGCACCGGCATGGGAACAAGTTCGATTCTTGGAGCTTGTATTTTCCAAACTATCGCAGTGTCTGTTGGTATAGGGAAAATGGACGATGAGTTCTTACTACACGCCGTTCTGATGCTTGAACAGCTATTATCGTCAGGTGGTGGTTGGCAGGACCAAGCTTTAGGTATTCTTCCAGGAGTGAAAACTATCCGCAGCACCCCGAGGATACCGTTAGAGATCCAGATTGAACCAATAGAGGTATCAAATTCGAATGTATCAGCATTTGAAGATAGACTTTTGTTTGCATATACTGGAAAGACACGACTAGCCAAAAATATTCTTCAGCAGGTGCTCCGCCGCTGGTCTAGAAGAACTAGAGAGATTGTTGAAACAGTTGAAAAGCTCGTGAATCGTTCTTCAGCTGTTCGGGATGCATTTCGGAACGAATCCTGGGACAAAGTAGGCGAGCACATGTATGAGTCATATAAATTGAAATGTGTGATGGCTGGTGAACACTCTGGTGCTGAACCGGAACCTGTCAATCTATTTATATCTGAGCTGATGATTCGAGATCGAATAAAAGGAGCAATGCTTTGCGGAGCGGGAGGTGGCGGCTTCCTTTTATTACTACTATCCGAAGGAGTCAGGAGAGATAATATCAAGAGCACTTTTGAGGAATGCATTCGTCCTTTGAGTAAAGACTTCGAAAATTTCAGCTTCCATAACTGTCGAATTGCACAAACAGGATTAACCACTTCTATTATGAAAGACAATGCAATTGATTATAAACTGTCCTGGCAGTATTCCAAGCGAACTGAACAAGATTGACGTTCCAAATCCTATTTAATATATGAAAAAAACGTAACAATATAAGATAATATAATAGCTTATGATCAATTAGCTCTATGGTTACATATGTGACGGGAGATACATCTCTAAGAGAAACCACTCAAGTTTTAATGATTAATAGACGTATTTTCAAAACCTTTAATATACAATTATCGTTTTGTAACTTCAGTAATAATTAGGAGACACGGAGAAATGGACCGTTGAATCAAACTCTTTATAAATAGAAGCTATTCAATATTGAATATGAATAATTGTTTTTCAACAACGTTCATCAAAAATTTCTTAACAACAACCTCCTGTAGAAGCTCCTTTATCACCAGTTGCATCACTCACTGCAGTGTACGGGAGAGAAGAACCGCACCCCTCGAAGATGCCATAATGATGATCCCACGTCCCTACGAAATCGAAATATTCTTTTAATCGAGTATCGTGTAACATTTTATATGTATTTCCACACACGGGGCTGTAATATAATACGGCACAGACATACAATGAGAGGAAAAAGGGGAACAAAAGAGTTAGTTTTCCACTATAGGACTCTATATATACATGTATATATACTATATAATACTATATATGTGGGTGTACGACATCAACTTACTGTATTTTTCCAGCTTCGAAGAAGTGATGTTTGTCAAGTAGCCATCCTGAAGGATACCGTTCGATACCTCCACCACAGCAAGATTTTGGTTTGTATATGACAGCCTGTCCATAGTCTTCGCAGTGGGGTTCCAAGTCCAGTTTCCAAAGCCGGTACGTAGCTGAATAGAAATCTAAGGAGTCGTTACCTGACTCGGATATGGTTCGCTCAACATCAGCGCTCGACACGGTGATGGGTGCATCTTCAACTAACCTAGGATCTGTGAATCCAACCTTTTTGGCCATGTTTTCAAAATCTGGATATATAATGCATAAGAGACGTCAGTTTAGTGAATGAACAAAAGCAATAAAATATTGACCAATCTCCTCCTCCTATACTTACCGTTCCAATAAAGGGCACCACTTAGACATTCGCCCCACAACACCTCGTCTTCTTGCAATGACTTAGGAACACGTCGGTTTGAGTACACATCAGAAAAATACAATTCCCCTCCTGGCTTAAGAAGATTTAAACATTCTTTCAATACAGCTTCCTTGTCAGAGCATAGATTGATAACGCAGTTGGAAATGATCACATCAAATGAGCCAGCTTCAAGACCAAGATCACCTAAGTTTTCTAAGTAACCCTTCTTAAATTCTACATTACCAAATCCGAACTTTTCAGTATGGTAGTCTAAATGTTTATTGGCAACTTCAAGTTGTTCGTCAGTCATATCAACTCCTACAACCTACAAAAAGAAAAGCATTGTTAAAAATTTAGGAATGAAAAAAGGGGTAATTGAGATCCATTCGTACAACAACAACAACAACAACAACATCAGCGAGGAATAAAAGCGATTGATTCCTCGGATATATATATATATATATATATATATATATATTCAGGATAAAAAAAGAATAGCAAATCTAATATTTGAAATAAATCATGATGTGATGCAATTTGTGTACTTGTACTGTCAATACTGTCCCTTACGTAGTTAAACTTAATCCCAAGTTTTACGCAGAGGCTTTGCTTACCTTTCCAGTTGGTCCAACCAATTGACTTGCGATATAAACGTCTCTGCCAGAACCACTTCCAAGATCTTTGTTTTACAAATTGAATTTTTACGTAGCCATAATAGTTGTTTCAATTTTATTAAGTACAGTAAAAGAAATGTGTGAACGAATTAAATTAAATTGAAGAGAAAGAAAATAAATAAATCAGCAGGTGGGTTAATATAATGATCAATGCAACTCTACAAAAAGGAAACTTCTTTTCGTTTTATTTATTATCATTATCATGTTCGCATCCCGTACCTAATATTTTTGCTCCTTCTAATGGGTATTGAGGCAAACATAGTCCACAGCCGTAGTATTTAGAAACAACTTCCGGATGAATATTGTTAATACATCTTGGATATATGTTGGTGGTGAACCAGCAGTACAACAGGCGTTGGTTTTTAAATCATCAGACGATGAAAGTTCCTTGCCATAATAATTACTAACCGAAGCTCGAGTTTCATCGACGAATAATGCTTTGTCGTTCGTGGTAGCTACGAACAATCGCGTCGTCGTCGTGGTCGTGGTCGAAGGTGGAGAAATGTGAAATGCTGAAGACGAAGCCACGAGCGATAATCCAAAAATGATCTTCATGATGCCAGGCGAGTTTAGAAATAGATACAGGGGATACGATGATGTTGTGATTGCTGTAAGAATACTATACTAGTGTGGTAATATCAAGTAGTATGAAATATGAAAGAGTGAGTCGTTTGATATGAGCATGTGTTGTTTTTCAAGAAAGAAAGAAAGAAAGAAAGAAAGAAAGATCCTGAGACTTCTGTCCGTCGCCCGCGTTTTAAAAATATTTATTTCACTACAGTACGTCTGACGACTGAATGAGAAGCATCGCAGTTGAGATACGTTATTTTAGGAAATAGGAATAATTCATGATATAACAAATTATGAACTATTCACTAATACCATACGGGTCCTCTCGAAGATCGTTAACGGTGTGAAAAAACCGAATGCCAAAGTATAAAGTATACTCTCTAACTACTACTTTTACAACTTATTTGTACAACTACTCATTCTAGCTGCATCCTTTAGTAATCCACGCCAATCTTCGCTCAAATTAAAGGGTCTTCCTAGTTTTTTTTTGTCGGTGTTCGTATAAATACAGTAACTTTCATCTGAACCCGAAAGACAAACTCAAGATGTTCTTCGCGAAGAAGAAGTAATAGTTTTACGACTGGCTGTATTACCCCTGGCTATGACACCTCCGGTAAATATCAGTTGGAATTTCCCCCGCTCAAAGACAGGTGCAAAGCATGCTATCGCAGATGCTATCAGGTCAAACAGTTTAGTCAATTATATTATTTGACTGATGGCAATGCAACTTTGACGACTATGATGTTCGCCCCTATTAACGACAATGCGTTCGAGGCGGCGATGATGGGAGCTACCGATTTAAAGTCCGCAATCAAATTTTGTACCACATCTCGGATCCTATACACTGGATGGTCAGGTTCGAATGTACGGGATTAATGGAAATGTTCAACGAACAAGGTAGCCGAACGAAGTGCATGTATGGCAATAAATATCAGAAAGGATCAGACCAAATGGAAGGAATAATTCGTAAGATCGTTTCTGGTAATAACATCGTTTGCAACGCGTAGCATCGTCGACACAATTGATAACACTCTTGTGCCCGATTAGTTCCATTAGATAGGTAGTAATCGAATCGAAAGAGGAATAAGACCAATCAGAAGTGTTTTCTGTTACTTTGCTGATTGCATCACATGCTTTACTTTATGGTATTGGCTTCGATTAAAGCCTAGCTGTCGAGTCTGCTAGATGGTACTTTGTCTAATAACCAATACTGGCAGCCACTAGTAGGACTAAAAGTATCTATAATAGCAGAAGTATAGTAGTCGAAATGTTGTATTTAATTGTGCACTATGATTGTGTCTGAAAGGCTCTGAACTCTACCATTACTACTAGTCTAGAATATACTCTATCTGCAAGATTAACTCTGTTACTTAAACCATGATTATTCTACTTGCAATTTTTTTTAAAATTAAAAATATGAACTTGATCTTCTACACGGAACCTTATTTTTATTGAGAGGATGGTGTGGTTCGATATCACGATCATTATAATCAGGATGATCATTATTGATGGCGCCGGTGAGTAGTTCTAGTAGTGGTTGTTCTGATTTGATACACGCAGTGGTCGAAGGTGTTTCTGTTGTTACTGCTAATGCTTTTGGTGATGACGTTATTAACGTTGCAAATATTTGTCGTTGAGCCTTCATTAAGTCACTAACAACTACAGTAGAATCGCTCCCACCATCAAAAGAATTTGTCATGATATCAGAAGCATTCGACGCGAACGACGATGAAGATGATCTTCGATTACGACCTATTCCCCCCTTTCGGTGTCGACTTTTTGCCATACTAGTTCTTCTTCGTCCAGCACAACTAACACGACCACCAACTCCACCAACTCCACCACCATCTTTGTTGTTATTACTTTCATCCTTTGCTTGTAGAAGTAATTGCTGCTGTTGTCTCTTCCATGATGATACCTTCGTGCGTAATGCATGTGAGACTTTATCACGAGCAGCAACATTAGAAATTTCTTCCCATATCCCACCAATATCCTCATGATTTGAAGGATTTTTATATTTTAAAAATCTTCCATTCGAATTATGAATACATGCAACAATTTCTTTTGTCATTATCATTTTTTCCTGTTTACTTGTTGCACTATCGTATCGTGTTGCATACGTATCAAGAATAGTCTGAAATCGTTTATTTCCAGTATGACTTGCACAAATCCGTGATTGACCACACAGTATATCAAATCCATTGGGAATTTCGACTCGAATAGCAACATCAACAATATGGTCTACTTTCTTGTTGTTGTTGTTGTTACTGTTACTGTCCTCGTCATTATTCCTATCTTTATTCTTATTCTTAATGATCGACTGTCTTCGAGAAGAAGAAAATGGCGATGACGACTTGGATGATGACTTTTCTCTATTTCCGCAGTGGTATTTCCACGTATCTTATCGATATTATCGTCACTCATGGTTGCCGTTGTTGAACCCTCATTGTCCTGTTTCAACCTTGATGCTTTAGGGTGGTTTGAAAACGTCGTCGTCGACGATGACGGCAATGGTTGTTTCTTCTTCCTTGTTGGGGTTACAACATTGTTAATATCTTCGGCTTTGGCATCGGAATCAATTTCAATATCGATATCGATATCATCAAAATCAGACTTACTCTTGTCATCGTCTTCACAATCATCGACAAATAATTCCATATCATCAAAGGGATCGGGATCCATTTCTTCTGTAGATAACGATACGGTTGAAAATATTTGCTTCGTCTGGTCGTAGCTTTGGTCTTTGCTCTGGCTATGGATGTAGCTACTACTATGGTTGTGGATATCGTTGCAGCTATGACGACGGCGACTGTGTTGATGTTGACTTTGATGTTGGTACTGATGATGTCCGAACTGTTGATGTTGATCGTGTTGACGTTCGTAGCTCCGATGCTGACGCTGATGATGATGACGATGAAAGTGTCGGTAATGATGTTGGCACTGAGTCGTCTGGTAATGATACGAGGGGTAATTAGTAGTAGGAGGATGTTGGTTAGGATTTTGATGTTGATGTTGACCGAGAGAGTTCAAAAGGAGATGTTCTTCGTAATCGTTTGCATTCATTGTTGATGTAACTACATCCGTTGTCGTCGAGTAATCAGACGCAGATACTACTGGAATCATTTACTATAATACAATTTGATGATGCTGTGATGTGTGCTTGTTTCTACTTCCGAGTTAGTTCCCGTGTTTCCGATGATCTTATCGCGTTTCTGTGAGTCGTACTATGCTTAACCGTTCATTCATAAAGTGAGAAAAGAAATTGTGATATTGTTATCGCATGCAGTAATACAGTATACAGGTATCACGGTTCTAGTATTCCTTTGTTTTTTCGAACTTTACTCACCTGTTCGACGAGGTCGGAATGAACAAAATCGATCATTCTTGCCAAATCACCGCACGAATCAAATTGAACAAGATTGCCTTTAATTTTTACTTATGGATTTTTATCCCTCAAATGACTGAAACGTCTCCCCATAAATCTCTATACAAATATAGAATTACGTAGTGTATATTTGGGGGTAGACGTTTAATTTTGGTTTGATATTTGAGGGTACAATTAAAAAATCCATAAGTAAAAATTTTACGTTCAACCAGATTTTTACCGTCTCAATTTCGGATAAATTCATAAATTCCGCTTTCTTTCCGATTTTTGACACGATTGTCATCAAGATTTAATTCGTGGTTATTCTTTAAGTGGTATTTCACGATTATTAGTCGAGTCAGTCAAGAAAAGCATACAGTATATGGTATTACGACCTAGGATATGGTGTCGAAAGATCTTTCACATCTCTGGGTGGTGATGATGAGAAGAAATTGATTTCTATTCGCCCATGCAGCAGAACATAAGAGAAATCACGTGATTTCATGATTACATCTACTAGTACTGTAGTCCATTTGACACTGTCTTTATTAGACTACATACCTTTCTAAGACGGCGAGGAGCAAAGAATAAATAACAAGAGTTATTTATATATACCCTGCACCAATGGGAAATAAACAGTCTACAGGAAAGAAGGGCGGGTCGAAACATAAGATTAATAAGAATGATAATGACCAGCCGTCTGAAAGCTTGCAAAACAATTTAGTCGCATTGGATAAGCATCGAGGAGACGAGTATAATATATCCGTTGAAGACTTAGGGGCAGGAAAAGAAACGAAGATAAAGAAAGCTCATCTGAAGAAGTATTGTAAGACGGCAAAAAATAGTGGAGATGTTGCAATTAAATTATTTGATGGCAATACAGCCCATTCGAATGATTTTCAAACCGAGGCTGCCATATTAAGTAAATGTGATCATCCTAACATTGTAAAGTTATTTGAAATTACCACGGTAGACAGTAGAATGTCGCTTGTCCTTGAACTATGTGACGGTGGTAGTGTATTAGATCGCCTACCATACACTGAAGACGAGGCTAGTAAAATTGTAAGGCAAGTTGCTTCCGCAATCTCGTATATGCATGGGAAAAACATTGTTCATCGAGATATTGAATGTTCCAATATACTATACTCGACCTCACATGAAAAATCGGAGGTTAAATTGGTAGATTTTGGATCAGCCACTGAGTTAGAAACAATACCGAACCATCCTGGGGCCTTTAAGTTTTTGAAGGAAAAGACTGGTTCTCTATCCGTGATGGCACCAGAGGTTCTCCGGGGTAAATATGGCCCGAAAGTTGATGTTTGGTCAGTCGGGATTGTTGCCCACACTTTATTGAACAACGGTAAAGCGCCATTTAAGGGAAAAACGAAGTAAGTTGTTCCTGTTCTCTTCTTCTTTTTCTTTCCATCCTTTCTTCTTCCCTCTTCGAATTGAAAACTGCTCCTGTCAATGATTTTACATGGCAATGATGTGCTCACACAATTCGATTGCATTCTCCATGTTTTAAATTGAATCACAAAATCGCAGGCAAGAATTAGAGCCAAAAATTCTACAGGGTTATATAAGTTATAATGATTGGGAGCATTCGGAATTGGCAAAAGATTTCTGTCAGAACACCTGTATGGTTAATGTTGCACATCGCCTTGCTGCATCAACCGTCCTCTTTCATTCCTGGATTGCAAGCGAACGAAAGAGTACCTTTAAGGTCTTACCGGTCGAATTGGTAACAAGTTTTAGCTTCTACAGGACCGCTCTTCCATTGAAAAGGATCGCCCTAAATGCATTGGCCAGGAAAATCAAATCTTCCAAATATCGTGAAACGTTTGAACATATCAACAAGTCTCATACGGGCCTTATCACAAATGAAGAGTTCATGGAGGCTTTCAAGCATTCTGGTAATTCAAAATCGGAATTGGACGATTTGTATGATAGCTTGGATATTAATGTCAATGGTGGTATAACCTACACCGAATTTATAGCTGCAACATTGGAAACTGGTGGTGAATTGGAAGACGATCAGTTACACGAAGCATTCAATTTGATTTCATCGAATGGTCGGTACATCACACAGAAAGATGTTGAAGATATCCTAAGTGAATCATTGAAAGATCGAGATAATATGACTGTTGTCCAAGACAAAGTAGAAAGACAAATGAGCAGATTTACAAAGAAGCACAAAAAACAAAAGATTCGTTACTTGGACTTTACCAAGATGTTCGAACATGGATTCAAGGACCTTCGCAGTATTGATACCCTCGTAGAAACTAGTTTAAATGCGGAACAGTTCAAGCGGTTGAATGCAGAAGAACAATCAGCGCATCTCATGGCTATTAATGAATAATGTATTAGTATAATAGGAAGCAAGTACATGTTAAAGTCTCCTACCACCACCCGAATTCCTTTAACAGTAGTCATTGAACATTAATATGAGTATTATTACAGTATGGCATAATATGCATTTAATGTATAATATAATCTAAAAAAATAAAAAATAGAGTTGTGTGAATTGTACACTATATTTAAATGTGCATTTGCGCATTTACTATTGATTTTCAATTTGGTAAATTATTTGTGACACATAGGGATGGTGTATTTATTGTATTGAATTATTTTATTCCACCATCATGTTATGCCGCGTGCACAGTGTGTGCGTGCGCATGATGTCTCCCATACTTCGACGTACTGTATATATTATTTTTATCATATAATATATTATATAAATTATAATTCCGAGACGATATGTATATACATACCACTAAATTATTTCGGAAGCATAGCCTTCATTTCTTGGCCGTCCGAAGAAGCAATTTCATTATCAGCCGTCTTTTCCTTCGTAGCGAGAGGGTTTGAAAAGAAATATACCGATACCAAAATCACTAGCGCTCCAACTGCAAATTGTCCACTAATAGGAGTACCGAATAAAATAGTTGATACGCCTGTAGCAAAGCAAACACTAACTCCAGTTGCTAATCCCTTAAGAACATTATCGGCATACTTGATGACGGCTGCAACCAATAGTCCACCACCAGCCTGTAGGAATACTAGGAACCATGTCCACCCGGTAAACCCGTGAAAGTAATTCGTAGCTTGTAGTCCTCCTGTTTCTGCACTTTCCTTCGACCACATACCTTGTAGTAATGCGGTAATGATCGTGAAGAAGGCCAATTGCATATTTCTCATCCATACACTAACGGGTTTTTTCTTGTCACCAGAAGATGATGTCTTAATGACCTTTTCGAAGTATACACCAGCCAGGGCACTTGATGTACAAGCAATCGCGACAGAACCCAAACCGATTGCCATCGATTGGGGTGGACCTTCATCCTCCTTCTCCGCCGATTTGTCTTCCCCCTTTGAGTCCAAAACGACAACGGCAACACCAACACTCAACAATCCAAGGCAAATCCATTGTTGGAAGCTATACTTGCGATTCAACATGATAACACTTACAATGGCGGTTGTTACCAACTTAGCCTGATACGTAACTTGAAAGAGAGGAGCTGTTAAGTTGGATAGGGCAACATACAATAATGTGTTTTGTACCAAATACAATAAGGCAGGGATCATAATCTTGAGAGCATCGTAGGGTTTGTCAATAACATTAGTTTGAATCGATTGAACCAATCCACCGTTCGTTTGGACATATTCAAACACACAACTAAGTAGAAATTTTCCAATTTCTGTAATAACAATCAAGTGATTAACTAGATAACGATCCTCGTGAGGGACACCAGCACGGGTATATCTACCCACTAACACAGTAGCCGAGTTCTGTAAGACCATACCGGCCAACAAAATAAATTTGAAAGTTGATGTAGAAAAAAAATCCGTCGTTGGAGGAGCCATGATGATATTATTTTGTAGGGCTTTTGCTCCTTCTGGTGTCTTCGATCTCTTTGATGGCATAGTCCTAATCCTCGCTTCGGTTGTGTTGTGCTGCTGATTATGATGTGAAGTAATGAAAATGAAAATGAATCTCGAAGTCTCAAAGTTAAGAAGGCATTGGCAAAAGAAAGGAGGGAAGAAATTAAATGTCATCTCTTACAGTACCGTACTACTGTAGCGCTAGAAGTAGTAATATCGAACTAATTTGCTGTGACCCGAAGAAATTTGGATTGTTATTTGGGCGGGGGAGAGGATTGATAAGGTTGTTTCGGGGATTTAAAGGGGGATAAAAGGCTTGTTCTGTTCTGAAAGGAAAGGCACAGGCGAAAGGAACAGAAGAGGTAAGAGTAAGAAAGAGTGAAAGCTTGACCATCCAGTACAAGAATCAACCATCCCATCTAACATATGCATTAGGCCATGCAATTGTGCCTGCACATGATCCAGTCATAAAGAAGAAATTGTCCATCTTTTTTGGGGCTGCGCCGCAGACAACACCTATATTTTATATCTTCATCAGTCAGAGAATGTCACATTTTAATCATATTCCTTGTCTTAGTATTATGTGATAGCATAACGTATAATATAGTGACGTGCAAAAATTTGAGTCAAAAATGAAGTTATTAATTCTCTCATCATTTTGATGTTATTTTTCTATCTTTCATCTTTTCCTGGACCTGAGATACTATTAATACCTATAAAATGTATCAACTTGATACCTAATTACTATATTCTACTATAAAACTGTCATAGTTACATTCTATCTATCAGAAAGCTCTGAAGTAGTGATTAATTGAAAGAACTAAAAGTGAGGATGGTATTCGATAGTACCGTCAAATCTGTAATAATATGTTATGTAATTAGTAATTAGTGGGTGGAACAAAAGAGCCAGAATATTCTGGTCCAGTTTATTATATATAGCCTAATAAGCCATATGCTTCTTAACATCAGCAGGATTGACTTCGCCATCTTTGAAACGATCAGGGTCTACCGTTAGAGTTGTGGGGATGGTAAATAAGCTAGACTTTCCAAGTGGACCCTCACAACTTACTTGTCCATTCATTGGAAGAGATCCCCATTTTCCAACAGGTGGGAGCTTATCTTGCTTCATTAATTCCAATAATTCAATCATAGTTTCCTTACTCAAACATTCGTAATAGTCGTCATTGATTTGTACCATAGGTGCGTTGGCACATGCACCTAAGCATTCCACTTCTAGTAGGGTAAAAAGTCCATCCTTGGTCGTTCCTCCATTCTTAATTCCCAAATGGCCCTGAATAGTTTGCATAATTTCTTCACTACCACAAATCATACAAGGAGTTGTTCCACAAACTTGCATAAAGTATTTACCAACGGGTGTTCGATTGAACATAGTATAAAAGGATGCAACCTCGTAAACACGAACGGGAGCAACATGGCAGATTTGTGCTACCTTGTCCATAGCGGCAAGGGGTAACCAACCACCATTTTGACGTTGAGCTAAATCCAATAATGGGATCATAGCAGCCTGACGGTAATTATCAGGATATTTTTGTAATACTCGATTGGCACGCTCATAGTTCTCATCGGTGAAATCGAAGAAGGTGGTTTCGTTATTCTCTGGACTTTCTAAATGCTGTAAAATTATTTTAGTATTTTTTATACATTATAATATAATCATATAATAAATATTATGGGCCCGTAAATAAAATCACAATTCAAAATTATCGATCGATCATCATCGTCATTATTATTGACAGTCGTAAATTAAAAATAGAATATGTCATTTTCGTGTAAGGAAATAAAATAAAAAAGATGGAAACAGAAAGCAATTCAATCATGACATGAGAATATGGTACGTGTTGTAAATAAATAAATAACTTTTTAAGTATTCCGAATCCAAACTTTCGTTCGTCATATATGAAAATATTCCATTCCTATATTCAACTGGTTTTTTTTGTTATTCGAATAATGGAAGGAGGCATACATAAGATAAATATATTACACGATTCGATGATTCTTTCCATAACTTACAAACGACTTGGCTGCACCAAAAAAACGAACCGATTGGTTTTGTTTTAATAGTCGATTCACAGCCAACTTGGCAAATTGAGTTGATTTATTTGAAAGCATATCTATTGGTTTTGTTTTGTGTATTGATTTTGTTGTTTTGATGTTGATGTTTACCTCTAGCTAGGCCGATTGCATTTCCATTGACTAACTTACTAGTACCTCAATCAAAACCCAATTAACTTTCTGTCGTCGTCATGTTGTACAGAGTGATGTGTTCTTGCGAATGTTGAAAAAAGTAACCTTTTCGGGGGAGGGGTGGTAGCTGTGTATATCCGGGGAACATATACTTCTGGACCCTAACCCTAACTTTGATTTGCTCCAGATTTAACATACCGTTTTTCAGGGGTTTATTTATTACCCCTGCCGTTTGTCTCATCTGGCTCAACAAATGGTGATTCATAACGCGACCAGAGTGCGTCATATTGAGAACACCATTCAAATCAAATCACGCGCCTAAAAAATCCCATCACAAAATTAGCCATCATTTTTTTTTTAATTTTTTTTTTCCCTTCACTCACTCACACATACATACATCTGTCAAACAACGAAGGCACACAAACGACACACAAGAGTGTAACGAGTGACTTCCTTACGAACGACTCATTCAAAACACACCCTTAAACGAAAAAACAAAACAAAACACAACACACCGCAAAACAACACAACACAACAGGTTCTTACAGAAGAAGAAGAAGAAGAAACGATATAACGTACGCAGAGACAAGCAATCATTTAAATATATCGCCTACCTGAACATAATAAATAAGAAAACGCCATGGTCTCCTCAGCCTTAGATTCTCTTCAGAATTTCTCGTTTCGTAAAGATTCTGATGAAATCCTCCCTGATCCAGATTCTGTTCATGTTGCTGTTTCTAAAGAAGATTGGCATGATGAAGTTCTTTCGATTGTTGTCGTTGGTGCGAGTGGAGATTTGGCAAAGAAAAAGACATATCCAAGTCTACTAAAACTATACGAAGAAAATCTCCTACCAAAGGAACTTACCATTTATGGTTACGCAAGGAGTTCGAAGACTCATGAGGGACTTCGTCAACATTTATATCCTCATTTAATCAAAACAGGAACGTCTGAACATATTGTTAATAGTTTCTTGGAACGATGCTTTTATTATTCTGGCAAGACGTAAGTTGGAATCAATTATTTACCGGATGGTGTAGCAATTAGATAAGATGTGAACGTTCCATCGTCTCCTAACCCATCACAATTCTTCTTCCTACTTAAAAAAATAATAGATACGGAGATGAATCGGCCTATACAAGCATGATTGGTGATCTCGCCAAATTCGAGTCAACGTCTGAAAGTACGGTTGCAAATCGTCTGTTCTATCTAGCTGTACCTCCAAATGTATTTGGAGAATCTGGAATGGTTATTAAGAAAATTGGTATGGCAACAACGGGTTGGACTAGACTTGTTATTGAAAAACCATTTGGACATGATTTAGATTCTTGCAACGAGTTACTAAAAACATTATCAGATGATTTTGACGAAGAATGCCTATATAGAATCGATCATTATCTCGGAAAGGAAGTAGTCCAAAATATGATTCTATTTCGTTTTTCGAACCCTATATGGGAACCAATCTGGAATAGAAAATCTATCGAGTCTGTTACAATCACCTTCAAGGAAAACATCGATACAAATGGGCGTGGAGGGTACTTTGATAAGTAAGTTTCAATAAATTGTTCTTCTGATTTTAACCACCCGTGAAAATCTTTTCATCTATACCGTTCTGTCTCTCACGCATACACACTCTCTCTCTCTCTCTCTTTCCCCTATTCTGTGTACGATAGATTTGGTATCATTCGAGATATCCTTCAGAATCATTTACTACAAGTGCTGACATTATTTGCAATGGAACCACCAGAAAACGATGATGCGGACTCAATTCGAGATGCTAAGGTAGAAGTTTTAAAGAATATGGAAATCATTAGTCTTGATGATTGTTTGTTGGGACAGTACGATGGGTATTCCGATGATTCAACAATTGAAAACAAAGATACAAACTGCCCTACGTATGCCGCCTTGCGATGCTGGATTCATACTCCTCGCTGGGAAGGTGTTCCTTTTATTTTACAGGCCGGGAAAGCTCTTGACGAGAAGTTGTGTGAAGTTCGAGCGACATTCAAACCCGCAAAAACTTTGGCATCAGTTCAGTCAGTTTCTAAAAAAATTGAACCTTCAGAATTGGTATTAAGACTACAACCAAACCCAGCCATTGAGCTCCATAATAATACCAAGATCCCAGGTCTATCTACCTCGCCTATGAAAAGTAAAATGACAATGAGTTATGAAGATATCCCCGACTTGTCCAACCCTGATGCGTACACTCGACTATTACTCTCCGTTATGAGGGGCGACCAAGGCTCTTTCGTTCGAGACGATGAACTACGCCGATCATGGGAAATTTTCACTCCTTTGCTTCATGCTATAGACGATACTGGTGTACGGCCACTACCATATAAGCCAACATCCAAGGGACCTGAGGAAAGAGTAAAATGGATGGAAAAGATGTCTAAAGCGACTTCACCACTTCAATCTTCACTCTAACGAACCAGCTTATCGTCACATAACGCCAACTACATATATCTACAATCTAGAATTCAAGCATATATAACACTTTATATATACATTTTTAGAAGTCCTTATATCAATAGCTACAATAGTAATGTACACTTTGATTAAATAATTATTCTTTAAGGCTCAATTATTCCTATCAATCGTAGATAATTCTACCCAAATACACGTACCCCTTAGCTTCTTTAGCACAATTGAACACACTTGATGCCTATAATATGAATCACTAATCACCCTTGCAAAGAAAGAAAACTAGAATTATAAACCATTGCCTTCCTATAATTTGCGAAAGATATATCATAACCTATTGACCTAGCTAGTTTCCTAGATCCAGCTTTTCCAGTAATGCCTAAGACAGCTGATGATTGAATCGTTTCTTTTCCATTGTTCTATTGAGAGTCTTTACTGTTTCGGGGTGCTCTGGTCCAAGCGATAACTCATAAATTTCCAGAGCAAACCGATTCTCTTCAAGAGCCTTATCGAATTCTCCCATTCTACGCAGGATAATTGCAATCTTACTATGCAAATCTGCGGAATCTGGGTGGTAACCCTGTAAGAATTCGATCGCTGCTCGATACTCTGAAATAGCTTGCGAAAATAATTTATCTTTCCTAAAACTATCTCCTGCAACCTCACGAGAAATACTATCATCAAGAGCAGCCTTATATGAATTATAATCATCAGGGTCATCCATCTCATGGAAAATCTCTGAAATCGCTGTATCTGTCCATTTTCGATATTTGTGATTCTTTGCTAAAACACGATAAAAGATACGCAACGCTCTTGAGAAGGCCACTAGGGCTTCGTCACATTCTTCGATCTTAACAAGTGATTGACCGACCTAAACGATGACGATGAAAAAGAGCGATAGTAAAAGTAAGTTGATTAAGTCGACGAAATAAATATATATATAGTCACATCATTATCTACAACTCTATGGCACGTACCCAGTAGTATGTTTTCCCCGTATCCTCGTGATATTTTCCCAGTAAACCCTCAAATATGAACAAAGCCTTTCTATACTCCCCCAATGCCTGATAGCAATTTTATTTCAGTACACCATTCAAAACGAAACAAAAAATTGTATAACAAAGAGAAGTAAAATCATCAGTCAGCGGAAAGAAAAGAAGAAGAAATAAAGATAAATAGCTATTTTTTCCAATTACTACGAATACAGTACTGTGCGACAGATTCAATTCTAACTTCATGTCTGCATGTCGTCCGATAGATTTATCTGATCTCTACTTACACTGTGTGAATCTTGAAACTTCCAGCACAATCGATGGCCCTCTTCAAAGCATCGTCTAGCTTCGTCTAACTTATTTCGTTGCGCTTCCATTTTTCGTTTTTCTTCCTCACTTTTTGCCAACTGGTTCTTATCAGTAGATGATACTTTTGTCGTCGCTATAACGTGCTCTCTTTGAACAAACACCATCGAATTTTCTTGTGAACGTGATATTTTTCGTTCTCCTTTTGGAGTTATCAGTGGGGAGGGTATAACTTTCGAGAGATCTCCTTGATGATCTGATAAATTGAATACTAAGTCACGTACACTGACTTTTGGTCGCATCTCTAGAACGGGATTCGATATGAGCAGGGTTAATTTCGAGGATAATGCCCTTTCAAATTGTTTACTACTCTTATTCCTTCGTATCATTCGGCGTGGTGGTGGTGATCCATTCTTCGCTGTTGCTATTTTTGTCATCGAGGCATTTAATTGATCGTCATATATTTTATTGCTATCTTGTGATTGTGCCGATTCATTATCACGCTGTAGTATCTCCCCATCCGTATCGTTATTGCTGTTATTCGATGTCGGATTTCCCGTAGACAGTTCACTGCTAGCATTTCTACTTCTTTCCCCGTTGATAGATCTTTCCTTTTCCTTAATGGCTTCGATTTCGGCTCTAATTTTATTCATCTTCATTTGCGATTCCTGTTGTCCTTCAACATGCGTTGTTGTTTCTGCCTATCTGCCTTGATAGCAATACGACCAGCCTTTGAGGCAGCTCGAATTTCTGATGGCTTTGCATTCATCGTCGTGACACCTTTGTTAACCTGCCAACGTTATCATTCAGAAGGACAGGTAAGGCATCTACACTGTTTACTTGAGTGAACAAAATACATTACTAGTACAGTATATATATGATATACCTATTTTCAAGGAAAGACATCGCTGCATCATCCTTAGCCATAAGAATTATCTCAGATTATACGGTACTGGTATCATCTGAAAAGTTTCAAGTTTGACTGACAACAATAGTATTTAAATATTGAATGTTACATTGAAGCGCGAATGTATCATATGTAAATTTGAGCTATCATTCGCGTCAATTTAATTATTATTGATTATTGTTGTGATTTTGATAGGGGAAAAACACTACATACAGTATTATATAAAGCTAGAAACAAAAAAAACATCTTAGCAAAATGACCCAAAATTATATTAACAAATATACGACTACTAAACCCATTATATTACTATACTGTAATACATAATATTATTATAATGTATATTACTATATATTTAAGTTAGGCAACAAGTTAAAGAGGTTCAATGTTTCTGTGGCAAGATCTGCATAATTTCTTCTGATTTCAGATACTTTTCCATTAATTATTACCGGTATGCTCATTCCTATTCAAAATGCTACAAGTTCTGTAGGAGGGTAGATCATAAATCATATACTAAGAAATAATAGAAGAATACATTTATTTCAATTAAGAAATCACGGTATTCAATACCAACACTTATTCCAATACAACTTTTTTAGTAAAAGAGCTCACCCATCATCTCTTTGAAAATGAATCCCATGGTTGACAAATACTTGCACTATTAAGGTGTAAAGTATTGTTAAAAGTATACAATAACTTCCACACCTATCTAAAATAATCTAGAGTCAATCAAATTCCAATGTTTTGGCTAGATTTTTCTCACACTACATACGTAGCAACTATACTGCAGTAATTGTTATTCAACAACTACAACGGTACAAGCAAAACAGGAGCAGTGCAACACAACAGCAGGCGCTGCTGCATTAGACTATGCAAATTTCATTGCTACCAACTTGTTATTACAAAAATAAGAATCCATCCAATAATTGCGATCTATTTTTTCATAGAACTAGATTAAATTTGATTCTTCAGGTTGTCCATCTTCCATTGCCACGGCAATAACATCCTCTGCTGTCGATGCCGCTAAACTTCGTCGCTCTTCTTGACGTGATCGAATGCGCTGGATCAATGATGAGCCTCCAAGAAACGACGAATTTGATATCGGTACTGCTGCTGGTGGTCGACCTTCAGTGGTAGGAGTACCCAAATTATCCACACGATCCACGATCAATGTACCAGGTGCACAAAGCTGAAGATCTTGCCCCGTGGCAAATTCTTGACAAGTCGCTTCTGGAATTGGTTTATATTTGAGTCTTCAGAAGTGCAGAAACTTCTGCTGTTGGGGGTTGAGGCGGGTGAGAAGCCAATGCAGCCAAATAAGCTTGACATTCGTCGTCTAGTTCATTAGTGGATGGAAAATCACCAATTTCAATTTTTACTCTCCGAAGAGTGTCAGCTTTGTCACATGGACTTCCTTCATTCATAGATCTCAAAGTGGATTGTATTGCGTTGGCCTCCATGACCAAGACAGCAGCAGATAGTGCGCCCCCAGCGAACCTTAAGAATAAAAACAAATCAAAGCACAAATGTTTTGATGAGGATATGATAGTAAAATTAAAGTCAGTACTACAGTGTCTAGGCCACTCTTTTTTTAATTCTTACCTCGCAAATCGTACAGTTCGAGCGGCAGCAGTGCCAGCCCGACTCAAGGCTTTTAAATTAAAATAAATAAAAGCACAAATGTTTTGATGAGGATTATGATGGTAAAATTACAATCAGTACTGTAGTGTCTTGTCCATTCTTTCTTAAATTCTTACCTGTTGCGCTCCTAGCACCAGCAGCTCCAGCTCCAGCTGCAGCGGTGGTCCCTATATAGTATAATTAGTATAAAAAGAGAAAACGAATAATGAGTTTCATGATATATATTTTTGTAGTGGCATAAGGCATACAAAATGGACCTTTCTTCTTCTCTCACCTGTTACACTAGCACCTGCCGCTGCACTAGCACCTGCTGCGACACTTCCACCGACCACAGTTACTTCAGTTGCGGCGGCACCAGCGACGACCGCTGACGCTGCACCCACTTCTGCTCCAGCTAAACCACCAAGAGTAATCGATCGACCTAAATTAGAGCCCGCTATGACGGCGGTCTTATTTTTTTGTAGTGAATCCTTCATTTGGGTTTGGATGGAAGTTTCATCTACCTCGTAAACTTGGGGTCGAATGTGATCTCGTAACATCGCATCTCGGAGTGTGCTAGTTACTCTCAAAATCGATAAGGACATACCATGTAGAGCGATGATTCGATCCGATAATTTTCTTGGCTCCGAAAAGTAATTCATTGCTTCGGTCCCAGTCTGAACAGTTGAAGCCGAACCACCAAAGAACAAACTCGCAATTAGCAAAGGCGGACCAGCCGGTGTGAGAATAGATGCAGCAGCAGCGATACCTAAGATAGGGAGAGAGGTAGAGATAATAATGCCGTGAGTGGATATATCGTATTATCGAAATAGTAGAGATAGACAGAGAATCGAATCATTCACGAAAAGAAGAATAGAATCACCAAACTATATGATGTGCTGCTGTTGTTCCATTTACCTAACACTCCCGAAAGGACTCCAACAGAACTACTGGCCAGGCCGATCTTATTCTGTTGTTCCTTCTGATCCTCGAGACACTCGGCAATTTTATCAACAAATTGCGTCGAGTATTGAAGTAGTAGTATGCATCGGTCATAACAATCAATCATATAATCGATGCGCTCGGCTCGCAGAGTGGCATCTGGAGCAGATACGCAACCCACAATAAAATCTAGTTCAAATAGCCGCTCACAATGGAGACAGAGGGTGATACCTTCTTTTCGGAAACTCGCAGAGGAATGCGAAGAACAGCTTGGTGAAGCACAAATGAGACAAGGATGAGTATTAGCTTTCGTTCGTTGGTCGATGAGTTTTTGAATACGCGGAAGCGCGATAGGCTTGACACTTTTGATCGATGCTGAATTAGAGGAAGAAGTGGAACTAGTCTGACTACCACTAATGCCGCTATTCATGATACCGCGATCAGCAGGTCTATTATTATTGGAACTTTGTCTGTCACCAAATATACTCGAAGAAACAGAACTGTTAAGAAGGCCTCGGATTCTTGGAAAGCTTGTTGATGAAGTAGGAGCGGGAGATGCTACTGTCGTCGTTGTCGTTGTCGTTGTCGTCATATTTGTAGCAGCGGAAGCCGTCAATGCCAAACTCGCGTTCGTTCTGTTAATCAAATCCCTGCTACTCGCCACAACGGAAGGCTGAGCTACTCCTGGTTGAGGTATACTCTGTATCGTGCTCCACAAATTCCTCATTCTAGGAAAGCTCGCGGAAGAGTCGGGGCCATTGGTTTGGGAAGGAGGAAGATGTGATGCGACAGCCGCAGCGGCCTCTATCGGCATAGCAGTAGTGATAGAAACCGGCGTTGTAGTTTCGGCGGATGGATTCTCGCCGCCAGGTATCGAAGTTGGGTCAATTTTTGTACGATCAAAGTACGTGGTAGATGGAATCACTTCCGGTGGTGTCGTTGTCTCGATAGTTGTTGAAGTGGGAGCGGTTTGTTGCGATGCAGAGTTTTCAACAGCGGTGGCTAAATCCGTTCGGCCATTATTTGTTGTTATAAGCGGCTGACTAATGTTTTCGATGCTGTCATCGTTATCCATTCTTCCATTTGATGCGTTAACAGTGCCTGCGGGAACCGACGATGATGAATTGTTGAAAAAATTATTAATCCTGGGAAACCGGATCGCTAAATCAGTCTCATTTGTTGTTGTTGTTGCTGTTGTTGACGGCGGCAGCTGATTATTGTTTCCGCCATTGTCGTTGTTGCCTGCGGACACCGACGACGTAGAATAGTTGAAAAAATTATGAAGCCTAGGAAATTTTTCCTGCACATCAAAGTCGTTGGTAGCTGTATTAGTCGAATCCATTAGTCTTTGAATTCTAGGAAAATGAGACTGTGATTCGGATCCACCGTTCGTTATCATACAGTGAGTGCACATATCATAATCAATCTTATCACTGTGAATTCCAATCTCGTGACACTGGATTTCTAAATTAAGACGTCGCATTTTCTCTAGTGCCTGATAGGCTACGTTTAATTTGTTGGCAATCTCTGTCGGGCAACAGTAGAGTGTGGGGCTCTGCGATGTGAACAGAATTGCAAGACTCCTGCTACTACTACTATTTGTGGTGGTATCCTTACCGGAAGCTTGACCGCCGTTCTTCAAAAGTTGTATCTCAAAAATTCCATCGGTCTTTCGGTAGCCAAGTACGACGCCGATACCATACATCGTGTTTACCTTTTCCCCTACCATTTTATGACCGTCCTCCGCCGTTACATCGGAGTGTTTACTTGTATTATTATTAGTTCGTCCCTCCTCATCGACCACCGATACTATTGAAGCTGTAACCTCATCATCTTCTTGACTGCCCAATTGATCATCGGTCAGCGTTCCTATTTTCATCGCCGCTTCATCTTCGTGGGTATTATGGGTATTGTCACGATCATGATTATCATTATCATTATCATTATCATTGATATTATTATTATCTTCGTGATTATTGCTATTGTTGTTATCCATTTTCTCTTTTCTTCCTTGCAGATACCGTAGTGACACGTAGACACAATGGAAGTGCCGATTTCTATCTTGTGCTATTAGATAGACTTCTTGTGTTAGTTGTTAGTTGTTCGCTTGTCGAAGAGTTCTCGTTTGACGATTTTCGGATCTCTTTTGAGGTATGAGATTGTAATGTAGTAGCTTAAAAGTAATCTTCGGCATCGATCGTGATGCACACAGCCACGATTTTTTTTGAGCGCGTTTTTCACAAAAAAACGAAGATTTTTGTTCAAATAAATAGTATGCGACCTCTTCGAGTCGTGGAGAGCGAAAAGGTAAATTCTGATTGTTTATGGTCCCGGCACTTTATGTGTTCTAAAATGAAAAAGATGCATCTCCTTGTTCTCCTGTTGAAATTCTTCCAGGGGAACTATCTCAAAGGAAAGACCCTATTGAATATCTGCAGGGAATCAAGATGTGACAAGTTTTTTTCTCTCCTGACTTCTCTCACAGAGATAGGTACTGAGGTTTGAAGCAAAGATATACTACTATTATTACATAGTTCCCAAATCCTTGCCTTGCACACACACTACAACCACTCAGCATCATCAATCACACAAAGAATTTACCTTTTACCTGACTTTTTGTTTTTCAGCTAAGGACTTATAGTTGTTTGGCCACACAGCCAATTCCGAGGTCAATGGATGAAGGAAATAGTGTTCTGCTAGGAGATGTAGCTTTTTGTCTCTCTCTCTCTCTCTCTGCCACCAATTTAAGTTGCTGCATGTAAAACTCTCTCTCTCGTTCTATCCAAGCGGCTAAAGTAGCTGTTAAGGAAGTGTAAGCTGTTGTTATCACATTACTTTGTCAGTGTATTAGATAGATACAGTAACAGCACCCACACTAAATGAATGTGCTTCTAACAATTACTACTACTACATCATCATCATTCTTCCTCCGTGCACAGGAAATTAAAAAAATAAAATGAGATTTTGAAAGTTTTTGACTCACTCTCCACCCTTTTTTGGTGTGAAAATTCCCCACTATAGGACGCATGCAGTTACCAGTACACGGAGGAAGTATACATAAAAGCAAAGTCCTTCCTCCTCTAATCAACTTACTACATGCCCAATATGTGCAGTCTATCCCTCATACAATTCCTTCATCAATGTAATCTCTATAAAGAATACAGGGACATACCCTGACCAGTGCAGCAAGGTACTACTAATACTGCTACTACTGGTACTGGCACACATAATGAACTTAGCTGCTCAGCTGGAGGCTCCAATTCTTTTTGGTTCTACTACTCGTATGACAAAAAATAGGCACGAATGAATGAATGCTTTTTAGCGAGCGCACAAATACTGTAAAACAAGAGTAACGAAGACACGATTCAAAAATAAAACAAGTTTTCAAGTGAAGGATAATTAATTATTGTAACCGCCTTACCACAGTATTCAGCATACACAGGTTTCCGTCCCGTAGCGTATGATCGTGTTAATAAAACCAAACGAAATATGAAGTGATTTATATTCTTCTCACAAATACATTCTTTAGTATCACACAACTCACAATGAGCACTACTGTTAATACTTGCTCGGGGACTGTATCATTCCATCCGGAGGTACTAGTTTATAGGACTCTTCATCGACGGGACTGTAGCGCTATCGAAATGCGCAAGACATATCATACAATGGAAGAGTTGAAGCAGATGAAAAGATCATGTAGGCAGCTTGCCAAAGAAGAAATCGACCAGGCGTACCTCCGTGGCCTCGAAGGGAGAACACCATCAGGTTTGCTCAAGAAACGGACGATTAAAAAAAATGCACGACAAGCCGTCTTCCTTGAGCAATTTCGTCAAATGGAGCTGGGAATAAATGATCCTATAAGAATTGCAGATGCGTATTTCGAGGTTACAGAATTGTCACAAGTGACGGCAGAAATGTTTGGCTGGCACGACGAAAAAGAAGCAAGGGATCTCAACAAAAACCTAACAATAATGACAGGTAATGACGGCGAACGTCGTAGGTCAATTATTTTATCTCGAAACAATAGTTTGTCTAGAAGAAGTATGATGAACTTACTAGCATACAGCTCCAGGAAAATACTAATATGGGAAAGGAGTGTGAAAATGATAGAATGTTAAATAGAAAATGTTAGAATGTAAAATAAATTAAAAAAGAATCTAGTAATCGTATTTTTATAAATATAACACTGTATATGTATTTAATTAATAGCAAACCAAACGGATTGCATATGTATAAATATGATGGAACATGAACCCATCGCTCTATGCGGCATCAAGTTCTTGTGCAGCCTTCTTCATTTCATCGCTAATTTCAACAGAGTCAGCACTTTTCACAAAGTCCGGAAGCTCGTCAAAGTTAAGGTATCGGTAGATACTTTCATCGGTGGGATCCATTGATTCCATGTATTTCATATAAGTTTCTACTGACGGTAATTCACCTTCAATGGAGATAACGGCAGCCAATTCAGCACTAGACAAGAACACGTCAGCTCCTTGTCCCAAGCGATTGGGGAAATTACGCGTACTAGTTGAAACCGTTGTACATCCTGGAGCAACACGAGCTTGGTTACCCATACACAAACTGCAACCTGGCATCTCCGTACGGGCACCAGCAGTACCGAATATACTGTAATATCCTTCTGCAGTCAGTTGAGCTTCGTCCATCTTTGTTGGAGGTGCAATCCATAAACGAGTAGGGATTGGTTTGGGTGCGTCTTGAAGTAATTTTCCAGCGGCACGGAAGTGTCCAATGTTTGTCATACAAGAACCGATAAAGACTTCATCGACTTTTCTTCCAGCAACTTCACTTAACAAGGCACTAGCATCGGGATCGTTAGGGAGAGCCAATACAGGTTCTTTCAATTCATCCAAATTAATTTCAATCACCTGGCAGTATTCGGCATTATGGTCAGCTTCCATCAGAACGGGGTTTGCCAACCAATCTTCCATACGGGCGATACGTCTTTCTAAAGTACGAGCATCACCATATCCTTCAGCAATCATCCACTTGAGCATGACAACATTAGAGTTTAAATATTCAATGATAGGTTCCTTATCCAATTTGATAGTACAACCTGCAGCAGAACGTTCGGCGCTGGAGTCACTTAGTTCAAAAGCTTGTTCACACTTAAGTTTGCTAATTACATCACCCTCAATCTCCAAAATACGACCGGAAAAAATATTTATCTTTCCTTTCTTTTCTGTGGTCAAAAGACCCATTTTTTGAGCAGTCCATGGAATAGATTGGACCAAATCACGCAACGTGATACCTGGTTGCAATTCTCCAACGAATCGAACGAGGACGCTCTCTGGCATGTCCAAAGGCATGGTTCCAGTTGCAGCACCAAATGCTACCAATCCAGACCCAGCAGGGAAAGAAATACCAATTGGGAAACGGGTATGCGAGTCTCCACCGGTTCCAACTGTATCGGGAATCAACATTCGATTCAACCATGAGTGAATGATACCATCACCTGGTCTCAAGGAAACTCCGCCTCGATTCATGATGAAATCTGGTAGAGTGTGATGGGTGACAACGTCAACGGGTTTCGGGTAGGCGGCGGTATGGCAAAAAGATTGCATAACAAGATCGGCCGAGAATCCAAGACAAGCTAAAGACTTTAATTCATCTCTCGTCATTGGACCAGTCGTATCTTGTGATCCGACGGTAGTCATTTTTGGTTCACAGTATTGTTCCGGAAGGACACCTTCGCCATCCTTCAAACCGATAGCTCGACCGACCATCTTTTGGGCAAGAGTGAAACCTCCTGGTTTCTTTCCTGAAGGAGGTAAAGGCATATTAAAGATGTCGTCGACAGCCTCATCTTGTCCTAAGGCAACTCGTGCCTTGGAGGTAATTCCGCGTCCAATAATCAATGGAATACGACCACCAGCACGTACTTCGTCTAAAATAACGTTGGTCTTCAGTTTGAACTCGGCAAGTACCGATCCATCCTCTCTAAGGACGACTCCATCAAAGGGCTTTACGGTAATGACATCACCCATTTCCATCTCTCCGACATCTACTTCGATCGGTAAGGCTCCGGAATCTTCCATGGTATTGAAGAAAATAGGAGCAATCTTTGATCCCAAACAAAGACCACCACCTCTCATATTGGGAACGTATGGAAGGTCGTCTCCCATGTGCCAAAGAACAGAGTTGGTGGCAGATTTTCGAGACGAACCGGTTCCTACAACGTCACCTACGTATGCCAAAGGATGTCCTTTCAACTTGAGTTCTTCAATTTGATTAAGAGGACCAATTTCGCCATCAACGTCAGAGAAGATTCCATCACGACTGTTCTTGAGCATTGCCAACGAATGAAGGGGGATGTCTGGTCGTGACCAAGCATCTTGCGCTGGACTCAAATCGTCTGTATTGGTTTCACCAGTGACCTTAAAGACGGTAGCGGTCATAGATTGTGCTACCTCGGGCTTGGATGTGTACCATTCGGCAGCAGCCCAGCTTTCTAGAACCTTTTGAGCGGCAGCACTACCGCCTTTTGCGGACGTCTCAACGTCATAAAAGGAATCAAAAACGAGAAGAGTATGACAGAGTTGGTCTGCAGCTAGGTCGGCAATTGCCGCATCAGGATCGTTTAACAACTCGGCAAGAGTGGCAACATTGTATCCACCCTGCATTGTTCCAAGGAGTTCTACAGCTCGAATACGTGAGATAGACTGATTCGTTTCCTTTCCGGTGGCAAGCGCGGACAACCAGGTAGCTTTCACATAAGCTGCGTCGTCGACACCTGGAGGTACTCTATGAATGAGTAACTCTTCAAGTTTTTCATTGGGGCCCTCTTTTAACTCTCCAATGACCTGACCGATCTGAGCTGCGTCCAATGGTGGAGGAGGAATACCGAACCCTCCCGCAAGGGCGGAACGTTCAGCTACAATTACATCGTATTCGGCAAGGAAGGCCGACATACTACGCCTACTCGTGGCAAGGCCTCGAGAGACCTTGCGGAGGCAGGTTTGGGTCAAACGAGCAGATAGCATGGTGTATCTACACTTTCTAGTTGGTTTACTTGTCTAAGGTGGTATTTCTTAGATTATAACTGTTGCGATAGACTACCGTAACTGAGTTCTTCTTCTTCTGTCTTTCGTACAAGTACGTAATAATAATGCGCGAATGTGTCTGTTTGCCGGTTAGTACGACACGGGTTTGCCGGTTACGACACGGGTGCCGGAGGAATGGCGAAGAATATCAACGGTATGATTACGCCCGTTTTTACTTCGTGAACTCAACGCTTCTTGATTGTGATGTGGGGTGATCTGATGAGAATTTTAAGAACGACTGTACGACAGATGGATTTTTACTTAACAAGAATACGATTGCTATTTTTGAGTCGATCCAGTCGAATGGGTCTAAACGAAGTTAGAACTTGAAAGTACTGTAGCCAATAAAATGGAATGGAGTACACTTGTCAACTCCTACGCTAGTACGCTATCGCTACCTCTAATGCAAAACTTGCCCAGCCTACTAATCGGCATCCACACACCAATATATATGGCTCTCAGTCTCAGTCTCACCACCAACATTGTGATTTTAGTAGTCTCCTCAAGCTACCAACAGCGAATACAGTGGTGGTTATACTATTATAGGAACTAAATTAGTTACATTAAGTTGGCAGTAAGTAGAACTTGCAACACACTCAAAAATCTCTTCTTTGCCCTGCAGTGACAGAGGGTACGTCTTGCATGAATGCCTTTTATAAGTGATGGCATCAAAAGTATGATATATGTTCAGAACAAGGAATAAATTATTCATCATACAGACTATTATCCGTATTGTCACAACATGGCAGTGGAAATAATAATAATGTACAAAACATCAAAAATAAGTACTTGAAGGTAAGGATTTTCCTCACACCAGAAAAACCCACATCACATGATAATTCACCAAATCCGTGCAGTTGATATATCATTGTACAAGTCCATGTACTGTTGTTGTTATCTATAATTGTTGATTGTTTTATGTTTTCTTTCCATTTTTTTTGTTGCCTCCTCTCACATAACGTTACCGGTAGTGAAAATTTGGGGGGCGGAGATGATTTCAGAGATTATTTTCTTTCGTGCTAGCCATTTTCTATTTCCATTTTTACCGCGCGTAAAATCCGCACTAAGATTTTGTAGTAGATTTCTCGTGATAATCTCTATCGTCATTTTTTCCTTAGAATTGAAAACAATATTCAAATGTTTTGTTGCTGGACTGTTTTTTCTTTCCCTTTCTTTGTTCTCACAGGACTGTCGTCGATCATACAACTAAGTGAGGACTATATCCACTAGGAAGATACAGCGCATATAACAAGAACTTTATCCCCAGTATACAATCGAATCGAAGAAAGGCTAACAAAAACAAGATATTGTTGGAATAATGTCATTTATAAACTTAGCAGATCAATTCGGTCGAGGTAGAGAAAAAGAATGTCGTGAATGGATTGGACAGAACGATAACATGGCTAATAGTTTAGCAACACGATTTACTCGAGGAGATCAATTTGAAACTTTATTAGGAGAAGAATTTACTGATCAGTGTCGTGATAAGCTGAAAGTGATTGTGAAAGATAATGTTTCAAAGGAACGTAAACTAAAAGCATACATGAACGCTGTCAAATCATTAAAGGATAATTATTCCCCTCCCACCAGTCAACAAGAAAATGACGGAGATGGCGACGACATCAAACCACAGGTAGAAGAAGAAGACTTTCAACAAAAATTGGAAGAGAATTACTCGAAGGAACTTGAAAAGATTGAAAATAATTCAATCATGGTCACACAGGAACAGAGGTACTTAAAGCTGCTCGAAAAACTTGGTGAAAATGACGATCAAGATGATGAACTCGTTGTTGTTAATCCTGCGTCTTCGGACAACATAAATCGTATCAAATGCCATTTGACTTTAGCAGTCATGGAAGATCCTGTCCGTTCCAGGACATGCAAGCATTCATTTTCAAAAGCTGCAATCGTCCATCACTTGAGAGTAAGTAAGATTTGTCCTGTCGCGGGGTGCATCAATAGAAACATGAGGACGTCGGAACTCGAAGACGATCCCGATACTGCAATACTGGTGAGACGGTATAAGAAAAGAGAAGAGCTCCAGAAAAAGAACAAAGCTCAATCTGCGCTTGATATGGACGATGATGATGACGAGTGAGTGAGTGAGTGAGTCATTTTGTAGTTGTAGTTGTAGTTGTAGTAGTAGTAGTAGTAGTAGTAGAACAATCGCGAACTCTACTACCACCAACACATTCTACACCCACCTACATTAGATTCTACCGCCACAAAAAAATGCTGTGATTTTTCTCATGAAAATGGGATTTGATTTGAGAAACATCAGTATATTTTATCTGAAGATTATTATCTCCCAATAATACTGTAGATTATAATGTTTTATAATCATAACGACCCAAAAATTATTATATATACACACAGATTTACATTTTTTTCATAATATAAATAATATAATGTATACTGCAATATATCCTATGTCTATATTCAAAGCCTACAATAAACATTGTACCAGATCATCCAACGAAATGTTGTTAAAATCTCCTAGTACAAAATAATGAACACCGCCCGCCCATAGTATGGTTAAGAATAATATTAAAAAACGAAAAGGATATTAGAGGACTACTATGGTATGTATGCCAAAAGAAGGCAAAATAGATCTAAAGGACAAAGCTTTCTAGTCCAATTAAAAATATAGATAGGTTTTTCTTTTGGTAATTGATGTAATATAAAGTTAAAATTTTTGATCTTAAATTTAAAGGTAGCTATATATATTGAAGATGAATGGTTGATGTGTACTTATATAATTTAAGCAGGGGGATAAGTTCTGAACCAAACGTGAAACCGTAATGAAAACTAGGGTGGTCCTTCCTGTGGTAGAAGCAAATATGTGCATATAGGAAGGATCCACTCCAAAGCTTACGTGTGTGTGTGTGTGTGTGCATACAACGCACGGTTGTATTATTATTATGTTTAATATTGTTGTTATTCAATTGGGTGTGAATATGAAAATGGTAAAGATTTTTTGTGTATATATACAAGGGGGGGGGGGGGGGGGAGAGGATTACAATATCCTCGTGGATGCGTGCGACCAAGAATATAAATGTATATTCTGAATGGTGAGAGAATTGTTCTATATATCAGAGACACGCGAAAAAACAAATATTGTTCCTCGTTGACCTCTGACAATTCTCATGCCATCATCAAGGTAGATGACATCAACATATGCCATACCATGACCTCCGAGAGGTCGAGTAAAGTCGTAACTCATACTACCATCAACTGGGTCAATCTCCTTGGGAATGGTTGCTCCCATAAGAAGCTTAACTGCCAATAGCTTTGCTTTCTCACCAAAGCTATGCTTGGGAGGATGAATGGTGAAGAATTTCTTCCAAGCTAATATGTCGGATGAGGCGTCATTTGGCTCGATGCGACCTCCGGTGAACCAGATCGAATGTCTATTGGGTACACCCGGATCCGGTAGGCTGTAACCGTATGTGGTCATAATGCCTTTAATGGGACGGGTCACATCCTTGTTGGGTGCATCTGGGAACGCAGCCATGGACGGTTCTATAGTGAATGCTGTCATAATATGATAGGTACGTAGGACCGTTTCACCATTCTCAACTTCCTCTCGAAGCTTCGTGGGGACGAATTTTAACATAGCCTCGCGTTCTTCTCCACTAAGAATCTCCACGCGGTTAAAGTTACCCTGAAGACTACAAACAAGGTTTGTGGGGGAGAACATATCGAAAGACATACGACCAAGAGTATACATAGGGTCGCCGTTATCGTTAAGGCCAAGACACCCAAACCAACTTGGCTTGGAAAGAGTTAACCACATTCCTTCAACTGATTTTGCAGGTGATGGACATAGACGATGATCAACACCACTACGAGTGTCAACATCTCGTCCAAGGAAGAACTTTTCGAGTGGATCTATCTTGGTCTTGAACTCATCTGATTCTACGTCACCATCGTTGATGGCGAGAACGCGAAGGACGTCATCTCGGGCCTTCTTAATTTTGATCGTTAGAGTCTGAACGGTCGAATTACGATCGTCCATAGAGTTGTTAGCAGTAGTCAACTCTTCAACATCAACATCATCATCGTCTTCCATCACCAAATGCACCCCTACTTCCTCAGAAGAAGAGATCCATTGTTGTTGATGCTCTTGAGAATCCAATACAGTCACACCCCTTATGATACTTCCAAGAGGACCGCTGTCAGAATAAGACATGGGAGATACACATGTAACTCTATCTCCAACAATTTGATTTGTTGTAAAGATATCTTGAGGGATTCTTCCATGATCGTGTGTGGTATGGGTGGTAGGCTCTGGATGTGTTAGTGGTAGTACAGGTACCACATAACCTGGTCGATTGGCACGAATAGCCACGGGTCTTACCATCACGGGTGGAATAGTAGGAAGTTGTTGTTGTTGCTGTTCGTCCTCTTCAACATCCTGTTTTCGACTTCGCTTGACTCTTCTATTCTTCTTATTCGAAGACGAAGAAAGACCAAGTGGTTGCTTTCTTTCCTCTTCATCTGCATCGGGGGAACTTCCCAATACAAAAGGATTTTTAGCTCCTTCTTCTCGATCAAGAAAATCATAACGATAACTGATGGGGACTGCAGCAACGTTGTTTGAGGACTTGTAAAAGTCTTGATCTGGCATTGTATGATTAGCCTCATCTTGTTGTGTCCACTTTCTATGCCAATCATGAGCCATAATAGCTGCCTCATTCGTTTCTTGTAATGTCGATCCTACACGATATGCTTCATCGTAAAATTGTTCACTAATACGTTTAGGTACGGGACGAACAACACGTAACGGATGGGATACTAATTGAATACTTTCCTCCTTCTCCTCCTGTTCATCTTCAATGTAATTGTTGTATTTGTTGCTGCTGTTGTTCATCATATTATTATTATCGCAATCTGAAAAAGAAGGTGATAAAATCATCGAAGCTTTATCACCTGATAGGCGTCTTTTCGAATAACATCTCATCGCGCCATCACTATCATCAACGCTATCATCAACATAATCACATGCACATTGATCCTCTATGGCATGCATTGCAAGCATAGTCTTAGTATTAACAGCGGTACTATTTTCGTTGTTTTCCAGCATCAGATGTGTTGAATAACACACTGCTTTTTGGTCTGTGTAATTTATTTTATATATAATATTACTATCGCGTATTAGGTTCAATGGTACAGGGAGTAGTGGGGTGGTGA
This sequence comes from Fragilariopsis cylindrus CCMP1102, assembly GCA_900095095.1. Classification (NCBI taxonomy): domain Eukaryota; phylum Bacillariophyta; class Bacillariophyceae; order Bacillariales; family Bacillariaceae; genus Fragilariopsis; species Fragilariopsis cylindrus. The sequence goes on from FMBT01000300.1 coordinate 228,140, forward strand.
ATTGAATGAATGGTTGTTTTCTACTCGATGTAACACTAACAGCGATATTTTTGTTGAAAAGGTAGTACAATGTAGTACGTAGTCAAGCGCTTGTAATATGATGTCTTTTTTTCAAAAACAGTTTTCAATGATTGATGCCTTGTTTATTATTTTTCCATCACTAACAATAAAACGCACTAATTAATCAAACAAACACAAAATGACGACGGGTCGAACTTCAAGCCTTTTTTCGATCTATTTCTTCCTCGAGAAGAACATACGTTTTGTTGATGCATAAACTAAGTCAATCCACTTATGAGAACGACGCATAATTGAAATTATTTAATAGACTTCATTTTTCTAAAAAATAAAAAATAACACAACATGTGCGACAATATCAAGTAAAACATAAGTAATAAATTCAATAACAAACATGTAGAAATTAAGTAATGAATGATATTTTAATATGGCCCTCTCGTACTCCATACACTTCATTATTTCATGAGTGGATGGTCTGGACGTTGTACGTACGTCCGCTTTTTATTAATTTTCAATATATCTACAGTACAGTAAGTAGGGGGCCACACGCTTTGTACAGTCTGTAAAATAAAATTATTGCCTTGAAACAAAGAAAAAAGGATTATTCTTGTATATAAAAAATGGGCCGTTTCGTGCTTTGTTTTTAAGCGCCAGGTGGAACGCATTATGGGCATTTATTTTTTTCCTTCGCTAAAATATTTTCTGCGATAAAATATTTTTTTGCGATAATATCTTCTTTCTTCATTCGCGGTGTACAGTCACAACAGTACTGCTGTTAGTAAAACAACTTTTCACTTACTTCACTTCGTTCAAGCAATCGCACCAATAGTCGAATTAGTAATACAATAAGAAATCATTACACACCACCAAGAACGACAGAAAGAAAGAAAGTCAGAAAGATAGTTAGAAAGAAAGAGAGAGAGAGAGACGAGATAAGAATAATTGTGTAATCCTCACCATGTCATATTTTTGCATCACACCACGAAATGAGCTAGAACCTCCAACCCTGACACGACAGCATTCTGGAATTGGAGATGCATACAGCGTCGTTCCGTCGACAAGTTCTATAGCTACTTTTTCTCGTTATCACGATGAACCCGAGGTTAATTATGACGACGGACCTACAGAACTTTACAAACGTATCGAAGAAAAAGACTGGGACGGCGCAAGTGCCCGTCTTGAGTCTCACCCACACGAGGCAAAGACGTGGGTGTCACGATCGGAATTAACTTCACAAAAGTTAAGATGGAGACTATTACCAATCCACGCGTGCTGTATTTTTCGTGCACCTTTGGGTTTGATCGAAGGCTTGATCGATATCTACCCCGATGGACCACAAATGAAGGACGATCAAGGAATGCTTGCAATTCATTTAGCATGCCGCAATGGTGGATCGAAAGGCGTCGTTCTAGCACTTTTAAATGGATTTCCTGAGTCGTGCAAAGTGAAGGACAGAAAGGGTAGGACCCCTCTCGAACTTGTCCTTGAAAGCGAGTCACAAAATGCCGAAGCTGTTAGTAGCTCAATCCGCACTTTCGAACAACAAATGCAGGATGGAGCAATGAAAATGGTTAGCATTGTACCTGATCCAGCCATTCCGGTACCTCAAGTTCAAGAGGTTGATTATGAGCATCGTACACTTCTCTTCCGTTTGCTTCTGAAGAAGGATTGGACCGCAGCAATCGCCCGAGCAGAATCTAATCCTGAAGAGGCTGCAACATGGATCGTAACGAAGGGATTCAATGGCAGTCTTCGATTTCTACCACTCCACAAATCATGTGTATTATCACCTCCTAAAGAAGTAATTAGAAAGCTATTATTGGCATATCCTGAAGGAGCTATGTGCAGAGATCAAGACGGATGGCTTCCCCTGCATTGTGCGAGCTTCTATGGTGCGAGTGCTGATATCATAGCAACTCTTCTAGAAGCCCACCCTAAGGGAGCGCAACTAAAAGACGATGAAGGGCGCCTAAGTTTGCATTATGCGGTTCTCAAAAGCGCTTCACAGGATATTGTCGATGTACTACTCGAAACTTTCCCCAAAGCGTCAATGAGCAAGGACAATGAAGGACGTATACCATTGCACCATGGCTGCTCGAAAGGAGCTCCCGAAGGAGTCATTGAGGCATTGTTAAAAGCACACCCAAAGGGAGCACAAATGAAGGACGATCAAGGCCGTACTGCCCTCCACCATATTTGCAGAAAATTATCGTCAGAGGGTATCGTTCGAACCTTACTCCGTGTCTACCCACGAGCTGCACAAATCAAAGACGACCAAGATAAGTTACCGATCCATTATGCAGTAGTAAACGGATCTAGTCCAAGTGTCGTCAATATATTGCTGACAACTTTCCCTGAAAGTATCAACGTAAAGAATGGTTTTGGGTATACTCCACTTGCCGAAGCGCGATCAGTCGAAAATCCGAAAATCGAGCCAATCATTCAAATCCTTCAAAAGTTCAAGGTGGAACAAGACAAATTACAAATTCAATCTGGCGAGAATTCTATCTTTGAAGCAAAGCTTGAAGCCATGGATAAGCGTATGGCTCATCTAGAAAAATTGCTTGGAAATGTCATGGATCTCGGTGTTGAAATCAAAGGTAGTATGAGAAAAGCAAGAGATCCATATGAACTGATTGAAAGAATTGCTGATAGGCTTATCACTTTGGATGGATCAACTCCCATCGTTAGTACTGCTTCTTCTGGTGAATCGTATTCGTCAGAGCAACCGGTAGTGGAAGCAAAGGTCAGATCTAGAGGTCGTTTTGGTCGAAAGCAGAAGACCAGGGAGTAAATATAATAACATATGTTTATCTTGATTGATGTGAAGAGACAAGATATTAAGTACTCTACGGAGAAGAGAAGGGAAAAGAAAGGTGATGTATCGTTATGAAATGAATAGATGTGTTTGTATCAATAATAGTAGATCAAATTAATAATGATTCAAAAGCCGACCAATTACTTAATATAATAAGATACTTTCTGAAAATTACTATTTAAAATTACAATATGATGCGTATAACAAGTTTACGAAGAGTTATAAATGAATGTGTGTGTGTGTGTGTGTGTTCTAATTAGTTCTTTGTACCAGTGGCTGCTGGTTGAAGTGCAGCTAAAGCAGCTGCCATCATAGCAGCACTTGCAGCATCGTCTTCAACAAAATTATCATCATCATTACCATGCTTTGATTTTTCCTCTTCGGGTATCTGTTGATTATTGTCTATTTTTGGTACCGCGATACCTCTTTGCTTTAAAAGACTTTTCAAGCTTCTCGATTTGGAACTCAAAATTTTCTGTAATGCAATTTGGTTACTAACCATTGTTCTCATACTCTGTTCCGTTTCAATCAATGATTCCATAACATCTGTTTCATTCGAAAATGCGATACTCCTAAGATCTTTCGACAGAACGTGTATATGTGTATCCTTACCACGGATCTCATCTTCCTTTCGCTCGATTGTATGTAGTAGATTCTTAACCTGTGATCTCTCAGAATCTAGCTCACGACGTTGACAAGCCTCCTTACTTTCTAATTCTCTTATACCCGCCAACCATACATCCTTCTGTTGCATATGCTTTTCAATCTGATCGTCCTTATTATTATTTAACTCTTTCATATTTTCAATTTCTTTTTTCAGATCTTCTACATCTTTCTGTAATTTTGCTTGTTTGTCATATTCTACTTTAAGATCTTCTTGATGTCGTTTCGATACAGCGTTGAATGTTAACTTTTGTTTCCTTGTTAAAGCTACCTTTTCTGCGTGTGTTGCCTTTTGAATATCCATGTAGGTTTTGTGACATCTACCTAAACTTTCAAAGATAATACGATAATCCTCAGTTTGGAGTAGTTCTTCTCTGTCGACAATATCAAGGGGAGTTCGTCCCGCTTGGTCCTGAGAAACAATCGCATTCCAATTTGCAACAATGATAAGGTTAACAACCTCTGGAGCACATGCCTTATCAACAGCAAGATGAAGAGGATATTCACCAAGATTTGTCGTCATACATGCCGATTCTGGAAACTTCGAAAGAAGTTCTGATACGAACCACGCAGGAGCACGTCGCATGCAAGCCTATCAAAGGAAGCGAAAAATATCATAATCAATAATAATAATGACGAACCAATCCATAATTATCAATGGTGAAACATATGAGGTGAGTCGAATCTGATCGTAATGATTCAATTCAATTCAATTCAATTCAATTCGATTTAATTCAATTCAATTCAATTCAATTCAATTCAATTCAATTCAATTCAATTCAATTCAATTCAATTCAATTCAATTCAATTCAATTCAATTCAATTCAATTCAATTCAATTCAATTCAATTCAATTCAAATAAGAACAAAACAAAACAAAACAAAACAAAACAAAACGATATATTCATACGTACTTCATGAATAGGCAATCTCCGCCATTCGCTCCAGTTGAATGTTGTGTGCTCTGTTCCTGTGCTTTGTACCCATGTTTGCACTTGATTTGGATCTGATTCAATAATATCATATGCATCCCTCCATTCCATTTCTTCAATTGCCAAGAATAGTTCTGTAGCTGATTCTTGGTAAGAAACTTCCACAATTTCGTTGACGACGAAGACGACGACGACGACGACATTTTTGTTTACACTTTTGCGAAGAAAAGGGAAAGAAGAAGATGAGAAAGAGCAACGAAGCTAGCTCAAATAGAAGTCACGGAATGGTTGGCAATTTCTTGCTAGGAAGAAACAAGTTTCAATTGTGAATACGAATACTGTACATGGTATGATCCTTTTCAGCAAATTTATTTTTTTACGTTATGAGCGTTAGATATCTTCGCCAAAGATAGAGATGTTGTCACTCCGTTATTTTACGTAAACGATATTGAAAATCCGATCCTTTTTTTTCGCGCAAAGCATCCACGATCAATATTTTCAATTCGTGACTGGATTATGGATTTATTTCAAACAAAAAAATAAAAATTATAGTCTAACTATATTCATATTGTTTATATAATTTGTATGTCACGATGTCATCATCATCAACACCCTCGTGCATAACATCGTCCACTTTGACATTGTTTTCTGACTGGTCATTTTGCAATGGTTGTGGATTGCCTCCAAGAATTGGTACAGCAAAAAATGACGATGAAACAACTACTACCGATGATCTTATTAACGACGATAATTCCTGTATGAACAAACAACAACAACAAACAACAACAACATCAACAAGAAAGAAACTTTTAATTTGTAGAAAATGTAAAACAGCTGCATATCACGATTCTGCTTGTCAAAAAATTCACTGGGCGAAGGGTCGACATAAATATGAATGTAAGAAATTATCAGTTGCTCTTCAACCGCTTCGGGATATATCATCATCATTACCATCCAATAATAGTAGTTATAGTAATCGTCGTCGTTGTTTGTGGTGGTGGAAACATCTTGGTCAAAAAGATTTAATTGATTGTAATAAGATATGGAAATTTAGTAGCATACGTTGGAATCGCGATGAAGAATACTTAGATGCGATGGATGGATTTCAAAAAGCATTAGAACCAATCATGAAGATATGGAATGAAAATAATCAAGAAATAATATTGAGCGCCAAGGAATCATCGTCGTCGTCATCATCATCATCGTCAACAACATCGATAGTAACGAAAACTACTGATACTACTGATACTACTACTACTGCCGCTACTACTGCCGCTACTACGAATAATAATAATAATAATAATAATGATAACGAAGCCGAAATTGAAGCCGAATACGATCAGTATCAACAACAAGATGCTGATATTTTTCAGTTTGGTATTCAACTAGCACGAAAACTTTTATTTTGTGCGTACTGTGAAGCGGATGGCAATCAACCGGATTCGTCCCGATCACGATTGGCACAATGTATATCGATATTATTACAATTAAGAAACTTTGAATGTGGAAGTTTCGACGATAATAAGCAGCAGAAAAAAAACCACGATATTATCACACCATTATTGAACGACGCTTGGATGGAGCTTATGTTTAGTTACGAGGATTTACCAGAACTACGAAAAATTACCTACCACGTTGCGCACATGGCCATTCAAAGTGGTAAGGGTCGCTGTGAATGGAACGACCCAATGCAACGTCCAGGATATATGGCAAAATTCGATACCGTTGGTATCTCCGATTCGAATAACAATGATTGTTCTGCTGATAATATTATGTCGTTACCATATATACTCCCAGAACAACATCCTGAATGGTGTCGAATATTAGAAAATAATTGGAAAGATATCAAGGGAGAGTTATCCGTCTTATTACTACAGAATAATAATAATAATATTAATAGGAATACGATGATGACATCATCATCGTCGTCATCAACCTGGGGTAGGGTCGGATGTGGAAATCGAGGATCAGGTTCTGACGATCATCGCGTGGTATCATCAGGAGATTGGACGGAATATGTATTATTTGGTACAGGTGCGGTGAGTTATACCGATGATGATGCGCCCGTTACAAAAAGGCTGTTGAAAAGATATGTCGCAGATGCAGTTTCGTTAGCTGAGAGTGGTGGGGGTGAAATTATATTTAGTAAATTAGCGCCACATACTCACATCGACGCACACTGTGGACCGACAAATTTTCGACTGACAGCCCATCTTGGACTTACCGTACCAAATAACAATAATGATGATGATGCTAATGGTGGCGGGGAATGTAAAATTAGAGTAAAGAATAGTTGGTATTATTGGGAAACCGGAAAAATCCTACTCTTTGATGATTCGTATGAACATGAAATCAGAAATGACACAGACGAAGTCCGAATAGTGTTGCTTATGCGTTTTTGGCATCCATTATTGAGAAATGAAAAACGGCAGTTGGAATTAAGTGAAGCACGCCGCCAAAAGGAGATGGCAGTGGAGAAACGTTATCACCCTCCTCTTGTGTAAAGGCCCTCACTTAAATATAATACAGTATAATATAATATAATATAATATAGAATAGATAGAATAGAATAGAACGAACGACTCTTTGTTACTATACCCATCTAGATACGGAACTAAAATAGTATGTTTTCGTAGTTTTTGGATCGCTGGATTTGGGAATGCTCTACATTTGCTTTGTAGTCGATTCCTTTTGGTGAATCTCAGAGGTGAGCTTCATAAAAGGTACAAGCTCAAATACGCCATCCTAGATTGTGCGTACGTCTGCACTTCCATTTATAAATGCTTGACAATAATCTAATTTTTGCAAGATGGTTTCAACTAAGAAGATTCTAAAAATGTTGCTATAACTTAAGCTAGCTAGCTATGTGCGCATTATTAAAAATTCGTCAAAACTCTACCCTCAAATACTCCAGCCTTAGTAAGGATCTCTGTTACGGATTCCGCCATACCCTTCTGACCGCAAAGGAGAGCTCCAGAGTTTCTAGGTACCGGAACACCTTATTTGATTGAAGAATAATTAATGTACGGGAACAACAAAAGATAGCGTAAGTGCCGATACGTTAGTGCGCATATTATTTTATCAGAAACAAGTATCCGATACTGTGCTTTATTCTTCGAGTAAAGTAGATCAGTTAGCGTTAAATACGTTATCATCAACTTTTGATTTACAGACAGCTCCAATAGTAAAAGGTTATCATCACATCTACTATTATAACGAAGTAATTAATGCACGCACGTATCGAATATTCCAAAGATTTTTCGTCATAGATTTACTTACCATCTTCCTCTAATGCATTTTGAACATAACCCGTACGTCCTTTCCATGTATCAGATGGTTGACTTAACACTGGAACAACTTCGATTCCCATCGATTCCCATTCAGCAAATTTGTCGACGAAACACATATCATCCTCGGTTCGAGCACCGTAATAAAGTCGTGCTGTGCGACCACCCGACTTACTTGTTTTGAGTTCACCCGATTCGATCGCTGCTCGGATAGGTGCAATTCCACTTCCCGCTGCGAAAAGTAAGATATTTTGACAAGGGAAATCATATTTGACAACATTATCAAGTTCGTCCTTTACGGGAAAGCCGCCTCCCAAAACTTGAGAAACTTCAACCCCACCAGTAGTTAACCACGCATTATCATCAGTCTTTTTAATCAAGAAATCGAATTTAGCATTTTCAGCATCCGGTGCAGAGGCAATGGCCAAAAAGAGTGGCTTTCCTTCTTCATTTTGTTTAACCTGGACGTACTGTCCAGGGAATTTGTATTCTTGAGCAGTTTCTGGTGAAACATCAACAGTAACAGCGATACTCGTAGCTGCTTTGTTGGCCGAATCATTAGTTTTGATTTCGCTTGTAGTCCAGATGGGGTCTGGGCCCCAGCCCATGTATATACTAGTAGTAGATCCATGCCTAGTACTAAACTTTGATGGAGAGAAGGCACCCACCGAAGATATTGAAGCTGCACCTACTAGAAGAAGTTTTAGAACAGAAGAAACCATTTTTATTTATTTTTGGTTAGATGAAAGATATGTTATCTTGTGTAACAAACTTCTTTTTATGGATTTGTTTATTGAGGATGAATGACTTGATCATCATTGATCGATATTCCGATCTTTTGCGGCAAGGGTGTATGTATGCACGTGACACAAATGTTCGCCCGCCGTCCGTTATAGATTTTTTCATTCAGTCTTATTAACATTCAAAATTCAACACTTCGAATCAATCAATATACTTGTATCTATTAATGATGCAGATTAGCGTTCAGATGCCAAGCACCAGAGCTTTAATTGCGATTTGATATGAATGAAGATTTCTATGGAGGAGCACTGATGCTGATATCCTTATCAGTAATAAAGTTACTGGCGGTTCTTCTTGTCTATCTAATAATATTAATGCGCAGGAGTGAAAAACAAGCCTAAACTAGCCCAGTAAATCCTATCAATTCTGTATTTTAATTTGATCAGGAATGCCCCATCAAATGATGAACAAGGTGTTCTAGATAGAGTGCAAAATTTATGTTGCGGATAAAAACTGTTTGTTGTCTAACAGATCAAAAAGTGATAGTTTATCAGTAGAGAGAATAGTTGGATGATGATAGGTCAACTTTTTGTATCTTAATTTTATCAGGAATATCCCATCAAATGATGAACAAGATATTCTGCATAAGAGTGCAAAATCTATTCTGCGGATTAAAACTCAATGTAGTCTGACAAATTAAAAAGTTATAGTTTATCAGTAGAGAGAATAGTTCCATGATGATAGGTCAACTTTTCTTTTTTCTAAAATTGCCCCAGGTCTGCGTCTGTTATACACGGTTCGAAAAACGTTTTCGAGATTGTGTGTAGTTTAGTAAACTAGCAATCTATATACTCTTTGATAGAAGATTAGAACGGCCATAATTTGAAACCGCCATCAGCTCCCCCAGTCGGCTTAATATTCGCATTGCAATACACCTCCAACTCTACCAGTTGAAATTTTCCGCGAATTGGCCAATCGTTTTGAACATCTTCATATGCACCACCAACGCTTGAACTGCCTTGTTTCAAATTGCCCGCATTGACCGACGTGTCCTCCATGCCAGGCCCAGTGAAACCTCCCATCACAGCAGCCTTCGGTTCCCCAATTTTCAAGTCAGCCTGCAGACCAAAAGAACAAGATATATATAAGTGATACGATGCAGAATATTTTTTGTTCACACAGTCCTAAGTAATCACGTTTAACGTACAGCTCCGAACATCGGACCTGATGTCGCGTAATCATACAGCGCCGCATTTCCTCCTGGTAATACTGGACATCGGGAAGCTTCGTCCCCACGCTGGAACCACAAAAACGCCGCATTGGATTGTATGTAATCGTCAGTACTCATCCAACCTGCAGGACTATAACCCCCGAATTTCTTTCCAGACTTGGAAAGACAAACGACAAGAGCAGAGCCACGTAAGTCAACACTTTCGTGGAAGTTCGTCGCCGACCATCCGTCTTTGGATGCCTTGTACACGCATTGTAAATCCACGCTGGTCTTAGTTGGATCAATGTTTGTCCCATCCAATGTCGAAGATGGAAAAGATAGAGATTCGGGTACTCGACCAGTAATGCCGGGGAAAACATCACCAAATGAATGAACAGGGACAACAGCAGAATAGATCGCAATGATCACAACAGCGATGGCGAGCAGTTGGTGACGCATCATTTGTACGGGATTATATTTTGGCTGACAGAAACGATAGCTATTTATTCACTGAATAACTTTTAAGTACGGTATGCGTGTTATTGGGTGGTCTCAAAGAATCAAATGTAGACGAAACGAGCATTGAAAGCCTACGAAAATGACAACGCTAATGTCTTGTTGGGCGTGTTGGTGTGTTGATGTTGTCATCGTGAAGTGAAATAAAAGATACCGACAAAAATTCTTCCGAGAAACAGAATTCTAAGTAATACACGAGTCACACTAGTGAATGACCAGACTTACGAGTAATGGATGTGGTAGTATTTACTGCACGAACTGAAGTAATTACTTTAGTGTTACCACAGTGATAGCATCTAGCTAGCTCACTCTTTATTTAGTATACTACAGTCCTATATTAACATACACTACTTGGTATAGGAAGTTAGTAGTATTCATTATATTATACAATACAGCCAATATGGATAAGAATAGAAAATGTACTAAGGTATGTATGTTTTGACATTTATCACCATATAAAATAAGATGAAAGATCTATGACATAGTTATTGAATCATGTAAATGGCACTTAATACGATGGCTACTGTAGTATAGAAGTAACTTTATTGTACATTATGACTTTAAACGCACTTTAAGCTACAATATTGTCACTCCAAGATTTTGGGATGCTGATATCATCTACGCTATATCCACCAAGAATCTCAAGTTGAAGGGATTCTGATGCTGCCTTTCCGAATTCGCTCTGCACAAATTCATTTACAAGTCCTTGTCTACAGCAATCTTGAAAGATTTTCTTCACAAGATCGTCACGTTTAGGACCGTCTGGCATCAAATTATTGCACGCCTTGATGAACATCCCCGTAATAGCGCTGTCGATTTCAAGTTCCGACGATGATCTTAATTCCTTCATAACGCCCAACGCAGTTTGAAATGCGTTGAACTTAACTTCGGAATCTCCATCGGTAAATGCACATGACATGAGTAAATGATAATGTAACCGATTGGATAGCATTGGTCCGTTATACTTTCCAAAGATACGTTTTGCTCGGATCGCTTTTTTTGGATCTTTCGATCGCCCAACAATCCCCAGGGCCATCCGATAAAGTCGTTCATCAGAATCAGAATCATCGCCTGCTTCTTCATCACTATCAACAACATCACTCGTCGCGAGGATACCCTCACGAATTTGCAATATTTGTTCTACTTTAGCAGCAACAGAAGCTGCCATGAATTTTGGACCCCGTCCATTGTATGCAGTTAACACCGAACGAAAAGTTTCCGAATTTGGTTTTACTTCTACCTCTCCCTTTCTGAATCGTTCGATCATATCAAATAACATAGCTTCGGCTTTTTGTGAACCATCTTTTTTCTTCCCGATAGAACGAATAAGGACATTGTACGCATCGGTTTGGGGTAAATATTCTTCATCTCCCGATAACATTTCATCAAAAAGAGATTGAACCATTTCTTCATACTTCTCGTCGCGAGAAGAAGCATACGATTTCATGATTTGTACCCAAGACTTATGATTAGCCATGGGTATACTACTATCAATTTCTTCATCATCAAGTAGTGACCGGAATGTGGATTCAGCTTGTTCTAAATCACCAGCAATTCCATAGGCCTTGATCAATTTATTATATGAATCAGCCGTTGGTCGGAGGAGGAGGAGGTTTTCGATATAATTATCATCGTCATCATCATCGTCATCATCTTTTCCATTATCATCATTCATACTGTATTCTTTTTGTCTATCCAAAACACGTTGGACTTTTTCTGGTTGTCCTCTCATGGCCCATGCGTCCATAACACACAGATATGTTTGTTGGTTCGGTGGTGGGATGATGAATGAATCGCTCGCGTCATCCATCATTCGATTAAGTATTTTGTCAGCTTCATCTCCACCATTATTTGATTTTGAATATGCATGGATTTCTAATAGTCGGTTATATACCTCTACAGTTGGCCAAAATGTACTATCATCACTTTCAATATACGTCCTAAACATATCATCGAAAATACCTTCTGCTACGGGCACAGCTGTTGTGTCTACAGATGTCGTACGGGTCAACTGTTGGAGTTGTTTCATCCATTCTGTTTGTTTCGCCAAAGCTTCTTTGGGACTGTAGTTTACACCAGAATCTTCGTTGTCGTTTTCCTCATCGTCATCCTCGTCGTCATCATCTAGATCAAGGTATTCTATTTCATTTTCCTCTTCTTCTTTGACGGGCGTCGCTAACAGAGTTGACGATGATGATGATGATGATGATGGACAAGAATACGTGTATGGTGATTTCTCGTTACTAAACACGCCTTTGCCTCCTTGATTCCTATTATTATATTGTATATCTTTGAAGTTAGATCCAACCCATCCGTTAACGACGACTGGCACTATCATAAGCACCAAAAGCGATAGGGATGATTTTGTATTCGACATAGTGTGATACTGTTTATTCTTATTAGATTGTTCCTTGCTCGGAGATTGTATTTGTGCAGCCCTCCTCTATTGTAGCTACGTGAGAGTTATTACTGTTACAATTACTTACTCAACCGTCTGCATGCAATCTCAATTTAGATTTCTATCCATCATGCACATCATTATTTCGAAAGAAAATCTGTCTCCAATTTTAAATTTGATGGATCAGAAGGTGAAAATAAAAGCGATGAGCGCAGGACAGACGTCCTGCGCCCAAAACCAACGAAAAATGCATTTTTTGTAGTCGATTTTTTTTCTTTTCAAGTTTTTGACGGCACGCAAAAAAAAGAATTAGACGAAAATGATTTTATATTGTGAAGAGCTACTAATATAAGCTTGATTATTTCAATCTCCAACTAGATTGGAACAAGATTTGTATTGCTTTTATCGTCAATAGCAGTAATACATCTAGAAAATTGACATTCACTGTTAGCTAGACAGGGTAAAGCACAAACACGGCACATAAAATACTCCAAGATCTATCCATAAGTCTATAATGAGTACTCTTCGATTTGAAGACGGTGCTGTACAGTTCCGACAACGGATAGTGGTTAGTTTATTGTCACACCGATCACTCCTATTGCGGAATATTCGATCAGATGATTTGCAAAATCCTGGTCTGAAAGAACATGAGGCTAGTTTCCTACGTCTTATCGATCAAATGACGAATGGTAGTAAAATGGAAATCAATAGTACAGGGACACAACTTCGATTCAAACCGGGTGTATTGTTGGGAGGGGACATAAATCATGAATGTCCAAATTCTCGATCGATTGGATGGTTCGTAGAAGGAATACTACCGTTAGCACCCTTCGGAAAGGAAAATCTTGAAATTACATTTACAGGTATAACAGATGGACTATGTGATGTCGATCCGTCTGCTGATTATTTAAATCGATCGACTGCACAAATATTTAAACAATTCGGTATCGGTGTTGACGAAGATGAAGATGAACAACCTCAAATACAGGTCTTACAACGTGCAGCAGCTGCTGCTCCCGATGTTGTTGCTGCGAACGCGAACCAAAATAATCCTAATTATATCGGTAAGGTTATATTGACATGTCCAATCATTAAACAATCATTACGGTCAATCGATTGGGTAGATCCAGGACGTATTAAACGTATCCGTGGGAATGCTGTTTCATGTAAGATTGTTTCCTCTAGTATGGCTGCTCGAGTAGCATACGCTGCGAAAGGTGTCTTCCATCGAGTACTACCCGATGTGTGGATCCATACCGATGTTCATACACAAAAACGACACAGATGCGGACCTAATCCAGGAGTGATGATGGTTGTGTCAAGTGAATCTGACACTGGTGTAACGTTGACGGCAGAATGTTGTATGAACCAACACAATCATAAGCAACAACAACAGCGAGATCAGCAGCAGCAATCATCTGATGATAGTAATAATAGTACAAATACTAGAGGAGGATTAGAGCTTCCAGAAGATATGGGGAAACGTGGTGCGTACATGCTATTAGAAGAAATTAGAAGAGGAGGATGCATCGATACGCATTGTCAATCTTTGGCATTTCTATGGATGGCGTTAACTCCAGAAGATGTATCAAGGATCAGAGTGGGAACTTTATCACAATACTCGATTGAAACACTGCGGTTAATCAAGCAAGCATTTGATGTAGAATTCAAAGTTACTCCCGATATGGACACAAAAACAGTATTATTGAGTTGTCTAGGGACAGGATATAGAAACATGGCGAAGGCAAGCACATAAATTATTAGTAATACAGTAATGATTATTATCATAACACATTTGTTGAAGTAAAAATCATTTGATAAATATTATGTTTTTTCAAGTCCATCTATTCTAATAGTAGATTGATTCGAATCATCGTCATGACAAAAGTAAATTACTACAGGACTTCATTTTTCTCCTAATCTGAATTTACATGGTTCTTAATATAAGTATCCCTTTTGCTTCGTCTCTCATGAACATTAGCTAGCTGTAATACCTGCATATTGAGAAGCTAACATTACATACTCTCTACTTCTTTTATTACACCTCTTCACATCATCCACCCCGTGGGGAACTAATGTATTATTGACACCATCATCAATTCCTGCTGTACTATCTCACCAAGAGTATCCTTCTTATACTTTACTCAGCTCAAGAATTGAAGAAGCAATGGACATGACAATTGATGATGAAAAGACGATGATAATATCTTCTGCTAGTACAAAAATAAAGCAACATACTAATGTTTCAGTCATTCACTAGTTACTCGTGTCTTACTCCTACAACAAATTCAAAATGCCGATTGACGATAGAGCCCACGATTTTTCTTTTCGCTAGTCGATTTTTCGATTTTCACTAAAAATAATCTAAATCATAATTCTTTTAATTGTCAACCACTAATTATCTTATTACTAGCTTATTTCAATAACTTCAAGAAACTGTCAGTCCAAAAGTGGGATCAGGTCGAGTGATAGTTTCCACACAGAGCTCACTTATTCTTTAAATTCAACAATCTGCATGCGGTATGCATCAGCAAATACACTGTCACAATTCATATGCCGTAGTCTTCACCTAGAGATGTAGAACTCGTGGTAACAAATAGACAAATCGAATCGAATCGAATCGATATAACAATCAAAACAAATATAATAAAACAAAGCCGAGTACGAGCATCAGTATCATGAGTGACAACAGGAAAAAGGTATACGATAGTTGCAATATTCAACAACCTCCAGCATTTTTATGCGGGGTATTATGTGGAATAATATTGACATTTATCGGTCTAGAAGCAGTCAGAAGATGGCGGTCAAGGTCAACGAAGAGCTCGCCATGCATTGCATTAATTAAGGCGCATGAAGTTGGAGATAATGCATGTAATATAAATGCAGGAGATCAGATTCTTCAGGAAGCAGTGAAACTATTTCTAATGCAGACCAGACCAGTAAAGAATAAATCATCTACCAAGGTGGTAGAATACTTATCGCCAGAAGAAATGCTTGAACAACTCTTTGCATTTGATAAAACGATATCATTGAATTTGGATCCAAATCCAACAAGAGATCGCAAAAATGAAGTTGATCAAAACGACAGATATAACCAACAGCTTCAAAAAGTCGATCAAATCACACATTGCTTTCGGCTTATACAGAAATATTCGGTGAATACCAATCACCCATACTTCTTCAATCAACTTTTTGGAGCTGTTGATCCTGTTGCACTGGCGGGAGAAATTATTGCACTGAGCGTCAACACAAGTGCTTACACATATGAAACTGCTCCTGTATTTACTATGATCGAAAGAAATGTTATGGAAAATCTAGGACGGCTTGTATTTGGTGAATTTGACAAGCCTATACAAAATGATTGCGACGACGACGACAATGATGATGATAAAATTGATACAAAAAGGTCATATGAACGAAACAATCACGATGTTTATGATCAAGATGCTTATGATGATGAATGCCAGAGTAGATATACTGGCTGTAATGGTCTCATGCTACCAGGAGGTTCAATATCTAATCTTACAGCTTTGCACGTCGCTCGACATTATGCAAAATATGGTATACAAGAAAAACCACCCCAAAGCCAAATACCATCTAATATACACGATGAGAACTCATTCAACGATGATGCATTTAACTACCCAAATGAAGAAAAGAAAGTAGACTCGCACCCGATGGGAAATGAAATAGCTTCTGATTCGATTTTAGCATCATCGTCATCGTATTCGCCGACAAATCCTCAGCAGGAATTTGTAGCATTTGTATCGTCAGAGGCTCACTACTCATTTTCGAAGGCAATAGCGGTGACTGGTATTGGAATAGAAAATCTTGTTGTTGTACCCACCCTACCAAATGGTTCAATGGATGTAAACCAGTTAGAAATACTGATGAAAACAATGTACCATTTATATGGACTGTCTAGGATCCCTTTTTTCGTAGGAGTCACATCTGGAAGTACAGTTCGTGGATCTTTTGATGATATTGAAGCAATTGTGAGGGTTTGTAGAAAACACGAGAGGAGATTAAATTCAAGAACGATAAAAAATGATATAAATAGAAGTAACGATAGAGATGAATTTGATCATCGATCCAACGCAAAAAAGCATAGAATCTGGATTCATGTTGATGGTGCTTGGGGTGGTTCTGCAATCTTCTCCTCACGACCTGATATCCGAGGACTAATGAGAGGCGTTCAGCGCGCAGACAGTTTTACATTCAATCCACATAAAATGTTTGGTGCCCCACAGCAAACAACAGCATTTGTTAGTCGACACAAGGTAAGTTTGGACTGAATGAAAATGATAAAGACCAAAGATTCGCGTCATCGCTGGTATTTTAGTATGCATGTATAATTAACATTATTTCCGTTCTCTCCCTCTTTCTCTCTCTTGTATACGATATATAGGATATATTGAAAGCAGCAAATTCCAGTGGGGCGAAATACCTTTTTGACTGCCGAAAGTCTGGAGCAGAATACGATTTAGGAGATACAAGTTTTACCTGTGGTCGACGCACTGATAGTATCAAACTGTGGGCTCTGTTGAAATTCCATGGTCCTGACGGCCTCGGAAAGCAATTGGAAGAAAAAGTGGATGTTCTAGGTTACTTAGTGGATAAAATAAGGGAGAATAAGCATTTTATGCTAGCTTGTGATCCATGGCCATTCAATGTTAATTTCTTTTTCGTTCCAGAGCGAATACGGATGGCGATGATAAAGTGTGGTGTTGATATAAATAGTTCGACACCTCACATTCCTCCTGAATTATCAAAGGAATTGGGAGATATTTCCGTCCAGTTGAAGCTGATGTTGCATCATAGCGGCGAGATGTTGATACCGTACCAACCAATTAGTAATCAGGAGGCTGATTGTTTTCGCATTGTGTTGGCTGGATACAAACCGTTCTCGAAAGAAGATGTGCATAGGATAATTGATCTCATTGAAAAGTATGGAAATACTCTATAGTAGAAAGTAGTCAGTTTTGTAGTTATTCAAACCACAGTATTTCTCTTTTTAAACCTATAGTAACCAGGATTTATCCGCGGCAGCGGGCAAACTAAAGACTGCTTCTAATTTGCTACACTGTAGCTTAGCTCAGCTATGGCTTTTCTTGAGCAAGGATTGACGGTGTAGCAGATAGCTGAGGATGTAGTTGGCTGTGGCGAGTCGAATCATGTTCGAGAGAATGGCCGTTGCCAAGACTAATTTACTCGAAAGGACGATCGAAGGCAGAAATAAAATATTGATGAGGGGGGTTCAGAGAAACGTGCTTTTCCGCTCAATTTTCAATTTTGAAGAAAATTCAAATAATTGAAGCAAATTTAAAAATGTTCTAATTTCAAATTGAGAAAAACATAAACAATAAAAATAATAAGACCACAACAAATTGATCTGTAAAAATTATCGAAATCAAGTGACGAAAGAAAAAATAAAAGACAAGATGAAGAGATGGTTTCCTTTAGAATCTGTAAGTATCTGGGATGTATAACTTTACCGCCGTTAAAGCCATTCAGCTATCGTTTCTAATCGTCATTTTTTTTTCTTAATACTAAAATTTTATATTTGTTGTTGTTGTTTGGCTCTTGTGTTGCACAACTCGAAGTAGAATCCAGCACTGATCAACTCGTACATCCAAAAACTCGGTTTTGATACATCAATTTACGAATTCGTTGATGTGTTTTCTACAGAAGATTGGGCACTTGAAATGATTCCTCAACCCGTCGCCGCCGTTTTGATGTTATATCCGTTGACCGAGAAACAAACTAGTAACACCCAAGATGATATTGTTGCTACGTCGGAAATGGAAGATAAAGTATGGTTTACAAAGCAACGTATAGGTAATGCATGCGGAACCATTGGACTACTACACTCCCTTCTCAATGCACCAGAACCACTTCGTGTGTTTAAGAAGGATTCGTGGTTAGAAAACTATGCAAACGATTGTCCTATTCCATTATCTCCTGCTGCTAAAGCTGAAAGGTTAGAACAAGATCCTAACATTGAAAAGATGCATGATGAGGCAACATCAAGTGAAGCGAACGCAACAGATCGAGGTAGCTCCGAAGAGGAAGTATTAACTCATTTCATTGCATTGGTCTGTGTTGATAACAGATTATACGAATTAGATGGACGGAAAGCAGGACCGATCGATCACGGTCCGACCACACAAGCCACACTCTTAAATGATGCTTGTAATGTTGTAAAGAAATTCATGGCAAAGGATCCGACAGAAATGCGATTTACGATGACCGCATTAGCTCCATCATCCTAAAAATGATTTCAATAAATCAACAAATCATATTTATATTATAATAATAGCATCATGGTTATGTTTTCAGATTATGATATACGCACATGCGGTGATGATTTTATAACTGGGAGTATGAAGATGACTTACGGTGTTAATATATTCTATAAAGATCAAAGTAGGGGGGACAAAAGAACTGTAAATACCCGTAGATGAGTGCAATCATCGTATTATATTTCGAAAAAGAATATATCCAAATTAGAATACAGTCCAGATGAATACAGTAAGATGTGAGTATGCGTCTCCTGCTAATAGGAAAGAAATTTAAGTGCACTGTACCTTGATTCGTTCATTCGATTAGATAAACAACTTTAATGAATTTAGATTTCTAGTTAGAATAGTGATTGTATTGTTTGCATTTGATAAAAGCACATGCTGTGATCGATCAAATCTATAAAGAGATAAAAAGTTGGAGGATGATAGTGAGTGATATCAACAAAATATCAATTGGTTCAAATATTGGATGGGCTGCAGAATACGTTCGAACATGCAGCCACAATATTCTAACAAAAAAGCTCATCGATTTGCCAGGATTGATTCTGCTTTTCCAATTAACAATACAATTAATAATTCATTGTTGCTGTCTTGTTGCTGATATTGTTGAGATGTTGGTGTTGTCATATGATAAGAGGTTCAACACTTATCATTCCCCAACTCAACTTGAATTGAATAGAAGCAGCAATAAGTAGTATCTTTTCTGCCAGATGGACACTTTTGTTCATCTTATTAATCTTATCCTATCCTCTCTCACATTAATTAATGTTGTATTTAATTTAATTAAGTTCATGATCATAAATTGATTGGTATTGCTGTTATCAGAGGTTCCATCAGCAAAGTGTATGGAGTTAGATTGAAATGTGCACCCCAAAAATGTCTTAACCCCCCAAAGGGACATATATTTCCAAGGATAATAATATGTATATATATATATATATATATATATATATATACTCTTATTCTGACCTCATCCCTGTGTTTCACCCTGTAGTAGTAGTAGTAGTAGTAGTAGTAGCGTTAGTACATTGCCATCTATCAGAGACAAGCATCTAGGTGTGAAATTTCTATAGGGGGTTGTCCCTCATCATTCGAACTTTCCAGATGATCTCTCTCTCTTATGGCATGGATCATGATGTAATTTCACAACATTAACAGCTGCCCTGCAATATTGTCAAGACCATGAGGCTTATGAGAGTATATGTGTTTCATGCAAATCCATTTATATTAACTGTTGATATTAGTAGTACAACAAACTATTATGTAACTAAATAATACCACCTATCTGTTATTCACCAAACCAATGATACGAAGAAAGAAGATCAATAGTGGCTAATTTGTGCAAGCCCTTCAACAAATATTGATACATACCACAACAATGCAATCTATGAAGATAAATGAGGTAATACCCACCAACCGTCTGACAAATAATGTAATGAGTATGTAGGTAGCCCTTGGAACAGGAAGAATTAGCACAACCAATAATTTGTCTGCACAGCTTGTTGGTTGCTGTGCTAGCATTCATTTTATACCATCAGTGGCATATCAGCAGTACAGTGGTAGTAGTGTACTGAAATAGCTGTACCATTTGTAACGAAGATTTGATTAGTAGACTTTTATAGTACTATTTTTCTTCACCACAACCAACAACACACTATCCATCCATCCATCCATCCATCCATCCATCCGTCCATCCGTCCGTCCATCCGTCTATCCATTTGTTCATGAGCCATGCAGCAGATGTCATCTCATGTTCATATATGTTTATATAGAGCATTCCCTTTCTTCAACACAAACAACAAACATCCATCCATCCATTGGCCAGCTATTGTAATAGCAGTAGCAGATGTCTATTAGTTAAATATATATTAGTTGTTGTAGGGACTAGATAATTCAAATCCAACCAAACAGTTGTATTGTTAGATAGAGAAGATTACAATGTGAGGGGTGGTTACTATAACTTACTGTAGTACGTGAATTGTGAGAGAGACGAGGAGGAATAGAATAATGATGAGCTAAAATGCAGTTGAAAATAAGAAATAAATATACTGTAGAGAGAGAGAGAGAGAGAGAGAGAGTAGAGAGTAGAGAGAGAGAGCAACTAAATTGGCCACCCAGTAAAAACTAACAACAGACAGAGAAGATTATGTCAAATGAACAGATGATAGAAGATAGATATAATATTATATATACTACCATCTTGGTGCTCTACCTTTATCTTTGGATGGTAGGAGTAGGAACATGATAATTTATTTCATCTATTTGTGCCACCACAGTAGAGTATTATTACTATATATAATATAGAAGATATGGTACTACTACTAGTAGTAGTGAAGAGAGTACAGGGAATGGAAGTGGATGGTGGTAGGAGTAGTAGTTAGTAGGAGCATCATGATGATTTATTTGTGCCACCATGGCTGAATACTTGTAGAAGATATATATCATAGTAGTAGTAGTAGAAGAGAGGGAATGGAAGGAAGGAAAGGAAATAAATAATAGTCTAACCCACTAAACTACTAGTGCTGCAGTAGTTACTTAGTCAGCAAGGCATTCCAAAATAAAAATAAAAATTCAAATAAATATAAAAAGACAAAAAAGAGAACAACACCTGGGATTCCAACGTGGTCCCCCACCGTAGAACTAACCAGGCCCGAACATGCTTAACTTCGCTGAGCAGACGGGAAGCGGTGCTGTCATGTTGGTATGGTCGTTCTCTCTTGCTACACAAAATATAGAGTCTATAACCTACAGACGTGTTTTTTAAATTTTACTACGGAAATGCCCACGAGTCAAGCTGACGTTACCCTTCTCCCCTCTTGACTCGACTCACTCATGATGTGCCGATGTAAATTTTCGTGAACTCTACTTACCGTATGTGAGAACATAGATGGCGAATGCTTCCTTGACAATTTCACCTATCCAATCTTCGGTGAGAGCATACGTACATTAAAGAAGATCATACATCAACTTTTATACTGCATCCGAGTGACGATATTATAAGAAAAAGTCCAAGAAGAACGTGCATTACCTTTCAACACATTTGCTTTTACCTTGACAAACAATTCATCGTCGCAGCCGTATCCGTCGTCGTTATCATCATCATCATCATCATCATCATGAGGAAAAATTCATTATTATCATCGCTTCTGCTACTTGTAAATATTTACCAATTTGATTATGGTACTGCCTTCGTAATCGATAACGCCGCAAGCACGACACATTTGTTGCACCGTCAGTCAGGACTAGATTTGAACATCATCATTAATGGTAATAATAATAATAATAATGATAATAATAATAGTAACAGAAACGACAAAGATAATGCTCGTTGGAAATCATCATCCCTTACCAGACTTCACGCGACGACATCATCATCATCTTTCGATGAACAATCAAACAATTACAACAACAGCAACAGCAGCAGCAAAAACAAGAGAATGACGGCATTGAATGCAGCAACGGGAATGTCACTTCCAACTACACTGTTACTAGATGACGATAATAGTAGTAGTAGTGATACAAGTAACGATCTGGGAGTAGGTGTCCTGTTTTTGAATCTTGGCGGACCAAAAACTGGCGACGACGTCGAAGGTACGTACGTTGCGGTGTGTGAGAAGTAAAAAAGACAACATTTCGATTGGTGAATATAATATTCTATCGTTCTGTCAGTTTTACCTCAGGATAGTATGAGAGATACTATCGCACCAAATACGCACCAATCATATATCACACATCACACACTCATTTCTTTTCCTAACAATACAATCTTTCTTTCTCTATTAACGATGAATTTTATTATTTAACTTACTTGTTTGATCGCACGTTATAGAATTTTTATATAATCTATTTGCCGATCCAGACATTATTCGATTACCTGGACCACTTTCTCCACTGCAAAATGTAATAGCATCTTTCATTGCCAAACGACGAGCACCAAAAAGTCGGGCAGCATATGCAACTATCGGAGGAGGATCACCTATATTGGAATACACAAATGCTCAAGCTGATTTACTTTCCAAATCATTAAAAGATCAATACGACTTGTCAGTCAAAACATACGTTGGGATGCGATATTGGAAACCATATACCGAGGACGCATTACAATCTATCCGTAAGGACAAAATTAAAGCTCTTGTAATCGTTCCATTATATCCACAATTTTCTATTTCAACATCGGGAAGTTCTCTCCGGGTATTACAGGAGGAATTCGCTAAGGAAGCAACATCCTATGGAGATATGGTCCACACGGTAGTACCTAGCTGGTACGACCGTCCCGGGTATGTGAAAGCCGTGAGCAACTTAATCCAATTGGAGTTAGATAGTTTTACCGATATACAAATTGATCAAGCAAAGGAGGATGTTCCCAATTTAACTCCATTGCATATTCTCTTTTCGGCACATGGTGTACCAAAATCATATATAGAGGCCGGTGATCCGTACCAGCAACAAATGGAAAAATGTGTTGCTGGTATTACGAAGAAACTATACGAAACGAACAGTCCAAAAGATGTCACAATCCATTTAAGTTATCAATCACGAGTTGGTCCTATCGAATGGCTCCGTCCGGTATGTATTCCACAAAATTTCTCGGTCGTTCTTTCGTTGTCTTTGTCTTTGTCATCAAGTTTTGTTTTGTCTTGTCTTGTTTTTGCATCTATCTTTTTAACGTCATTTCTATTTTCGTTGATTTTTTATTTTCGTGATGATTTATTTTTAAAGTATACGGACGATGTTCTACCCGAGCTTGGAGAAAGTGGAGTACAGAATTTAGTTGTTGTCCCCATCAGCTTCGTATCTGAACACATAGAGACATTGGAAGAAATCGATATTGAATACCGCGAACTTGCCGAGGAATCTGGAGTTAAAAATTGGAGAAGATGCCCAGCACCCAATACCGATCCTACCTTCATCGCAGACATGGCAGATATGGTGTACGAGGCATTAATGGCACCTGCACAAACGGTTACAGAAACATGTATTGCGAATAATATTGAAGGGTTGGACTTGGAGGCATTGGACGATTCTGTAGCATTCGAATCGATGCTACCGCCGGGACGGGTGAGTTGATCAGTACATGAACATGACCAGCACACAAAAACAAGCGATGACCGTCTCTCTACTATACAGCATGGAAGTACATAGTCCTAATAATAGTACGATTCGTAGGATATGCCCAATACGCTATAGTGGAGATTATTACTTTACTGCATTAATTTTTAAATCGGCACCAACTGTCTTTTTTGATAGCTTTTGTTCTATTCTAAATTCAGTAGGAGATACCATTTCATCGCCAAGACTCCACATCCCAATTCTTTTCTTTCCTGCGCGATTACTCGTTTTGTTTTTGAAAACATCCAAATAATTATCTGCATAAACTTTACTCCGCTCCACGTTGTATATTTAGTGTAGCTTATCCTTTTTTGATGAGTTCGACTTTCCCAATCGCTCTCACATTACTTCCAAAATCTAAAATCGATGTTAGTTGTTCAACGTATACGGTTTATATATATTACTGAATATATTAGCAACCAGCCGCACTGCGCGACAGTCTATAGAGATCGATATATATATTTACTAGTATTTGAAAACTGTTACAATATTATTATCACACGGTTGTTATTTTCTATTATTTATTATTTTTTCCATTGCTCTAACGCATCAGCTCGTACCTTCAGTTTATTCGCTCTTGACTGTAAACGAGATACCATGGTCGCGATTTGTCTGGATTCACCAAGAAGTTGGACTTCTTTCTTTCTAAGCATGATCACTTCTTGCTCTGTAATATATTCGACTTCTATAGCTCCTTTCAACAGTTCTGTTTTTCGACGAAGAGCATTTCGTACTCGTTCCTGTTTCCTAGATAGCGTCGTTGATACACGATCCATTTCTTGGGCACGCTTGCGTACCTCTTGTTCGACCCCACGTAAGGTACTCAAGACCTTAACCACATCAGACTTTGCTTCGATTACCATTTTCTGTGCGGTATCAAGAATCTTCCGTGCCTCGATCTCTTCCTTCTTCTTTTCTGATAAATTTTCTTTTGCCTCCTCATGTTTTATCAGCCACTCGTTCCATTCATGGTCAACTTCCGTGTAAGATTCTAATTTCTTAGTGAATTGTGTCTCGGTATTTCGTAATGATTGGATTTCTTTTATAATTACAGCCGTCTTTATTGATCGGTTCATAAAGGAAACATTATCGTCACTATTTAACCTTTCAAGGACTTCTTCTGCTTCATTACTAGATAGAGCAAATTCCGTAGATTGTAGGGTGGCAAATAGGCGTCTTTCCTTCACCGAATCCAATTCTTCAAACACATGCTTTGCCTTTTCTTCCTCATTTTTTGCTCTGCTCAATTGATAAATAATATTATTGGTTCGTAATTTGTCCATTCCATAAATTTCCATCGAATATGACGCATAATTGAGGATGAAGATTTTGTAGATCAGATACAAGGAACGAATAGAAAAAATAAACCATCGAATGATATGCGGTTAGGTTATTACGAAAACAAATTTCAGATAATATTCAGGACAAAATTATTTTACGGTATCGTCCGGGCGTGAATAAATTTCGTTACTCTTTTAGATAACTTACTGCTCATGAAGTTCAGATGATTTTTCATTTAACTCCAAGGTATCTACATCCCTACCGGCTTGTCTTCCTGCCTCTATAGCAGAGATGAAAGTATCAGTCAGAGTCGTCTCAGTTGTTTTATCTTGCTTTAATCCATTACTGACAACTTGATCGTCAACAACTTGGTCGTAAACCATTTCAGAAATCCCATCATTATCAATGTTATTTATCATAGTACTATTGTTGTTATCGTTATTTATATCGATATTAGTGTTGTTGCTTGTACCATCCTCACTTTCTATTTCTAATGACGACGACGATGATGATGATGATGATGTCGACGATGATGATGTCGACGTCGATGATGACGACGAAAATCCAGTTGCTATTGCTTGTCCAACAGCTGTTGTTCTTCTTAAGAAATTTAATGCGATCGGAACCGCCTGGTCGAGACGTTCATTTGTTAAGCGTTGCGCTTTTTCACCCCATTCCTTAGCCTTCAACTCTCGATCGTATTTTCTTCGTGATTGTGGATTTCCAAGTGTTCTCCAAGCTTCGGCAATTTGCTGAAAGTCAACCACATCCTCCTTGTCGTCTATTCCTCCTTCTCCTTCACCTTCTTTTGTTTTCTCTTTTGAAATTTGTGCGTCAGGATGAGATATCCTTGCCAACGCAATGTATTGGCTCTTGATTTCACTTCGGGTGTCGGTTGGTGAAGTTCTTAAGATTTCGTACAGTGTTAATTCTTTTTCCTCGTCCTCCTCGCTATTGATTTTTCTATTACCACCGGATACTTCTTTTTGTGGTTCCCGCTGGTAGGAAGATTGCAATCGTATTGAATCATTATTTATGGTAATTCCATTCTTCCCGATATTGCTATTGCTATTGCTATTGCTATTATTATTGTTATTGTTGTATCGAAAACTCCTCCGTGTTGCGATATTGGATTTGTCTTCAGGAAACCTCGACGATATAAGTCCATGTTGTGTGATTAAAAAAGAATGAGCAGGACATATAGTTGAAAAGGAAACCAAGACGACAAATAAGTATAGGGTTGCGATCATCATGTTCATTTGTTGTTGTACCATTTGGAATTTGTGTGTTAGCAGATGTACTTTTTTTCAACATTTCCTGCCGCTTTGGTTCTTAGGATTTTCTACTCATAAAACTTCAAACTTTATTTTGCGGCCAGCATGATTTTCGAAATCTTGAGAGCGAGCCGCTTTATTTTTTCTGCGTTGGTAAATCACGATTTTAGCACGCGTAGCCAATAATTAAAACATAAAACTTAAACTGTTTTTGCGACTCGTCTGTCCTTCGCCTACTTCTCTGTCTACGCACCGGTAGTTTTTTCACTAAAAAAAAAGCAGCAGTAAAGAGAAGCAAAGTTTTATGATTTTCATCAACATTACTTCATATGAGAAAATTTACACAAGAACACAATTACAAGAGAGGCATACAGTATCAAGGTATAAATTGGCAAGGAAAGACCCGATTTTTCCAAATCTACGACAGTGGTCCAGTATATAGAGGAAGAAGAAATGATTGATACCCTGTAGCAGACGTGAGATATGTTCATTTTGACAACCGTTGTCGACCGCATTCGAGTGCCAGCTCATAAGCTGCAGGTCAACACATTAACAGCTTTACACAATGAGATTGATTTAAAGTATCCCAATCGTGTGTTGATGAATTTTGGTTTGGTAATTTGTCGATATGGTGACTGCCTTAAAATTACCAATGGTGCGTGTGTACCAGGAGATGGTGGCTCGCACCATGAGTGCCTTTTTCGATTAGTTGTCTTTCGACCATTTGTTGAAGAAGTTTGTGTTGGGAAAATTGTTAAGTCTACTCCGGAGGGCATCCAAGTCAGCCTAGGTGGATTTTATCATGATATTTTCATTCCCGCATATTGGATGTTACGGCCCAGTCGATACAATGATAAGCTTGGACTGTGGGTATGGTCGCCAGATTACGGTAACGGCGACGAAGATGAAGATGATGATGGTGATGGTGATAATGCCGATAATGCCGATACAGATGAAAAGTTGGAAAAAGCGGATGGTACTTCTGTAGTGAAGTTAGAAGAGGGTACAGACCCTAACACCAACGAAGATGCACCGACAACTGGTGTTAAAGAAGAAGAAGGGGGAGATGATGGTGATGGTGATCCTACTAACAAAGAGGTGAAGGGAGAACAACCAATAGAAGAAGAGGAGGAAGGTGGTGAACATTTCGAAATGGAACTTGGAGCTGAGATTCGATTCAAAATTAAATCAATACATTTCACCCAAGTGACGGAAACTGCTAAGGGTGTCCAGGCTACAACTACAACCACCGCACACTCTCATGAAGTGCCAACCAATAACAATAAGGAACAAGAGGAAGGAGGAAAATCTCCAGACCAACCACGATCTATCCGAAAAAGGAGTCTATCAGTTGAAGTCAGCGATATGTCAAATCTACCAGCCAGTATGAATATTGTTGCATCTATATGTGAAGATGGACTAGGTTTAACGAGCTGGTGGACTTCTGAGGAAGAAGAGGGGGAAGATGAATAGTATTTATGTATTGAGAGAAGTTAAAACACAAAAGCGTAGAAGCCAAACGCACCAAATAGACGATAGCGAGCATCCCCCGTGACAAGAATTAGGTTCACCATCAAAAAGCTTACTATGGCTCTCGAGAAACCAGTGAGGCGACGCTTACCGCAAAAATGATAGGTAAAACGAAGATTTTTTAAGATCCATCTCGCTGCTAGCTAGCTACAGTATCTATCTTGTAGAGGTCCTACTTCACTAACTACAGTAGATCTAGAAAATCAATGTAAAAATATATTATACTTTTCTAGGCACTATTTATGACACTAAATTGAATACATATTGATTTGAACCGGTGGGTGGTGTTATGTTATATCTAGTATGTGTAGAGAATATTAGTATACGTATTTACTGCAATAGATAGAGATATGCATTTTGAGGAGATTCTTCGGTTCAAATAATAGGTGCTCGTTAGGCGCAACGGACAGACTGTTTGAAAATTCAAAAATGTTTTTTTTTTGAAGAAGATTTTACGATTCGAAAGAGACTTAATAACTTAACTACAGTACCGTAAGTTATAGTTGACGGATTCGAAAGAGTTGCGAGTATTGTATAAGAGACGGTGATATAGATAGAGACAGAGATAAGCAAAGATTAAAATGGATTTACTTGGAGACCTAGGAGACACAGACCAATTGACCTCGAGTAAGTCTTTGAACATTATTCGACTACGTATATCAAATTCACAATTTACTTGTACCGATTTACTAATACTGTAATGATATGTGTGTGTGTGTGTGTGTGTGGCTTTTTGACGATATAATTTGAATTTCCCTCATAAATAGCCCGAGCTGAGAATGAAATATTGAAGGAGCGGTTGAATGTGTTGCAAAAGAAATATAACATTTTGGCTATTGAGAATGAATCCTTAAAGGCGGAAGTTGAAATTTATCGCAGTGAGGCTGCTACAAGCCAATCTTCTTCATCTACCAATTCAGCGTTGGACAAAGCAGGAACAGATACCAATCAACAATTAGAAATGGACCATTTTATAAAATCAGGAGATGGCACATACGCAAAATCGAAGTCTATCGAACTGAATAATTGTCATGGACCGGCTAATGTACTTTGCTGTTCCTTATCAAATGATGATTCTGTTTTGGCAACCGGTGGAGCCGATCGAAATATTTCCCTTGCACTGTGGGGAAATGCATTTGAACAGGAAACGACAGCAGAACAAGTTGTCGAATCTTCATTACGTTTGAACTGTGATGCTCCTGTCATCGCTATTGATTTTTCTCGAAAAGGGCACAATACAAATTTTGTTGCTGCTAGTTGTATGGTGCGTAAATATTTGATTTGTGGCTGAGGATGGAACAAAATAGAGAGTACGACGGAAGTGACGGTCGTCGTCATTTGTAAATCTAATCTTTTATGTTTGTTTTTATCTTTCTTCATCTTCTATTCAAGGATGGTTCGGTGCATGTGATATACCACGAAAAATCTGGTAGAACACTCAATGCTCACGAAGTAGCGAAGGGAACAATCAAACATGGTAAATACGTTCGATCTTTGGCATGGTCGCCGTCAGAAAATATTCTGGCAACAGGGTCTGCAGATGGTTGTGTTCAGATCCATAAAGTTGTTTGGAATCTTATTGATCCTACTGATATCGTATTAGAAAAGATACAAAATCTTCAACTATCTGGGCCTATAGAATCTCTTTGTTTTCGAGAGGACCAGTTATGTTGTTATGCTCGTGGGTCTCCAAGTTTACAATGCTTTGATCTTCAGGACAATTTCGCACAACAAAAAATCAACTTGAATAAAGGTCCTGGAAATGCTGGATTTGACGATCACGTTTCCTTTGCAGTAATGGATATGTCTCCCTACGGGAAAGACTATATGGCTCTTGCAACGGATACTTCACGGAATATCATCATGGATTGGAAAACTGGTCACCATGTTCGTAATCTTTACGGTCATAAGAATGATAGTTATAGCCAACCAAGACTAGCTTGGTCAAATAATGGTCAGTATATCTACGGGAACAGTCAAACCGAAAATGTGGTTTGTGTTTGGGATGTAGCCAGTTCATCAATCGTAGATCGCCTTGAAAGTCATTCAAATACTATCAGGGATATGCACTCAAGCAAGTTAACAGACACATTAGTGACGACATCATTTGATAAGAAAACTCAATTCTGGCTATCATCGACTGACTGATTAGAGATAGATAGAAGCAATAATCAATAAGGAATAAATCAATCTACTACTAATTATGACTCTGTTTCTTTGTTTCTATTTCAACTTTATCATACATTGAAGTAGTTGAAATAGATATTATTAAGAAGAGTATGCTCGCGGGCGCTAGAAAAATCAGAAGGAAAACACCTAGGAAGTTTGTGAGAGAAGAAAGGAAAAAACTTAACCACACCTACTTGCACGTTATAGGCGGAACATAAAGTACATGCTAAGGAGAAGAAAACCAACAAAAGACGAATGAAGTGAAAAAATGCTACTATCTCTTGGAAAAGTTAACTATATCTTATGATAAATCAGCTATAGAGCAGCCAGAAAAGGTGCTCCATAATACCTAACAACACAAAAAAAACATCCCCTGAAAGAACTACACACCATCATAATATAGATATGTTGCAAAATGATAGATGCTTGAGAAGTTGATCTTCAGAGCATTTTTTAATCCAATGAAAGGCAGTTGCACATTACATTCTAAATAGTTTTTAATGAGATGAAATCCTATCCTGGATAAGTAGTGATTGGCAATTTCTAAAACCATACCTGATTGTGTACCTTGTAACTACTGTATCTCTGAAGAGACAAGGTATCCATAGCAGGGACATATGGCATTGTACAACAAGCATTTTTCAACTCAGTGCTTTCTTTCACTGGCGGTCTGTACTTCGAACAATTTTTATCTTATCTTAATATTTCAACCACTGGATTGCCCGCGAAAAGATTCATTAAAAAAATCGCGAAGAATGAAGTTTGAGAAAAAAGAGGACGATAATGAAAGAATAACGTGAACTACAATATTATCTTATCACATCATCATCGTCGACAGAGAGAAAGAGAGTGAGCAAAAGTCGAACAAATCAAAAATGACGGTAAACGACGACGAGAATGTTGTGACCGCTACTTCTACTGATGTTGCCGCTGATACAGCAAGTACAATTGAAAAGAGTACTACGGAAAACAACAGCAACAAACAGAAGAAACAGTCGAACATTAATAGCAGCGACTCGATGAAAAAAAGTAAGAAGAAGAAAAAGAACAAAAAGAAAAAGACGGCGAATAATGATGAAGAAGATAGAGAAGGAGAAGAGCCGTCATCAAAAATAATAAAAGTGATAGAAGATAACGAAAACGTATCATTGGGAGAAGGAGGATCATCATCAACAAGCAATGAAAAGAAAAAAACGACGATAGGTGATAATAAAGTTGAAGAGGATAATGACGACGACGACGACGACGACGACGACGAATTGTTAGCTGCAGCTGCTATGTGGGCTGGAGATGAAGATGGAGATAGTACAAGCAATATGCAATCATCTAATGAAAAAGACAACAGAAAAAATGATAGTTCGACTAATCTAAAAACAACAGAAACAACACTACCAGCACCACCTGTCCAAAGAAAACAGGTTTATTCACTACACATAACACAGTTACCATACGATTCAACTGAATTTGATCTTCGGAAGTTATTTGCTGAGCATGGATGTTCTATAACATCGATTCGTTTAGTATATGACCGTGACATGGAGGGACATAAAACTGTTTTTCGTGGTGTTGCATTTATTGATATGTACGATTCTAATTCGTATGAGGTTGCATTGAAATTACATCACAGAACATCCATTCGTGGACGGAAATTAAATGTCCGACCATGTCGATCGAAAGAAGAATTAGCAGAAATTGTTGAACGTACAAAACAACTCGTTGCAGAAAAAATCCATCATCAGCGTATGTTAGAAAGAGGAGGAGGAGATGATGGAGGTGAATCGTCATCAAACAAAAATGATAAGAAGACTGGGAATAATAATAAGAATAAGAGGAAAGACGATGATAGAAAAGGTCATCGTGCGAAGGAAGAAGGAGGAAACATCAAATTAGATGCTGACGGTAAGCCTATCAAGCTCACCAAGAAAGAAAGGAATAAACGTGCCGCTATTATTATGATGAGAAAACGTCAGAAGAGATAATAATAAACAAATAGATGTATTTCCTAATATAATATATAAGCAATTATTTATCTTATCGACTGCTAACATGGCAAAACTATCGCTACTTGTACCCGCAACAAACATGATATTGTCATAAGATCAGTGTCGTACCGTATTCGTTCGTCTTCGGAACCCCCCATCCCATCAAAAACGATTTTTCTTCTTTTCTTTACATACGGAAGAACAATATATCAATATGATAAGTTGAAACGTCAAAATCATTATCATTCATCTCATCATCGTAGTTTATTATTATTTTTAAGCCTTCCTTTTGGTACCCTTCTTGGTACCAGCAGCAGATGCTGGTGCTGTTTTATGACAATTCGTAACGAATGATTTTAATTCTTGAAATAATGCTGCTGGTATTTTGTCTACATTCAATTCTGCCTCATCTTCACCCATATTCTTTGTTATAGCAGCAGGACATTTATGATCAACCTCAACAATTAATTTACCTAAATCTTCTTTTGAAATTTGATATAAACCCCGAGCGAATGATCGTTTCTCATCAAGTGTAACAATACCAGTATTATTGTTACTACCACCACCGGCACCACCACTGGAATCTCCTCCTCCACCAACTACCGGCGGACGAATATCTAATTGAAAATCTTTCACTATTTTCGAATATTTTTCTTCAAACTTTTTACCCAAGTTTTTAGCTAAAAGAAAAAAATCTGACCCGTCCTGATTGTATGTCATACAGTTCGCCCATACCAAACGAATGTCATCTGCATTGAGAAGAAAAAATGTTTTTGGATTGGGGAAAAGAGAAAAATGTTAACACAATATTCTTTTGTTAAACGTCGCCGCCAATTAAAATAAAAACCCAATCATAAGAAGAATCAATCCTATCATAATAATTATTCAATTTATCATGTTCTACAACTAACTTACCCGCAGCATCAGGAATAGATTTATATTTACGTGCACTGATATTTCTTTTGACCGATCCCAAATCCATAGGCTTTTTAATAAGGGTAGGATAGTCAAATAATCCCATTCCTTTCCAATCGACAGGTACTCGAAATGGTTCTATACGTATGTGTATAAGTATAAATAAATAAGTGGATAGAAAATGGCAATACATTTTCCGGTTTGAAACAAGTTAGTTAGATTCAAGGGAAAAGAAAAAACGAAAAAAGTCGTGAGTAACTTAAAAACCATAGGAATGAATAGAATATTCTTGAGATAATAATAGTAATATTGCCTCTTTTCCTTCTCTTCCGTCAATACTTTCGTGGTCCAACCAACAACTAAAATTTCATTCTAACAATCAAGGCGATTACGATGATTTTGAAGAGAGTAAAATTTGCAATATTATTTGTTGACAAGGATAAAAATCATGTCGTAACGCAATGAAAATGAAACCAATGGCATGACGAAAGATCAGAGATGCAACGCTGCACCGTACAGCAATTACTGCATTGATTTTTTTGTTACGTACCAGTATCCGACCGTGAAATCATATTCTGTAAGATTTTAGACATGGCTGTCCATTGCGCATCCGTCGGAGCTGTCATTATTACTATTGCGTATTGTTATTGAATTGGAATGATGGTAGTGCTAAGAATAAGGCGATGCTTGATAGATGGTACTAGTATTTCTTGTATAATATTAGACTATTATTATCGAAATAGGAGGGTATTTATTAGAAGTGAATTGGCATTGTAATTGATCATTGTCTATTATTTCTATTGTTTTATTGTATTTTTGCAATGCGCAACTGTTTTGGGGTCGTTCGGTTTTCGGGGTCACCGATTGTTATTTGGAATCTCGAATCTCTAACCCTAAATAATCAATATTCTCCCCTTAACGACGTCATCTCCATGTTTCGTTCCGAAACTCCTGCGATATCACGGCATCACAAAATTCATTCACTCCAATGATTTTAAATTAATGGTTGTTTGTCTTTTGTCTGCTAGGAATAGCTATTTTGTAACGTTAGTAAGTTCTTGTTCATTGAAAAAGGAAACAAGTGTAGCTACTTTGTAACGTTAGTAAGAAGTTTGTTCATAGAAGAAGGAAACAAGTGCAGCTACTATCAGAGAAGCAAGTTATTTCTTGACGGTTCAAAAATGATACAAGCAATGCGTCTTTGGTCATACGCAATCAGTTTCCTCCTTTGCTATTGGAGTTATCAGAAGAATGCGACCGACGCTTTCGTTCAGAGTCCACGTGAACGACCGTCATCGGTAGTAGTACTCCTCCGTGATACTACCAAAGATGAAAGTGTGGATAGAGAAAAGGCATTAAGGATGGAAATTGTTGAAAGAAACTCTAAGGTTGAAGACGAAGGACAATACGCTATTCTGGACGGTACAGGGATGAACACTGAAACACAAGCAGCAGTAGTAGTAGAGAAGGAAACATCATCAGATTCGTCGTCGTCGTCGTCGTCGTCCACTATATTATCATCGACGGAAGAAGGTGGGATGTCGATTGAGAGAGAAAAACTAGAGCGTCTTATAAAAAAACGTCCATATGCACTTTTCTTAGCGGAAAAGGTAGCCGAAATTGTAGAAGATACCGTCGAAGGTTTATTTAAAAGTAAAAGTAACAACGATAACGAAGCAGCTAGTAGTAGCAGTAGTCCTTCGGATGGACAACGAGAAAAAGTCGTCGTTCTCGGAACAGGGTGGGGCGCTGCCGCATTCTTGAAGGGTATCGATACACGATTGTATGACGTGACAATCATTTCTCCTCGTAATTACTTCGTCTTTACACCAATGCTTGCAGGTGCCAGTGTCGGTACTGTAGATTATAGATCTATTACTGAACCAATTCGAGAGGTAAGAATTATTATTCATACGTCGTGTAGCTAGCATAGAATGCTAATGTTTTCGAAGTTGATGGTATTGCTTGTGTACTCACAAATTCGACGAGCAATATAGTGTGATTAGATACGAGACCTGTTGACAACTGACTCTTAAAGAACAACCAAATTCATTCTCTGTCGTTGTTTGTCCACAACATTTGTACACATATCAATTAGATCAATCGTGATGCTAGGTTTCTTGAGTCGTTAGCCACTGATGTCGACGAAGTTGGTAAAACTTTGACATGCGAATCGGTCGTTTGTGATGGAAATTCATGTGAAATCAACGAATTTTCTATCCCATACGATCGACTCGTTGTCACGATAGGGGCACAAACGAATACATTTGGTATACCTGGAGTTCGAGAACACTGCAATTTCTTGAAACAAATAGAGGATGCTAGACGGATTCGAACTGCAATCGTTAATTGCTTTGAACGTGCTAATTTGCCCGGACTTTCGGATGAGGAACGTATCAATATCCTAACTTTCGCTGTTATTGGAGCCGGCCCAACAGGGATTGAGTTTGCAGCTGAACTTCGTGATTTCGTGGAAGAAGATGGTCCTAAATACTACCCGACTTTGTTGAAATATGTCCGGATAAAGGTTATCGAGGCTTCGTCGACGATCCTAGCTCCGTTCGACAAGTCTTTGCAAGAAGAGGCAATTACGCAAATGAATCGAAATGTTGAATTTAAGGATATAAGTATTTATAGACTTCTCCCGGAACGTTTCAAACTGGTTGAGCTACTTTTGGATAGCTCCGTGAAGGAAGTAACAGCCAAGACAATATTGTTGAATGACGGCAATACTATTAACTACGGACTTTCTGTTTGGGCTGCAGGGAACGGTCCACTTCCCCTCACTCTACAAATTGTTGATAAATTGGGCGAGGAGCAATCTTCAGAACAGAATGTAGCACGTGGTCGGATCGTTACCGACGCCTGGATGCGAGCAAAGGGTTCCAATGGTAGTATTCTAGCCTTTGGGGATTGTTCTTGTACGACGGAAGGTCCAGATGGACCTCTTCCAGCAACGGTAAGCTCGACTAAAACCCCGATATCATAGGATCTAGTATTGCATTTTCACGATTATCGGCATCAATTTATGCTTTCGTTTTTTTCTTTCTCTCACAACTCGTCCATCTCGCTCATTTTTAGGGTCAAGTCGCAGCTCAACAGGGAGAATATCTAGCGAAGTTAATGAACAAAGGGTACGACCTGAGCCCGACAATAAATACCAATGGAGGTATTGTGACGTTGCCACCAACTCCTAAACCAGAATACCAATCAACTGTATCAGAATCGATTGCCAACTTTTCGACTCGAACGGGTGAATACGCTAAGCCATTTCAATTTCTGAACCTAGGGATTCTAGCGTATACGGGCGGTGGTTCTGCTCTTGCACAAGTTCCAACCGGCCCAAATGCTGAACCTATCAAAGGGACAGGAAAAATTGGAAATGCGCTCTGGAAGAGCGTTTACATCAGCAAGCAAGTATCATGGAGAAATAGATTTATGGTTGTCAACGACTGGGTTCGTAGACAAATCTTTGGCCGCGACATCACTAGATTATAGTGAAACTGCTATGCTGATTTTATTATAAAAAGTAAATAATAGCTATATTTCCATTCGTTTATAAGATCGTTCTCGAGTACATTATTAATGTTTCGCTAGCTAATAGTAGGGATTGCCACGTTTTTGGTGCGGTTTTCATATAAAGTTTGTATTATTGTAAGTTGCTTCTTTATTTTCGATGTTTTAATTATCTATACTTGTGTTCAAAGGATGGACGGAGAGTTATGTATTAATTTTTGCTATGAAATTACAATGATCATCATCTTGTAAATTGACGTATTCTTTGGACGACACGAAAATATACTTGAAGTCAAAAGCAATTCACTACATTGTTTATGAGAACTACTTTTTCATCTTTGGATTCAAACACCAAAGATTGTATCTGACCAAATCTTGAAGATTTTCTTGCTTTCTTCACCCATGGCTGCTAAGGGATCAACGTGTAACCCAATGTCCTGAAAAAATGTTATATCTGCCTTTGCTTCTTTCAAAGCGTCCGCAATTTCCTTCCCATCATCATGTAACGGATCGGCCCGATTTACCCGAATAATAATTTTAGGTGCATTATTCTCGTCATTTAGACTTTCGGGAAGATCTAAATTAGGACAGACAAGTCGTTGAACAGCTTTCGAGGGATTCTTGGTCTTCCACTTGTTCCACGACAAGTAATTAGAATCCTTTCTCAACACTTCTTCTAATGTTGGCTTTTGTTCCTGACTATCTTCGCTTAATTCTGGAGGTGCTTCCAAGTCAAGATAAGCTCTGAAGCACCAGCGTAACCATGTCATGGGAGGGAAGGTATTCTGATTCATGTAACAGCTCATAGTATCGACCGCAGGATTAAGAAAGGGACATTGCGATTGAATGGACAAGATTCTACCGGGATACTTTCGAAAACTTTCCAAACCAGTTATTAAAGATAGATTAGCTCCAGCAGAAGCACCTGTTATGTGAACTTTACGTGTGCTGTTGGTTCCCGAGAGAAGGTAATCAATGACAGACAGACCGTCCATAACCGCAATCGGGAATGGATTTTCGGGAGAAAGCGCGTAGTCCACAGAGATAGTGATCAAATCGTTCTTCTGTTCAGCCATTTGAACGAGTGTGGCCACATCGATATTCAACAAAAAATCGTGCATTCCACCAATGACAAAACCACCTCCATGAAAGTGTACAAGAACAGGGACATCTGGGGCGAAGTTCCTTAGATCAATCTTTTCGAATTCAACCTCTACGCATCCGGAACTATTTTTTCCTAATTCAACGACTTCTTCGGTAGCCAATAAGGTTGACGGAAATCGCACAAGTATCTTAACCTCTTCCCGAGCATGTAAGGCTTCTGGAAGAATAATATCCTGTTCGTCAGCAATAATGTTCCATTCCTTAAGAATATTCTTTCGAAAAGGAATTGAGCCAATCGATTCAGCTATTATTGGACAACCATTAGTTGCCTTCGACCATCCTTTGATAGACATTCCCTCTAGTCTAGTATCCATATCACGCATCGCCTTTCGTGCCTTATCCGTATACGTTTCGGCCTCCGGAGAACCAATTTCCGTCTGACCCATTTGATAAAAAGGGAGCATGAGACCACCTACAGACGACATAATTTTTTGTGCCAACGTCAAGAACGGATGCCATATAACGCTGTAAGGCGTTGGAATGGATGTGGTTGTTGTCGATGTCATCTTCTCTCTGCTCTCTACTGTCTGCTATCTGCCTTCCACGTGAATTTTTAAAGACTTGCTAGCTAGCCAGAAGTTGCTTCACAATGCTTCTTCGATTGTTAAAAAAAATGATTGTAAACAAGTACTTCGTAGATATATTAATATTATGCAATGTTCGCATTAGATTGAAGATTGAAGATCGAGGCAGCGAGGCAGCGCCGCCTGTACCATGCATTCTTTATTCTCTTTTTTCATCGTCATCGTCGTTGCCATCATCTT
Organism: Fragilariopsis cylindrus CCMP1102; assembly: GCA_900095095.1. Lineage (NCBI taxonomy): Eukaryota > Bacillariophyta > Bacillariophyceae > Bacillariales > Bacillariaceae > Fragilariopsis > Fragilariopsis cylindrus. The sequence continues at coordinate 266,728 of FMBT01000300.1, forward strand.
CAATCTGTGGCCTTCCGTTAGTTCCCTTGTTTTAACGCGCAAAACCTCGTGCTTTTTTTTAAAACTAACGGAAGGTCTGCCTAAGTGGACTCACTCGACTCAGTCCTCGCTCCTCGCACTATAAAAAAAAGAACGACACATACTTTCAACTTGGACGCGATAGAGTACGGTACTGTAGGCTACCGTACTTCGAAGTACTCTACCCTCTTCTACTTGATTACTGAAGCACATTTCTCCATTTTCGTAACTGGATTTAGCGATTCGTGCGAATCAATCGATAGATTGAAGATAGTTCAATAATCTACTAGTCGTACCATTATTAGAAAAGAAATAGAGATACTTCGTTTGAGCTAGCTACTAAATAGAAAAAATGATTTTATCTGTAAAAAATTATACAATAAAAAAATGTATTATTATTTTATTATTCATTATAAAGGCACGTTGCGTTGTATATCTATCTACTACGTTTAGCTATAGCTAGAACCTAGAGCGTCTCGTCGATCCATCGGTTGATTTGGTCGAGGGCTATCATCATCACTGTCGACGACGACGACGACGACGATGACGATGACGATGACGATGACGATGACGATGACGATTCTGCTTCGTCTATTATTTTGTTATTGACGTCGTGGTCGTTTTTATTTTTATTTTTCTTCTTCTTCTTCTTCTTTTCGTTAGTGGTGGTGGTGGTGGTGGTCGCCAGATCGATGATTTCAACCATACCATATGGACCATTTGGATTACTGTGACGGGTTGCAACAAACCTTGATGCACGATTCCATACTTTATTGTTTGGTACCGTCAGGACGACCATCATCGGTACAGAATTCGATTCGATTAATAATTTCTTGGAACGAAATCTATCTTGGTCTGGATCATGCTCGTTATCGTGAAGAATCCTAGAACGCAGCAACGCTATCGTATCGTCGTCGTCGTCGTCGTCGTCGTCGCCATCATTATTATTATCACGTGGGTTATCATTAATAAGTATCGGATCGATCATTATCAAGCCTTGGAGTGAACAACTTTCAAGGTAATACTGAGCACATAGGGATGCCACAGGACCTCGTGCGATGAGAACAGCATCATTAATTGTTGGAAGCTCAGAATGTTTTAAGGATTTCAATAGTTCATCAAACAATAACAACACAGGTTCATCTTCACCATCATCACCATTACAATCAAGACGATTTTGTTGTTGTCGTCGTCGTCGCCGATCGATTGAAATTGACCCAAAAGACATTCCATACTTCCGTGGAATTTTCGACCGAAAGGTTTCCATCCACGAAATACATAATGTGTCATCCTCATCCGCGCTGTTGTTGTTATTGTTATCGTTACCTTTACGAGACATGGAATATTCGCTGTCCTCCATCAATATCACTGTAAATGGTTTTTCTAAAATGGTGGAACCGATAGGGGTTTCATTAATCGACGAAAACGACAGCAATGGGTTCATGATTTTATTACTGTCATCGTTTCTATTATAAATATCGCTTCTTTCATCTTCGTTATTTTTCTCGTCAAGATTATTATTATCATTATTTGAATGCACATTCAACGATCGTCGTCGTTCATGAAGAAAAGATGAGCCGAATTGCTGTGATGGGAATAACGATTTTTTAGATATCGAGCCGAATTGACGATAATTATTATAATAATGGTAATAGTGACACCGGCACGATGAAGGACCTACAGGCAAGGGGAACCGGATTTTGATTCCAAGTCGCATCATCATCATCATCATCATCATCGACATCAATTTATTTTGTATTATTATTATTATTATTATGTATTTTTATTTTGGCATCCAGAGTAAATTATTCATGTATCACGCATGTGACAAGCTAGCCATCAATCTACATATAGAAACAGGGTATTATTTGCACATTCAATTCTAAAGCATTATATGCCGTAAGAGCTCCATTGTTGATAGAGATCGAGAAAGTTATGCTGTTATATTATTCAATCGATCTCTTGAATGTGTTCGCTTTGAATTTCGTAAACAATCTTTTGATTGATTTCCTTGCCTTCACCAATAAAAGAACGAGTAAAAATTGATACGAAAATTTGGGGTAAGCAATCATTCGATCATCTCCCCCAAAATGTAGTTGTATGTTTCATCTACGGTACGGAAACGCCTGCTACAGTACTCAGTACAGTAGGTACTAGGCTACTGTATAAACCCTTGCCAATCCTTATCATCTATCATCTCAAGTATAACAACAAATCAATGTCAATTGCACCAGCCCTCTAGCAAAAGAAATAATTAACTATAGCACTATACTAATTAATTGAAAGTATTGACGATGGATGAAGAACTGATTTTAATATTATTCTTAGTTGCATGGGAAGAATGATGATGTATACTCTGACTGCAGTCCTGTGTCTGAAAATGCTGCAGTTGCTTTGTCTGAGAGCAATGGCTTGGTGTTCAGACTAAGCTCCTCCCTATGTCTATTTCCAAATGAAGCAGATGTTAAATAAAGACAAACATAGGCAGTTCAATCATATGAATTTGAAGACAAAAAATATATAGCACATACCATTTAGGATCAATTTTGACAGCACTTCGCATATGATAGACAACATATCATATAAATGATTAGTATGATATGGAAGAATTAATTAACATACATTAAACTTTTTCTATTAATAAGAAATGAAATTAGAGCTGTCATTAAGGCCTATTAATAGTGGCTGTAGCAGCAGGATGTGTGTTGTTGATGATGATTATGTTGCCGTCGCCACCTTTGTAATTTAATTTTTTAATATGGCTTCCCCTTTTCCTATGAAAGGATATGAATAATATCATATCCTATTTATATTTTAATAGTTTTTCTTCGTAGTAGTACTTTATGCTTCAACAATTTATACAGTAATTGAGTTGGTGATGTAATTTCGTTCACTTGTATAATTCTTTGCCCCCATGATCGGTTCTTTAATATATTGCAATCGTTTAGCCCATATTCCCGCCCATACCGCCGTTACCGCCTCCCATATTTCCCCCACCCATACCAGTGCCATTTCCACCTCCCATATTATTTCCACCGCCACCACCCATCTCCATCCAACGGTGCCTTTGGATCATTATGGCTCTTTGAACAGCTTGCATGTCTTGGACGTTTTGCATTCCACCCATGCCACCACCACCACCACCTTGTTGACCAAAAGGAGTTGACATACCCATCGAGGATGCGAAGTCTCCTGCTCCTGCTCCTCCTCCTCCTCCCAGCCTTGACATCGGATCCGCATTTGCTGATTGACGGGCTATCATCATTTCAGCCAATAGGCGTTGTTGGTGTTGATGTGTGATAGTTTCGCGGATGTCTTGTGTCAATGCATCCGGTGCACCTTCGTCCCCCTCGTAGTGTTTTTCATCGGTTCTACTATCTGCCTCATCTTTCTTACCACCCATATTGAGCATATTTTCAGCAGTCTTTCTCTGCTGGTACTCGGCCATAACTACCTTGTGTCGTTTCCTATCTTCTTCGGCTAAACCTTCGAAATGAGAACGACTCACTGAATCAAGCGCTTTCCAGCGTTTACTAACTTCTCGGGCAAGTTGTACCAGTCCAATCTTACCATGTACCTTTCGGTGAGCACGCTTGGTTCTTGTGGGGAAAAAAGTACGGGTTGCCAAGGTTGCTTCTGAATCTTCTTCTTCATTGTCTTCCTTGCTCTTGCTTTTCTTCTTCTTTCCCCCTTCTTCTTCTTCTTCTTCGTCGTCGTTCTCTTCCTTCGCTTCTTCCCCAAGTGCTGGTTTTTTCTTTTCTTCCCCCTTTCCTTCTTGTTTAGATTTATCGCCTTCCTCGTCTTTTTCCTCGTCTTTGTCGGAGGACTTCTTCTTGGCAGAGGCGGTGGCGTCATCTTTATCATCCGTTCCTTCCTTCTTGGCTTCACTACTATCGTCTTCCTTGTCCGTCTTTTTCGTTTCTTCCTTGCTCTTCGAATCAATCTCATCCAGAATCTTACGTCTTTGTTCGGAAAAGAAGATATTGTATGCGCTGAGAGCACGTCTTGGCATATCGGCATCCTTCTTTGCTTTCTTACGACGTTTTCCAGACTTTGTGTTTGTGGTGGACGCCGTCGTACTACTATTATTGGTTCTTCTTGCGATAATGGCATCATCGTCCATAATACGGCGTTTCTTCAGAGCAGCAGCAATATTGATATCGTTACTGCCCATCGTCGAGCCGTGAGGAGCAGCACCCCCGCCCTCCTGTAAATACGATGCTAGACTATTACCACCATATCCGCCACTCGGCATGTTGCCGAACAGGCCCTGATGTTGATGTTGATACTGTTGATGATGTTGCTGATGTTGTTGTTGCTGCTGCTGATATTGATGCTGATATGCCTGTTGCAACTGCTGATCGTCGCCGCCGCTACCAACTTGACCTTGAAGGAATGCTGCTCGACGAGCATTCATCATTGCCATCTTTTCCTTGGCACGATATAGCGCGAGCATATCCATATCGGGGATACCTCCAGCAGCAGCAGTAGACATACCACTTGTCATGTTGTTCACGTTCATACCCCCACCACCCATCATCATGCTGCTCAGGTTGTTCATATTCATGCCCATCATTTCGGCTGCGGTCCGTTGACCTTGACTTTGAGGACCATGCAAGGGACTGCCAATATCACCGCCGCCGCCGCCGATACTACCTACCCCTCCTCCTCCACCCATGGAGGAAAATCGTGCAGCTGCATTGGCATACATGTTATGTATCTCGTCTGGATGGCCTTGTCCTTGATCTCCTCCTGATCTGTAGTCCCCGCCGCCTAGACCCCTATTACCGGTGCCGGACGACGATCCGCCTCCTCCTCCGCCGTGGGAGACGTCGTTAGTGTTCCTGTTAGACATAAGATAATATTCGAATATCTATCAGTCAATAACAATTAATTACAAAGCGAGTAAATGATCGTGACACGCTACTGTAATTTGATTCTATGATAGTTTATGTGATGTGGTAAGACAGAGAGAAGAATCAATCCCATTAATGTGAGAAAATGTTCAAGAGTTTTGTTGTTTACCGGTAGTAGTACACTGAACACTGTTGTGCATTAACGTGATTTAAGTGAATGTCAAATTTATGCAGGCCTATCATACGGGTTTCTGAACACATACTGAATACTGAATAAGCTTTGTGAAAGAAGTTAGTGTTACCACCCCGAATTCATGAAGTTTGTGTGTCATGTGCGCATAAATGATGGCATAAATTAAAAAAATCGCACAAGTCTTTAATTCTTCGGCGATGTCATGGTATTTTCAATCCTCCGAAGGGCAATGACGTGCTAAAATGTGCATCGCAAATTTTTATTTTTACATTAATAAAAATTATGTATGCTATTTCTGATTATGAAACTTGTTTCAAAAGAATAGACCATTCCTACAAAACAACATTCCTATGGTTATAATGCAAAAAACTTCAAATAATTGGATCTAATATAATGAAGTAGTAGAGCTTCTATTCACTCTTTGTTGTTATGTCTCCTATGATGAGTAAAATTTGGCTCAGTATTTATTTGCATATCTGCAAAAATTTATTAGATCTAAATTGCAGACTAAATCAGACCCTAGATGCTTAATCTTTACAGTTTTAATTTCATTCAGATTATCACGACACTATGCCTATTGTTTGTCCTTCACATTCTAAAAGAAAGAGTAACAACGATGGAAATCTATGCAGAGGAAAGCTATATTTTCCCATCACAATATGATGGAGTCAAGATTATATTTTCATTTAGAAGCAGAACAAATTTGGTTGGCTTCTAGTCAAAAATCCTATTGCACTCCTAGCTACACCACAAATTTATATTGTTTTAATAATTACAGCACACCACTGCATGTATGCTATTGTCATGCAATGGCAATGAAACTGGAAAAGTAGGGTTTTCTGCCTGGCAACAATAGTCTCGATTTTCATTATTATTCATATCGATCTACTTGTGAATATAAATTTCAAAACACTTTTACATAATCACAACACTGCAGGTAGTTTGAACAAGAAGTGAAACGAATTCATGACGTGTACCCTTATACTCTTTTCAGCTCTATATTTTCTGAAAAGGATAATGTTGTTGTAAGGTCAAATCCTATTTTTTCGTTTGTATCAACCAACATTGGATTGGCCGTCAACCATGAGATAGAATGAAGAACGAGTATGTACTTTTTTGACTACCATTTATTTATTACACGAAAATCTCTTTTTATCTTCTTCCTCTACCTCGTCCCATGCCCACACCTGCTCCCGGAGGTGGCGGCGGTGGCATACCCGGAGCTCCAACACCGTGCATCGGTGCAGCTCCGAGTCCCATAGGAACACCTCCTGGAGGAGGTGGTCCACCGCTAGACACAGATGTATTTCCTCTTCCTCTACCAGCAACTGCGATACCTGCCGCGCTCTTACCCGACGGTGGAGGCGGTCCTTCTACAGCCAAACTAACAACGTTTTCCCCTCGTATCAAAACCAGCCCAAGACTCCTTCTTTCTGTTCGTTCTTCGAGTAAAGCTGCTCTACTCTTTCGTAGGACACGGAATTCTTCTGCCTCGCTAAGGACAAGATTTAAATGTTTATCAAACGCCAGAAATGTACCTATGATAGATCTTCCGTCATGTAACGTTACTCGGAGCCTATGTTCCACATAACGGAGCAATTTACTTCCTTTTCCACTCGGCTGTTTACAGTGTATTATTTTTTAGATATAGCGAAGATAAGGACGAGGACGATGAGTTAGTCGGTTATACCACGGGGGGGGGGGAGGAAAGCGATTCTCATAGAAATAGCGTAAAAATTCATTTCATACCGTATTTTAAAGATAATCCTTTATCCTTTATTCTTACCATTGTTTAGACCGATTCCTTTACACAATTCAATCGAACACAACAGAATATATAACCCTCGCTTTGGAGATGTGATGATTCGAGAAGACTATGGTTATTTATTTTCTCTTAACTTTGATCTTCTTCTACTATGCTAGCTAGCTCTTTACTGTTGTGGCGTATTATCATGGTCACTGTTGATGGTTTTGATTTTTTAATGCGATTGTGCACAACACAAACCGTTGAAGGGCAGACACTCCATTTTCTCTTTGAGACGTGGAAAAAAAAGTACAATATAAAAAAAAATCAAAGGAAACCACTATAGCTAGCGTACGCCGCGTTACTGATTGCAATAGACAATTAGCTTCTACACTATTGCAATAATATACATATATATAGTATATCACTATTTGAGAAATCAAATTCAACATACGCATAATCAGTACGTTTATATAATTCAAAAGACGTTAACATTCAAAATTCACAATAGTTGAGGTTGATCACCACTGCTCCCTCTCCGGTGCGACGAAAGCCGTTGTTTCTTTTCTGATGGTTGAAGTATTTGGAATGAGCACATAAGTGATTCATCAATCGAAATCATCGCACCGGCATTATCGAATTCACCACAATAATTGGGTGCCGAAAATAATGTAACAAGTCTCCGTCCAGCAAAAAATTGGTACCCATCCTCAACTACTTGATGAGCACGAACAATCAAATCTAAATCTTGTTCCTCACAAAATTTCGTTACTATATCTGCACCAAATGTGTACGAAACCCCTCGATCATTATCTGCCCAACCCTAGTAGTCATTCATAGTAGAAGGAGATTTTAAAAAAAAAGTAATGACAAGATATTAAAATATGCATCAGAACAAATCAAGAGCAATAAATTAATGATTTATTAATTCTCTGGAATATACTCGGTACTGGGTAATGATCTAAGAAAGAAAAAAAAACCGAAGGAAAATTATAATACAATATGAATTGATTGTGATTCGCATTTCATTTCATTTTCAACTCACCTCATTGGTAGAAGGATCACTCCATAGTAAGTCACACAAAAGTCCAACGTCGGGTATGTCACATGGTCGTCGTAGGTCCGCAATTTGTTGTAAATCTTGTAATTCGGGACTTAATCCTCCATGCATACATAATATTTTTTCATCAATTAATGCGGAAACAGGTAGGCAATTAAATACATCACTGAAAATTTTCCATAATTTAATACTATATCGTCTTTTACATTCATCATAAAAACCATATATACGATTAATCCCCGCTGACTCGTGATTTCCTCGTAATATGAAAAAGTTCTCTGGATATTGTATCTTGTACGCAAGTAAAAGCGAAATAGTTTCAATAGATTGTTTGCCCCGATCTACGTAGTCTTGAGAGAGCGGCAAAGAAAAAAGTGAGTTAAAATATATAATACAATACAATACAATACAAAAAGGATCGACAGGTAAAATGAACACATACCACCACAAAATAAGTAGTTTGAAACGGGTGGAAAACTATTATATGGGTTCAAAAAGAAAGGGAAGATTAGTCAAATGAACCAAGAGTGAGAGATTCGAACAGACTGAGTGTCATATAGTAAAATCAATCGACGAGTGAGTCGATACACTGTACACTATTATTCAGAAAATATCGTCACTCATAGGAAAAAAATCCATGGATACAACATGGAATTCATCGGAAGCACAATGGAAAGTTGTCATAGATAATACAATAGTATATTACGTACCCACCATATTCGAACAACCGTAGTAGATCAGTATATTGACCATGTACGTCACCACAAATCTTAATTGGTGCCTCTAATTCTAATAACATTGGTTGATTCATTATTACATTCCGTGCTCGGACGCATAAAAGTTTGATTTCATTTTCTGATAAACGGACCATCGTTCCTGGTGGACTACCACGTACACCTAGTAATCGTTGTGTTATGTTTATTATTGGTTCCATTCCCTGTTCTACAATAGGGAGAGACGCATCGGGTGCATGTAAACGTGAATCCTGTCGAGAAACATTCGCCGCCGTCGCCATCGCCGATGTTATTTCTATTGAGCTGTTAGTTACAACATTGCTATTGTTGTCACCCAATGATGAGGAAACGTTAGGAGGGGAACCATCATCGCTGCGTCCGCCCATCATTTACTATGTACGCACAATGCCGAATAAATGCCGATTTAGATGAGCCGAGTCAATCGATTGGGTTACAAGTATTCTTTTGCTTTACAGCATTTTGGGACTAAATTCTACCGTAATCTATTTCTAGGTTTAGTTGACTGTCAATGAGAAGGCGATACGAATGCTATCTCTTGCCGACGTCGATCTTGCATACAGTACTGTAGTATCTATTACTGAATGAGAACAAAAGATAAAAGATTTTTAAATTCTGTTTACAATTTTTTTCGAATTTAAATTGTTGTGAAAGTAATTTTAAATTTGTTGTGGCCTGTTTGCTTATTACGTGTGCTATAAGGTTTCAATCCCGTGTGAATCGATTTTTACAAGCAACAACGTGAACGTTAACGTCGAAACGATAATAACGGTAAAATCATCAACATCACTTCAAAATGAAAAAAATCACACAAGATTGTTCTGCTTTCAATAATAGAATATGAACTGGGACGAAGTCTTGTTGCAGCATCGTCTAATACCGGTAGTGTATCCCGTGCTGCATTCATCTTCAACCGACGCATGGATCCTTGTCATAGCAATTAGGTATACTGATCGACATCGCTATCTATGAGCTCGTCATCGTCAACGTCAACGTCAACGTCGCCTCGTCGTCATCGAAAACATTCTAGAAATACCAACAAAAACGCTCGTAAGATGGCCATCAATGACGAACCACCATCGTCGCCGTCGTCTCCCTTTTCTTGGAGAGTAATAAGAGACCCAAAAGATAAAAGAACGTCCTCTAAATCATCATCATCAAAATCTAAAAGTACCACCAAGCCCAAAAAATCACACGGTATATCTCCCAGTCAATTTCATGCAAGAAAATTATCTCCGAGGAAAAATAATAATAATACTGGCGATGACAACGACAACGACAACGACGGAAATGATATAAGATCTTCTTCTACAACTATCGCTACCGCCAATGGCACACCATCACAACCACCATTGCCGGCATGGAAGAAGCAAGCAGAGAGGAATGTATTGATTCAAGAACACACAACTCATGCGAACGAACTTGAGGCTAAGCGAAAGGATTTCCGTCGACAGACACAACTCAAAACTTGGCCTCTACAAGATATGGCGATGGAACACTTGGATCATCTTTTAGGTATGAATGCTAGTAACCAATTCATGGAGGAGATTATCTTTCTTCTGAATCATCTAGTTCAATTTCTTCGGCAGAGTCTTCGAGGCCACGTCTCTCACTATCGACTAAAAAAAGAACAACAAAGTCATCACTTCCCGACATCACTGCATCACCAACAAAGTCATCACAAACAAACGACAAGGTTAATAGACATAGTAATGGTAAGAACGAAGTTGAACAACAGCAACAACAAGATAAAAATGACATTGATATGATAAAATCGACAACATAATAAAAGATGAGTTCGATGGTATCTCAACTACAGAACAACAACAACAACAACAACAACAACAACAACAATCACCTCTTTGGAGTCTTGAACCTCGCATATTTGCTACCGAAAAGAAAAACGGGAAACGAAAATATCTCGTTGGAGAATTTGGTCGAATCGCCGACTGGTATTGGCGGAAAACTGAACCATCTTCGAGACATTTGTACGAGCTCATTCGAGAAGACACTCCCTGTCGTTTGTACTTTGATTTAGAATTCAGTCGGGAGTATAACCTATCGGTTCCAGCCAAGGAACTACTCAGGAATTAGAAGATGAGTTAGCGATTGAGCTACAAACATATTATGGGAAATCCATGACTAGCCTCCAGTCCTCACAGATCATAAATCTAGATTCCTCTAACGACAAAAAGTTTTCACGACACTGGATTGTACATTTATATCAAGTGGTTGAAGACGAAGACAAAGAATCGCCGCCATCGTCATCGTCAGCAACCTCGGTACACAAGCAACGACGGGAGTTGCTATTTCGAGATGCCCCAACGGTTGGTCGATTTATCAAACGAATGGTGGGTCGGTTAGCTAATGAGTTAGCAGTAACAGGAGGAGACTTCGCCGAAAGAAGGCCTGCTTTATTTAAATATTTATTCGTCAATACTAAGGATACTGCAAAACAAACTTGTTTTATCGATCTAGGTGTATACACACGCAATCGAATTTTTCGATGTCTGGGAAGTAGCAAGTTTGGGAAGACTTCCATTCTGCAAGTGGTACTTCACGAAAAATTAGAAGAACGGATCAGGTAGAGAAAGAGGAAAACGATGATAAATATAACAATGAGAAAACTGATATGCCTAATACCGGCAACGACGATGGTACCGAACGTCACTACTATCCACTAAATCTTCCATCCAAGAAGGAACTGTCATCTTCTCAATCGTCCAGTCCATTATCGACAAATGACTTCGTTCTTGCAAATAATTGGGAACCGCATGCAAGAGCATTAGCTGATTCGCTTGTCGTTCCCTTAACGTCATCGTCAACAAAACCAGGGATATGGATTCAGTACACGTTTTGGAAGTTGAAGGAGGATCAGACGGATGTGGCTCTACTGGTGCTGTTGCTGATAACACAAAAACAACGACCAGTACCGGCAATACAGGCTCACAGCGTAAGTTTGCACCCAGTATCTCGATGGCACGCCAGGGAAGTCCACTACCTTCATTGGACCAATTTGTCGTCGAATCCTTGGGAACTCGAGGACCCATGGGCATAAGGGGGTCTATACGTGCCTGGTCTATCGAATATGGTCCTCGCGAGACACCCGTTTCCTTCACATACCAAATGCAAAGGAATCGATTTTGTGAGCTGGTTGGACGAAGTCACAAATCAAATAACATATTTTGGACTATTGATCTAATCTCCTGGACATGTATTCAAGGTTGTCACGATCCTGACTGTTTTGGCCGTGGAAGTCCTATATCAATATCTAATAATGGCAAGCTAAGTGGGAGAGGAGGACATCTAGATAGCATAAAACAAGAATTTGAGTCTTGGCAGGAAGAGGAATTTGAAAAGGCGCTAATGGCTTTGAACCTTGATGATATTATCGCTACTAGTAAAGAAATATCGTCGTCTGCTGTAAGTAAAAACGATAGTCGTAAAAAGAACGAAGAAGACGAGGAAGAATTTGGTGATATGGGTACTTTTTCAGACGAGGCATTACTTCAAGCATGCCTGGATAATCCTGAGTTCTTTCCTTGACAAAAGACGCTTTTGTGCTAGTAGTTTGACTATAATTTTTACACTCCTCTACTTTTACAAATTTTCAAACGTTTCGCGCATTATGCGTAGTAAATTATCTGCACTTTCCATCAGATTGAGTTGTCGATTATTATATACTTTTCGCATAATTTCACGTCGACATCGGACCTTTTTCAACCACAGACCTGAATCTATATCATACCGTCGTGATGCTGGATCCGAAAACAATACCTCAAATCCAGCTTTTTGATAAAATTCTAAACCTTTCGTATTGTAATCTTCGACTTCAAGTATGATTTCATTCATATTCCAATCTTTACGAACATGCATTTCGCATGCATCAACCAATTTAGATCCAATCCCGGCTCGGCGTGCACTTTTTATAACAGCTAAATTGGTAAGGACGGGTCGCATAGGTCGATCATTGATGATCCCACCACCACTGAGAGATGTGCTGTACGCATCTATTGTCACTATTTCTTCTTCTTCTGATGATGATGATTCCAAGGTAGTAACACTTCCAAGGCCGTATGGTCGTTGAGTAATTTCAACGAATCCTAATAAATCCCCTCTTACATAATAGTCATCATTATCACTATTAAAACCATCATTGCGTACTATTCTTTTTTTAGTAGTATCCAAATTATGTACATCATTCTTTAATTCATCATCTAATAATAATGGTTGTGTAAGCATTGCAGTACTCGTTCCGGCAACTTGTTTCACTTCATATGCAAGAAACATTTCATTCGTATCTTTGAATCGTTCCCGTCGTCGTTGTAAGTCTGCTGCCTGTAAATTCTTCAGGTAGCCAATTTGTAATTCTTTCACGAAACTTTTGTGTTTTACAACAAGACAACAAAATATTTTTTATGAGTAAAGAGTATCTCGGAGGCCTGATACATACCATACAAAACTATACGCAGTGTCTGGACGACGATGTGAATACAAATACAAACACAGTGTGCAAAACATATCATAATATCATAATACTTACTTGATATTCCCATTCCCACTAGGATCCAGTAGCTCCTTTCATTTTGTTTGTTGAGTAGAAAAGAAAGATAATGGTGAGATTATATCGAAATTGGACTATAAGTCGCAATATATGACATGTGGCATGACACGATAATAAATAGTCCGACTATATTATTATTATCATTATTATTCTTATTATAGACTAACCTTGAAAAATACATCTATACACATATCACTTATAGTTTGAAAAATTTCATCATTTGAGGGTGGTGTTTTAGAAAGAGTTTCAATGATAAATGCAGGTGATTTTTCTAATACTGCTGCTGATGTTCTAACGTCGTCCTCCAAATCGTATGCGTTATCACTAATAAGTGGTATGGAAGCAAAAAGACTTGTCGTAGTAGTCGCAAGTCGTCGTCGTGTCGTCGTTGTTGTTGTTGTTGCTGATATTGATTATGATAATGTTGTTGTTGTCGTAATTTTGGAAGTTGATGCTTTCGATGTGACGTCGTGCATTGTGACGACGACGACGACGACGACAATGATTGATATGAAGTTGAAAATGAATCCACGAAAAGAAAAGAATGTTGTTGGTGTATCGTCGTCGTTGTTGTCGTCGTTAATGATAATATGATTATGGACATCAATGATATTAACACGAAGATTGTTGATGACCCAAAGGAAAAGAAGAAACGTCGTGATGATGAAATCCTTCTTGTCGATAATAAAACCGAAACCATGATTGATTGATCGATCGCGTATTCAATTCAATATGTTTAGTTGCTTGCTTGCCTTTTATATTATAAATTATGACATTAATACGGTCTACTCACGAAGACTCTACTCGCCTCGACGACTCTACTCACTGCTATGACTTATAAGCAAGTGTTAAGATCCGATTAGATATATTTGATACCGGCAGGCAGCGATGACGACTTCGAAGCTTCGAAGGAGAAAGCTCGATAATGAACAATCGAAGAAAACGAGGACACAATCATCACAACAACAACAGAAAATGCTTAAATTCACATAATTCGACCACGTGAGAAAATCAGGCCTGTTCAATACGTTTCAGAAGGTTCGACACTGCGTCGTGCAGTGGACTAACTTTCCGAACTGTTGAGTCGAGTGAATCGAGCGAGTCGAATGAGTCGAGATATACAGGACTGCTGGATCACTCAATTTTTAAACACATTCTTAAAAAAATTAATACACATTCTTAGAAATATTCATTTACATAACATCACAATGGCATCCATATCCATAATAGGCCAAGTGCATTGATTAGTTACAGTGTGTTTCTTTTCTTTTCAAATAGAAGGAGCAGTCGCAAAGTAACAACATAAACTAACAATTTTCTTCGCCGATAGACTCGAAGACGCTCACATCAAATCAAATCAAATCAAATCAAATCAAAACAAAACAAAACAAATCAAAACAAAACGACAGCCAAAACAATTTCCCCTCAATACATAAGGATGGGTGTATCATCATTGCTTTCCGATCTTATCACTAACGATCTTCGTACGGCTATCGCTGTTGTTGTATTAACAACATCACTCCTATTAAACCTCGCTAAAGTCCCATATATATCTTGTATCGTGCGATGGTCTATTTCTAATATTCGTCTTCAAATATTACTTCTGAAAAATAAGAATAATGCTACTAGTACTAGCGATAATAATAATAACAACGACGACGGCGACTGTTGTATTGCTAAAGTTTCAGGTATATATATTCATCCAGTTAAAAGTATGAGATCAATTTCTTTATTGGAATCGACAATCAATCTTGAAAAAAGATGTCTGACAGATGATCGTCGATTTATGGTAGTATATGAATTACCTCTTCCGGTATATAAAAAGAAATGGGAATTAGATGATACAACACATCGATTTTTAACTCAGAGACAATGTCCATCTTTAGCTACAATTTCTGCTACGATCGATGTGGATGATTTCTTAATATTAGAAAAACAATCGTTCCCAGTCAAGAGCAGGAGTGGCAACAGTAATGACGATGATGATGACAAATGTACTACTACTAGATCAATTCATATTCCATTGGGAAATAATAATAATCAAAAACAAAAACAAGAACAAACGTATCTAGCGGGACTGTGGGACAATATTGTCGTCGTTGAAGATTTAGGAGATGATGCTGCCGCCTTCATACAACGTATTGTAGACGATGATGATGAATTTAGTAGTACTAATAGGAAGATCGTTGTTCGGTTGGTATCACAACCCAGTACAACTAGTAGCAGTAACACTAGTACGAGCACTCATAACCGACCAAAACCCCCAATAATAGGACGTGATAATCGTAATTATATTCCTGATTATGCCAAGACGTGGAATGGCTCAAAACTTGGTTTGACATCTTTAACAGATGGATTTCCCATTTTAATTGCTAGTGAATCATCTTTAGATGAACTTAATAAAAGACTAATAGCGAGTGGAAAAGATAGTATCCCTATGAGTAGATTTAGACCGAATATTGTGATTCAAGGAGGCAATTTATTACAACCATTTGAAGAAGATAAATGGAAGATTATTCTAATTGGTGATATTGTATTTGCTATTGTAAAGGCATGTCCACGATGTAAACAATCCTGTACGGATCAAATAACTGGTAAGGTTAGTCCAGAACCAGTGGAAATAATGAAATCTTTTCGTCAGTGTACATCATCATCAGATGATGATGGTGGTGCCGTTTTCTTTGCACAAAATGCAATTCCAATAGGACGAATTGAAGGTCGATCTATCAAAGTGGGAGATACTGTAAAAGTTTTAGAACGAGGAGATCCTGTCTATATTGACTAGCTACGTAAAGAACAACAACTACTTTGTAGATACTTTGTAGATACTTTGTAGATGTATAATAAAGTAATGGATAATCAGTCTCAAGGCACTTTTTGTTTTTTTACAGTACTCTCTATGATATATATTAAGGAACATTTCGATACAAGCGGAGATCGATTATAATAATAATAATTATTATTATTAATTGTTCCTCATCCAAACTACTCTAGTTTCAATTCACGCTGAAACTCGTTCGAAGTAGGACATTTCATTAGTTCTCTCAATGCGATAGTTGCATACGATGACGAAGGCAGGGTGAATCCCACAACCATAGCAATAAGTTTAGGAGTTTCGTCGTTTGTTGGAGGTTTGATAACGATATCTTCCCCGTGTATTTTCATTAGGTCTGTCTGCAACAACGGCTGTAAAGGATCGTAGTACTCTTTGATGGTGTAATCAAAATCTTTGGGATGGATAATGATTTTTCGATAATCGCCATTCACTTGAACATCACGATCTTGAACACTTTGAAACATATCGAGGGTTACTCCAATTTCTTTGAAGAGTTGTTTAATAACACCGTCTAATGCATTTGTGGGAAATACTGTTTTACTACCAACCACTGGAACTACTACATCCTCCAAAGTGTACTTCTTTTCCTTTACATCTTCCTCCGTCACAATGTGTACGCGTGGTGATCCTTTTTCTCCCTTGACATTTGGAACAAGATCCCCAACCATGATATTGTCTTTATCCATTGAGGCGATACGATGAGATGTGGATCGATTCCATATAATACTTTGGACGGCATGGAGAAACATCATTTTTAAGTTTTTCGGAATGCAACGGAAGGCTCTCTTATAATCGAAAGGATGTTTGACTAAGGATTGTAATATGGCAATTTCTGCCGTCATGAAACGATTTAATCGTTTTAATACACTTTTGGCTGTACTACTTTCATTCTCCTTACTCTCACCATACGTGAAGCGTTCCTGCCAGTCTTTTCGAGCTTTGACAAGGTCTGGTCGATCCTCTGTAGTAGGATCCATCAAAATACCCACAGCCTTTTTATAATCTCCCTGCAAGACTGCGATACCAACTAAATGAGTGTTTTTGAACTTTCCAAATCGTTGTGTTCCAAAGTAATTGATAAATCCTTTGTCCTTCACAGATTTTGCAGCCTTTTCCAATATTTCCTTTCTATTCGATTCGCTATTATCGTCGTCTTTTAGCATCTTAACATTACGCAAGATTACATCGAATCTGTTCCCCTTCAATGAGCCTAATCGCAGTTCCTTTTTAACGTACTGGAAATTACCAATTTGCGTCACACTATACCCCTTCTGTTTTGTATTTCCGCCTCCTCCCTTGTGATTATTACCCCTCGCAATTTCTTCGGGCGTTGTTCGGTACAATGTACAAAATTGGGACGTTATTCCACGTTTGTCTTTCATGCCGGCGTATCCAATCCGAGCTGTACTACCACGTCGACTAACCTCCTTAGTAGCTGTTGTGGTATCAATGTTTTCCTTGTACAAAACAAACTGCAGAAAATCCCCACGATCCGATGGCCAATTGGCCTTAGCTATCTTTTTCTTTTTTTTATCGCTCAATCCTCTGACTTTGGATGTTCCAAAGGCTTTGTAATTAGGCATTTCTTTTTCAAACTTTGCATGCCAAATCCTAATTTTACCATCAAGAGTATCTGCATGGGCATTTTTGAGTGATTTGCGGACCCAATCGTGTACCGCTTTTCGTTGTGACTTTTCTAACACCGGTAACGTGACGAATTTATCTGTCGGCTTCTCCTGATCATTATCAGTGTCATATGATTCAAGTAAAAGCATCAACTTCTTGGCAATACTTTCGTCGTTGATCAATTCTGACAACTCAGATTCCAAGTTGTTAGAGGATGCCGATTTTTTTTCTTCTTCTTCATTCTCTCTCTTTCTCTTTGTTGTTTCCGTTTTTGGTTCTGTTTCTACCTCCATCTTCTCCTCGCTCGTACTGGTAGGATCAACCACCTTTGTCTCATCTTTTGCTCCATCTGGATCCTTCGTTTCCGTGGTGTATTCTGGTCCGTAATAAGAATCCCCCGATGGTTCCTTCTTCTCAACTTTTGGTTTTGGGACGTCTGTTGAAGTCAGCTGAGCAATATTGCCATCCAAATCTACTTCATGGACTAAGAAGTCTGAATATCGTGCCTTAACAACAGCTGACCATCCGGGTATAGGATCAGATGCAAGATACTCCGAGATACCTAAACTTTTCTCAGGGTCCTCATACTCTACTTTCTTTCCACCACCATTCATATCACTGGCTTTATCTTGGACGTCGTCGTCGTTCAGCTTTAGTTTCTCGTCGTCAACCGACATGGGTTCCTTCACTTCAGTCATTTATGTTTCTTTCTGGTCGTTACGATGGCGCTCTTGCTATTAAATTAGGTTTACGGATTGGCTGAGTAGTGGGAGGATCTTGACAAATCAACGCGGTGCGGTATGTTCAATGTGGTTAATAACAAATAATATGAGATATTTAATTAAAGATTGTATCGGCTCAAACAAAATACATATTCACATAATATAATCAATGAGATGTGTGGTTGCGCTGATGCAATGGTACAGAATTAGTCTTTATTGTGACTAGGAAACAACTTACTTACGCGAAAAAGTAAGTTTTTGAATTCCCTACTACAGTATGCAACATGTGGGCTCTATATGCTACGCTAGCTAGCTGGACTAAAATTCAATCCTATAATGTGCACAGAACACGGAACATTAATTGAATACTTGAAGATAAGAACACCATTTGGACAAGAAATAATATGTATTGATGGAACATATCTAATAATATTATCACTCATTATCGTTGTTTGGTTTTAAGTATAATATTTTAGATATAATACTATATGATTAAATTCCCACCTAATATATCATCGATATCTGTAATAACCCAATCTTCTTGGACATTATGAAAAGATCCTGTAATTGAATCCTTTTTAGTTATGACTGTTCTCTCCATTCTAACAAGATGAGGTATTTTTTTACTATCTGCTGTGATACTAGTAGAATGATCATTTTGTTTTCCCTCACTATCATTATGCTCCTGCTCCTGCTCCTGCTCCTCTCCCTGTAGGATCTGTCCTGTTGTTAAATCCTTAACGTAAAAAATTTCGTCACACCAAACTACACATTGTGCAATGATTGTACTTTCCATATAACCCTTATTTTCTAAATGTTCTTGTCGTAACTGACTTAGATAAGATGCCCGTTTCGTTGATGGCATTTCTAACATTTCACGATAGAAATCTAAAAGTACTGTATCACTTTTAGCATTCCTTCTTGATAAGTATGGGATAGCATACAGAGTAATGAAATCAGTTTTAAACGGAACCATTGATAGACGTACTTCTAATCGTTGATTTTTTTTTGAATGATTGCTAATACTACTACTACTACTACTACTACTACTACTACCAGCAGAAATATCATCCTTACTGCCTTCTTTTGTTGCAAAATTATTTATTGCAGATTTGTAGTGTGCTACGACTTTTTCTTCGAACATGTGTTGAAGTTGGATTGTGTTGTTTTTGCTGTTGTTATCAATGCTGGTAGCATTGATGGAAGTATTACCTTCATCGCTACCACTACCACTATCGCTATCATTATTATTATTATTGTTGAATTCGAGTGTCTTGTGAAAGTCTATACCGCACGTCGTACTATCATCAGTACGATGACTAATAATACTATCGGCAGACACTGATATTCCTGACGATGACGATGAGGAAAGATTCGATAAAAGATTTGCTACACCATGAGTAAAGGCCCATGATACAGATGAAGATAATTCATCTTTCACATCAGATATCCAAAATAACTCGTACCATGGAACGTTCAGAAACATATAGGATGTAACAATAGCATTTAAAGAAGAACTGCCATGTAAACTTTGACTTTTGCTGGTGAGCAATAGACCATCCTTGGTATGTTCGGGAGTTCCAGGAACTAGACGGGGTAGAAGAGATGATTTTGTTCTCCAAGGAAATACAACTAACGTGGTGCCATCGTCATCGTCGTCGTCGCTACTACTTGTGCTTGTACTTGTACCGCCATTTTCTACCGATGACGATGACGATGACGATGAAGCATACCGTATTGTAATAGGCGCAGCAGCACGTCGTGATGCTTGCTGCCCGATGATCGATGGTATTTTTTTCGATAGCAAAAATCTCGTTAATCGAGACGCATTTTCTATCATCTTGACTTGTCCATTAATCCAATATAATGTAATCAACGGTTTCGTCGCAGTACGTTTCTGTTTCGAATCGTCGTTTCGATTTCTGCTTTTTGATTTTAGGTTGTTGTTGATTGTTTGATGTCACAACGATTACGTGTGAGTGAGTCATGTTTTGAGAAAGAAACACTATTGCTTAATTTCCTGCAGACTCAACGTCAATTTGCTTGTATCTTTAAGATTTCTGAATCGTGGTTGATAAACCACTGTACATGCAGTACTAATATATGAAATATATTATGTGATGACATTATCGATATGACGATGAGGAGATGATGAGATAAGACTGTCACAAAAAAACATTTACATTGAGTAGTAACTTGAACTCACAACCTAACTCAACATATACCATCCATCATCCACCATCGTCATCCATCATGTCGTCCTCATCGTCCTCGTTGTTGTGTCTAACTCCTGGATCCATTGAATTAAATCTATTGAAAGAATCAATGGATCAACTTGAAAAAGTAACTAATTCTCTTGAGGTCCTTGCTGCAGATGCACCATGGTCGGAATTAAGATACTTTGATGCTAAACAACACAACGAAATTGAATATCTCTTTTTTCGTTCCTTAGTTTCACGACGGGTATTGATATCGCTTGCTCAGCAGCAACAGCAACAGCAGCAGACGAGTAGCAGTAGTTATGCCAACGAATACAACAAGTACAAGAAAATTGTCGATGATGCAATTGGGGATGTAAAAGCCAAAATTAAAACATATTCTCTTGGCGAGCGAATATTGAAAGAGAAAATTTTCATAAAAGATCCTGACAACAATACAAATGAAGACGATGACGATGACGATATGTATAATACTTCCCGTACAAGCACTATTATCTCATTGGCTGCTGGATTTGCCTCACTTTACTATGAGGGTAGACTCGTTAAAGCATTTCAAAATGATAAGGTTGCTGTTGACAAGTTGAATGAAACATTTTATCGTTCAGATATTGAACGTGATACATTTCGGCAAATTCGACTTGATTGTACTGATAC
This sequence comes from Fragilariopsis cylindrus CCMP1102, assembly GCA_900095095.1. NCBI lineage: Eukaryota > Bacillariophyta > Bacillariophyceae > Bacillariales > Bacillariaceae > Fragilariopsis > Fragilariopsis cylindrus. Next base: position 287,972 of record FMBT01000300.1, read on the forward strand.
AACAAGAAATGGACGATTAGAACATTTAGAGAATGCATACAAATGTTACTGTGATAGTGATATCGGTGATGATACCATCCGTGACGACGATGATGATGATCAGGCCAATCAAGAAATTGTTGATCTACTCCCTGTTTTATACGGAAAAATTCAAAAAATTACCCAGGAATTGGTTGGAACATCACCATTCCATTTGTCAGCACTTGAAAATAAATTAAAACAAACAAAAATTGCCAAAAAAGCACATATCGCTAAGACCAAGACACGTGATACAATGGAGGACATAAGAGCACACACATTTAAGGGTGTTAGTCGTCTCAAATCTCCAACATCATACCTAATCCGATTTTCGGAGGAACAAAAATCGGACGTATTCAGTAGGATAAAATCTGGTGATTTGGTCTTCACTTATACTGCTGGGTATATGAGTAGTGTCTTCATACCGGGACAGTTTAAGCATGGTATAACGTACGTAGGAAGTCCTAAAGATCGTGCTGATGTCGGTCTAAATGGAGAGAATGTATCAAGGCATAAAGATTCTTTACCAGAGGGAGAGACTACCAAACTTTTAGAGCAATTTCAGGTTTCCACTTCTTCCCTCGATGGAGAATTGAATGGTGATGTTATCGAAGCTGTTGCTGAGGGTGTGATTTTTAACAACCTTGAACATATAATGGATACTCACGTAAATCGACTTCTGGTGCTTCGTCCGTCCATTTCTTCAGAGGAACGGACTAGTGCTCTGATTGATATTTTTAGATATCTTGGTGCAAAATATGATTTTGGTTTTGACTTTGCTGATTCAAGTGCTGTGGTATGTACGGAAATTATATATCATGCATTCAACGGTAAAGGGGAAATTAACTTTGAACTTGTGGATCATACTGGACATTTGTCTTTGTCGGCAGATGATATTGTAGACTATTACCTATCGCATCGGACTAGTTTTGATTTTGTACTATTGGCTCTCGAAGATCTTGAGTCGACCGAGCATGACGCCTGCATATTTACAGGTAATGAGGGTATCAGTGCTTTAGAAACATTAATGGAATCGGAATGAGAAATGGTCCCAAAAATCTATCAATTGGAGAATACTGTATGTAAAAAGTGTTACTGTCATCTAGTCAAATAAATAATAGGCATTGTCAAGCGCATAGTTGTTTTAATATTGATACTTGAGATAATTTCTTTCAACTGCGATTTTTCTTCTTTTTCTCTAGCATACTAACTTAGAAACTTGGGAACCGTTAGTAAGTAGTGTGACCTAGTATTTGCACGGCAGAAGCGCGTACGCACACCTTGTACCACCGTCTACAGGGTAGACTATCTATTAGATTACTTTGGGTGTATCTACCTGGTACGAGTCGTACGTATACCTGGTAGGGTGATATATATTGGAGGAACTGCTTTGGAATCATCAAAGAGGATGCTTTATTCTTTTTAGAAAAAAAGGGTTCAACATTAGTCAATTAGAGGGGAGAGCATTCTGTCCGACAGTGTAACTCATGCGTCCGTTAGGCATGAGGTTAGCACGCATCACTGGAGGAACAGGTGATGGTTTCATCACCTGGTTCGAGATGAGACTCGATTGAGAGAGATCACAACTTTACAACTAAAACAACGAAATCAACACGAAGTCTGTGTTCGAAATACTCGTACGAGTGTGCAAACGCAATAACAGTTAAATGGAAAATCAGCAAACCTATGTTGCCTTACTCCGAGGCATCAACGTGAACGGCCATCGAGTTATGAAAATGGCAGATCTTCGCGCGAGCTTGGAGCATCACAGCGACAGCTTTTCCCACGTCAAGACATGGATCCAGACTGGCAATGTTATCTTTCAAAGCAGTCGAAATTCGCAAGAGCTCAAGGAAAAGATAAAAGAAGTGATCTTACAGGATTTTGGCTTGGATGATGTGCCAGTCATGATCCGAACAGGTCAAGAAATCAAAGAGGCACTCGCCAACAATCCGTTTGCCGAACGGGAATCAAAGCGAATCTTCATCGCCTTTCTCGATCAAAAACCTCGACAGGACTTGATGGACGAAATGGGTCGAGTTAACTATAGCACTGAAGAATACGTTTTGAGTGAGAAGAACGACATGATTTACTTTTATATTCCAAATTTCGCAAAGTACAAACTGGACACCACTCTGTTTGAGAAGAAGCTACAATTGAAGGCATCAAGCCGGAATTGGCGCACCACTACCAAGCTGGCAGAGCTCGCAAGCGCAATGGAACTGTCGGAGAAAGCAGAAACAACAGATGTAATAGCAGCAGCAGGAGCAGCCAGTAGTGGGACAATGCAAAGGATGAAACGGCGACGACAAGAAAAAGTAGATTATAATATTGAAAGACTCGCACATGGTCGTCGCTCCAGTAAACGAAACTGTGGTTGATGTTGAGTTCCTCAGACGAGGAAGAAGAGACGAAGGTTGGTTTGATGGAACAAGATAAAACCAGAAAGATGTACTTAGCATCTGTCCTACCTAGTCTTATATACAAGTGCAATACAATGTATTATTCAAAAAATATGGATAGAGTCCAATAAGGATATCAACATTGCAAATTCCACATTGTGAGCGCGATTTACTGATAACTATTCTAAAATTGCAGCTATCAGCTGCTCGTATCTCATCGTCGTGAGCAATCGGACAGGGCGACATCGTCGCAATAATTCAAGAGAGAAATTGTTTTCATTTAGAATACTGGTTTTCTTCAGGTTATATTACATTGGCTATTATTCCTACAAAGAAAGTCCTCAAGCACCACTTAAAAAGGAATCAAAATTGAACAAGCATCGACGATCGATGCTTTGCGGTAATATATCTGATTTTTTGAAAAACAAACTTCTTAAAGGTCAGAATGCCGGAATGTAGGTCTCAAAGCTTCCAATTCTCGTTTCTTATGTCTACTAGCTGAAATCTTAGCATTGTGCGTTCCATCCTCCTTAATGATTGAAGTCTTTTCGTACTTTTCAGCGGCGGCTTTAACCGCATCAAAATCAGAGTGTGCCAGTAGATCATTTATCTCATTTGCCAAAGGAACATTCAAACGCGAAGGAGATTCAGATGTTGCGACTTCCAGAGAAGAAATTGAGTCTGCCATGCTTGAGCTCTCATAATAACCACTTGACGTAGATGTTGAGTCAGAAAGATCAGCAAGCAAACCTCCCATTGTCCCAACCGCTGTCCAATCAGCAATTGTATACGTACGTTTGTTCTGAGATTGGTTCACTGGCGAATCCATTGCTGACGACGTCGACGAAATCGAACATTCAGTTGGTGGTATTGTGGAATGTTTGTGTCGCTCAAGTATGGGAGGATTCTCGACATCACCAGCGTTATCATCGTTCCCATTAATATCAGCTTTTTGTACTTTACATGGTGGGGGACGATCACCAGAAGATGGCTCTCCAGCATGCTGTTGCATCGAGTATTCTTCACTTGAGCTCACTGGTGACATTTTCGACACAACCGTTTCCCCACTACTTGGTTCACCGGCAGAAGCAGAAATCCCTGTCAAAGCGACGTTGTCGTAAGGTATTGGTAGCGAGCCAATCATCGCATCAGATGTCAAAACGAAGTCTTTGCTACCATTTTCTGTTGCGGGACTTACGTCGGAAATGTCAAGATAAGGTACTCCATCATATTCATTGTACCTGTTAGCGCTATCTCTTTTTTCATTTTTTGTCTGTATATCAGACATACTCTCCAAGAAAGTGCTATTCAGCTTATATTGCGCAGCTATCATCGAAGTCTCCGTTTCAAGTTCTCTAAGGTCGTTTGATTCGATTATCTTATTTAGTTCATATATCTCATCCCATATTTCTGGTGTCTCCTCTTCAGTACTAGAATACGAACTTCCAACAGCTCTGATCTGGCTTTGATTGTCAAACTCTTGAGCTATTTCATCGATCTCATTGACCATTTCGTCCCCGGACCTACTAGGAAGAGGAGAGTGAGATTGTGATGGTGCGAGTGACGTGTCAAGGGAAGATAAGGATGCATCTTCCTTTTGGACACAAGATCACTTCGATGTGACGGATCTAATGGATGGCTGGAAAAGTAGTTAGCTTTGTCTTTTTCCGGCTTTTTCTCGCGTACTGGTAAGTCGTTCTCATATTTATCTACTCGCAATCGATTTTCTTCTTCTATTGATTTTGATATTAGCGATGAGTTGGAAGTTCCTCGCGCTAGAGCGGCTCCGGCAGTAATGATTCCAGCTACTTCAAGTACATCACCAGTCGTGTTATCCTTTTCATCGTCATCAACAGCTGGCATTGACCAAGTCGTCGCTGGAAAAGAATCTATGACAGCCAGATTATCTAGATTCTTTAGAGGCATAATTGAATCTACCCGTTCTTTACGATCGTTTGCAAGCATTGCAGCAGAATTTGCTAACGATTTCCATTTCGATTTTGATTTACATGCTGGTGTTGGTACAAATTCTTCTTCTCTTTCTTGTGATATACTATGAATTCGAGAATTTTGCGAATTCGATATCTCCTTTGCGAACATACTTTCAAATACAACCAACTTTTCTTCTTCTGTCAAAAGTCGAAACTTGTCCTGCAGTATTCGAATATCTATCCCTAATTCTGTATTGGAAGCTGTATAATGATCAAGTTGATCTTGTAGATTTACGACATGCTTCTGGCTCTCAACCTACCACCACGGAGAAAGATAAAAATTAATGGGATTGTTGAGAGTGCGAAATATGGGATTAAGTTAAAAAATAATGATTAAAAGATAAACAAAAACTTATACATACCGTTGGATGTTTGAGGATCTTTACACCAGCTGGTGAAGCGAGGGGCGGAGCAATGGCTTTACTCTTGAATTTCATTGCTATGCTCTTTCGCACGAACCACTCTTTGGGGGCAAAAACTGCGAAGGCAATAGCAATGGAGCTTGTAGTGATAATGAAGACATATAATACATATTTTGTAGTTGGATTTTCGACAACCAATGCTAATACGGGCCCCCCAATGATCCATGCTTCAAAAATGGGCAGAATTGATAGTTGAATCCATTGCATTTCATGATACTCAAGATCCAAGAAACGGCATCTAAATGACTGAATCATGGCAACGAATATACAGACCATATTAAATACGAACAAGGGCAACGTAAAAATAAGATAATCGAACCTTTCCCCCATACAATGTCCGTACGTTTCACCAGTCCCGCCCTCAGAATGAAGTGTCGTTCCGCTGATCCTATCTGTTGCCACCTCCATTCTTACCCATTTTAAAGGATCTAAGAGGGTCCATAGAAAAAGGACTATTCCGTTCAGTAAAAAGATCCAGCTGAAAGTTTTGAACGAATCCCACGGTCGGACCGACATAACGTCGTACTTGCCAGGATGTTTAAAAATCCTCATACATGCCTGTATTTTTGAGTATACTGAGGAAAAAAACAATGTATATCCAAACATGTACATCCATGGCATTACCATGCACGTTATATCGAGGACGTCTTTACTAAAAAGAGAGTCGTCGAAACCAAGTGGAACGAGTGTTCCTCCCATAAAGAAAAGTCCCATGGCACACTGAATCATCAAAAAAGGTTGACATGCTTGTATGACATGATTTTTTCGATTCCATAATGTCCAAATAATCAAGCCGACAGCCGTACAGCAAATTAATCCAGCCAAACCCCATCCGGTTTCTCTATAGTCCCTATCTATGTAATTCATAGATTTGACAACACTATCGGGACTTTCAGTGAATCCGAGTGATTTTCGATAGCTATCTGCTACGGTCGATTCATCCAAATACGACAATGCTTCTCTTATTTTTGTATCCATTTGATCTGTTGTTTTTCTACGAAGTATGACGTCATCGAGAGAGTTCAATGTTATACCTTCATTTTTCGTATTCGTACTTGCATTTGAATTTAATAATAGATAAGAAGAAACCTCTTCGTGGATAATATGCCTAATATTCGTTCCGGGAGATGTCCTTATTTCCATGACTGTGTTTCCCGAGTTGACCTCCTGTATTGTGTCTTTATATTCTGATATCGTACTTTCATCATAACCCACATCGATCCAATTGGAAGCTTGTAGGTGAGAGTATCGGTATGGGGTGACAAAATTAGATCGTTGATTGGGTAAAAGATCCGAAAGAGATTGTGCTGTGTTGGATATATAAGAAAAGAAATCAGCCATCGCATTCTGCTCCCGGGTAGGAGAATTATTTGATACACCTCCCGCCCAACCCCCAAAGGCTGCATAGGATGGTCGATTAACTATCCCTATATCATCAAAGTACAATCCATATGGACATAATTCTGGTGTACAAGATTCTAAATTTCCTGATGTACGATTGAAGACCCGAGTAGATCCTGGAGTGGGAGCAACACCAATAGTAATATTATTATTATTATTATTGACAATAGTTTCAGTCGTCAATTGCTTTCCCCAATTGTATGTTATGGCGCAAGTTCCGTCATTTAATCTTAAATTTATATCATCCTCATTGTCGTCACACTCTATATCCTCAAAGGTTTCTTCCGGTGGTCCCAATATATGCTGTTCCGCTAAAATTCGTAATGTTTCTTCCATCGCCTCCCCCAAGAGCGGGTCCATCGTTATTGGATCTAATAAGTAACCTGAGGATGTTCCCGTGGATTGTGTCATTGTAGACAAAACTAAAGATGCCCAATACGCATTGATGTTATTATTATTATTATCATTATTATCATTATTATTACGACATCTACCACCATTATTATTTGTTCGAGTTACACAACTTCCAGTTAGTTCAGCATTATTTGGTCCCCAAGGTTGACCATGAAAGAATGCAGCAGCATCTCTATATCCATCCCACGTTTTTGGTACATCCAGTTGATATTTTTCAAACAAATCCTTACGAAAATATACACTTAATACATCCCCATTGAGTGGTAGTGCCCACAATGTCGTCTTTTTGTTTTTGGTACTTTTTTCATCATCACCGCTTGATGTTATTGTTGAACTTGAACTTGAACTGCTACTACTAATTACTTGTTGTTGTGCCTGTGATCGAAAAAAAGGTTGTATATCTTCCCATTGAATGCTGTTGTTCTCCTCCTCCTTGACGTCTATTTCATTGTTATTGTTATTGTTATTGTTATTGTTATTGTTATTGTTGTTATTGTTTATTTGCATTTGCTGCTGCCGTTCTTGATTTTGTCGTATATAATTAGTCCAATCCCATAATCGGTTTGAATCTATCAGTGCACCTGTCAAATGAGCTGGGAATATAATTCCATCCCAAGATGATTGACTTTGGATATTGTCAATTTGTTCTATCAGATATTCACCTTCATTGTTGTTGTTGTTGTTGTTGTTATTATTATTAGAAGCATTAATTTCTTGCAATATAATTGAAATATTTGGATTCTGAATTTGATAATTAGAAACATGATATTCTAAATAATTTTTAAATTCTTCTCCTTCATAAATCAATACAAGATTTTTATTTCGATTTCGAACATTACAATCAGAATAATCACAATTGATACTACTACTACTACCACTAGTATCATCACAATTAGATAATTTTTTGTTTCTTTTATTATTGCTGCTCTTCTCGAAGATGTTATCGTTATTATTATGATTGTTTGGTGCCATTTTTCTTAATATTTTTTCTTTTTTAAAAGCACTCCTCTTCCTCCCCCCCGTAATAAGAGCGTAGCGTATTCGAATATCTCCTTTCCTATAACGATACGGGTACAGTACAGTCTCTCACGAAATTCTGTATGTTCACAATCAAACCGATCTTATTAATATTATTCTCTTTTTGTAGTTGAAGTGGTACAGTAGTTACTTATTGTAACAACAGCAAATTCTACGATGTCTTCAATCTGTTTGCTTTGCATTTGACGATCCGATTATTTTTATTTTACTTTCTAGCTACAGTATTGCTTCTTATTTACCGTGTATATAATTTAAAGCGCGTAACGTTACCGTAATGCATGCATAAATAATAAAATAATAATGTTTTAAATACATAAAAGGCCATGTGAGTCGGATAAAGCGAATTGCGGTTACTTACTTAGTAAGTGTAGGGGCATTTTTGTCCATATCTCGTTTTATTTAGGAGAAATCATCAGTGCGTGATTAAAAAGAAGAAATTAATAACAATTCAATGACCAAAATATGGCATAAGTTATTTTTAAGGAGTTTAAAAGAAAAACTGTTGGAGCTACAGTACTGTAACTTGCTTAGCTAGCTAGCTAGGCGCTAGCGAGTTAGTCACAATAGCTTCGATGCGGTTATTTTTAGAAAAAAAAGGGAGTTGAATGAATCGATTGATGAATTCATTCATTCATTCATTCATTCATTCGCCATTGTTCGCATTATCATCTACTACTACCGTACTACAGTATATATTCAAGATACATTTGACATTGTATATATATATATATGCATAGCACAATCTCCTTTCGATTACACGGTATCATATCGTTATTAAATTAATATCGCAGTAAGTTACCGTCCTTAAAAATATGTCTAACGAAGGTGAATGCTGTAAATCCTGTGATGAGGTTTTCTCCTCTACAAGTACAAGTAGGAGTAGCTTGGACTACTCCACCAAAAATACAAGACGTACAAATCAAGATGATGTTGACAACGACGTTAGTAATGACGGTGATGATGATGATAGAAATAACAATAATATTAATAATAGTAGTAAAGATACTACAACACCAATTCGTATACTAACATGGTCGAATAAAAAATCTATATTACAAAATTATGCTGAATTATATAACAAATCTTATCCACAAGCAGCTACTATATATATTTTTGATGTACGATCATTAAAAGAATTAGATTATGAAGTTATATCAGAATTAAAATCAGAATCAATATTATATGATGGATTTGTTGTCCCACCACTCTTTTTAGGAAATATGTATCAACAAAATAATGGAAATGCTTTAGCAATATGGGATGATGATAATAATGTAGATGAAGATGATGATGAAGATGAGGACATTTCTTCTTCATCGTCGTCGCAACAAAAACAGGAGCAGGAACAACAATCTCGATCTCAATCTTCATCTTCAAAATCATCATACTCATCATTGATAAATGATTTATTACCATATTATCGATATGAGGTTGCTACCTATGATGATAAGATACGTTCTTTGCCTATTATAGCAGGATCACAAACATTACTTCTTTTTCGTAAAGATTATTTAGATGAAATGAATTTACCTACACCAAAAACTTGGAATGATTGGACAAAATTTCATCTATATTGAATAATAATTCACAACAAAAACAAAAACAACCAATAGGATTAAACGACGGAAGACCTATGTATGGTTCATGTATTGGTCTACTCAATGAAGATGGTTGTCGAAAAGAAATTTTAATAATAATAATGATAGTGGAACTGGAACTAGAACAGATAATAATGATTATTGTAATAGTCAATCAATGACATATTTAGGTATGATGTTATCTAGTATGACACAAGTTATGGGTAATTCAACTGGATGGATGATGGGTTTAAATCATAATAGTCCAATAACAACAGGTGTCGTCGATCCATTATTTCAACCAACATTAGAATATATTTTAAAATGGATGGAACAACAGATTATGACTGGTGGTCCATCCAATCAATTGACAACAGATTCATCCTATAATATGCAATTATTCCGTGATGGTCGATGCGGAATGACTATAACGTCTGATTATGATGCTGAATTGTTAAAAGATGATAATGTTGGATTTGTACCACTTCCAGGATCAGATTATTTTTTAGATCGATCCACAACAACAACCACTGACGATGATGATCAAAGAATGAAAAATTGTACCGATATACTTTGTCCATTTGGGAAAGATTATTATGATAATAATGGGGATAAAAATGTTGTCAATCTAGTCCCCTTTGGTGCTACAGACGCTACTGTTGGGACCGTGTCTGGATTTATTTCTAAATATCGTCAAGAAGAAACTAGAAAGTTTTATAGATTCGTTCTCGAATCGTCATCGTCGTCGTCCAATAACCATCATCATCATCAGCCATTAACTTACTCTGAATTGAAGAATTCAATTGTACCAGGATATGAAACGACTATAACAGCCTTAACAAGCAACCCAAATGCTGCCATTCCCTTTCGTGTACCTAATGCATTTAATCTTCTATCAGAATTAGATAACCGAGTGTACGAATATTTAGTCAATGGTGATTACGATGATGATAATCGTAAGCGAGTTACGCAGAATGTGGTAAATTCTTGGCAATCAATGATATCGATGTATGATTACCGTGACAAAAGTTTATTACCAACCTCAGTTTTTTACGAAAAGTCATTGGGTGTATTTGTTCCCGTACCAGCTGAAGATATGTATATTGGTTGGACTGCAAGGGGTGTTATGTGGGGTCTAGGTGGCGTTAGCTGCCTACTATCCGTATGCCTGGCAATCTGGGTATGGAAATACCAACACGAAAGAGTAATACGAGGTATGTATATGCATATGTTGCGTTGCTGTATAGGTGGTGGCGATGATGACAATCGAAAATATTATAATAAATATCTTCACATTGATGCATACTGACCCCCCCCCCCCCCTCCCCCCTCTCTCTCTCTCCCCTTGATTATTTCTGCAATAAAACAATTTCGACAGCATCGCAACCAGTCTTTTTGTATTTGATCTGTGGAGGAACACTTGTGATGGCTTTATCAGTATTCACATCTGGAGTCGAAGATGACATTGCTACTTATCCAATGGTAGCGGCATCTTGTACCGCTACATATTGGTTGTATTCGTTAGGGTTTGTAGGTGTTATAACGGCTATGTTCTCAAAAATTTGGATGCTTAGTAATGTAAGTTACGACTATATATTGATACCAATGATCAAAAAACGCTTTATTTTGAAGTTTCTTACATTTCTTGTAAATTCTTGTTATAATCAATTGTTAACACGAAACAGGTCTTCAAGAAACCTCGAAATGAACAGCGAATTCAAATTACTAGACAGGACATTTTACTCCCGTTCTTTGTTATATTCGGAATCGATTTTCTTATCCTCCTCGTATGGACTATAATCGATCCACAACAGTGGGTCAGAATTCCAATTAATGAAGATCTATACTCTTTGAACCTTGTGGAGGAGTCAACACTAGGCTGGTGCACATCGGATAATACACAAGTTTATGTTGGCGTCCTTATTGCGTTGAATACCACCATCGTAGTATTATCCCTCGTCCAATCTTACGAGTGTCGACGGATAACAACGGAATACTCAGAAAGTCTTTGGATCACCGCTTCCATCACCATAACTGCACAAGCTTGGATCATCAGTCTTCCGTTAATTATTCTCCTGGAAGATAGTCCTCAAACTTACTTTCTAGTGCGATCTGGTACGATATTATGCACCACATTACCAGTTTTGCTTCTTATTTTTGTTCCTAAGATGATCTATCTGTACGAAGCGTTAGGCGATAGAAAGGAATCCAAATTGATTATGAAACAACAAGAAGAAGAATACGAAAAGAACAAGAACGACAATATCGATGGTTCCAATAACAAAGCAACTCCGCATGCTGTAGTACAACAAAAAAGCGAACCGAAGGGTACGATTGGCATTCGAATCGTCCAATTTGTTTATCTAGATAGCGATGAGGTAAACGAACTTGAAGAGGCTGTGGATAAAGCAGAGCAACGCAATACCAAACTTCGAAATACAATGGAAAGGCTTGAGGAAAATCTCGAAGAACGTAAGTATACGAGAACATACCCATTTGATTCTCACAATCACGACCAGAACCATTCTGCGACGGGAGCTTCCCTCGGACGCAGCTCCATATCAGGTAGCACCAACAACAACTCTAGCAATGGCATCATTCTTGCAGCACGACCGGAAAACATACGACACAGTAAGCAAATGGTAAGGCGGGATACATATCACGAATAAAATTCCTCTAATTGAAATATTACACATATATATTCAATATATATAATATATATTCGAATTTTTAGACTCTCTTTTCTCTCGATAATTTGCAATGCACAAATAATAATATATTTAGCTGTTTAAAATTTGAAATAATTATTAGATCGCTATTCTGTGTTTATTACCTTGTATAGTTATCAAACATTGTGTTGAAATCGACAATTTTTAAATATCACTCTGGGAACTGATGGAAGGACGGACTGTCTCTCTCATAAACACTACAATAATAATTAATACGCTACTATTAATACAGAAATCTATCACAAACTTACTCAGTATCATTCTTATTCCTGTTATTCCTTATTCATCTCATCATCAGCCCCTGCCTACTATATAGCATACGGTAGCCATCGAAGAGAAAAGTGGAAGTAGAAGAGTTGTTAGTATGAAGATCATTGCGAATAAGATATTACAAAGAAACAATCCGACAAGGGCGTTTTGTTCTCTTTTGTCTTTACCGTCAAAAAGTAGATTCACTTTGACGGCGGCAGCAGCGGCAGCTACTTCCAATACCAATACCAACACTAATCCAAGTAGTAGAGCTTCTTCGACCACCGTTAACGATGTCAACGACGATGACCAAAGATTCAACAGGAGCAACAGTGGAAGCAATAATACCTCCAACATCAACAGTAATAATAGTAATAGTAATAGTAATAGTATGGATAATGCAAGGAATAGACTCGCCCAAGCCGCAATGGAACAAATTCCTAAATATGGTTGGACGCAAGATGCAATTACAGTAGCCGCCATGGAAGATCCGAAACTTAGTGTGTCAATGTCAGGTATGTTATCACCATCTGAACTTATTTCTTGGTTTATGGATGATATGAATCATCAGTTGCGCCGAAAAAAGAAAGAAGAAGAAGAAGAAAGAACAACGAAAACAACAAGAACGAATGAGAATGAGAATAAGAATGATAACGACGTAGATATTGTATTCGAAGCTATTCAATGGCGACTAAAACAAGTTCTTCCTTTAGTTGAAAGTGGACAATGGCATCATGGGATGGCAATGGGTTTATCAACACCACAAGCAACACAATTACAATTACATGAATTTATTGAAATTATTTCACCAGAAAATTCTACAACGGCATACCATACAGCATTAGGTGCAATTTTCATATCGACAGAATTATTTCTTTTAACTGATTCTTCATCGACAACGGATTATTCAAAAACATGGTCATTTTTGAAACAACGATTAAATGAATTAGATTCTCATCAAAAAGAATTTGGTGGTGATGTTGATTTGGCTCAACTTATGTTGAATAATAATCCTCTTTCGTCAGTGTTATCGTCACTGTCACCATTATCGTCCTTGATTACGGGTGCTGCTACAGGTAATAGTATTCCTATCGTAGCTGGTATGGCTGTTGGACGATCATTATTAGAGGGAGCTGCTAGTCTTGTTCTTCCTCAATCATTTCGAGTTTTACCGCAACAACCAGGAGGAACTAAACCAAGTGACTACAAGTAGTATAAATAAATAATTAATCTATGAAACCACCCACAGTATATTATTCCGTTGTATTATCTATACATGGATTGTAAAACGAACAATAATCAGTAGTACGCGAATTTGTGGTTGATTACCGTACGTCAAATACATCTCAACAGTTTTAGTAGTGTGTGCACATCATTATTTCACTATAGTATTATCTTACTACTTCGTATATTGAATTCAAATAAGAGCCTATAGAATACATTACAAAATTATATAAATAGCTATTCAATAATTTTTGGATATGATTGATTGATAATTGCAAAATACCGTATTTATTATTCCCTTACTATGTATTGAATATTATTTTTTACTAAGAATACGGACTTGATGTTTTATTTTATTTACTCTCATTATTGATCGATTGATTACAGTACTCGTATTCATTTTAGCTACTGTGGACAAATTTCGGTCTCCTCCATAACATTCTTCGTACTGTCAACCTTCGTGGCCCATTCACCAAATTGGATTGCTAAGTCGGTCATTTGTTGCATCCCCAGGGCACGTGGTAAGATCCATGTTACATGTACCGTCCCATCCACTTCATCCATACTACCCTCCATGAGCTTCACAGAAAATGCACGCATAATAACCCATTCTACCTGTTCCAATGGAATTTCTAATCCTGTTGCTATCTCCTCAAAAGTTAAAGTACGTTCCGATGCTGGTTTCGTAAACACCAATTCGATCAATCCCAAAAGAGTAATCTTTTCTTGCATTTGTTGTCCCATATTGACCAATGCTGGTTGAGATGCAATTTGTGTTGGATACGTTTCTCGACATAACTTTTTAAAGTCATTCACATTACCTCTTGCACATGCCTGCAGCATTTCCACCAACCATGCTTGTGGAGTTTGTGCTAATACCTTCAAAATAGGATTATTCACAACCTGACCAAGATTGTAGACACCCTCACCGGTAAGTGCAGCCAAACATAAATCAATTGCCAACGTTTGAGACTTAATATCAACAGCACCATCACCCTCTTTGGGTTGATAATAATTCAGATAATCCACAGCCTCATTGTAGAATGCTTCCGGTGGACCAACAATTTTGTAATATTTCATGGATGATTCATAATGAGCAGAATTAACGATGATCGATTCTGGTGTATCCGAAACAAGTTGCTTTAATAGTGGACCATTCATTTTGATAATTGAATATACCTTATCCAGTTTTTCCTTTTTACTATCATCATTGATGTCGTCGGATGCTGCTGCTGCTGCTACTGCCTGGAGAGTTAATAAACTTATCTTCGATTGTAAATAAAGAATAGAAGCAGTATTATTATTCGATTGTTGTGATTCTTGCTTATCAAGTAAATCTTGTAATAGTTTGTTCGATTCTTCAATGGTTAATAATCCTGCCTCCAAACTATAAAATGCCACCGACGTGGCAATTCGTGCCAATGATAGTTGATTGATCTTTCCAGATACTGTCAATACAACATTGATATACAATGCAAGGAATGTATTTGTAGCACCATTGTCATCACCACCACCAGCAACGGGACGTAAGGTGGTAGATTTATTCTCTTCTGATACAAAATCTAAAATAATCATCGTCAATTGATGCCATAATTTTTGTTGACAGTACGATTCAATCTTATTGTAATAATTTTCAGCTAGATCGGGAAATTGTACCGCCATTGTCTGACAATGTTCCGTTGCACCACTTGTTGCATTTACGTATGTACTCATGGTTGTTGCTGTTGTTGTTGATGTTTCTAACACTGTTCTAATTTGAATTGAAAGGAAATGCTAAATGGATGTGATTAATCTAATGATAATGACCTATGAAACAAAATAATAATGAATAAAACATTGTAGATCATCGTCGCTCGTTTTTTTCATTTTGAGTGCTGTTGTGAACTTTCGAAAGCCGTCGAAGACAATGGAATATTTAAGAACTAATTATGTACCGCCTGATGCACGTCTGAAAATCTCTCTGTGTGTAATAATAGAATTTAATTCAAATTCAAATTCAAAATCAAAATCGTAAAATGTTTTAGTAGCCTACTAGTACATACCACCATAATCATCTAGGCACGGTAGTTGCACAGTAGTGTACATCACAAAGTATACTTGTCAACGCAAAAGTGGTTGGTTAATGATATTGATGTTAATACTGATATCACAAACAGTATCCTCTTTCGCTGGTTGCGTGTCATTCACTTCTACTTGCTCGTCGTCTAATATTGACAAACAATGAAGTTACGTACATTTTCCTTTTGCTCTGGTTTTATCTGCCTCATTGTATTTTGTCAACAACTGTATTGGTTTACAATCCTACGTGATAATCTCTTCTATCAAATTTTGAAGACGAAACAAGAAAAATATTCACGAGTCAACCATAACATTAGAAACATTACTACGGAGAATAATATCAATTCAAAGAATTATTCAAACACAACAACTTTACATGCGTCGTCATCTGACAGCAAGAACATCACCACCAGTAGTAGTACATCATTCTTGATTTATGAACTCCCAAAACTCACAGGACAAGGACTGGGAAATATTATATCAGGAATATTAGCAGCACATCGTCTTGCCGAAGAATTCCAACGAACAATTTGTCATATGGGAACTTATTCTTCGTTTGATCAAGCCTTTACGTGGAAGGATTTGGATCATATTCAAAAATGCGAAGAGGTCCTACTGGATATTAGGAATAATAATAGTTGGGAGGATCATAAGCCAACTTCTTCCAATACAATTGTCCAATATAACTACGATGAATCTAGTGTACAGAGTGAGTGCACTATAAAAGATTTGCTGTTAAACTATCAGCAATACCCAATCTTATATTATAAAGGAAATACATACCCACGTTGGCCTACTAATACTATTACATCATCAGATGAGAATGATGATCAAATGCAAACACCACCACGTAAGCAAAACCAACCTCGAGATTATTTCCATGAAAAATTCAAGCCTACTTCGCATCTCCTAGACATCATTCCGTGGAATATTGACAATCCACCTTCTATTGTCGTTCATCTGAGAGATAGTGACGGAAGATTTGACGAACGAGCTGGATTAGATAATCAAACGTTGTCTTTGCTAGCTGATGAGCTCAATAATATTGCGTCTACTAGTGCTAATAACGATGCAAATCGTCACAAGAAAAAATATAGTAATGATAAGAACAAAAACAATAATCATATATTCCTCGTAACGAATCGTGTCGAATGGTATGACAAATTTCCTGAATGGGGTCACCCAAACTGGTCCCTGGTGCATCATTCGGCTATTGGGCGAATATCTTGGGGTCGACGAAGGGATAAGAACATTTTGCTAACAGACTACGGTAAAAGTAGTAGTAAAGAAGAGGAGGCATTGCAAATGTGGGCAGATTGGTACACTCTACTAAATGCGAAAAGAATTTATCATACGATGAGTGATTTTTCTCGATCAGCATCTCGTTGGAACGAAAAAATGCAAAGTTTCACTATTGTTGGATCGACGACGACGACGACGGCAATAACAAATATGACCGGTCAAAATAAGAATAACACGATAATAACGGAAAATCCGAAATTAATTTTACGTATTGACTTACAAGGTTTCAACGAAAGCTATACACCACGATTAGTTAATCGGAAGAAAGAAGACCTAAGATTTTGCGACCCGGGGGCTAAAACGAAGTATTTAGTAGAGAAGAAGAATAAGGAATTATTGGACTTGAGGAAGGCGCTCATACGACACAGAGAAGGTTAACCAAATAATGAAGCGTCAAAATAAAATTAATGATTCATAATTTCGTACCAAATAAAAAAAAGCAAGCTTATCAAGTATCTTTAGTAGTATTGAACAAGTACACGAGAAAAGGACTATAAAATGAACCACTTAACTACCACATATATACATAATTTATTTTTATTGACCAGTTTAGTTAAAAGAAAAGTATAACTAAGAAAATGTTCAGGATATGTATGTTGCATCAACTATTGATCAGTCTCATTCAAAGTTGCTAATGGCAAACCTAGGAATATCATCAGTTGATAGTGTTTATTGTGCGTAGTAGCTCCACAGAAATTCCAGCCCAAATACCATGGTCATAGGTAAAAACAGAGGAAGAAAAACAGAGGTTGAGTGAGCTAACTATATAATGTGGTGGCTTTTTTTAGCATTGTTTGTACAGCATGATGGTCTGCCAATGAAGTGATTGTTGTGCTTTCTTTTGTCATACACAGTAGTACTGTTGAGTAGACTTTCTTATTTCTCCTGTAGTTTCACAAGGACGGACTTTCATTGATGTTTGCTCTCCATAAATTAAAATATAATAAATATATTATGATGAAGCCCGTGACTGAATCACAATGAGTCTTGAGTCTATCGTCGATAAAGTCATTCGTCGATCATACCTTTTCTTATATACGGTACACTGTATTGCAAAACAATAACAACGTCGGCAATGACACGAGACCAACGACATTATTACATCTACTAATAGGACAATGATAGAAGAATTGGATAATGAGGCTGTAACGAAATCAGACGTTGTTGATCAGCTGAAAAACTTAAACACAATCTGGAGCAGCAACAGTGTTGCTGCGACAACGAGTGACTCCATATATAAGAGTCCCGATATTAATGCTAATGATATTAAGCAGAACCAACGAAAAACGAGATCACCTCTCGAAAAGGCAATATCGAAGTTGTCATCGGTAACATCAAATAACAATTATGTGAAAGAATCTATAGTCCCTTTTCTATTTTCAGTTTTGGGAAGAAACAACGATAAGGCAACATCACACTCTACCACCGACGACAACAATGAATCCGAGTTGAAACAAATACAATGGCATATTGTTCTGATTTTAGAACTTTGGGCAGCAGCTCAAACTTCAGATAACGATGGAAGAGAGTTACAATTTTTGGAGGCATGTGTCACTTCCATACAAAATTTAGACCAGTCTCGAAACGACCATGGAAGTGTTCGTGAACGTCGTCGTTCGAAAAAACGCCAACGAAATGAAAATGGTGATCACGTCGAGAAAAAGAAGAAAACGAAAAATAGTAGGAGGAATCAAACGTCGAAAGATACTGCGTTACCTACTTCTAAAAAAGACAAAGAGACAATACTGCTCGATCATCTAGTTCGACTGATGTCTCGTGCGCCATTTTTATTGCCGGTATCATTGTCTCTTCGAGACTTCTTGATTGATTGCTGCTTAAATCGTAAAAACCATTGGGAACGATTACCTCACGTTTTTTCACATATATTCCTGGTTTTTGAAATAACTAATCCATACGTTCCAAAGTCTCAAGACGACGTAAATAGCCTATTTTCATCTTCTTTTCCCTTCACCGATCCCGCTTCAGTGAACAAGAAACCGACAGACGAGATACCGATATTGACTACTGCTGCTCAAAGAAAGAAATCACGAGAGAAGCAGCTTACTCTTAGTAAGAACAAAAACAAGAAAAGGCTGGTAGCACTGACGACGAAAACAAAACGTCGTGGTAGTCACTTTAATGGAAATCTACAAGGTATATCCAAACTTCTACTAGACAAAAAGAAGACTCCATTATCCTCAACTACCACTAACAAAAATACATCGAATCGTGTTGATAACACTAAAAATGGATCTACCACTATCCAAACTGGATCCAATCATCATATCGACAGAACTAAAAACACTGCAGATGTTGCAACGAGAAACAAGAAAATAAAAGTGAACGACCAGAAATCCATCACAGTCCAACATCCTACCGATAAATTGAAGCCAACGTTTCGAAATACAGTCAATGAGACGAAAAAGAAAGCTTACATTAGTACTGACCGGGGTGCAAATGAAAGCAAACCAGAAAGTGGGAGAGTAAAACATGTTCAAGGGACACAAATGTCTGTTCAGCAGCATCATGCTCCTAAACCAAAAAATTCTGCGACATTAAAAGATCGAACCGGTGCATCGATTGTAAATAAAAGAATTAGCGACAGCAGCAGAAGCAGCATCAACAACAACAACAACAACAACAATGATGCCCTTGCAATGACTCCAAAAAGATCCGTTCGATCGGACAGCGATGTTGCTAATGAAACAGTTGTCGGAGAAACTCCCACTGCCGGTGCTGCTCCTCAACTGCTTGTGGCAGGAGAAACTCCAACATATGGAGTCGCAAACGGAAGTATCGGGTCTACACCAAGGTCATGTGTTTCGTTGATTTCTGCACCAGCGCTACCATCCCCTCCCGCAACAAGTACTTCGGGCAACACTGGAAACGCTCCTCCCCAGCCTGTCAAGCTCTTTGGTACCGTCAAGTTGTTGAAACGCAAAGAACCGATTCATAAACCGATTCTCATAAATAGTAACAGTCGTAAAAGCATAAACAACAATATTGGCCCATTAGGAAAGATAGATGAGAAGAATAAAGGGAATCAGGGCAATCGTCCATCGTCGGTACATATGGCACGTGCGTACCTTCAAAGACGGAAAACTGATTAATATAGTGTTAGCCTCGCTATTTGAATCTGTAGTACTGCATATATCGTTCTGCAGCCGCCCCTATACCATCATGCTGCATCGGGACAGTAGAATTCAACAACTCAAATTTAATTATAGGACATAGTAAACAAATAGCATCCCGAAAAGTTTTTGTACTACTTCCAACACTATTTGTCAGCCCGATTTGCTGTCATAAAACTCTTAACCATATTCCTCTAGGAACTATAAGTAACTACACTCTTTTCCTTTGCGCTGACATCTATTCGTTTACGACGAAGATCTATCAAACACGAGTTATAGATTAAAGAATAAAGATATAACTTTTATTTCGGAAGATAATATTAACATTAGTCTCCATTTATTTATACAGTTGAGCGTTTTTGTCGACTATTCTTTAATTTTTAACTTAAAGGAGTGATTTCTTGTGTGATACAGAAAAATCTTAGTATCTAATTCATTAAAGTATTTAATACTATACTAGTGACGGGTGCTAATGAGTGGTCCAATTGCCAAGATCCAAAAAAATGCATAACCCACGTAGTAAAGCCACTGATAGATTTGAAATGAAATGAAGGAAAGAAATTGACGGTTGTAAGCAACATTAACATCGTGATAAAAGAAATATTATAGTACTAAAAAAATAAACTCGAGCTAGCCTAACGTAAGTAGTAGCTTACCATCATGTTAAATAGAACAAATTGACGATAATTCCTTTTCCCTATACAAGTTCCTATCCACACACAATGATGATCGTAACCCTTTACGCAAACATTACATTCTGGACAATGCACACCATCTGGTGGTTGCCATACTTTACATCGATCACAAAATCGATACTGACTTGCTCGTTCAGGAGTTTCATGACCAGGAATTTCACGATCCAAACAAATTCCCTTCACACACCCAAAGATTATAAATTCAATTAAATAGAAGAAAGAAAAGTTCCATTTTTGAGGAATAATTAAATGAACACTGTACACGACAAAAAGTAAATAAATATTAAGTACTTTTTTTTACTTCGTTCGTTCTACTTACCGGATCTCGATAAGAAACATCAGTTAGTCTGTATGTAGATAGTCCTAGAAAGATATAGCAAATAATAACTGAATATATCCCTAGTCCATGCTTATTTATTCCTTTTATGCAACCGTGTGTTGCACCTAATAGGATAAGCCAAACACAAACAGGTCCAAATGAATGCGGTCCAAGGACACCCCAACCAGAAGAATGAAAATAATCTGGAAATAAAATTCGCATATTGCCAACTGTACGTGATCCTTTTATTACACCACAACAAAATTTACTTTGTTGTGTTGTATTATTTCTTTCTTCTTCTGTGTCATCGTTGTTGTTGCTGTTGCTATTGACATCATCGTTGTCGTAGCTGTTGTTGTCACCAGTATCAATGTCGAGAGATTGTAAGGGAGAAGAAGAATTTTCGGAAACAACTACCGACGTATTACTACAACTGCTACCATCACCCTTTTCAGTGATATTTTTTTTCCTACTAGCAGATCGAGGCAACAGTGATTCCATATCGTCACCATCATCATTGGATTCGTCTAATACATCTTTTTCCGAAGTAGCAAATGTTATCGCCTTTTCGTCTTGTATTTTTTTGTTACCATCATCTGATGACATTGTTGTTTTTGCTTCAAAAAAAGGATTTTGGCAAAGTGCATACGATACTACCGGTGCTATATTCTTCAAGAGGAAAAAGGAAAAGGAGGAGAGATTTAATTGTATCAATCAAGCCAACCATCTACAGTGTATGTCATATCTTTAATGCCTTCTATTACTCTCCTTCTAAATTAAATAGATGTTGCCGAAATGAACAATTTTTTTGATCGATTTGAAAAGATTCCGATTTAGACTAATCCCCCTGTATATCCCCTAAATGTAATATTTAGGGGAGCGTATCACTCTCCTCCCCCGAAACTCAGTGCAAACAACATCATCACAATACTAACCACCCATTTTTATTCGATTGTTTGATTTTGTCATCCGCGAAACAAACGCCGATCACGAAGAAACAAACGAACTGAGAATAAAATTGTATTGAATTGACAGAACACCACCCGAAACGTATTTATATTTCTATTTCTATTTGATCTTACTGCTCCCACCAAGACAGTACAGTAGAAGTAACATACAGTACTAATCATCAACACAACAACAATGTCGAAGACACTCCAACGTAATCTCAAGTCGAAAATCCCCAATGCATTGGCAGGTACGTGTTAAAAATAAAAAGAGCGGGAACAAATTTGCTGTACAGTAATAGTATCTATCACCCGCCGTTCTTTCATCTATTTCACTTGCTTGGTTTGGTATTTGTTTGTTGGATGCACGTACTATTGGTTGGTCGAGTCGTTAGTTGCTAGGCTTTTTGCTCATTTTTATGTTTTTTCTTGTCACGTAAATCCATAATTGTTTTAATTAATATTGATATATTGATATATTAATACAGGGCCGGAATGGGACAGTAGTGATGAAGAAGATAATGAGCCGGCAACGAAGAGCACGTCTCTAGTCGTGAAAAAAACTAAAACTACCAAGAGTAGTACTAAATCTGCAAAGGCAGGGACGAAATACGATGGCAAAATAGAAAAGAAAGAAGACGATGACAATGAAGGAAAGGATCTTGTTCTATATGTTGGTCATCTGCCAAAAGATTTTGAAGAAATAGATCTTCGTAGGTTTTTGTCTCAATTTGGTAAGGTTTATAATTGTCGTGTTGCACGTAAAATTGAAACGGGAAAAACAAAAGGATTTGCCTTTGTTAGATTCGGAGACGATGAGGTGACACAAATCGCATGTGAGACACTTCATGGTTATTTCCTTGAAAAGCAACGATTAGTCTGTCAGGTCCGACCGGCTCATCCGGGTATGTTTTTTGACACTGATAAGATGATTGATAAGCGACAAAAAAAGTTGGCATTGGAAACGAAACAACGGAATAACAATCTTGCCAATTCAGATAAATTGAAGGCTATCACATCCAAATTGGTAACTCGAGAAATGAAAAAAAGAGAAAGACTTGCGGCCCTAGGAGTTGACTATGACTTTCCTGGGTACAAATCGAATCAAACTGATTTCGAAGAACAATTTGTACCCGAAGAAGATATAGATACAGCAGCATCGAATGGTGACAATGGGAGTGCTAAAAAGACTACATCATCGGCGGAGAAAAAGAAAAAAAGAAAGTCTATCGACAAAAAAGAGGAGCCCGTTGAAAAAACCCCTGAAAGGCTAACTAGATCTGCCAAAAAGTCACCGAATACCAAGAAGAGACGAACTTCTTCATAAAAATTTATAGTCTCCGTTTGTTCTAGACACAGAACATACATCTATCTAAACAGGAAAATAGTTCATATATTTGATATGTAATTTGTGTGTAAAATGTAGAATACCTTCCCTTTTTTAATTGCATTCCAGTTTTATAGAGTGTAGCTCTACTAGAATCATCGACTCCGCGAAACATATTTCTCAATATATCACATTACGAAACCCACTGACCTTCATAGTTGTTCCAACCAGACAGTGGATCGATATATTGGGGCAACACGGTTGCTTTTCTAAGTAGTTCAATAAGTGATCCATCTGCGTCGTAAATAAAGGCCCGTTCATATACAATATTACCAACCATGAATTGTTCTGCTTCTAGGGCAATGCGTAAGCTTTTCTGAGATAGTTTCAAGCTTTTTTCGTTGAGAGATTCCATCCATACAGAAAGGAGTAAGTTGTTGTTGTTATCCTTATCCTTATCCTTGTCCTTGTTGTTGTTATTATCATCAGCGACGTTGGTAAGACTACTGTTTTGTATCGAGTTGGTAACATCTAATGCCAAATGATTCATACCGAGATATTCCTGGAACTTGAACAAGTCCAAAGCACGTCGTTTCAGGCCTTCCGGTTCGTTCAAAAGAAACGATGGGACTTCTATAAGTTCAATACGTGATTTTGGTAACGTTTTAGTCATCATCCAGGCAGCTTTAGCAGGTCCTGCTTTGAATTTTGCGGTAGGTTCAAACCCTAGTAGGCTATAGAATTCGATTGCCAAGGTTATGTTCCGTGTCTTCATAGCTGTGTGATGTATATACCCGACGACGTCATCGTTGATATCCGTACAGTCGACTTCTTCATCGAAACCGTCGTCGTCGATAGATAGAGACAATTGTAGCGAATTCCTATTGTTTTCCTCGTTGGATGATTTGCGGTGATATGGTATCGTTCGTCGTGATGCTGTGAAACTAAAACACACCAGCCTAGTTGCTAACAGAAAGAAAAAAATCGTTATGATAAGAAGATGAATGATAATATTCTTGGCAACAACCACCAGATTGCGTTTTGAATCTTTTGAATAGCATCGCATGACCAATAACACAGTATAGGCTTGAATATCCTATAAATACTACAACAGAGCGGTAACTATTTGTACCGATCGAGCATCGTCGGATGATCATTGTAACGTACATCTTGTCCTTCTGCTCTTTACTTTGCAATTATGTTTTACGTTGTTCGTATTTTTTGACATTCGACACATGACTGAAATTTTTAATCACGCGT
This sequence comes from Fragilariopsis cylindrus CCMP1102, assembly GCA_900095095.1. Classification (NCBI taxonomy): domain Eukaryota; phylum Bacillariophyta; class Bacillariophyceae; order Bacillariales; family Bacillariaceae; genus Fragilariopsis; species Fragilariopsis cylindrus. Next base: position 312,476 of record FMBT01000300.1, read on the forward strand.
TGATGTCGAATTTTTTATCCTTCGACCAGAATAAGAGCCGCTGAACAACATCGCAAAACAGAACAAAGAGATGAAATATTGAAAGCGAAGCGGTACTTATGACACGACGTGGATAGATAAATTATATTGATAAATTAAAAGATAAATTGGTTCCAAGATAAGAGGGATCCTTCAACTACAACATGGTTCTTACTTCCATATTATTCTATTGCAATTGAATGCTCCTCAACAACCTACATCAGCTGGGATGGTACAAAACAATTGCATTGCTCTTGTACAACCGAGGGTAAAGGTAACATTTATTCTTTATTCTATTCTACGTATGAAAATGTGAAGAAACATAAAGCTATCCTTGCATCATGCATATTACCAAAGACACGCAAATTTAAAGTGAACAACTTGTTGTATGTACGTATTATGCAAAAAGACTTCAGTAAACTTGAACTACAACAACAGGACTACTTCTTACACAACAATAAGTGGTCTGTATTGATAGCAAATGTTGTTGATGTTGATAAAAAGGGAAATCCGTTTATTATGTTTGTGTATAGCAACCTTTCAAATACTGTATTGAAAACAAGTATTAAAAAACATGATTGTGTCTTAGTGGAATGGTTTATTACAATGTACAGTAACCAATAGTGTTGTACGAATACAGCTATTTTTGCTATTGTCATAGCTAATGATCATTGGTATAAAATTATTTATTTATTCAATTACTAAATTATTTACAGTATGTTTGATTTTGAAATGCACTTCATCATCGTCGCCGTCGTTGTCATAATGACGATATCTACGATGATGAAGAATCATCATCATCATCACATCTTTCTTCTTTCCTATTATTATCTAAAATAATATCATTACCTCGTCCTCCTGTTTCTTATTATTATCGTTATTATTATTATTACTACTACTACTACTGCTACTGCGTCGAACAATAATATTACCGAATTGACTTATTGGAATCATTATTATTCTTACTTATTACTATCTATCGTCGATCGTTTCAGTCGTTTTCGTTTATAATTATCCATGAATACATCGTCGTTGTAATATCATTATTCCTTGTTGTAGTAGTATTCGAATCCATATAGTACTTGTTGCTGTTGTTGTTAATGGTTCGGTTCGCTGACGCTAGCGAACAAAAGAATTAAATAAATAATTGTATACAATTGTCTAAGTTTCTAATTTACAGATTTACAAACAACAACATCAGTAGAGAGTAAATTTTAAGTTAAATTATGTATTCCTATACTAATGTATAGATCCGACTTCTGTTTTCATTATACCTGTATAATATTACCATACCGCTGCAGGCTTTCTATCACCATCATCATCGTTGCTGTTGTTGGTAGTAGTCGATGTACCGTCATCGGTAGTCGATGTATCGACATCTATTGGAATGATTTCCCTTTTCATGCGCCATCTGAAACCAATCGCATCGAGTAAATTGATTCGTTCTGGTGTCATGTCACTTTTCCCTTTATGTAACCACAACTTGTATTGTGTCCGTTGGGTATTAACCCATCGTCCAAGTTGAGGGTTCCTGGTGTAATCAAAAGGAACATTTGTATCTCTGTTTACTATCTCATACTCTACCAGCTCGGCATACATAAGTTGCCATTTAATCGTCATCATATCACTACTCCATGCGAAACCAATCGCATCGAGTAAATTGATTCGTTCTGTTGTCAGTCCGCTTTCCTTTCCATTTAACAACAAATTGTATTGTGTCCGTTGGGTATTAACCCATCGTCCAAGTTGAGGGTTCCTGGTGTAGTCTTTAGGAACATTTGTATGTTTGTTTAATGTGTTGTATTCTTTCAACTCATGATAGCGGCTTTGCCACTGAAGATCGAACGTCGTGGTGCTTCTTGTTGGATTGGTGCTTCTTTGAACACGTTGTGCCCTGTTTGCTGGGTAGGTGTGTCGGATGCGTTTCTTCTCGACTAAAATACTAATGAGACTGTTGTTGGTATCGGTACGAACCCTCATCGGAATGCGGTATCCGATATTATGTTTCAATATACGATTTTCTTCTTCAAGTTTCCTTATTTGTTCCTTCAACCTTTTGTTCTCTTCCCTAGTAGATTCCACACCGTCTAGTTGATTATTCGTACTTGTATCCGACATCTTCCAATAATTGATCGTAACAAGTCCTTTGTCGATGTCGTGACGAACTCCTTCCAATACTGTCACATAAACTTGGTATACTTTTGAAGACACCTCGTACTTGACGCTGGATGTTGATAACTGATAGTACTTGTACCACGATTGAGAAGGTGGCCCGGAATAATTGATTGGAAATTTTGTTGGATCCACAATTTGAGATGGGTGGCTGCTTGTTTTGAAAATGTAGAATAAATAACATACACCTTGGCTGTATATTTTTCCCTAATCGACGTAGTAAGTGGATTCTTCGTATCCGTTAACAAAGTAAGGCCGGTGTTACCATACTTATCGGAACAATGCCGACGATATAAGAATTGGTACGCTTCGTCATCCACGTTGTTTTGTCCAGTAAAACCAATGTATATCATATTTCCATCTTTCTTCACTGAATTGATCATGGTAATGAATTCTTGATGCATCGGATTATTGATGATGGACTTGAACAACACCTCGGAGGAAGCACTGGTGGGTGTGTTCGGATATGAACTTGGATGGGTGAGATAATCATCATAACGGAGGTGTTTGATCATCTCGTAATCGACAATCTTTTTGTAAAGTGCGGGATTTTGGAGATGAGTGATTGCCGTTGGAGATAGAGTAAAATATTTCTGTGATGGAGAAAGAATGTTTGACAAAGAATTTGTTCGTGTTGTTGTTGTTGATGTTGCTGCCATTGAATTATTCGACACTCCGACGCGGTCCCGCATCGATGGATCCATTTTAAGTTTGATTTGCAGGGGATAAGGAATGCTGCTAATACTAGCGGTGTCATTCATATCGTCGCCCTTGTTGTGGTCCCGCATCGATGGATCCATTTTAAATTTGATTCGCAGGGGATAAGGAATGCTGCTAATACTAGCGGTGTCATTCATATCGTCGCCCTTGTTGATATTGGATGACGTTGACGACGAGTAACGAGAGGTGGTAGAAGATATAGAGTTCATTTTATTTATATGTGAATCAAAAAAAAGAATGGGAAATTCAATTCAATTCTCTCGTTTGTATTATTGTATTATGAGAGTTAAGAATGAATGAATGTGTAGACTTGTTCGAAACCACAAACTACTCTCAAGTGGTTTCGAATAACTCTCAAGCTGTGTCTTGCTTTCGTCCATACATGTTCGGTCAATGAATATGGAGGTGTCTTGTGGGTGTCTTGTGTCTACCAATCCTACTGCCTCTCCTCTAATTAATTCGAACATTCTCAGCATTCCCATCGCCTCTCGTCTAAAATTCTTAACAAGAATTGTTAGTCACAGTTCAAAAATCTCTGAAAACTGCCTAGCTTAAGTAAAAATTGTATTGTATGTACATACAACAGTATCGAGGTCATCGATGACATACAATCCATGACTCGATTTAATGGGACTGATTTCAGTCCCATGAGTTTCGAGTCACAGATAAAATACATCAGTCATAGTACAAGGATGAGTTGTATTGCGATGCTACGACGTCTACTAGTACGTAAGGTATGATATAAAATAAGTTAGCAGTATAAAAAGAATTATGAACGTTGTGTATTGCAAAGGAACGAATATATGATTGGTTGGTTTGATATTTGATGAATGATCTGTTTCAAAAATGTGGAGATTAAAATCTCCGGTTTGTTTTTTGTAATATGATGTCATGTGTAAAAAGTAAAAGACTTGTGTTGCAGGCAAGATATTGTATTTATTTCTTGACAGACTTCTTTGGAAGTAAGACAGCGTGGATGTTTGGAAGAACACCACCAGATGCAATAGTAACACCACCCAAAAGCTTGTTAAGTTCTTCATCATTCTTCACAGCAAGTGTGATATGACGTGGGACGATACGTGCCTTCTTGTTATCACGTGCAGCATTTCCAGCTAATTCAAGGATTTCAGCACATAAGTATTCCAAGACAGCAGCAAGGTAGACAGGTGCACCAGCTCCCATACGGGTTGCGTATTTTCCTTGACGTAAGTATCTTCCGATACGACCAACAGGGAATTGTAATCCTGCCTTGGCAGAACTAGTAGTTGACTTCTTTTCGCCACGACCTAACGTACGTTAGAATTAGAATAAAGAAGGAAGGGAAAATATCGTTCGTTTCGTTAGAAAGAGACATGGCATGAATCAAATTTACAATTGTTTGTATCACGGAAGTGCATACATAGGGGACAAGGAAACCAGGTTAGTGTACAAGCAACAAATTTGACATACCTCCTTTTCCTTTTCCAGACATGATGTTAGTTTTATTTGTTATAAGTTAAAATATTGATTTTGTGAGAGTGAATGAAGTGGAAGTAGTACTGTAGTGCTGTGTTTTCGAAGAGCGAGAAGAGAGAATTGGAATGCGTAATTTGTATCGTGCGTTTTCATCGTCTCGTTCTTTCCAAATTGCCGCGCCAGGAATTTTTATCGAAAAAAAAAAACACGTGTTAACCGCGCCAGGAATTGAAACGCCTGCCGTGCTCGAAAAAATTCTCCTTACAACACCGCGTTGTCTCGCTCAGTTTGCGTAGAGAAACGCGATTGAATTAAACATAGCGCGGCTAGTTGATACTAGGTACTGTATGGAAAAACAAACGTGTTAAACCCGAGACAACGCGTGAAAGCACGAAAATCAAATGACATGAAAAAAAACAAGAGAAAAGAAAACATCAAGAAATCGACACGCTCAGCTCACAATTTTTTTCAAACTCGAAAAATATAATATCCCAAAATGGTAAGGCGAAGATCCTTTTGCTCATCTCGTCTCTCGTATCTCGGTCGATATGTTTCGTCATGTCGTCTTTCACATTACATCAACTGTACGCTCACGTCACTCACCTTCATTACTTCTTTCCTATCTCCTCCTCCTCCCATCCATCATTCAATTCAACTAAAGGCAAAAACTCCAAGTAAACAATCAAGCAAGAAGGCTGCACCAGCCAAGAAGACCGATGGTACCACCACCAAGCGTAAAAAAAAGCGTGTCGAATCTTATTCCACATACATCTACAAGGTCTTGAAACAAGTCCATCCTGATACCGGTATCTCCAAGAAGGGTATGTCTATTATGAACTCCTTCATCAATGATATCTTTGAACGTATCGCAACTGAAGCAGGAAAGCTTGGAAAATACAACAAGAAAGCCACTCTTTCTTCACGAGAAATCCAAACTGCTGTCCGTTTAATGCTTCCTGGTGAACTTGCCAAGCATGCTGTTTCAGAAGGAACCAAGGCTGTTACCAAATTCAGTTCTGCCTAAACAAATCAAAACAACAATACATATCTATATTGTATCATTCGATTCGATTGATGTGATATACATTGTATAGTAACAAAAACAACAAAACAAACCGGAGATTTTAATTTCCACACTCTTAAACAGAAGAAAACCACAACTCAATTCGAATGGGAAGCTATGAATTGTACTGTAGTTTTGACCCTATCTACGCTGTTGTCATCCCACTTATTAAACCATCTACAACAATTATATACAAATTAGTTTGATACCATGAATGTAATAGACTTGCAAGATAAATCTCAACTCGCAATACCTTAAGGTATGAACAATAAATCTACTGACACTCACTTAAGATTTAGTAATTACTAGCTTAGCTACTGTAGTAGCAGTACGATTACAAGAATAGCGTCCAGCAACAACAACACTTACCTTACTGTGGTAATCATTGAATAATGATAATGATAATAATAATAGTCAAAGCATACTAAAGAATAGTTATGGTGTTTGTAGAATTGTACTGTTGCAGGCTAGGCTGCAGAAGCTATGTCACTTTCAATATAAAATCCTAACCCTTAGCAATCATAGAGGTATATTGTACACAATGTAGGTGCCTTTATCTTGGTCAGCTTACTTATAGTAACATCTTGATTGACTGGTGCACATATCATTATGCACAGATTGGTTGGTCAGTTACATGCAGTCAAACTTCCTTTTTTCTGAGTTGGATCTCTGTTTGCCTACCGCTCTCTATTGATTGATTCGATTCGACTCATTCGACTCGATTCGTTGATATGATTGCAAGATCGCAATCATGATTATTCTTGATGGCGCTGAATGAATTCGATATTCGACTTCACTTTTACAAAATAAAATAAACAACAACACAACACAACTTCTCAAAGGTCCGAGAAAAGGAATGAATACGATTGATTTGATCGTACTTTTCACAAAACAAAATAAACGACTACAGCACTCACCTTCGAAAGATCCGAGAAAGGGAATGCTACGATTGCCGCTTCCGTTCTCTACTACTAAGGTATCTGTTTCTCAAAAGATAATACTTGAAAAAGGATGATAGGTTTCAAACTTCCTTCGTTAGTCCTTCGTCGCTTTCGCAATGCTTCAGTTCAACCCTACTATCGATTATTTTCCTCGTCGACGTTTACCTTACCACCGTCGGTTCAACAATGGGAAAGACTTGCCAATAAGGAACTAGTTAAATCTCATGTAACGGTCGATTCACTTCGCACAGAACGTATCACCCCCGAGAAAATCGAAATTCAACCTGTATACTGGGATTTGTCCGACAAGAACGAAGACGGTCCCGAAATGCCAGGGATTTTTCCTTTTACCAGAGGTCCATATGCTACCATGCACACGCATCGGCAGTGGACTATTAGACAGTACGCCGGATTTTCAACCGCCGAAGAAAGTAATAAATTTTATAAGAAAAATTTGGCAGCTGGACAACAAGGACTTAGCGTCGCTTTTGATTTACCAACTCATAGGTAAGGGAATGCGAATCTATACAATCATTCGGTATTTTGTTTCCAAAGTGCTTTATTTTCTAATTCTTTAATTTACCAATCATTCATTAATTTGTTAGGGGATATGATAGCGATCATGAGCGTGTAGTAGGAGATGTAGGTATGGCAGGCGTTTCGATAGACACTCTTAAAGATATGGAAATCCTTTTTGATGAGATCGATTTGACTAAAGTTTCTGTAAGTATGACTATGAACGGAGCTGTGCTACCGATTCTTGCATTTTACGTCCAAGCGGCTATAGAACAAAGTCCCAACAAAGATCCAAGCGAGGTAATGGCTTCCCTGAAAGGGACGATTCAAAACGATATTCTCAAAGAATTCATGGTTAGGAATACATTTATTTATCCACCCGAACCATCAGTCAATAGAGTTATTGCAGATATCATGGGATACACAGCAGTTCATATGACGAAATTCAATTCGATAAGTATATCAGGCTATCACTTACAAGAGGCAGGTGCTGATGCTGCAATTGAGATGGCATTTACGATTGCGGATGGCCTCGAGTATCTCCGAACTGCTGTGGATGTTGCCAAATTGAATGTTGACGACGTAGCCCCGAGACTTTCTTTCTTTTGGGGTATCGGTCTTAATTTCTACACAGAGGTAAGGAAATGAAAAATGATGGTGCGAACGATCGATCATGACTGAGATAGATACTACATATTATCACTAATGGTCGTTTTGAACTGTTTTTGATATTGATATTGATATTGATATTGTTATTGATATTGTTATTGTTATTGATATTGATATTGATATTGATATTGATATTGGTATTGATGTTGATTCTGACCTTGTTATTGTCGTTGTCGTTGTCGTTGTCGTTGTCGTTGCTATTGCTACTTAGATCGCAAAAATGAGAGGCGCAAGGTGAGAAAATAATTAGTGTTACTTCCCAAATTAAAAGTATCGTATTGTTACTCGTATCGTTCTCTTGTAGTGCGCTTCTCACTGATGTTGATTGCTACTACCGAAAATAGAAAGTTATGGGCCGAATCAGTTAAGGAAAAGTTCAATCCAAAGAATCGCAAATCTCTTCTTTTGAGAACACATTGTCAAACGAGTGGATATTCTTTGACGGAGACTCAGCCGATGAACAACATCATTAGAACCACTATCGAGGCTATGGCGGCCGTCCAAGGTGGAACGCAGAGTCTTCATACTAATTCATACGACGAAGCAGTTGGACTCCCGACTGAACAATCTGCTCGAATAGCAAGAAATACTCAGTTGATTCTTCAAGAAGAGACAGGGATATCGTCGGTCGCTGACCCTTGGGGAGGCAGCTACATGATGGAATCCCTTACAGATGAACTGTACAACAAAGCGAAAGAAATCATGGTTCAGATCGAGAGCAAAGGTGGTATGACGGCTTTCGTTAACAACGGACATGCGAAACTTATGCTCGAAGAAAGTGCTGCGACAAAACAGGGTCGTGTAGATTCTGGTGCTGACGTCGTTGTTGGTGTCAATAAGTACCGACTGAACGCCGAAGATGAAGAATTAGAGAGAGTGGACGTCTTGCAAATCAATAATACCGACGTTAGGAAAAAGCAGATCGACCGAATGAATGAAATTAAAGCCTCTCGCGACGACGATGCAGTACAAGAGGCCCTAGCTAAGCTAGAAACAAGTGCTCGTAGCACTGAAAGTACTAGTACTGGAGATGACCCGAACAATCTAATGAGCCTCTGTATTGATTGTGCTAGAGTAAGGTAGGTTCGAACGACTTGTATTGAAACACGAATAGATATTTCTGAAAATTTTGACCTTGCACCATTTCTGATTACATCATTACCGTCATGGATTTTACCTTATTTTACTGGGGACATCGAACAAAGGTGTACGCTAGGAGAAATGTCACAAGCTTTGGAAAACGCTTGGGGCAGACATGTTCCTAGTACATCCATGGTTCAAGGAGCATATGCTGCCTCCTTCAATTCAGGGAATTCTCAAGAAAACACAGAGAATTATCAATCGACCTTTAATATGGTCGAAGAATTTGAAGCGTCCGAAGGCCGACGACCTAGAATACTTATAGCTAAGATGGGTCAAGATGGACATGATCGTGGAGCCAAGGTTATTGCGAGTGGCTTTGCAGATTTGGGCTTTGACGTTGATATAGGACCATTGTTTCAGACCCCGAAAGAGGTAGCTCTACAAGCAATAGATTCTGATGTGCATATAATTGGTGTGTCAAGTCAAGCTGCCGGACACAAAACACTCTTACCCGCCCTGAAGAAGGTACGTGTTTGTATGAATATGTTTGTATGTGTTTGTGTGCGTATTCAGTTCTGTTGTTTTTGTATTCGTTTCGATTTGATCCCATTTATATTTCTAACGTTTAATTTTATCATTAATAGGAACTCGAGGATCTTGGAGCTGACCATATGGTGGTTGTAGCAGGTGGTGTTATTCCTCATTCAGATTACGACTATTTGCTTAAGGAGACGAAGTCTTGCGCTGCTATATTTGGACCCGGAACAAGAATCGTTGATGCTGCCAAAGAAGTTTTGAATGTGATCCCTCGGAACCTTCAATAAAGAGATCGATCAGAATTGGTCTATCTGATACATGATACACTAGAGTAGAAGATAAATACCCCATATATAGTATCATTTGATGTATAGGAACCAACTTTAATGTTTAACCCTACACATTTTCCTCATTACAATATGTTTAGCGCTACATTCTATCGATAGGAGCAGTATTAGTAATGACGATACATGTATAATTGATTATTTTCTTCCATCATTATGATGATGAACAATAGAATTAATTTCACAGGTGAGTTAATATTCTTCGTGTATTATTATTTGGTCGGAATACGCCAGTGCTTCGAAGGTTACTGTATACAATGAATGTAATGTTGCATGTAGAATTAAAATGCATACGCTATGTTCAACGAGATTCATCCCAACATCTTAGCAGCTTTGAGCTCCTAGGTTTATCTCTAGCAAATCTGATAACTGATCCTAATCCATGAATGAGAAGAATGAAACATGTTAACTACAGTACAAAAGCTTGAGACAATTGGTAAGGCCTAATCTAATGGTACGCATTTTACAAAAATCATTCTGGATATTTTGAGGAAAATAACCATTTTTAATTGAATGCGTTAGACTAGATCAGTCCTATCGTGCTTCATCGTGGTGAAATCGTTATCGTACTGTCGCGCAAATTTTGAATATTTCGACGATTTTATTTCCGACAAATGAACATAGAAAGCAGTATCGCAGAGCTACACTAAGTTACTACTGTATAAAAGAGGAGTCAGACGAAATAACGAATTGTTTGGTATGATATATATGATTTGTTTGATGAATTTCTGTTTCAAAATGTGGAGATTAAAATCTCCGGTTTGTTTTTGTTGTTATGACACAACGCCCTAAACATCATTCACTTACTCAGAAAGAGAGAGTTGTTTAAGAACGTTCACCACGGATACGACGGGCCAATTGGATATCCTTAGGCATGATGGTAACACGCTTGGCATGGATAGCACAAAGATTTGTGTCTTCAAAAAGACCAACGAGGTATGCTTCAGCAGCTTCTTGAAGAGCCAATACAGCAGATCCTTGGAATCGAAGATCACTCTTGAAATCTTGTGCGATTTCACGGACAAGACGTTGGAATGGAAGCTTTCGGATCAAAAGATCAGTCGATTTTTGGTATCGACGGATTTCTCGAAGAGCGACAGTTCCTGGTCTGTATCTGTGAGGCTTCTTGACTCCTCCAGTGGCTGGTGCAGACTTACGGGCAGCCTTGGTAGCAAGTTGCTTACGTGGAGCTTTTCCTCCAGTAGACTTACGGGCGGTTTGTTTGGTACGGGCCATTTTGATTGATTCTTTGATAAATTTGGTTTCTATAAAAATAATTTTTATGAGAGATTGTAGCGATAGCGATTGGTTACGTTCACGACGTTGTTGTTTCACAAAAGAAAGCATCCTTCTTACTTTTCTTTTCTTCCAAGAGTGCGAATGAAAAAAACGCGCACGTCAAACTTTTTTTTGCTTTTTCAAAAAAAAAAAATGGGCGCGGTGACCTGCGCCCATTATTTATAGTGAAAATAGGATAATGTTAAGGTTAAGGTTTGGGTAAAAGCGCTCTGAACATTGGCGCACGAGCTGCGCCAGGATTTATTTCGGGAAAGCTCGAATATATTTATTTTTAAGGCGATTCTTGCTCTCTTCGTCACAAGCACGACTTCGAATTACGCGTAGCGTCTACTTAAAAACTATCTATCACGTAACGCACGCCTGAAGTGAATACTTTGAAAAAGTGCAGCACAGAATTACGAAACAACAAAAAAAGAGTAAACATCACCGTTACAATCATAAAATCAAAAAGTAAGTGAACCAAAATGAAAATGAAAATGAAGATAAACGTGGACTTGACTTGTCATGCATACACCACACCACGATGTACAAATTATAAGTACGACGTACTAGCACTTGATTCGTGCCAGTATCTTCCCCCTGTTTAGGGAAGTGCGGCAAACGTTTGTCGTCTAACGAAAACGAACCAGCCGTCGTTCGTTCTAAATTTGAATATTCAAGTACAAACATACTCACACAATCGTCTTCTTCTTTATCTCTTTCAGGATTTTTACATACCAAATAAACTAAACTAATTAATCATGTCTGGTCGCGGAAAAGGAGGAAAAGGTCTAGGAAAGGGTGGAGCCAAGCGTCATAGAAAGGTTCTTCGTGACAATATCCAAGGTATTACCAAGCCTGCTATCCGTCGTCTTGCGCGTCGAGGTGGTGTCAAACGTATCTCTGGACTTATCTATGAAGAAACCCGTGGTGTCCTTAAGGTCTTCCTTGAGAATGTTATCCGTGATTCCGTCACATACACCGAACATGCTCGTCGTAAGACAGTTACTGCCATGGATGTAGTTTATGCCTTGAAGCGTCAAGGAAAGACTCTTTACGGATTCGGTGGTTAAACAGCGTCTTAAAACGTTGTTTGGCTATTGCATTTTCTGTAGGAAGATCGTTGATAACAAAAACAAAAAAACAAACCGGAGATTTTAATCTCCACATTCTGAAACAGAAATTCATTCGCTCCGAGTATCATATATTTTGTTCTTTTTCCTCTTCCAACTTAGATTCTTTACTATTTTTCTTTTTTTATCACAGTATATATACATTGAAGCTTCTATATTTCAAACTTTGAATTATGTGCTATTATGTGCTATAATATCCATAATAATCCATACGACGTATCTTACGAATGATTGTACTAGCACAGTAACAGTAGTAACAAATCAATTTCTTCCTATCTTTAGTTCTCTATTTTTTTTTTTATGTGTGAGTTACATGTATGTGTTCCATTGTTTCGCTTCTCTTTTTGATATATGGTGTGTAATTGGAAACCCACCCAGTATTGTAGCTATGTTTAATCTGATCATATTGTGAGATCAGCTGCACGAAAGTTAAACTTTGATGAAGCTGCACGAAAGTTAAACTTTGATGATGAACCACTTTATGGTGAACTTTCCGGCATATAGAATAGCATGCATATCATCCAATCTCATCTACAAATTTAGTCGGCACAAGCAAAGTAGCTCGCTAGGTATGCCCCGTCTTTTTTACGACATACTGCACTAGCGGAGTTAGAAATCAGCTACATACATTGTATACAGAATTGTAGATTTAATAGACAATATGTTTTTTTACTCTTCGTTGGTTTAGCTTCACTATTTCGTATTATTTAAAATGAGATTTTACACTTTTGAAGACGGAAAGGTTCTAGCAAATTAATGGTTGCATGCTTTTATCGTTTGTACTCTATTCCGGCTCGTCATCTCATTCACTATAAACTTCAAATCAAACCGTGACGTTCTCTGTGTAGACAACATTGTTTTGTTTCGTTCACTGAATGAATCTTTCTGTGCTACTATTATCAACTGCGCTCAATGATCCTATACAAAGATACGTATAGCATTTTCTTTTTCAGTCAAGATCAATTCTCGATATCTGACGGTGCTTTAACTCCATCCGAATCATCATCATCGTCGGCAGCACTATTATTTTCTTCGTCGTCACTTTCGACAACAATAACTGCATCGACGGTAGTATCATCTGCAAGCTCATCATCGTCATCGTCGTCAACGGCAAGCTCGTCATCATCAACGTCTTCTTCTTCTTCAACAACAGAAGCGTCAACCTTCTGGTCGTCTACTTTAACGAAAACACGAATCTGTTCAACGGGACCAACCTTGCTACGACTAACACGAATTGATTCATCGAGGACGGTCGTTTCGAATGATCCTGCATTAAGAAATTCTCCAAAGGGGATGTTAATACCAAGGACATCTGCACCACTTGGCTCGAGCTGCTGAGATTTTCCCGCAACGTTGACTGAAAAACACAAAAAGGAATAGAATGAAGAAAATCAAGATAATTAATTAATCAATGGTGAGTGCATTCAACCTAATGAGAATCAGCAAGAAGGAAAGATATAAATCAACCCACGTTTTTTTCGTCTAGAAAGCCAATTTCACTTCTCTTTCACACATGAAGACCATACTGAATGATTTTTGCAAGCATCTAAACAAAAACTCAAGTATCTGTACTTACTGACTACACTCTGAAGACTGAGCTTAGTTTTGATTACCGGTATCACAGCTTCTACCTCTGCCTTATGCTTTAATACGACCTTGGTATCACTAACTTTCAGGGGATTAATATCCAAATCTTTAATGGCATCAGGAAGATCTTTCAGAAATGATGACAATACATCAGGGGGTGTATAATTAATAATGTGATCGATGGAATCTATACTGTTTGAGGACTCCCCGTACTTAATACGTTGTACGACTTCGATAGAATCATTCAAGGTATCCTTAATGTCTTTGATAGGACCCTCATTAAGGAAAGGAATTTTACTTGTATCAATGATGTTCGTCTTTTTGGGAAATGCACTACTATAACTGCACAGAAGGGTCCAATCTCCAACAAGTAAAGACGTATCGGTGGGAGAATCTGTCAAATTTTCAAGTTTCTCGACAGCTTCCCGAAAGGATTCTTTTGCTTTCGAATCGACAAGTAGAACACCATATTGTGATTTCAAATCTCTAGTTAACTCCATTAATTCTTCTTTAGCTATCGACTTGTCTGGATCGACGACTGAGACTACAACATCTTCGACTTCGGCGGCTACTGAGAAAATAGCAGTAGATGCAATTCGTCGGCTGCCGACTGCGGAATGTGTGACGAAAGCTGACGACAAAGAACTTGGCGAAAATAGCACGGAGAACGTAGTAAGGAAGATGATTCTCATACTGTTAATGTGGTCGATAGTCAATTGTAGTTGGAAATATTGAATATAATATTATGTTTGTGTCTCTTCTTTCTATTATATCTTGTGAATGAATGATGGATGGTACGGTACTATTTCAAGATTGTTCTTCATTTTGTGTTATGTCGATTTTTCCAGCAGTTTCAAGTTTCTGTTTGAAAAAAAATTACAAATGGTATATAGTATAGGTACACTAGTAGCTATTATACGTATATAGAATTCAGACTTACCACACCCGATGTTTTGTCGTAGTAAAATTGAGACACAACACAAAAATCTAACCCAAACACACAATTCGAGCCAAATAAGACAAGAAAACAAATTGCTTGTGCGTCGTAGACATCAACGTGCTTACATCTTCTATCTTACTGCACAATGAGTAGAAATGACGAAAAAATAAAGAGTGCCATGGATCGGGAAGCTGGAGGAGGAGGAGTGAAGAAATTTGGCTTTTCGCTGACGGCCAACAAAAAGGGGGGCAAAAAACGAGGCACAACAACAGCATCGTCGTCGTCGTCGTCGACGACCGCAGCAGCAGCAGCAGCAGCAGCGTTAGCATTTGATGATCCCGACGATGACGATTTGCGAAATGAAGATGACATCAACCCTGACATTCCAAAGAAACCTCTTGTTATTCCTCTCCAACAAGATAAGAGAAAATCTCTACAGGAACAAGCAAGGTCGCGGCGACAAAATGAACTCAATAGGATACAACAACAACAACCGGATGTTGTCCGAAGCAATGATGACCCAAAAAACATCAACGATAACGGCAGCAGCAATATAATAGTGAAAAATGAGCAGCAAAATGACAATGACGTTAGTACAACTAGTAATATCAACAGCAGCAACAATGACATATTGATGTCTGAGGAAGATCGAGCTGCTATACAGGCCTTGCAACGAGAGGCTTCGGCAGCTCAAGGGACGGGTGGGGATGATGATAATCGTAATGGTAACAATAAAAGAATTATCGCCTCGTCTAGTAATACATTTCAGCATAATAATCGAGATGACGATCAAAAACAGTTCGAAAACGATATTGAACAATTGCCCCCTGATATTTCTGTTGAGTCCCAAGTGTACAAGGCAGTTCCTATAAGTGAATTTGGAGCAGCTATGTTACGGGGTATGGGTTGGAGTGGTGGAAATAACAATGATCGCAATGGAAAGAATAAGAAAAATAATGACTCGACTACGATGCCAAGACCATCTCGGTTAGGATTGGGAGCGACACCGAAAATGAATGCTTCGGGAGATGCTCCCGATACGCACGCTCGTCGTCGACCACGACGACAGGATCAAGTACAACGTGAAGAAAAATTAAGGAGACAACAAGAAGATATGGAACGAGATCGACAAAAGCAATTCGCCATGGACAAACAAAGAGTGCTGCAAATCGGGAGTATTGTTTTTGTGGTGGTAGTCACGGATAATACTGAAACGCGACAGCGACAGAGACGGGCCATTATTAAAAAATTAACAGGGGTTCCCGGGCTTAATATGATACTAGTAAAATACGAGGGAGAGGCTACGACAACAAAGGTGAAGAAGGGTAATATTGAAATGGTAGAACGTAGTGATATAGAAGAGAAACCGTTTCAAGAAGTAGATGAAAAAATTGAAAAGATGAAAGATAATGATAAAGAAGTATTAGTCAAAAGGGAAGATTCTGATCAAAGAAATCGTGATCGACGTCATCGAGATGAAGGGAGATACGAAAGAAATGATCGCAAAAGAAATTCCGATGATCGACGACGAGATAAGAATAATGAGTACGATGAGAGAGATCGTGATCGTGATCATGACAATGATCGCCACAAACGAAGGCGTGACGATGACAAACGTCGTGACGATGGAAAACGCCACAAAAAAAGTTCAAGGGATATCCCATCTACTTCCAGGAAAATAGAATCCAACTACCATAATAGCAATCCTTCGGCGACTATGACATCGTGGTTGATTCCAAATATTCGAGTTCGTGTTATTTCGTCGAAGTATGGGGGGTCCGTCTATAAAGAGAAGGGGGTCGTTGTCGATGTGACGAGGAGGGGAGTAGCGACCTTGAAGATGGGTAATGGACAGGTAATCAATGTGGCGGAACGACATTTAGAAACTGCCCTACCGAAAGCCGGAGGTAATTCCATAATATTAAGTGGAGACCAGCGACATTCCAAGGGACGTTTACTGGAACGAGATTCTAAGAAAAATCGTGGTGTTGTACAGGTATTTGAGGACATGTCTGTTATTACTACCTCACTGGATGAAATGGCGGAATGGTGCGGCCCCTTAGATGACGACTTGGAAAATTAGTAAAAGTTCGGATCATCGCCTCATGGGAATTTTGTCCCGTCTAGCCATAATAATGGTCTACAAGGATTCATTCTTATATCAAAAAGTCTTAATTTTTTTTCTGTTACACTTCTTTCTACTTTAAGCTAGTTAAATGATTCATCCTTTACTGGCTGCAAATATCTAATACAAATACTAAGAAGGCCTACTATTCAATAGGTAGCTAACTTTGCTAGTAAGTTTAAAGGTGTTGCCGTATTACGTATTACAGTAGCGACTTCTTTCGATTAAAAAAACCTTAACCCTATTTTACATAAAATAGCGCGTAAAAACGAGAGGTTGCAATTGTACGTTGTTTATTTAAGCAAAATCTCAAACGCACACATCATTCAAATCATTTCATGCATCCGTCATATGAGAAGAATACTGCTAGTAAGTAAATCCATCATCTCCGTCGTCTAATAACAATATAATGCCCACAGTTCAATGTACTCGTACCGGCAGCAACTTTTGAATCAATCGTCTGTGGAACTCTCTCTCTCTCTCTCTCTCGCACAATAAAGCAAATACCTCCGTTCTAATAGACGATGAAAAACTTCCCCCGAGCTAAGGACAATTCTAGCAGAGACAATACCTCATCCCCAATGAAATATGGGTGTCTTTTCTTGATGTTGATCTGCACTTCTGGATTCCTGGTTGACAAATCTTTTGCCTTCAACAATGGCCCGAGTTTTAGTGTCTCGTCAAGAATACCATCGAGAAGTATCGCAGCGGTCACTTCCTATCGAAACGCTCCATCGGTATTTCTTGCACAGAAAACCTCTGTTCAATTAGAGGAAGAGGTGAGTTTTTATTTTGTTTTTGTATGTTGTCTGCTTACTGTAACGAAAATCTTAAAATGACTGTTAAGTTTATGCATTTGTATCTAACGATGACTTCGATTTCTCCTCCGTACATGTTTTAAAAAAAAATACACAGGATTTTTCCGGTCACAACAAAAACAATCTCTGTAATAATTGGACGAAACGAAGATTGCAGTCCTGCAAACACTTTGCAGCACGGACACGGATTTTGATGAGTCGGGTTGTGTTTTGGAAAACGACAAAAGGAAAAAGTCTCATAGCTGCAGCGGCCTTATCATTCGCGTTGATCTTTGGTTCGGGACAACAAATTAGCACGTACACACCGGTTCCGATAACTCCAACGACGGAAGTTCATGTTTTGGCTAGTCGAGGTGGTGCAGATGCAGCATCAACTAGTGTCCAAAAGCAACCATTACGATCACGGACAAAGTTAATGACATTTAATAAAAAAGAAAGCAACAGTAAGACAGTAGTAGTGAAGGAGGCTGTAGTGACGGCTGCAGATTCTACGTCCCGAACGTTTAAAGAAGCAATGGTTGAGTTGGGAAGATTTATGAAAGGTCCCAAATCAGATACATTATGGTTGCTATTGGCCACGGCGTTGATTACACCTTTATGTCAAATGGTTGGAGCTTCACCGATCCTTGGATTTTTAGCATCAGGTATGCTTTTAGGGCCGAACGGTTTCGGTTTAATTGGTGGTATTCACGCGACAGAAACATTGGCTGAACTTGGAATCGTCTTCTTTCTTTTCGAAATGGGACTCGAACTCAGTGTTGCTCGACTTTTGAGTATGAAACGGGACGTTTTTGGATTAGGATTATCACAATTTCTTTGCTCTGCCTTAGCGATTGCGGGTGTTGGAAAGATTTTGAAACTCCCAGCGAACGCCCTAGTAGTAATAGGAGGTGGTCTGGCATTGTCGAGTTCAGCCTTTGTTTTGCAGCTTCTCAAAGACAAAAACCAAATGGCCACCCGATTCGGAAAGGCTTCCTTTGGTGTTCTTCTCTTTCAGGACTTGGCAGTTGTACCGTTGTTAGTCGTCACTCCTATTTTGGCCGGAGGCGGAAGTGGCTTGGCAGCTGCCCTAGGAAGTGCTGTCTTGAAGGCCGGCATTGCCCTTGGAGCCATTACGCTTGCCGGTCGGTACGTTTTAAATCCATTGTTTAAGACTGTTGCATCGTCACAATCGCAGGAGGCGTTTCTTGGGGTTATCTTACTAACGGTTCTTAGTATGTCATTTATGACAGAGGGATTAGGATTGAGTAATACATTGGGGGCCTTTCTTGCTGGTGTCCTTCTTTCGGAAACAAAATATCGATACCAGGTAGAGGCTGACATCGCGCCTTTCCGTGGGGTCTTGCTGGGGTTGTTTTTTGTGACTGTTGGTTTTGAAATCGATCTTGCTTTAATCTTTTCAAACTTGCCAGCGGTTTCCGCAATCGTTTTTGGGATCATGGCTATTAAAACAATTGTCTTGACTTGTCTGAGTTTAGCTTTTGGTCTTAGTCTGTCAGTTTCACAACAAACAGGTCTTGTTCTTAGTCAGGGTGGTGAATTTGCCTTTGTCGCATTTGGTTTAGCCAGGTCACTGGGTATTCTCGATACGCCAACAACCAAGCTATTGTTGACCAGTGTTAGTCTTACTATGGCCTTAACTCCTGCCATGGCATCGATTGGGGGAAAGGTTGCCAAGGCACTTGAAGAAAAAAGCGACTTCACTCACTATCTTGGTCAAGATCGTGATGCTAATGAAATTACACAAGGAGAAAGTGGGGATGACTTTGCCGTTGTAATTGGTTATGGAGCGGTTGGAAAAGTTGTCTGTGACTTGCTGGATCGCAAACTGATTAAATATGTCGGTATAGAAAATGATCCGAACAAGGCCATACAGGCACGAAATGCTGGTCTTCCAGTCTTTTATGGTGATATTGGTCGTCAGGAAGTTGCAGATGCTTTCAATGTTGGTAAAGCCAAAGCAGTGGTAGTGTGTATTTCGGACAAAGACCAGGCGAACCGTGCAGTGATTGCTTTGCGAAGATGGTATCCCGATATGAAGATCTTCAGTCGCGCAAAGGATAAGGATCACGCATATCGTTTGCAATCAACGCTAAATGTAGCTGCTATGGTACCCATCCTTCCCGAGGATAACTTGTTGTTGACACTTCCGTTCGGCGGAGCTGTTTTGAAGGCACTAGGGGGAACACCAGAAGAAGTGAATGCCATCCTAGAATCGAAGCGTAAGGAAGTTATGAGCGGAAGATCTCTAATCGAATCCGAAGAAGATATGGCACTGGCACAGTTAGGTATTGATCCAGAAGAGAGGAGGGCAGAAAGGAAGAAAGAAAGTAATAGTAATAACACCTCCTCTTCTGCTAAAAGCCGAATAGAGGAGACTAAGGAAAAGAGTCCTTTTGTTGCAGAGGTCATTGGAGATGTCTACCCAGAGGCCGAAGAGGATTTTGAACCTGAAATAGTTATCGAGACTATTTTCAATGAGGAGGAGGAGGAGAAGAAGAACGGCGACGTTGAAGTTGTGGAAGTAGTAGTATCTGCATTAGAAGTAGTATCTGACGAGGATGTGAATGGAGATGTTGCTGAATTAGAAGCTATATCTGACCCAAAGAAATAGATGGAGACTACTGTATTGAATAGCTAGAACAGTAGGATAGCACACGTGTACCTAACATAGTAAATAATTATTAGAGCGTCTTAATTACAAAAATACAGTTGACAATGATTGACTACAGTATGCTACTATTACTACTTATTGTCTGCATTGTTTGCTTTAGAGCTACTAGTACTAGTACGGTAACGTTAGCTACTGTAACTAAATTATTATACAGTACAGTACAGTACAGTACAAGAAAATTTTCAATGCACGACTGGGGTCATTTTCAAGCTCGAAAAAAACTCTTTTATCCTTGTGTTTTTTTCAAATCAAAAATCCCCCTTTTGCATAAGTATATTTTTTCCATTCAATAATTCTTAATACCTTTATGTGACCATGGTGGCTTCAGCTGTCTTCATAACAGACCTACAGGGGAAGGCTATCATCAGTCGAAATTACAGAGGCGACGTTCCTTTGACACAAGTTATCGAAACTTTTGCGAAGTATCTA
The DNA here is from genome assembly GCA_900095095.1 of Fragilariopsis cylindrus CCMP1102. NCBI lineage: Eukaryota > Bacillariophyta > Bacillariophyceae > Bacillariales > Bacillariaceae > Fragilariopsis > Fragilariopsis cylindrus. The sequence continues at coordinate 332,978 of FMBT01000300.1, forward strand.
GTGGAAGTTGACGATGAGGCTAAGAAACCTGTCTTTCATGTTGACGTGAACGGCGATGTCCAAAGTGGAGAAGATGTCGGGGCGACTGGTACGGGGGGAGAACATTTTGTTTACGTATCGGTAAGTACTGATCAACGCTATTCATCCCCCTTTTTAAATTACATTTCAGAGTTAGATTTGACTATTTTCAATTTTAGGCTTTAAATGCATCGGAGGTCATTTGAAGGTATTTGTTCCTATGCTTTCGTCTGTCGAAACTAACAGCTGTTCCAACCTTTGTTTCTTTTGTGGTTACCTACCGTACCGTCTTGTGTTGCTGCTATGGCTTCGACCTCTGTACAATATTAATATTATCCGTGAAAATTAGCACCAAAATGTTTATCTTTGTGCAGTAACGACGAAGAACTCCAATGTTGCTTTGATATTTACATTTTTGTATCGTTTGGCACAAGTTTTTAAAGATTATTTTGGTTCGTTGGAAGAGGAATCGATTCGAGATAATTTTGTAGTCATTTATGAATTATTAGACGAAACAATGGATCACGGTATGCCACAGTCGTTGGATAGTAACATTTTACGATCCTTCATCACTCAAGATGCTAATCGAATGTCAGAAGATTCTAAGAGTAAGCCACCGGTGGCATTAACCAATGCAGTTTCTTGGCGTGCTGAGGGTATTAAACACAAAAAGAATGAAATTTTCCTTGACGTAGTAGAAAAATTGAACCTTTTGGTTGCCGCCAATGGTACTGTTTTGCACTCTGAAATTAATGCGGCAGTTAAGATGAGATCCTTTTTATCGGGTATGCCAGAATTGAAACTCGGTTTAAACGACAAACTTATGTTCGAGGCGACTGGACGTTCCAACCAAGCTAAAGGAAAGTCGATTGAACTGGAGGATATTAAATTCCATCAATGTGTACGACTGGCAAGATTTGAAAATGATAGAACGATTTCATTTATTCCTCCTGACGGTGAATTTGATCTTATGACGTATCGTCTCAATACGAAGGTAAAGCCATTAATTTGGGTAGAAGCTGTAGTCGAACCACATAAGGGATCACGTATCGAATACATGATCAAAACGAGATCCCAATTTAAATCGAGAAGTGTTGCCAATAATGTTGAGATTATTATCCCAGTTCCACCGGACGTCGACAGTCCATCATTCAAATCTAGTGTCGGTAATGTAACATATCTTCCCGACAAAGACGCTATTGTCTGGAATATTAAGCAATTTCATGGAGGGAGAGAGTATCTGATGAGAGCTCATTTTGGATTGCCTTCGATCAGTGCTGCCGATGTCGATCCTGACGGTAAGAAGAAGGGAGAAAACTCATGGAAGAAACCGATTAGTGTTAATTTTGAAATCCCATACTTTACCGTTAGTGGTATTCAAGTACGTTATTTGAAAATAATTGAAAAGAGTGGCTACCAAGCATTACCATGGGTACGATACATTACGGCTAATGGTGATTATCAACTTCGAATGGCGTAAGAATATAAAATATGTAATGTAATATTGTCTATTTAAATTTTATAAATGAAACACTATGGGAGTAAAACAAATAAATGCTTCTATTTGTAGCCTATCGTAGATGTGCTTCGCTCGCATGTCCTTTCATATATAGGCACCACTAAAATACCTCAAAATATATTCGTTTTGACAGAGGAAAATCATATATGAATATATTATTTGTCAATCGAAGCGCAAGAAGATGGACTTATTTACTATACTCCATTAACTTGGGATTATCATACAAGCCTCGTTGCCTGTCGATACGAATCAACCCATTTCCGACAACCAAATCAAGGTGATCACTCCGTTCCTTCAACTTTTTCAACTTTCCATTGATGGATGGTGCGATGTCAACTATTACAGGGTCTGCTAAACCACCTTGATCTACCTGAATATCACGAAAATGTTTCCAGTGAAGTTGATGAGAGAGTTTGGTGTCGACATCCCAATCGTGACCATCACCGTGTAAATATACGACAGGTAAATCTTGCCGATGAGTAATGTTGACAAAGTAATCAGCTACGGACAAGAAAAATGGTCTAGTCCTTGGAGAACGCAAGGCATGACCGAGAATGATAACACCCCGTATCTCCAATTTTTCAAAATGCGATTCTATATTATATGCCACCCATTCTTTGTTCATCTTCATTCGTGCATTCCAAGAATCTATATCCTCATGATCTAGTGGAGCATTAATCAAATGAATCCCTATAAACAAAATACCTTCCCTATAGAAAACAAATAATTCCTGATTTTCCGATGACCGTTCAATGCCTAAAGGTTTATAATCATTTTTATGCCATTTAGTTTCAAGGGTACCAAAATACTGAAGAAAAAAGTTGAAACTTTCGGTTCGATTCGGGCAGTCATACCAATCATTGTCTCCGGGTACTACAATCGTTGGTAGGGGGCTAGGAAAAATAAAAGTAATATCCAGTAATATTTCAAATGAGGAAAACATTATAGGTTACTAGTAGTGTGAGAATAGGCGATCGATCAAAAACATACATGTTTGGGATAAAAAATTTGATGTGAATACTGTATTCAATACACTGACTGTACTGTACAACTCACCCTTTGCGAAGCAAGGTAGAGATATTTTTGTAAGAAGATTCTTCACATTGTGTATTCGCAATTTTCTGAATATCGCCCACATGAACCGTAAATGATAGGTTACGTTCTGGATGTGTCTTTACATATTTCTTCATTTCAGACATTTGAATTCCCAGTCTACTTTCTTGCCAATCTCTGTACTGCCATAGTGTGATATGATATGATATGATATGATAGGACGATACAATATGATATGATGTGTATTGGATATGAATAGATAAATAATAAGGAAAAAATGGTTCAGAACTATTCCAAATAGGAAATTAGCAGTTTTCATGGAACGAAAGGCCTCATTCAGACAGGACTCTCTCACTCGTTCCCTTATTTATTTGTGTATCAAAAAAAAAATCCTGTAACATACCGGTGTATCACCCATCAAATAAAAGCTAAAAGCATTGAACGTAGTCGTAGTAGCATCTTCTTTCTTCTTCAAATTGTAGTCTTTTGTGCCGTCAGGTTGAGGTAAAATCACCGTGCTTTCTAAGCTTATTTTCGTCAATATCGTTCCTCTTGCGTTGGATGTTGTTGATGTCGTTGTTGTTATTTTTATTATTCGGTGACTATTCAAAATTATAATAACGAAAGAACCGCCTCCAACAAATAATAACACCCATTTCAATATTCTACGTTGAGAAAAAGATAGGAGATCTGATCTCTCTTTAAGTCGGATATCCACCATAATTAAATTTAATATCAAAATGCTTGGTATTACCCTACTACTAGTTTTCTGTTGTTTTGTGTAATCACCTTTGGGATTAATTTCTTGGGCATCACGACAAGAGAGAAATCCGAATTCTAGAAACTCTCACTTGTTGCCATATCTCAAATTGATCGGTACAGTATGTATGATGATAGTATACGTAACTTCTCCGTCTCTTGCTAGGAGACTACTAGTCTAGAAAGTAATGAAGGTGTTTTTTGACAGTTGGATCAAAAACTGACAGCTAGCGGTTGATGAGATGATTCTACCAGTATAAGTGGTTTTGTTGAGACGAAAGTAGAATTGGTTCAAAATTAGACCGCCATGGTCAATTGCCTATTTATGGATGGAGGGAGTATGATGTTATTATTTTACTGATAAAACGTTGGCTTCACTTTCACGTCTCAAAATTTTATCGCGCAAAAAGCGTCTTGAAAAATCTCACAGATTTCTTGGAATTATCACTTTTCACAATAACAACACAGCACAACAACGGTATCTGTTATCAGGTATATTAATCATTGCACATATCATCATTCGCTTTTATTGTTTGATATAAAATGGGCAATCGTTCGTCGACATCGATACAGCAAGCTCCTCCTACTGGACCGCCAGCGCTACTATCGGCTGCTGTTCGTGGTGACTTGAAAAAGTTTCGGGAGTCTTGGACAAACAATGAGGAAGCAGCTATTATACATGTGAAAGACGCGCAAAAAAATAATTGTCTACATGCACTTTTCAGTTGCCGTAGCATTGAAAATGAAAATAATTGCTTCGAAATATTGAACGACATCCATAATTCGCTCTCGGATTTACAAGTCAAAGAAGCGTATCGAGAGAAAAATACCATAGGTTGTACTCCTCTTTGGATACTAGTTGCGTATGGGAATGTAAAATTATTGAAGAAAGTACAACAACTATTGTTTGCCGATGATAATGATAATGATGATGGTGATGGTAATGATATTGATGATGATCAGAAAAACAAGAAGAACAAGGATGATGATTTTCCTACAATGCTATGTATACCCAATAATCAGGGAGATACACCATTTTTAGCAACGTGTTCTCAAGGAAATATTGATATGATTCAATTTTTAAAAGAGGAGATATTGACGTCCGATCAATTCAATAGAGCATTGACTGAAGCAAACCAAAAAGGAACAACACCATTACAGATAATCGTTGGGAATCATCATATCGAATTATTACAGTATGTACTTCAGGAACAAGGTAGTAATTCTGTTCTTCATGATCAACTGTTGATTTCTAATACAGCAGGATTGTCACTTTTCCATATATGTTCTGAACGCAATGCCCATGCAATACTTCAAAAACTTTTTACTTATAATATTGTTATTCAGAATCAGAAGACGACTACAATAAATAACAATAATGAGGAAGAAGAAGACTATTATATCGCAGCATTGGAACAAATATTATCATTAAAAGATAAAAATGGTGCTAATGCATTACACGTTGCTGCATTCTGTGGAAATTTTGAGACTGTACAACTTTGGATCGATATGATTAATAGTAATAATAAGAGTGAATATTCTGATGATGTTACCAATAAAACGAGCAGCCAGAGCCAGAGCAGTAAGAAATCTACGATAGTTATTGATATGTTGGACAAATTAGATGGACAAGGAAGGACAGCATATTGGTTAGGAATGGTCCAAGGTCACGATACAATTGGAAAACTATTGGCAGAAGAAGGTGTTGATACGGTACATCCTAAAATGGTGAAAGAAATAACAGAGGCTAAAGAAAAACGATCGAATAAGCAACAAACTCGGGCTGTCGATGGATCCGCATTGCTCAGTAAACAATAACGACGGCTAGTAGGATTCACGACGCTTGATATCCGATCTTGCCATCAAAAACAAAAACAAAATGAACGCGAGATCATTGTACTGCACTCGCGATCAGCAAGTTTATGAAAGAACACTTTATTCGACGATAAAGTATGTGGTGTTTGAAATCGCAAATTTCAGCTAAGTCCTCTACTAGCTAGCTTATGTTGGAATAAGCCTAAAAACGTATTTTATTTGCAATGATTCTCAACATACCATTCGCTTTTACAAAGTACGCAAGGTCGCTTAACTAAATTGAGCGAATGTATAATATTGCGTGAAAATAATTAAAATCCTTGGTTGAAACGTGCAAAATAGTAATAATTCTAAATTATGATCAAATTAGCAGTAAAATATTACATCAAACAATGTCCATAGGATTTTCGTACCGACCTTGTCTTTGGTCGAGACGAAACAGGCCTTTTCCAAACGTAGTTATAATACCATCGCCTTTATCCTTTTGAAACCCCTGGACAGTACCTTTTCGTTGTGCTGCTACGTCAAAAATAACTGGATCAGCAAATCCAGATTGTTCAATTTGGACATCGTAAAAATAATCCCAATTAACGTCGTCAGGGAACGTTCGATCCACTACATATGTGAGCCCATCACCATGTAGGTACATTACAGGGACCTCACGAGTAGCAATGTTAGTAAAGTATTTCGCCATGTTTTTAAAGAACGGACGGTTGCGTTCTGATCGTCCAGCGTGTCCCATTATGAAAACGCCTCTAATTACACGCTTTGCAAAGTTCGTTTCAACAGATTCGGCTAACCATTCCATACTCGATTTCATTCGTTTGTCTCTTGACGTTTTTGATTCTGTATTGAGTGGTGCGTCGATCATGTGAACTCCTATGAAAAGAATACCCTCGACGTAAAAGTTAAACAATTCTGGATTGTCCTCCGATCGTTGTATGTCTAAATTTACATAATGTTCAGAATGCCACTTCGAGACGAAATTCGGACCAAAATTGTTCATAAAGTAACCAAAGGCTTCCTCACGTCGAGGACAATTGTACCAATCATTGTTCCCGGGAACAACAAACGTTGGACGTGGCCCTTTGGTAATAATGTAACTAACTCGTTCATATGCTGACTCGGCGCAGAGTGAATTCGAAACTTTTTGTGTATCTCCTAGGTGAAGGCCCAAACTAATATTACGTTGAGGATTATCTTTGCTATAATCCCTCAGATCTGCCATTTGAGATCGGAGTCTTTTTTCTTGCCAATCAGTATACTGTAGTTTTGAAAGTGATCCACCAAGAACGAGAGAGAAAAGAAAAAACTTAATGAGGAAGATATTTTCTTTTGGACAAATCTCTAAACCGAAACGAAACTTTAAAATGGGAGGGGGGAAATTATATAATATGAAAGAGATAGCATAATTATCATATGTGTATTCTTTTATCCTTACCGGTGTATCCGTGATGACGTAAAAACTGAATCCGTTGAAATCTGAAGAATTGTTTCCTGCTTTCGTTATATAATCCATTGACCCGTCACTTGGTTTGGGAAGTATACTATTTTCCAATTTAGCCAAAAGAGCGGCATCTGTAGTTTTCGATTTCGACTTTGATTTCGTCCGAGAGGTATGTATCGATCCTCCGTACATGCTAGATCCATAATTGGCGCTCACAACATGTTGTTCAGCACCGGCACTATCATGGATTTCAAGACTGTCATTGTGTTCGCTTTCTGCGATCTTCGACTGGACGATTTTTTTTTGGTTTTCATACGTCCGAACGGCATTCAAACATACTAGGATGAACAGAGCATAAATCGCAATAAGCCATACGGGTTTCCTTGCTGTCGACGTCGTCGTCGACGTCGACAAAGTTGAACGTGATATAGCAGTATTGGATATTTCTACCATGTTTTGCCTTGCCTTGCTTGCTTTTTTATCCCTTTATTTCTGTGCCCTGCGGATGTGATACCTTATAGAATTTCCTTCTGGATGTGATAGAAGGTAGGCGGATCCACGATTCACTCTGGCTAGCTAGCTCTATGCCTTATTGCTTGTAACAGTAAGGAACAAGATCTCCAATAAAGTTTTCGCCATGGTCGTTTGTCGTCGTGAGCTAAGCGTGAAACTTTGTTCTTAGTAGCGTTCACACACACGTGATACGGGAATAAATTTAAATAATACTAGTAACTAACACCGTACGACTAATTTTCTATAATTTTGTCGCGCCATCCGTCCGATAAAGTATTGGGGGAAGGTGTGTTAATTTTTGGGGGGAGACGATTTCAAATTTCAGATCACTGACTCACTCCACAAATTTCGACATTTCGTAGAAAATGAATTACGCATTCATGATGATGATGTGATACAATGATGTAGTGAGTTGTAGTGAGAGTATTATGAACAACGACAACGAAAGCCTGTTTGTCATCGATGGGAGAATCTCAGGACCAGAGCTAAATCGACGAGGATTGAAGAAAGCAATAATATACATATAGTAACGAACATAGGTGTACCCCATAGCTCTCATAATTTGATATACACCGTTACAATAATGAAGTACGTTACGTTCCCATCATTCTCAATTCTTTCAGTATTGATCTGTCTTGTTTTTCTTGAAGGACGGTCAGTATGTTCCTTTATTGGTAACACGGGTTCTACAACCTCATCTTCTCTAAGATCGACGATGGCAGACTATGATTTAATGAAGAAAGAAGAATTGATGAAACAAAAAAAGAAATTATTGTCGTTGCTTGGTCCAAAAACATACAAAGATCCTGTTTTGGCAGATCCGATCACAAAAGAAGGAATCCAAATCACCTCAAATGGTGGTACGTCATATAAAATACAATCCCCAACTGCTACGTATAAAGGAAGTGCTGAAACGTATTTGGATCTGCTGGAACCTGTTCCGGAAAGTACTTCTTCCGATAACAGTGCCTCATCATCGTCGTCATCACCCTTGTTGAAGGCCGTAATGCGTCAGGCTGTTCCATTTATTCCACCAAATCTTCGTGGACAATTTTCGTCACTTATGAGTGTGGATGGAGAAGAAGGAGGAGAAGATGAATATGTTCCTATGAGAGATTTGTTTACAAACCCAACAGTGTCATTTGCATATGAACGAGGATGGCGACAGCAATTTGCGACTGCTGGGTTTCCTGGTCCAGATACAGAGGCTGAGATGGCTATGGATTACTTTGCTCCTGTCGTTGCAATGGCAAGTCCACAAACATCTGTTGTAGTTGATATGTCGTGTGCTACAGGATTATTTACTCGTAGATTAGCAACTTCAGGAAAGTACGGACGAGTTTTGGGTTGTGATTATTCACCATCAATGTTAACCGAAGCAAGACGAAGGATCAATGCTGACCCCAAGCTCTCGAATAATAACTCGTTAGATCTAGTTCGTCTTGACGTAGGACAGATTCCAATGAGGACAGATTCCGTAGATGCATTGCATGCCGGTGCTGCTATGCATTGTTGGCCTGATCTAAATGCAGCAATGTCCGAAATTCATCGTACACTCAAGCCGGGTGGAAGGTACTTCGCTACGACGTTTCTATCGACATTTTTTAAAAATGTAGCAGCAATGGATGGTCAAGCTGGAATGACTCCTTCACAACAGGCATTTCAATATTTTGATTCAGTTGATACACTACGAGATTTATTGATTAGTGGTGGATTCGATGAGGACAAGATACTGATAGAAGTTTTGGGTTCTGCTTGTGTAGTTATCAGAGCCGAAAAGTAGTACTAGTACGTGTAGTTGTAACGAATTCGATTCATTATAAAAGAGGGATTATACAATATTTTTTTACAATCAGTTTTACTATTTTAATACAATCTTTCGCACATATACACCATATGACGATCATTATCTATCGTATGAACATCATAATGACGTTACTATTACTATTGTCAAGCTATTTCGTATCTCTTCTTCAAAAATCTGTAATTTATCACTATTGTAGATTTATTTTGCGTGGATCAGTTTATATATTATAATTTATTTACTTATTTTTTTCTTTGGGGGGGGGGGGGGGGGTATCTTCAATTCAGTCAGTGGACAAAGGGAAAATCCGCACACCCACACACGTACACATAACACACCATATATATAATTAGTATTGTTAATTCATTGGACAACAACACCTCTATAATGGCTCACACTAACAGTCACTTCATGCCTCGTCGTAATTGTTCGAAGATGAGATTATTTATTGCCACCAGTCAAAAACGCTGTTCCGACTGAATGACGTAGGGATGCGACCGTGGATGGATCATGCTCAACGATCAACGAGTTGGCTCCCACAGATGCAAGAGTATCAAAATATTGAGTCAATAACAAGATATCCATAACATCCTTGGGTGTGGCTCCTTCCACTTCACTGGAAAAGCTTCCAACAGATTCTTGTAAACCATGTACAATGGCCTTTCTTTGACGAGCGACACCCAAACCACTTAGGTATCGAGCTTCTGCCTCAGCTTCTGCTGCCTTTACCTGTTTGACCTTATCGGCTTCAGCCTTGTGACTAGCAGCTACAGGAGGTGGAAAAATAAAACAAAGAAAATAGAAAAATGGAGACAAATAAATTAGTGTACCGTATTTTCCAAAACACGATTCACATTTTTTTTTTTAAATTAAAGATAATAAATAACGTGACGATGATTGTATGTATAAAGTTTACATACCTTCTTTCAAACGTCTACTGGCATTAATTTCATTCATACTGGCCTTAACACGATTGTCCGGTGCTAGATCAGTTACCAAAGTTTTCTTAATCTCGTACCCATAATCCTTCATAACATCTCTTAGTTGAGTTAAGACGGCGCTTCCGACCTCATCTTTCGATACGAATGCATCATCGAGGTCCATTCTTGGTACAGTTGAACGGACAACATCGAAGACTTGAAAAAGGAAAACAAAAATTTAATTGATTCAAGAAATAGAATAAAATTAGTCAAGGGAAAAAAGAATGAAAGAAAGAAGAAATAGAAGATAATAATAATTCAAAAAAGAATGAATTCTCTCGTTTTCTTACCATACGATTGAATCTGATTTCGAGGATCAGTCAATCTGTAGTATGCATCATATGCACCATCCACCAACACACGGTATTGGACAGCAACACCTACTTGAACAAAAACATTGTCCTTAGTTTTGGTTTCGCAAACAACATCCAACTGTTGGATACGGAGCGACATTCGTCCTACAACATTACTGAGTGGATAAAAAATACAATGAAGGCCCGGATCAAGTAATTGTTTAAATTGGCCTAAATCTTCAACTACCCCCACCTCCTGGGTGCGGACGCAAACGAGACAGCAACAAGCATCGGACATTTTTTTGTTAAATTAATTGATACTGTATAAGTTTATTGTGAGTGAGTGAGTGATGATCAAAATGGGCTTTTGGATCGTGTTTCGCTGTTTAGCTAGTTGTCTGTGTCGTTGTTGATGATTGATTGATTGCAAATTAAAAGACGGGATTGCGTGGTGTGTTGTACGTGCTAAAGAGTACAGCAGTGAGTAAGTGGCGCAATGAAAATCTTTCTTGGAAATTTTCCATACAAGTAATAACAAGCGAACTCAAAAAGAATGGAAGATTAGGACTAAATCATGCTTCAAAACACTCTCAAATACCCTCCAATATATATAATATTTTCTCTCTCCTCTATCAATGATGTATATCTTACTTATCAGATTCAGCTAAGTTGACCCGCCTCCTACCTAGATGGGTAGTAGGTCCTGGTTGGGCGGCAGGCATAAAAGAACATAAAAGCGGGCCTCATAGCGTAGCATAGCTAAGAATAAAAAAAGATGAGGAAGGATGGTAAGGTCATTGTGCAGTTAGGTTGTTGTGTGTGTTGTGTTCAAGAGCAGTGTAGTGTGTTGAAGGTCTCATGACAATGTTATATGGTGGGAGGACCATATGCTATATTTATAACACAAGAAGTGTAAAACAAAAGGTAAGTAGGCAGGGTCACTGAACAGTCTACAATTAGCTCCCTAGCACTACTTTATACATCATGCATAATTTGACTCCATGTTTTGTGCTGTGTTAAACTGAGCTGTGCATTACTGATGTGATCCTGGAATCACTAGCAAGCAGGACTAACAGTAGTACTGTTACCCCATTACTAGCCAGCACAATAAAGACTACAGCCCAGTACAACAGTTGCAACCAGGCGAGCCATACCCAGTCACATATCATTCACTTGGTAAGAAAGATTGTCTACCCATCCAATAGACAAGTGTAATGGGAATAGCCCCAGTTAGACGCTAGGATAGATAGCTCATAACAACTTTAGACATTAGTTTAATATCAAAGAACATTATACCGTAGCTTAACAGTCTAAAGTTGTATTGTAGACAAGCAACAAGGAGACACTAAACAAGGTAAACATACCGTAAGTTCACAACAGACCGTAGAAGAAAAAGAAAAAAGAATAACAGATAGTAGTATATCAAATCGAATACAGCAACAACAGAAAGGATCATGTTGAAAGAAGAAGAGGAAGAAATTGACATAACCAACATTACCTGTAACAACAATTCACCAACTCTAATTATTAGTACTATTAAAGCCAGGAGAGAAACCAGTCGACAGTTGTTACAGACAAGGGTATGTGCTGATCCACACACATATGACCATGGTCACTCCTACATAGTATGGAATGACAGTGACTAATCAAAAAAGAGGCAGGTCACAGATGAGATCATTCCACCAACCAACCCAGGAGCATACAGAGGAACAACACACAATGCGCTAGAAATCCACAGGGCGATGCAACTAGCATGGAAAAGATATAAGCTAGCCCAGGCAGCGACAAAGAAAATGATCATGCATGCATTTAAAGACAGCCACTTCCTAGAATTGCAGGATGACAATGGAGACATTGTAGGATATATAGCAATTGAACTATTCAAACATCTAATGGACCAATATGCCCAGCCGGAAGATGTGGCGGATCAGGTGACAGCACTACACAAGCTGCTTGAACAAGACTTCGATCCGAATGAATGAAGAGCCCCAAGTGTACTACAAGGCAGCACAAGATGCAAAGAACACCCTTGAATCATTGAACCAAACAATTGATGAAGAGATGCTCATATGACATGGACTCAACCAGTAACTATACCATAGCTTAACAATTACTTCCAAGCACAAACTTGTACCATAGAGGCAACTTCTGTGTGAATGTTGGTTTCTGCGTTACAATTGAGATCTTTGCACAGTCAAGCCTTGGATTGATAATATGATTTCACATAGAAATGAATGTGCACTAATGTGACATTGGAAAGACTAGAATTCCCCATAGGATTTCAGCACATCATGTCATTGTTATCCTACTCTTAATCTTGCACAACTATACCATATCAGCCCTTTTTAGCTCTTGTTGAACACATCAGTATTAGTAACTAGGAGGAAATATACCATAATACTGTAGTAGGCATGACACTGTAACCCAACACAGCAAATAAATTGATTAAAGGTACAGATAATGTTGCTGATGATGATAGTATACATATTAGTTCACTTGCAAAGTTAGGTAGAGATACATGGATGTTGAGAGGTGGTCAATAACAACAGTATCAACACACCATAGCTATCCATCTTCTTGGTGCACATTTAATTTAGTAAGAAATGGATCCAGCAAGTTCAAGACTGGTCTTATTCCAATTGGATGGATTATGCCAAGATTAACAAAACATAATTGTAGGATCATGTTCAAAATCTAAATAAAAACTTTCCTATTGACGCAGATTTGTTTATAAATAGAGTATAGAATAATTTTAAAAAACAAGACAGTAGTAAACTTATCATTATTGTTTAAACATATATATATTTGCTTTCTATCCTGAATCTCTAGTTTCTTGATTCAGTTATTCAATTTCTCCAACTACTGTAGAACACACTTAGTACAGCACTCTGGGATTTCACATACAACACCAAAATCTTCTACCCCAGTTGCACTTTCTATTTCGATAGGGCAATCAACAACGAAAACATCTAAACGGTCCTTGCGCAAATCACATATCTTATCTTCCACTCGATCTTCCAATCGGTTTGCCTCTAGTTGCATGGTTTCTAAATTATAGAAGAAAAGAATGAAGTAAGTATAAGAAGAGGATCACATCTAGTTCCGTTTGACTTTCAATTAGTACGATAACATTACCAAACATGCAACGAGACTCTCAGCATGCGTGTCATCAGAAATATTTTACTCACCTAAAGAGCTCAGATTACTAATTGAAATTGGAATGCCGCCTTCGAGCAAGTTGTTATTTAATCTTATTTGCTGCAACGTCGAAATATTGCCTATAGCCTCTGGAATTGTGCCATCGAGAAAATTTTGTTCCAAGTTAAGAGTGACTAGGAAATCAAAAAGGAATCGGAAGACAATTAAAATCGAGAAAAAAATTAGTAAAAAATCGCAACTTTGCAAAGCTTTAAACACGCGTATATATAGATGATAGCGCTTACCGAGATTCTTGAGATTTCCGAGCTCAGAAGGGATTGTACTTCGTAGCTGATTCTTACTGAATTCAAGTATTTCTAGATTTGGTAGCATCCCAAACGAAGTATCGATGCTCCCTTCAATACCTGTGTCAGAAATAATAATTTCTTGGAGATTCGTGAGCTTAAATCCGAATTCCGCAGGGATGCGACCACTAAGGCCTCTGATTCCACGAGCAGATAGGTAGCTCAGACGGCTGAGAGAACTGATGGTCGATGGGATGGTTCCTGTAAACAAATTAGGACCAAGAGTAAGCCTACTGAGCCCATTTAGCTTTGAAATATCCTCGGAGATTGTACCTATGAATTGGTTGTCTCCGATGTTGAGTTCTATTATTTGCTTCAGGTTGAATAATTCCATGGGGAGGTCAGATACGAATTGATTCGATTTCAAATTTAGATAACCCAGATTTTTTGCTTCACCAATTCTTTTTGTCAGGCGACCACTCATGAAATTATTCTCTACATTCAACGAGTTTAGATATAAGGCATCGCCTACAGTTGGGGGGATTACACCAGTCATGCTATTGAAACCAACATCGACGGTTCCAATCATTTCTAACGAGAACAATGAGACTGGTATGGGCCCGTCAATTTTGTTCCGCGCTACCATCAGAAACTGTAATTTTTCCAACAAGCTTACTTGAGATGGAAGCTGGAAGAATGAAAGCGCAGAAAAGAGTACGTAAGGTGACATTCTATAAAACCATGAACAATTTCAATGATATTTATACTTACCATTCCAACCAAGTTGTTTCCATCCAGGACTAGTTCTGTAGCAACACCCTCGGCACACGCCACACCAAACCAAGTACAACTATCGTCATATGTTAGCCAGTTTTCACTATTGTTCCACTTAGTACCACCCAGAGACGCGTAAATAGTCGCAAGGGCGAATCTTTGTATCCTCTGGGTGGTGGTTAGCTCTGCATCGTCACCAGAAGATACCCAGACTAGAGCTTGATTTATTGGGCTACACGAACTGATATCATCGTCGTAATTTTCGAAATAAGTTTCTATAAAGCTTTCGAGGTTATAACGATATCGTTCCCTAATGTCTCTTTCGATAGTAGCAATCTCTCCAAAACAAATACACTGATCGATAGGATTAGGATTCGACGCACCATCAAAGTTACATTCTCCACCCTGAACATCATCGAAGTATGTAGAAACACCAACTGAAGGTGCCGCTGTTGGCGGTGCCGTGCGATTTGGTGACTGTAGGGTTGATAAATCATCTCCATCTCGCGTTGTTAGCCAATATCCACCTCCTGCAGCAGCTCCGATCAGTCCCAAAAAGATTATACACAAGATCCAGTACCAACATACACTGGGGGATGGTAAAGGTTTTTCGGGTTCCCTTTTCACTAAGATCTTGTTTGTTGGAGGTTGCTGCCTTCTTAATTGTTCTTGCTGATACTCAACTTGCTCCCTTCTTAGTTCTTGCTGGTTCTCAACTTGCTCCCTTCTTGGTTGCTGCTGGATAGGTGCATTATTATTCATTTTCTGAGTATGGGCTGATTCAGTAATATCTTCTCCAGTTTGTCGCGTTTGATTCTCGGGAGCAATCTGATAATTAGGTGCGTACTGTCTTTCCACATCTTCGTCGACGATTTCTTCCAAGATTTCTTCTTCAAACTCGTCATCGTTATCATCATCATCATCATCATCTATAACCTCTTCTTCCATTAGATCATCATCTTCAATAAGTTCTTCCTCATAATCTACTTCCATTTCTTCTTCTTCTAGATATTCTCTCTCAGACATTGCATCAGTATTGGTAGGAGGGTCTGATCCAGATCCGTCTGATCCGTCTCTTAGAAGATTATCTGTCCTATTATGCCCTCCTCCATCAGTATTATTAGGGAGGGTATCATCTCCAGAAAGTACAGCATCTTGGATATTTTGTGGAACGCAACCTATCGCCATTCTCTGCATAACCGCTCCTTCTGGAAGTCCCATGTTTAACATCTTCCTATATTGGGATGCAATTTCCTCGTCATCTGGAGTAAGCGCCATCGTATACAGACTTATGGTTTCGGGCCAAGCGTCAACACCACCAAAGTTTTTCTCACTTCTCAAAACTCTTGGAGATAGGGATGTGAGCTTTTGACCTTGAGCTTTGCGACAAATAATTATTCTATGAGAATTTCCTTTTACAAGATTGATCGACGATTTTAGTGAGCGTGATAAGACACGGAACCCAAGAATCTGAATCCTGGAACATCCTCGCTTTAAAAAAAATCGAAAAATCAGCGAAAATTCACATCCCCCAGCGCGCGCGCGATCATTTTGATGGCTACGAGTTGAATCAAATGAGTCAAATGGTTCAGACTCTAAATATTTGATCTTTTTATTACACAAGCCTGTTTAGAAGAAAATCTGACTATATTGTATGTCATTTAGTGCATTGACTACACCCAGTTGATCCTATGTACAAATGTACTGCAAAATTGATGGTTGAAGAGTTTGTTCATCCATTTCTCAAAGTAATCACCTTTGCAAGTTGTAAACTAACTAACTAACTAACTACTTTAGTTCGTGACAATAACTTCTTTTTCAGTAATTAATTGTTGATTGGCATTAGTATTTTTAACATTGGTTCTAAAAGAAGCTTCAGCAATAAGACGTTTACATTCTCGTTTTATCATATGCATTCAGTACAGCAATTAGGGACACTGCAAATTATTCCTACAACAATTTGAGACTCGCCCAAAAGAGAAGGGCAATCAACGATGAATTTGTTGAGCTCAGCATCTCTCAACGCGCACACTCCAATCGGTGCCCTGCCGTCCATGAAGTTTCCATCAAACGTAAGCGTCCCTATTGGTTGGAAAACAATTAACAAATTAGAAAAATGATACATGACATAAGCATCAGACGAAGGATTTAAAATTCCATTCCATAGCAAATATTCTCTTTGTAGTCACTTTTCCCACAAATTTCAAATTTTCTTTAAAACTTAAAAATTTCTAAAATTTCCACTTACTTATGTCAACAAGATTACCGATCTCCTCAGGGATGGTTCCAATTAATCTATTGGAATGGAGCTGAAGCTCTTGAAGTATAGATAGTGATCCCATTTCAGATGGCACTGTACCTGAGAAAGCATTCCCATTTAAATGGAGACTCTCTATAAATTTGAATATGAAGAGCAAACCAAAAATCGTGGTAAGGAAACAGCAAACATGCATATCGATCGATCAACATTAGATGAGAGCATTGAATATATGCTTACCAAGATTTGTCAATAGACCCAAACTGGAAGGGATGTTGCGTGCAAGACTGTTATTGTTTAGTCGGAGAATCTCCAAATTCGTCATCAAAGAAAATTGTAATGGAATATCCCCCTCAACGCTTGTTTCAGCTATAGAAAGTTCAACCAAATTAGTCAAAGATAGGCCAAAAGAAGCTGGAAGCCTCCCACCTAGGTCAGGAATCCCAACCATGGATAATTGTACTAAGTTTGTGAGCTCACTAAGACTCGTTGCTATTTCTCCAGTGAAAAGGTTGGGACCTAACGAAAGTGAAGTTAGCGTAGATACCCCTGAAAGAGCTACAGGTGTCGTTCCAGTAAAAACATTTCCTCCAATAGCGAGGTCCGTTAGAGGCAAATCAAAAAGAGAATCTGGCAGTGTCCCAGAGAACGCATTCGATTCAACATTGAAAATAGTCAGATCAGCGGCATTATTAATTGACCGCGGTACAGATCCCTTCAGGCTATTCATTGCAAGATTCATTTCAGTGAGCTTAGTGCGCTGGGAGAAAGAGGAAAGCTCGCCAGACAAGGCATTGTCACTAAAGTTTACGGAAAGCAAGCTCCCATTGGTAAAGTATGATTTAGGAATGGACCCAAACAAGTTGTTACTTGCCACGTAATATCCTTCAATAGCGTTAAGTAGAGTAGGTGCATCGGAAAGCTTTACAACAAAGGTGTTAAAGGATAAAATCAATTGAGAGTGAGTAATCGTTAATCATTCTATCCGACAGCCCATAGTACTACTAACAAACACTACTTACTTGGCCTGTCAATCGATTCTGATTGAGATTCAAAGTACGAACGAATGAGTTATCGTTGCATTCGACACCTTCCCAAACGCATATGCTTTTTTCAGAAAGCCAATTTGTTGAGCGTCTCCATTCGGTTCCTCCTTGTTGGTAATATACGACAGCCAAAATATAACGTTGCAATCTATACAGATCGTTGATCTCTCCGCCATTGTTGATCCCCGATGACAACCACAATAGAGCTTGATTTTCCGAAGAACAAGAATTTATAGGTTCATTCCATTGAGGATAAATGGATGGTATAAAATCTTCGACGTAGTAATTCCACCGAGAAATAATGTCATCGGCAAGAATATCAACATATCCGTCATCACAATCGCATTGGTCAATAATGTTTGGTTGATTTACTGTATCAAAATCGCAATTCTTTTGAACTAGGTCAAATTCAGTGGTTGCGGCTGCATCGACGTTTCCGCTAGATGAAATTGTTGGGTCCATCGGTGGATACTTGGTCGGTGTTGGTGCCATTGTAGGGGTAAGAGGAGAAATGATCCTATCTTCGTTCAGAACAACAAAGAAAACAACCAGCAAGATAGCCGAAGCAAGTAAGAAAAAGACCAAGATCGGAATGACCCAACTCATTTTACTTCGTTTTCCCTTTTCTGGGCTACGTAGAATCTGTTGTCGCTGTTGTTCAATATCGTATGCTGCTGCTGCCGCTTTTGATCGACGCATAGCTTGTTCCTTGTTTGCATCAATGCGAGTCACGTTAGTGGTGGTCTTAGTAACTCCTTCATTTCCTGACGTTGTGTAAGCAGGAATATTTCTATTATTATCATTGCGTGATAAATAATCATCATCATAACCTCCTCCCATCACGACGGGAGTATTCTCCTCATACCGCTTACCGTCATTTTCACCACGTTGTTGAAGCTGATGATGAGGAGGAACAATTTCGTTTCCATCCTCATCTTCAAATATTTCTTCCTCCGTCATGTAACTGCGTGGCATCGTCGTTTCTTCGTTTGATAACTTATCTGGATCAACGACCCAACTTGCACCAAAGTCTGATGTTTCTTGACCTTCCATCGCCTTGGAATCTGTCGAACCAAAACGCGGAACTTCTTCCGTCTTCTCTTCCTCTTCTTCTTTTTCTTTCAGTTCTTCATCATCGGAGAGTATTGGTATGTGCGTTGATACTTCCGTTTCAGATTGTTCCTCAGCAGCAGGAGGATCTTCTCCTCCATTACGAGTTGCAGCAGCAGCGTCACCATCATCGTCGTCGTTATTATCATCATTTACGACATTTCCAGCATTTTCCGTAGTAGTAGTAGCAGTACTACTACGAGTAACTACTGGAGCGTCTGTATCGTCCAGGTCAACTCTTTTCGAAGGTTCAACTGTTCTCACAATTCCATCATTGACCACAACCGTCACTTCTTCTTCTTCCTTTTGACCAATTTCTTGGAATTTTGACATCCATTCTGGCTGAGTGGACGACATTATTTTTGCTAATAAATAACAACTGCGACGGCTACAGTAGTACGGTACGGTATCAGTTACACAGCAAGCTTTTAAGGAAGACTATTTGACCTCTTCTATCTTACAAAATAAGATAGCCGAGACAATCATTTGAAGTTCATTAAAAGCTACTGTAGAAGAATAAATTCGGAAAGCACTCCTCATCAAATCAATGAAAAAACCTCCCGTCAACAAAATTCGCGGACATTTTTGTCGAATAGAAAAAGAGAATAAAAAGATTTAAGAGAGTTTCCAAACCCGCAGAATTGAGAATGAATCTTGTGATGATGAAAAGAATGCAATTAATTTCTGGCCGTAAGTCGTAAAATAAAAGGAGGCGGAACCTTGATCTACGAGGACGGTCCATCTTTATGCATTGGCACCAAGAACAATCAACATACACGGTATAATAGAATGCAAGATTAATGCTTATTGCTACAACGTATCAACAATAACGCACAACAAGCAATAATTGTTCTACAACCACAAGTATCATCCTCCACGAAGATATTACTAACCAGAAATCGTATGGGTACTACTCAACACTGATTTTGTCACCACATGACGGGTACCTACCTTGTAGCTTTGGTTTAGACAGACACACCCTTATTTATTTTTTGCTGTAGTAATCGAATTTGAAAACTCTTTTTTTTTTTGAAACTAAATTTTGACATTCGAATAATAATAGTGACCATTCCATTCCATTCATTACTATCATTCATCATGAATTCGGCCGAACACCCTCCAGATCTTATTAAAATTCATATCGATGATCCATCGTTCGGAAATCCGTTGCTAACGATTCCTCTACCGGATTCTCCGTTGTCAACCCCTCCAGACTCTCCTCGACGTGTGGATACTGATGATGACGATGACGATGATGACGACGACGACGATGAGGATGAGAAGAAAGAAAAGGAAGAAGAGAAAAAGGAAGAAGAAAATTCAAATAGTAATAATACGAGTAGTTCTAACAATAACGAAACGTATTCAAATGACGATTTACAAATAACTACTACCAACAGTGATATGGTGGCACCGTTTGATGAAGCTGTAAAAAAGAAGAAAAAAATACGTAATAAGAAGGACGTGTACAGTATCGATGATAAAAACATGACTAAAAGGAAAGATGGCGATGATGAGGAAGAAGAGGAGGAGGAAGAATCTGTTCCAGATGATGAAAAAAATGTCCGCGATCACGATTCGTCCTTACAAACTTTACAAATAAATAATTTAATATCATCTTCTACTAGCAATAATGACGATTATGGAGACAATAATAATGACCTTGACCGTGATGAATTGATGAACTCGTCAATACCGACCAACATCATCGATAGGAAGGAACTTGTACAAGTACCTCCGATAATAATAAGATCGACAACAACAACAACTACTACTACTATAACAAAGCAAACAATAGAGAAGGATGACAACAATCATGATGATCTTACTAGCGAAGAAGAAGAAGAACCGCCACCGCTGGCGATTGAACAACCACCATCGTTGGCGATTAAAATCAGATCCAAGTCGTTACTATCGGTTGACAACGACAAGAATAATAACGACGCCAACGCCAACGCCAACGAGGCGCCACAGTTATCATCTCTATTAGTGAAAGAGGAAAAAATCAAGAAACAGTTATCATTCAGTGGACGACAGTCGGTGACGGCTGCAACTGCAGCTGCAGCCAAAACTTTGAGCTTTACTAGAACAAAATCGTACGACGAGGAACCACCATCACTCTCACGGATTGAAGAAGCAAAGAAACGTTCATTGAACAGATCATCCAATTATGTGGTAACGCGAGGACGAGCCAAGACAACACCGCCACGACCTACAAAACAAAAATCATCAACAACAACAACAACAACAGCAGCAGTTAATGTAAATGATGATTCCGGAGGAGCTGCTACTACACTTACTGCTGATCAAACAACATCAAATAAGGGAAGTAGTAGCGAATCTAATCGATTAGCGAATCTGAAGCGAGATATTATGTCGTTGAAATCATCCCTATCCGACATGAACGAGCAACTACACAACAACGTTGGTGGAGGAATCGAGAATAATAAGATACAGAACGAAATTGATACAAAAACAAAAACAAAAACTAGCCCTGCTAATGACGTTGCCATCACGACAACTACTACATCCACAAAAGAAGAAGTTGATCAAGACGATCATGTGAAACCACCTAACATTAATTTAGAATCCAATGACAACAATATACACAATCATGATGAAAACAGTAATTTACATGATCCCAAAAAAGGCGGAAATCTTAAATCTGTGCCTGTGAATTCAGATCCCAGTATGACCGCCGACCTTTTATCATCTTTAACGACGGCAACCAAGAGTGATATTGGTCAGAACGCGCAGACATCTTCTTCCCAGGACGAAGACGTGGTGGAGGTCCCAGCTATCGAGGTGGTACATGTAGAAGACGACGAGGACGACGAAATCATGCGCAAGAATAGCAGTTCAGTTTTGATACTCGATAAGAACAAGAAGAAGAAGAAGGAGACAATAGAGTGGACCGGTAGTGACACAAAAGATAGTGTCGCTATCAATGCTACGCAAGAAAGAATGACCAGTCAAAGCGAGTCGATAGCGAGAGGGAAGTCAACGACCGCTTCTTACCGAAAATTGACCCCAAAGAAGGACTTGCAGGGTTCAGATAATAGTGCAGCATGGCTTGAGGAAGAATTGCGACGAAGGGCCTTTATAAAGCGCGAAATCAACAATGCAATAGAATCAAAAGGACAACAACCGAAGAAAACAATTGAGGAAGAGTTGCCATCGTTCTATTCTAATACAAACCTACGAAATAGTCAGTCTACCATGGATGAAGAAGTTGCTGCTATCACAGCCCACGGAAGGACCTTATCGATCGAAGATCCAATAACGGATTATTTCTCTAATGATGACCAACCTTCGACTAACAATAATGTGGATGGACCAAATCCTCGAAAACTTGACTATGGCGATTTCAGGCAGACAGATCAATTTGCAATCGACGCCAATGATGAAGGAGATACCAGTGGTTATGAAGGTTTCAAACCAGTAGCATTCGACTATGATGAAATTCAGGATGAAATGAAAAAATTTGCAAGCGACACAAGGGCAGCCTTGCGGGAGACATCTTTCACAGATATTGTACAAGATCCATTTTCAAGTGCTGTGCCAGTAGCATTCAGTAGTCCCATGTCTACGAATCGTTCATTGGATGCTGAGAACCCCAATACTGATCCCGATTTCCAGACAAATGCTGTTTCTGATCCAAAAATAGAATCATATCCCAAGGGTACTTCTACTAGTAACAGGACAATAAAAATCAATTTTTCCGATCTGCAGGCAAACGAGGCACCGGTTTTGCTAAATACCTTGGATTCTTTTGATGGTATCGCTCCGGGTGACATAACTCTATCGCTTTTGAGTGAAAATACTGGTAGAGCTGATACATCTGTTGCTGCCACTTGGGCAAATCGAGTACACGGAGCTACTTGGCGAGCGAGAAGGATGCGGCGGAATTTGATTCACCCAGGTGAAATCCGTCCATCAAATACTGATGATATTAGAGTCGGTGATGGTTTGCAGACTGTTTCCTGTATCCAGCAAGCTGCTCTTACGCACTTAAAACATGACGAAATGGATCAGTCTATCACCCTAATTGAGGGCGTTGTATTTTCGTACTATTCCTTCTTTGAAAGATCTCTCAATTTAAGGGAGAAGAACCCGACATCAGACATGGGCTTCGAGACGATTAATTTCAAAACTTATATCGGCGTTGGCTTGCATAATTTAGGTGTCTTGAATCTCTTGAAAGGAGATTACGAGGAAGCTCTTTCTTATTTCAGTCGCGCAGTCGAGAGCAGGAAAGATCATTTGGGAGACAATCATCCAGACTATATTGTAAGTTTCAAATCGCAGTTATAATATTGAATTACTTTGTTGAACTTCTATTCCTCTTACAGCTGTTACCTACCTTATAGTCCTCCCTAGTCAGGCTAGCAATATGTCGATATGCGCTCAACGAGTTCGCCGAAGCCCATGCACGGCTAGAAGAAGCATTGATATGTGCTAAAGTATCATGCTCGACATTAGAAGACCGTTTACAGATGGCTGGTAAGTATTACAGTTCCATTTAGAATACCGATAAGAACTGTTGACTCGTACATGCACTCACTTTCTCTTCTTCTATATCATTTAAAGAGATTCTCAATAATCTTGGATGCCTTGCTTATATGTCAGGCCAGCCAGTCGCAGCCAGCTCGTACTACAGAGATTCTATGGATATCCAATTTGGAGCATTGAGTGATAGTTTGTATATCGGAAATGCCATGTCTGGACAATCGATCTCTCTTAGTATATCGATCGTAAGAGCAAATATAGGATTCATCAAACTTGTGACGAAAGACCTCCCAGTCGCCATTACAGCACTAGAGAACGCACTCATGGAGCAGCAAATTTTGCTTAGAGGTGCACATGACACGATCATAGCAACCATGGATCACTTAGCTTTGTCAAATCTATTAAAAGGAGACCAAGAAAAAGCTGCACTGGTAAGACATTGGAGTGAATATCTTTAAAAAGCAGTATTTATCATTATTTGCGTCGCTTACTTACGATTTTTAATTAAATTATATCGCATCTCTCTTTACAGATGTTCAATCGCATTTTGCAGCTACAGAAAAACGAATATGGACCTCATGACAGACGCTGCTTTGTTACTATTGACAAGATCAACATGGTTCAGAGCAAAGGGGCTCAGTATGAAGATGCCATCGAGGAATTACGGAAAACGTTTTCAATGCCTTCGGCTCCTGCTTCAGTTAGCAGTAGTCCGTCGATTAGTTCGTCCATTGGGACGACGAAGGTCAAACAAAACCCTCGGAGGGATAAAAATGTTCAACCTCAAAGAAGTAGTAGAGGGAAAATTAAGAAGAAAAAGAATAAAGTTATGCAAGTCTTCAGTTCTATGAGAAAGACGAATCCGTAATGAAAGCCGATGCATTCGTAGAAGGTGGAAGGTACAATAGGAAGAACTTTTCAATGAGTGAGGTTTGTAGGAAAGTTTGAGATATTGCTTATTTTACTACAGTAGTAGTATATATTTATGATTCTTCTACTGTACAGTAGCTGTCGTAGCTATAGTAGTCGCGCAAAGCGAGCACCGCTGAATTAATCACAAAAATTGCATACCTCCTTAAGTAAAACTAAATAAGCCTCCGAGATATCACGATTTAAAAAAAAAATGATCTACGCGTGTAATGGATCTTCTGCATTAATAGAAATACGACATCAAACACCATCATTCATCATTTCATCCGATCAACAACTCACCTCGCACCTCGCACCTCACACCAACCACCCAGCTAGCTGTCCACCTTGTAGCTGAAGTAGAACGACTTGCATTAGTCTAACAAGATGAGAGCTGATTTACTGAATTTTATCTACGTCGCGCTTGCTTTGACATGCGGTGTCATAGAGGAAGTCGAATCTTTTCGTACAGTAATAAATCAAAATAATAATCCGTTATCATCTTCATTACAGAAAAGCTCGCCAATTATCCTACACTCTTCTGTCCAGAAATTCAGAGAGGATGACGAATGGAAGGGGGAGGTCACTACGGGGGGGACGATGCGTGGATGTACTGTTCAACAAGTACAAGATTCTGTAACTGAATTTACCATCCGTATTGATGGAGTAGAAGCTGATCTTGGACGGTTTTCTAAGGCTATTTTCACAAAAATGATAACTGATGCGAAACAAGAAAGATTCCAGGGCTTCCGTCCCGGAACTATTCCACCACAATTATATAAAACATACAGAGCTTTCTCAATGGACGAGTGTGCGAGAGAAACAGTACTGGAAGCGATGCAGCAAAATAATATCCGGCCTTTTACTAATGCAAGAGAGGAAATATTAATTGAACAGGTTAGTATCCCACCACCGCCGCCACCACCACAGGCTAAGAAGAAGAAGAAAAAGTATCCTAAAAAGAAGAAGAAAACTGATGAAGTACTCAGTAATAATATCGATGATGATGATACTGACGACAAGAATGAATCGACGATGAGCGAAGATGAAGTGTTAACGGATGAACCACCATCAACACCGCAATGGCAGTCATTTGACACAATGGACGATGCGATCAAAGCTGGATGGGCACCCGGTCAAAGCTTTAGTTTTGTTGCAAAAAATGTTAATGGACAGAACGTTCTTTCTGATACGTCAGGTGCGAAGCCACTTGGTACAAAAATTGTAGTATAACAAATAATAATATGCGAGTTACACTATCGAGTAGTCGAGCTATTTGAAGTACTACTTCATCTGTATCGTACTAAGTGTATCCGCCCCTGAGCGAAGTACAAGGTATACGAAAAAAACACTTCCTACGAAAGTTATAATACATGATATGATTTAGCTATCTAGCCTTCACAGATAGAAACTTTATCCTTGTTATCATAATTTGATATCAAATCATGATAATTGACACAAATTAATTTCCTGAGACCTTCACTTAAATTGTTCTGTACTAAAACATTCATAGGCTCAACAGCGAATAAATATCATGCTGCTATTTGCTGTTGTTGAAGTCGAAGTTGCTATTCATTGGAAGTAGCGTTAAAATTGGTTTCTGTTTAATTAGGTAGATGACAAAAGATAGATTAGATCGTGACTTCATAGCATCACATAGAGAGGCTAACTTTCTAAGAAACTCGGCTTCTAGAAAATGATGTTTGCCCTTGTTTTCCATAATATCTTTCCATCCTTCAATTCGATGTCATGTGTTTAGTGTCCGTTCAGATTTAGGCCTTGACTGAATTTCATTCGTGGTATAAAACGATATAATTGTATTCATCATTAATCTCATTTTTTAATTTCAAACAATTTATTTTTAAACCTAACTAATGTAGCTGCTGGGACTCAATTTTTCTAAAAATAGACGTTAAATGTCAGATTTATGTTCCCGTGTGAATCAAATTAGGCACGTGTATTTTCAAGAAGCTACATGTGATTTGCATGTGTGAGGTGGTCACGCTATCGGCGTATATCTGAAAATAATAACCAAATTTGCACGATTGCACGAGGCAAAAAATGATCCTGCTGTCAAGCAACGGTCGTATTTGACGAACCGTGGACACGATAAAAATATAAAAACAGTGTTTGTGCCATGTTCCCACACACAAGCAAACGCATTTGAGCGAAGACATCACTAACCATTATTAAATCAAATAATTATAGAAATAAAAATAAAGTAAACGCATCATCAATGGAGAAAGCTGATATTCATCTTTTACTTACTTATCCATATATCGCATTTATTGAACCTCACCGGTAATAGATTGTTCTACTAAATCATTCCAGCAACAAGTAGATCATTGTCATTCGACAGAGTATTTGAACAGGCGATTGATTCGGTATCTACTTGCGTCATCGACACGACAAAATCATTCATTCAGGTTTTTTCTCGTTCCCGAGTTCCTATACTTATTGTTCCTACGATATTTCTACTCATCTAAGCCACAATTAAACAACAATTGAGAAATTAAAAAAAACACTCAGATTGGCTGTCTCGTTCCCGAGTTCTTATTGTTTCCATTATTATAGTCCTACTCATCTAGCTACAACACAATAGTTGAGAAGTAAAAAAGAAAAGAAGAAAAAGCAGATCGGGGAACAACAAGATACGACAACAACTTCGACGAGCGCGCTTTATTATTTAAGGGTGTGTTGCCACAACATTTTTGAGTTGGGACAACTATCAATAACGGGGAAGAACTTGTATTAAAACGATTAGTATATCTATATTTTTGTGATGCCCACTCAGTCTAGAGGCTTCTTTGCCTGCGACTATTGTGGCTTGCAGCACGACACTCTTGAGGAAGCGTCAGAACACGAGCTATCTCAATGTCCACGTGCGGCAGCTCAACGACGGCAACAGATATTGCAATTTCCTCCTCAACAGCAGCAGCAGCATCAACAGCATCAAATATTGCCACAGCGTCATCATAGTTATTTTTTACAACAACAGCAGCAGCCTCCTCAACACTACCAGCAGCGGTTTTCTGCGATGGGACCATTATCAGTCACAACGGGGGAAGGTACAGAAACTCATCCGCCATATCCATCTTCGCGAGTCACTAATTATCCAGGAGGATACAATCATGGCATTTCTCCCCTCGGTGGTGGCGGTGGTGGTGCCGAATCATACCCGAAATCGGTGACAACAACAATTGGTGGAGTATCTTCGACGGGCCAACAAGGGCAATCGCGTTTTTTTTCCCTTGTAAATTATCCTCCCGATCAAGCCTCAAATAATCTCACCGTCTCGGACAGATTGGCATGTCAAAACATAGAAGTTTTTGAAGCATCTCGAGAATTTATTGCTGAATACGAACGAACGACGAGTAGAGATAATAGGGATATTGGTAGTGGGATTGTTCCCAAACAAATCGGTCTCCGATGTCGGAATTGTGGTTATGGAAGCAACAACAGCAACAGCAGCAATCCTACACAATTCAGTTCGGACTTTCCGGTCGATCTTACTACTGTAGGGGACAGCGTGAGACGTATCGCTGATCGTCACTTAGTGTCATGTAGAATGACCGATCCGGATGTACAGGAGACTTGTCAAAGAGCTGCAAACAAAAGACAACAACGAAAACGGGGCTTGGGTATGACATTGGATGACGACAATGACGACAATGACGACATCGAGCGAACTAGTAGAACTGTACTGGTCGATTACTGTGTTGGTATTTGTCAGCAAAAGGGGGCTGTAAACAAACCGTCGCGACCGCCACATAATAATAAATCGGGGATTGAATTTATTACGGAAGGAGGTGTTCGTGGGGAGGGACCAATCGCCGCAACACCACTCCAACGAAGAGGTGATCGATTTAATGATCAAATGACAACTGTGGAATCAGGACAGCAACAACAGTACGATCCTTCTACCAGCCTCCCCTTTTACCAAGAAAATGATAGAACATGGCACTGTAAGTTCTGCAGTTACGTGCCGCATCAATTTCGTGATTCCCAATCTATTTGGACTACTCCAGGAGGAGGTCCTCCACCAAATAGCTTTATCGAACAACACTTGAGTATGTGTCGGGTCTACCAGCAGCAGCAGCAACAACAATATCAACAAAACTTTTCGATGTTTCCGTCAGCACAGGCCTCCTTCGGTAGGGCACAGTACGGTAATCACCCATCATCATATGGTATGCAACCGCACGGACCGCCACCCGGAGGCTCATGGGAAGCAACAACAACTCATAACTCGCAGTATTCTTCGGCAGGGCTATTACCACCGCAGCACCACGAATCCAATTATCTTTACGGGCATTCCCAATCCTTGCCTCCTGGTATAATGGAGAGAAGCATGGGGGGAAGATTCCTTGGACAAAGTGATCACGGGAGTGGATATCCGGATGGACGACCCCAAGGCATCGGCGGCAGTGGCAGCAGTAGAAATGTTTCGGGAAGGACAGCTTCAGCGCTGGGAAGTGCGAAAATGCCACCATTTGGTCTCAGCGGAGAAAATTCAACTGATGCGATGAATAATGCGATGAATTTTCTTGGCCAATTTGACAAGGAATACTACGCCCGTGATCCTGCCAATGCTGCAATTCCAAAGTTGGTGTTGGACGAGGACCATTTGCTCCTGACAAACTACTTCTTTTACCTTATGAAACAATTGCGTCTATGTCGATTTACTGAGAACGATAGAAAGACGAGAGGCGGGAAGAGAGAAAAAATTAAGATCGGGTACGGAGGCTTGCAATGTATCCATTGTGCTGACCTACCCATGTCACGTAAATTTTTCTGGAGCAATGTAGACCGTCTCGCTAACAGCTTTGCTGAAATTCCAGGTCATGTGCTGAAGTGTCGAAGATGTCCGCAAAAAAATAAGGATGCGCTAATGCGGTTGAAGCAGGGCCACCCAGATCAAATGTCAAAGCTTCCACGTGGTTCTCAAAAGATCTTCTTTCGAAGAATGTGGAGACGTTTGCACGATGGTGATCCCCAAGATGAAGATGAAGATACCCCCACAATGCAAGTACCTTCTCCTCAGGCGGCTATGCTACCGTTGGAAAATCGTCGTCCACCGATTGCCGCCATAGCTACCAGTCCAGATAAAAGCATGGACGATCTCTCACATTCAGGTTCTCATTCAGGAAGTATTACAGTACTAAGCGACGAAACTATCCTTGTCATGCAGCGGTCGGCAAAAGAATCAGCTATGGCCCTTGCGATTTCCACTGCGAATAAATCAGGACCATCGTCACCGTCTTCCAGAATCCTTGTAGCAATTCCAGAAGACAAGGAATGGTTATCGGACATCGATGCTTACGTTCGAAAGCAATTGGAGGTTTTCTCTGCAACCGAAGATGACGTAGCTGCTGCTCAGGCAGATCGAAAATATCCTATAGCTGTAGGTCAAGTCGGTATTCGATGCATCCATTGTTCAATCGCACAGGGACATGATGCTATTGGACATGCTATCGCCTATCCATTTTCTATCAGCGGAATTTACGAATCTGTGAAAGAGTTCCATCGCTTGCATCTAGATTCCTGCCCAAATCTCCCTGTTACGACCAAATCTAAGCTCACCAGCATGAAGGGAGCCTCGTCATTGAGCTCTGTTCTTCGTAAATACTATACCTTGGCTGCCAAGGCACTTGGTCTGCGAGATACCAAAGACGGGATTCGAACAGGGGGTGAATCTAATCCCATTGGCTCGATAGCTGCCTTTACTTTTGCAGAGGCTGAGGAATCAAGCCCAACCAAGAATAATGAAGGAAGTAAAGAAAAAAGAAAATTGTCCCCCAGAACAAAAGCATCAGCCGGGTTGAAACAAGAAAGTGACGAGATCGGTTTTGCTCAGCCCGATACGTCTGGTAGAAAACGCTCCGGATCACCATCCGAATCATCGAAACCTAAATCAGCTAAAAGGGAAATCTAGGAAATGCATGTCAAAGCAAACGGGAAAGCCTACCATGCATATATATATATTATATTTACGGCGAAGAAAATTGCATCGTAGCAAATAATAATGAAATAGAAGATTATAATACAGAGCAACACTATAACAAAATTACCATAGATAGACGTGTATTTTTCTTCACAGGAATGTCATAGAACAATTATAGTTTAGTTAGAACTTTGTTAGAGTGCTCTAAAATTTTAGTTACTTCGAATTCGAAGTAGTTTAAAAAACAAATTACCGTACGCCCCCGCAAGAAAAGCTGACTATTTTAGGGTAGTAATTAAATTGGGCACTAATAAAATTGCTTTTGTTGCAAATGCCTTGGGTATAACAATTCCCAATTGCAGCCTCAATTGGAGCAGAGATGATTTTGGCACTATATGCACTTTGTTTTGACTAGAATACACAAGAAAATAAGCTGATATTTTGGGGGAGACGATTTTTTCTTTCTTTTTTTTCGACCCTTTTCCAAGTATTTATGGGTGATATTAGTCCTAAACTGCGCGGTTCACGGTTATCATATTTTTTATCTCCTCCGTTTCATTAAACAATAGTTGCACAACATAATTTGTTTAAGATGCATTGGACATAATAATAATAGTAGTAGTAATAATAAAAGTGAAACGGAAGAGATAAGCAGACGAAGACGAAAAATAAAAGGAAAACGAAATAATACAGTTGTTTGTTGCAGTTATGCTATATTCCGTTATTCTACCAACTTACAATGAGCGAGAGAATCTCCCTATAATATATTATCTCATCGACAAGGTCTTTAACGAAGCCAAACTTTCATACGAAGTCGTTATCGTTGATGATTCCTCACCTGATAATACACTAGAGGTGGCACAGGCCATACAGAAGTCTTACGGAGACAAACACGTGCAGATCGTCTCCCGGAAAGGTAAACTCGGTCTCGGTACAGCATATATTGCAGGCTTAAAGGCCGCCAAGGGTGATCGTATCGTTCTTATGGATGCGGATCTTTCACATCATCCAAAATTCATTCCACAGATGGTTCAACTCATGGACGAGACGAAGGTTGAGATCGTAACAGGAACAAGATATGCACTTGGAGGGGGTGTATACGGATGGGATATGAAACGAAAATTGACTAGCAAGGGAGCGAATTTCTTAGCAGATTTTTACTAAATCCAGGTGTTTCGGATCTAACTGGATCATTCCGACTATATGAGCGTAAGGTCTTAGAGCAGGTTCTGCCTCAAATACAATGTAAAGGTTACGCCTTTCAAATGGAAATTATTGTTCGATCGAAGAAGGCCGGCTTCAAAGTTAATGAGGTACCTATTACTTTTGTTGATAGAATATATGGCGAATCGAAGCTGGGAACAAGAGAAATTATCATGTACATTCAGGGACTTATTCAACTATTTTTCACAACGTAGCATGGTCATGCTTTTTCTGTACTAAAAAACACGATGAAAAAAACTTCCGCGATCGTCAATTTTATTTCAGGTATCAATCTATTTTCATTATCATTCTTATATTTTTTTAATCTACATGGTTTCATTCATTATTTTTCGTTTATAGATATAATCGACTCCGTTTGTTTCGATGCGTTGCTCTTGTACATGGCATCGAGCACTGTGAATTTGTGAAGTATGTCGCATTAAAATAGAATGTATTGTTTAGAGATATGCAAAGTGAATAATCATGATATTGTAGCTCACCAACCACAAATAACATCGTTATCCGCATCGGCATAAAATATAGAACATTATGTTAACTTCTGTGTTTTCATCTATCTTCTTGAACGTACCTTGTACTGAACGCAAGCCATCCATGACATTGGCACCTGCAGTCGGAATATCGTCACCGCCTGCACAACAAAGTTTGACGAAATTCTGCATTAAATTTTGTTAGATAATAATAATAAATATCGGGGGGGGGGGGGGGGTTAATATAAAATTTATGTAGAAAGTTAACGACTTACCTGTATTGATTCTGGTCCCAAGTTTAGATTGTCATATGCTTCAAACTCAAACCTATCATTCAGGACTTCAATTGTCCCATTTGAATCTCGATATTCTAAGCAACCACTAGTCGGGGAAAGGTCATTACCTAAAAAGAGTTTTGGAATTTATTGGTTAGATTACGTATATCAAAATTAATAGAAAAGGAAAACGCTGATAATCGAATGAATCAATCACTGGCTTACCCGAGTAGTGCAAACTACCATCATCGCCGTACACTTCAACTTGGACTAACTTTGCAATTGGTGGGTCAGCATATTGATTCCCTGGAAGCAAGGCCGTTCCTGACATGCTTATAATCACGAGATCTTTCGATGTCAAATCTAAACATTCGATTGTTGCAGAATGTGTAACATCGGCTCCCGTGATCTCAGAATGAGTCATACGACAGTACACGTTTTTTGGTTCTAGATCAGGAAGAATATGAAAAATAAACGCTAGAAGGTGCTTGTGTGGCGTTGATAATAAAAACAGGTTTGGTGGTTAGTCAAACATACGGCATGAACGTAATTATGCTGAAATGCTGAATGTTTGTATGTCGCCTTGGTCAAATCAATAATAAACTCTAGTTTTTTTGTTTCTTCCATTTTTCTTACCGAAGACTGACCCCACCCAAAACCATTTCCAATCATATTTCCAGTGGGTTTATTCCATCCATCGTTTCCAGGATCGAGGAAGATCCATTTAAGTGGACTGGCAAAGTAGGCTGTCACATGTCGAATTTTACCAAGTCTCGATGATGAGATTGTATTTCGTGCTATTGTAGTTTGAGCTCGGTAGTTTGCGCTGTGATTGATCCAAAATTGTGAATCCCCATCTGCTTCTGCTTCAACCAAGTTAAACAAATTAATAGCATCCTCAATGTCAGTTGTAAATGGTTTTTCCATCAATATATGTAATGGCTTTTTATTTTCCTTCTTTCGCTGGTTGATTATTTCTAAAAGTTCTCTTCCGATTGCGTAATGTGTAGCGTGAGGAGTCGCAACGAGTACCCCATCAAGGTTAGGTCCGATATTTGAATCCTCCAATAAGTCTGTGACAGAAGTGAATGTTTTTGTAGTGTACTTTTTAGCTAGCTCCGATAATGGTTCAAGATTGGGATTGAGTTTGGATGTTGGATTGGAAGAAGAATCGACAATAGCCACTAGGTTCGACCTTGGGTTGTTATGTAGTACTGGCAGATGCCAACCTTGCGACCACCAACCAGCACCGATGACTGCAATATTTGCTGTCTCGTGTTTAGCTTTTTTGGGAGTTGGCGTTGGCGATGACATGACTTGTTAATTTCGTACTCACCGAAATGGTGAAGATTCGTGCATAAAGCGTTTGTTTTGATTCTGTTTTAACACAATCCTGTGGAGCCCTTTTCTGTAATTATCTTTCCAAAGAGTTTATATTGTACTGCATGTATGTCGCTTCTCGCTTTACACTTTTGTTTGTTGTATCTTTTATTGTTGATCAGAGATCCACTTTGTCATGCAGCCTTCGAGAAAAATTGATACTAGTACGAAATAAATCAAGAAAATCATCTCCCCCAAATTAAATCTTCGGAGAATATTTTTTTTATCTAAAAAATAATTATTACAGTAAAGCAATTTTATCGATTTTTTAGTTAGAAATTCATAGAGCGCTAGCTAGAAAGGACTATTGCCTTTCACAGTTTTGATATAACACTCCATCGAGTAGTAAAATAGTAGAACAAACCGCACTGTACTAGATTTTTTCCAGTAGAAAGAAAAGAATAAAAAAGGGAAAGCATTTTCATGAAGTAAAATATAAACTTATAACCACATCAATCTATAACAGCTAGAATTATGAGCGACAGTATGCGTAAGGACGAGGAATATTTGCGACCATTGCCTCTATCCGATCCCATTCTTTGAGTTTGAGCGACCGTAAGGACGAGAATTGTTATTATTTGCGGCCATTGCCTCTATCCGATCCCATTCTTTGCGTAAGTTATCATTGTCAGAAGTATTGCGGTTTTGTTCTTGTTGCTGTTGAATTTGATCCGATGACGACGAAGCAGTAGTAGATGAAGATTTTTCTTTCCAGCCCATTCTTTGAAGCATTTGATGGCCTACATTAGTCTCATTTAAAGGATCACTTCCGGGTGCAGTCGTAGTAGTACTAATAGATTCCTGTCGTTGGGACGACTCTACAAATTGTAGTACGGATTTTTCATTGGGAAGCCGTCGTCGAAAAGATGGAATTCCATTTGCAGGAGCGCTCAAATCTGATCCATGAAGCCGTCTTCGTTTTTCCGCACGGTCTGTGTATCCAACGGAAGTTGTAGATGTATTTGTATTTGCTACGACCTTGTTATCTGTCTTTCGCTTTGTGTCGTCGCCCTCCTCTTTTTTCTGTTGTTGTTGTTGTTGTAGTTGCTGTTTCTCTTGAAGTTTCAAAACATTTTGCTTGTGAAGATCGGAAGATTTTTCATGTAGTCGTAGCTTGTCCAGATTAGGAAATTTACGCTTACAAAGTATACAAATTGGTTTACCCTTAGCTGTAGTTCGAACTTTTGTTGCGCTTATCGTTTCAACGGCCTTATTAGTGGCTTTTTCTATACTATTACTACTTGTAGTGGTAACATTATTATTATTCTGTTTCGATTCAACCCCCTTTTTGATCCACTTTTCGATGTTTGCGATCTGCTCTTTCTTTACTTTAGAAATAGTCGTAGTAGCCTCTGCTGTAGAACAAGTACTACTACTAGCGGTGACGACGGCGGTCAATGATGATGACTTGACTTTCTTAGTTTTTAATTTGATAGTTTTTAATTTGATCGCAATTTTCGGTTTGGACGTCTTCTGGTTGCTGTTATTATTTCCGTCGTTCTTTACAACTACTGCTCCTCCATTATCTTCGTGTTGTTCGAGTTGTTCAGTTGTCATTTTTTGTACTTGAACGAATGGTGGTTCCTTTGTTTCGTCGTATCGAAAATAACTAGATTCCTTATTACCATAATACAATTTACTTTTTGGATCATAAAAAAAATCAGATATTGATTCATAAAACATAGCAGAACGAGAATCGAAGACGAATGCAGAACCATCATTTTCAAATGATGGTGGCCATTCGTTTGGCTTTCGTTGTTGTTTATTATCTTTTTCAGTTATTCCTTTGTAATAATGGTTATTATCATCATTATTATTATCATCATCCTCGTAGTCACCGCCGCCACCGCCGCGTCTACCTTCATAATCATTTAAATTATTACGACGATGGTCACGATCACGATCACGATTGCGATCACGACCACGATGAGGACTAGGAGATCTTCTACTTCGGTCATCCCTACTACTACCTGAATAATAATCATCACGACGACGAGAAGATCTTTCCTCCGAATGACGAGAAGTGGATCTACTACTAGTAGGCTCAGAATAATATATATTTTTGTCATCATCATCATCGTCGTCGTTGTCGTCGTTGTACCGTTTTCTTCGGTTATTACTTCTTCTTCCTCTAACGTCGTAGTCATCGTTTGTATTACCATTATCGTTATCATAGAAAGGATAACGATCATCATTATTATCATTATCGTCATAGTTATTGTTGGATTTTCTATGTGCGAATCGTTGAGAATCTCCTCTCCCATCTCGTGACATTGAACGATCTTTGTAAAAGGATAGGGTGGGGGGGGGGGGGGGGGAGAGAAGAGGAAAAAAGTACGACATTATTTTTGAAAAAAATAGTGATAATAATGTATGTAATGTAGTGATGATAAATAAATAAATGTCGTGAGAAATACTGTACAACAATTAATTCTTTCGTTTTTCAATGTTGTATGCCGACGACGGACGAATGCTAGTCTACCTGCTACTGTTATTTCTCCATTTCTAATATTCCGTGATGACGATGCGAATGACGATGCTGATGATGATAAGGACGGCTCACGCTTCGTTTGGTATCCTCTATCTCTATTGTTGTAATTGTCCCTCCGGCGATTACTACTACTAGTAGTGGTAGTAGTAGTAGTATTAGTATCATCGACGACGATAACAGTGTCTTGCTGCTGGGCCTTAAGAATACATTCTCGATTCTCCATAATGAACAACTAACGACAACTATGATATGTCAGTGATGATTACAGGTAAATTTTATTTTGTTGCGCTTGATTACTTCTGTCTTTTCCAAGTATCGTAACAGTATGTCTTATTCATTGATGGTAGGATGCAGTATTTAACTTTTTTGTTTGTTTGATGTTGTGTCGATTGTTTCTCTTCTTTTTGCTTCAAATTTGTTTTTGAAGCTTTCTTGCTCTTCCATGGTATTAAAGGTACGTAATGATAGTATTTTGATAGAGTATTAAAGGTACGATAGAAAAAGATACAAGCGCGCAATAAAGTAAACAGAATCTAAATAATAGCGAAGGAATTTAGTTGCACAATGATGCACTATTACTAGTATCGAACAATCGAAGAATCGAAGAATGAAGAATGAAGAAGAGCAATAACCAAGAGGGCACACATACAATATTTGAATTTGGTAGAAACGGTACAAACAACGGTACATCGGCGACAATCTAGCTACAACAACAAGAACAACAACAACAAGTTCAGCAGCAACAACAACAATGCTTCCTATCGATTTTGATGAATCGACGAAGGATTTGTTAGGTGTAGATAAAAAGGGAAATCAACGTGCATTATTTTTATATGATGGTGGTTGTGGTGTATGAAAATTCTTAGCAAAATTCGTTATTGAACGTGATATAGTAGATCATATTCGATTTACACCAATACAAACGAATTTTGCACAAGAATTATCTAATACGTATGGTATGCCAGCAGACGTATCAACTGCAATATTATTCACTGGTGGAAGAAAAACAAATACAGGAAGAACTAGGGTACCAGTAGTAGGAAATGGCGACGAAAAAGAATGTTCTGGCACTAGTGCTAGTGGTGCTGGTAATGGCACTGCCACTACTGCATACATCGAATCTGATTCGATATTGGTTATGTTTACATATTTAAAATTTCCATATTTTATTTTAGGTTATATAGCATTATATATGGTACCGAAAATAATACGTGATATAGGATATCGTTTATTTGCTAAAAATAGAGGAACAATCTGGATTTTTATTAAAAAAATAACCGGAATGGGTGATACACTTATGTATAAATATAAAGATAGTGTACTTGGTTTAGAAAACGACAAGGATAAGGATAGTATATTGGAAAGTTGGGGTTTCAACGAACCAACAACAACAAGTATTGGTTCTTAAAATAATAATTATATGGAAGATTATTATTGTTTTTGATCGAGTTTTATCATCGCTGCATACAAAATGATGTTGGAATGACATTCGTGACACCCCCCCCTAATCTTCTGACACATCCGACTATACTTACCGTATATTACATCCGTTTGTTTTTGGTGTAATAGTACTGTATACAGTCAAAAGATTTTTGTCAAACAAACACGAATTGATACAACACATTATGTAATTCACTGTGATACAACATTACATCAAAAAAACAACTGTAAGAACAGTTATTAGACATATTATATTAATAATATGCACTACGTTTATATATATCGGCAGTATTATTGTCTGCAGACTACTACACGTCTAGCAATTTGTACCTACAAAGAAACAATTACACAAACGTACAGTCATTTTTTAACATTGACCATTTTATGTCAATAAGTGCTTTTAGCTCTTAGGGAAAATTCTGTCGGGATTTCAGCTCTTTTCCCTCATAGTATTCAACTGCAAACGGATCTAAAAAGTACGAATGCTTTAAGATGTGGTTTGGCTCTTCGATCTCCTCTGACGTCACATCGAATGCATCAATGTAATTCACGAAATCATCACGAGTGACATCCGGGCTTCTAGAATTCTTGAACCATCCATCGACCCATCCCAAACCCTTGGCCCCAATCCTGCTCTCAGAATTGGCCAGGAAACTACCATTAAGGGCTACGTCGTCCTTATTCCAGAGGATGCAGATCTTACCATTGGGCGTACCGTCAGATTTCTTGGTGAGCATGCCAAAGAAATGGGTTGCCTTTTCATACTTGTTCCCGCTGACTTTCTTCTGCGAGGGGAAGCAATATCCTTCATTTGGCTCCTTGTGAAAAATGTCGTAGGGAACGTCCTGTAAAGAAAGAAAAAAGTTGGAGGTAGTATAATTTAGGTGTTAGCGTCGCATCCATCCATCCAAAAGTCAATTCGCAAACTTCCATCAGGTTTTCGTTATTAATCAAATTTATTACTTACAGCCGCAACCATGAAGATATTATCAAACGTAACATCTGGTGTCGCGCTAGCACAGGCACCGTTGAAGACGGCATGGTTGCCCATACTGTGCATAAGCAACGACTTGCGAGAAAAGGTATCATTCGGAATAAAGTCCACGAAGGCCTTCATTGCATTACCCGCATTCATAGATTTATCCTGATCACCATAATACGCCAAAGTATTTCCCTCGCTGGCCCAGATTACGGGGACGTGATAATATATATCTTTCTTCTGAAAGTTGGAGTAGTTGTACTCTAAATAATCACTGGGCTCGACGTCGAAGCCATGCACGAGAAAAAGAGGGGAGCTTGTTGTGGAAGAAGCATCGATGATTTTTTTGGCCTCGTCGATGGATAACTTTGTGGCAGAGAATTTGCGCTTTCCCCTTCCAACTTGTTGGGGGTCGCTGATCTCTCTGATTTTGTGGAGAAAGACGGCTTCAACACCATTACCCTCGTATTCGTTGAAGGTTACCACATTGGATGAGCCGGCTTCAGCCTTGGTGATAATGGTCGTTACGATGAGTCCATCGTATTCTATGGCAACTCGTTCAGCGCTCATGATTGTTTGTCTCTATTTGTGTTTTATGCGATATTATTGTAGAGTAGTGAGACTTCAAGTAGTAGTTTTAGTTTATTAACACTACATTATGTGCTTTCATATTACATAATATATTACACATACTAACGTTACTGTGCAGTACGCCTAGGACTATTCCCAGGCGTACTAGTACTGCACAGTAATTTATACTGTACGTAGATACATGGTACAATGGTAGGACAGTATAAAATTGTAGTGCCCCTGATTTCTTCTCTTTTGCCGGGAGCAAAACCCGCGTCAACTTTACAAATAGTGACTGAATCAATCACGAACTGAATAACAACCATGATGTACAGTCTACGCTCGATAAGAAATACACTCATAATTTTCGGACTTGGTGTGTTTCTTATGGAGAGTGTGTTTCTTATGATTTCTCGTACGGCTAGGGTTAGGGCTAGGATTAGGGCGATCCAATGAGTTTTATCGCGATCCATTGAGTCAATCACTACACGGGATCCACTACAGGCTATTTAGTCACGAGTCCCGGTAAAACTGATCTGGTGTATTTCTTATAGAGCGTGTATTTCTTAAATGTGTATTTCTTATCGAGCGTAGACTGTATTATTATTCATGTCTCGTAGTACAGTATGCGCTCGATAAGAAATACACTCCCAATTTTCGGACTTGGTGTGTGTCTTATAGAGCGTGTGTTTCTTATGATTTCACATACGGCCAGGGTTTGGGTGAATTCCAATGAGTTTTATCGCGAGTCATTGAGTCAGTCACTACACGGATGTTGCTATCTTCTGGGTCTACACGTTCCCAATTGGGATCGTTGCATCTGTAGAGGACTATGGTAGGAGACATCTTGAAGAAGTTGTCTTTGCTGATGTTGTTGCTATTGCTATTGCTGTTGTTAAGGTCAAGGTCAAAGTCTTTGATATTGATTGTGTTGTAAAGGGTTGGCAATACAAAACAAACAATCGAAATGAAAATGATGTGATTTTTATGTTCACGATATATGTTTGTACAGTACATCCTTCAGCTAACGCTTAGTTCCTACATACGCGCTATGGCGAGGAATTATTACACGATAAAAGCGTGTTAAACCCTTCAAAATCTATCCACAAAATGCGAAATTTTATCTAATAATTCTTTTAAGAGAGCAAATTAAATCAATGATTGGTTTGAGCTGTTGGTTTTATTTAACTAAACACGACTAAACGAAAAACGGAAAGATGTGATTTTTTTGTTACGATTGCTGAGATGAGATCGAAACAGACTAAAGAAACGTATAATATGTTTCTGTTTCTCTTATCATTCTAGAATGAAACCAACAGCAATGAAAACCAATTTCCTACGTAGTACTTACTAGTATGTAGTGACAGTCCTTCGTCGACTAGTACACTGATGCACAGGTTGTCATGTTCATCCATTAATAAGGGTCATAACATAAAATTATCTCACTTGCAAAACAACAAATTCTTCACAACAACTCAATCTCGCAAAAAACAACGAACAATGGACTCTACTAACAATAACAATAACAATAACAATGACCGTGTAGTGATTGGTGTTACTTTAGATGACAAACACTGCATCACCTGTGTTAAGAGAGGTGGATTATGTAGCCCCGTAAGACATGATTTTTTTTCACTGAAAACACGTGAAGAATGTGATATGAAAAAAAGAAACTATAAGAACAATAACAAAATCCTCATTGTTAATGTAGAAGATAAGCTCCCTATCAGCAAATTACATTCGGCTACAGCAACAGCTCCTCCGGCACCAACTCCTGCACCAACTCAAGCAACATCTCAAGCAAGAACTCAAGCAACGGCTCCATCAACAGCTCCACGAACTGCTTCACGAACTGCTCCACGAACAGCAGCAGCAGCAGCACCAACTCCTGCACCAACTCAAGCAACAATGGACGTCCTCATTTCTGGATTTGCAACATTGCG
This sequence comes from Fragilariopsis cylindrus CCMP1102, assembly GCA_900095095.1. Lineage (NCBI taxonomy): Eukaryota > Bacillariophyta > Bacillariophyceae > Bacillariales > Bacillariaceae > Fragilariopsis > Fragilariopsis cylindrus. The sequence continues at coordinate 373,940 of FMBT01000300.1, forward strand.
AATTACTACACCCGAGGAAGCAGCAGCTGCAGCAGCAGCGGCAGCAGCAGCAGCAGATTTGCTTATGGAAAAGCGAATGGTAACTACCGCAGAATTTGAAGAATTCATCCAAAAAACCCCTACTTCCTATAGTAAAAGTCTGAAAAATGACCGACGACTAGAACGACGAGGTTGTACCTGGGACAAGGAGCAATTACGAATCGCAGAAGCAATGCGAGCCTCCTACAACAATAACTTGAGTTGGGAATTAAATCAGAATTTAGATCCCATGGTCAATACGCCAATGTATAGAACAATTGCCACAAACATGAGTAAAAGACGTCGTACTGCTTTTGTCTAGGCTACAGTAGAAGAAAAAGAAAAAAACTAGTACTATGCTGTATGTAAAATTATTATACCTCAATTAATTGCATTCTTTACTTTTAGAATTTAATAAAATAAATAATCAAATATACCTATTATATACTTATATACTTATGTACGTTCAAATAATTGTTTTGCTATACAGTTATTTAGTTAGGCGCTGTTGCTAATCCGCTTAATTTTTATATTAATTCATACCACCCTTGGAAATTGTACTGTGGTATTGGTTCTTCTTGTGAATTCAGCAAGGCTTGATTTGTTTTCGCTAATGCTTTGATTGTTTTGCTTATGGAATCGTCAGTACTTTATTGTACTACCAATCGGTAATATTTTTATTACGTTGTGTTTGTATCGATTCTTTGGTATGTTATTACTATTTTGTGTTGCTACCACCCTTGGAGGTTGTAGGGTGGTGGTTGTTGCTTGGTCCTATCAACACCCTTGGAGATAGATTATCTTCTTCGACGTTGTTTCGTATCGACTGGGCGCAAATACTGTACTGTACTGAATATTGGTTTGCTGTACAGTAGTCATTCAGCTTTACGACACACACACACCTAGTCATCATACTTTCGCTGATTAGAAGTAGATGTTACACATACACACACACACACACACACACACACATACACACACACAAACTGTAATTAAAAAAAGAAACGAAATAACAGAAAGTCATGATGAACGCCGATATTGATCAGCATCAGCAAGTAGCTCTCACTGCTCATAGGAGAACGTCGCCTCGAAGTGATTAACGCCCTTCAACATCGCCATGAAGTGATTACGGTCATTCTAAAAACAGAAGAATATGAATTACCTTTTCGATACGAAAATAAAACTGATAAATTAGTTGAAAATGTCATTGTAAATCTAATGAACGCCAATTTTAATAACGAAGAGGTTTGTCTTTATAACAGTCATCAGCAAGCTGCTACTGATGCTGCTGATGATGAAGACGATGACTTTGACATTAATGGTGGTCGTAGGGGAAGAATTCTCGAAGTGATTACGATACTTCAACAAACAGAAGAATTACCTTTTGGATTAAAAAATCAAACTGATCAATTAGTTGATAGTTTCCTTAAAAAACTTGATATTATTGCTGATGCTCGTAGAAGCAGACGTCTCGAATTGATTCCGGTCCTTGAACCAAATAATCAAGTTCCTGTACGAACAAAAGATACAATTAATGAACTAGTTGATATTTTCCTTCATTATCATATCAACTCCAATATTGAGAATGAAGAGGATCGTCAATATGATCACAATGACAGTGATGATGGTCTTAGGAGAAGACGTCTCAATGTGATTACGATCCTTCAACAAACAGAAGAATTTTCCTTTCAATATGAAAATAGAATTGATCAATTTGTTGAAAATTCCCTTGAACGATTAAAGGGTGATACACATGATATGATTTGTGAAAGTGCTCTAGGCGATGCTTATAATGGTTTAGATAGTAATCGTGATACATAAGCTGAAGTTGTAAATATACTGCGAATATTTCCTAGCGTTTTGACAAGAAGAAAAGAAATTGGAATACAAATTAATCATCAATTACGTCCTGAGGATGATGCTGATTGGAGGCAGGTCCGATTCGTTGTCTACCCAATGCAACTCCTCGCAGTCATGCACCAAGAACGACGCAATTATTACCGTAGGCAGTGCAACACAAAAGCTGTTTCTTTCCTCCCTCCCGTAGCTAGTCTAGCAAAAGAGCTCGGATTGTTTGATGAGCAGGAAAGAGGAGGATTGTTATCAAGCGGAGGATTTCCTATTCTGCATAACCTCATGCGTAGTGACAGTCGTGAATGTGTCGATGAAAAATATCTACAAGTTTTGATACAATTGAGAAAATTGGATCCTCTATAGAAAGAAGACATTCAAATGTATAACCTATTGAACGAATGTTTTAAAGCACCAACAATGACACTAGCACCAAATCCTGAAGAAAAACGGTATCGGTTCTTGGTTGAATGTGATCCGTCCGCATTAACGCATACTAATGCATTTGGATATTCACCAATTCATTCCAATGTCGCCACGATCATTCTCCCTACCATGAATGATTTTATTTTTGTTGTCGCTGTCTTCTTATTTTGTCTAGTGAAATGGTTTAGCATGCACCATTCCACCTTCAACTGAAGGAAGGGAAATATGGTAGTGTCTTGGAGGTTTGTGTTTTTCTGGTGATAAATAGGGCGGTGGGCAGAGAGAGAAAGAAAAGAATTGTGTCGTTAGTTAGAAATAGTATTTCTTTTTTTTCATTTTATAAAACAACATATTGTTGGTCTGTATAGTCCATTTCATTTCCATTCGGACAATTAATTTATATGAACAACAAACAAACACCACGCACACGCACACGCACAGGCACACAATCATTCCTATATAAAGTGTAAATCAAAGAAAGTGTAAATCAAAGAAACAAGAGGAAGACCTTAACTTAACTTACCATTATCAGCTGATGATGATGATGATGATGATGTTGTTGTTGTTGGAACTACAATAGGAAGAGCGGATGGTCGTGGAGCCAAAGGAGGTGACGGAGGATTCGTCGTCGTTTGATCTCTTTTGCTTTCCAACAATAAAAGCAGCCACAACGTCCGTAAATGGAAAGACTAAGGTCGATGTTGTGACGATACATGGATCTACACAGTCAAAGATGCTAGTAGTCTTCTTGTGAATCTTGACTCGCTTCTTCGTAGGTTCGTGTTCAACGTGGACTAGATCACGAGATCTCTTCTTCCGTTCGTTGAAGGTAGTAGTAGGAAACGTCCTGAAAGGAACGGGAACTCTTTTGAGGTGGCATGGTTGTTTGTTTGGTTGTCGTTGGGGGTATTGTTTCAATCGAATGGAATAATACTGTAGTATGAAATGTAATTTGAAGGAACCACAAGATGCTGTCCTTGATGGGGGTATCCGTATCTGTGAAGCACGATCATACACAACATTCATCAGCGTGAACAAAGACAACCAATGGAAAATTACTCACCACCATTATTGTAGTGTTATGCCAGAAGAGGGTTGATATACTGCAACTCCTATCAAGAAGGAAGAAGTTCAGTAACAAAATAACATCTTCTATAATAGATTTAATCTAGACTAAACTAAATACACATGGCAAGATAGATAGGAATATAGTATAATGATTTTTTGTTTATTTTGTTTAAAAAATCACGCTTGGATAGGCAGGTGGATTTTATATTGATAATTATTCGAACAGCAATCAAATCAAATCAAACACATACACGCAGTACTATACCTACTTTCCAAACACTTTAACACTCCATTGTTTAGCCCACGCATTTGCCGCCAAACGTTTCTCTTTCTTCGTTGGAGTACAAGTACTACTACTAACAACACGGCGAGTAGTAGTAGACTTTTTCTTCTTCTTCGACGACGATGATGACAACGACGACACAGAAGGAACGGCGACAGTCAATCCTTCAATACGTTTGACTAATTGTTTCCGTTGCGATCGCATAAAGACAGCTTGTTGAGGAATATCAAGAGCATCCAACCGACACAGTAATGTGTCGATGACATTATCAATGTGCTGTTGGTCTTGAAGATTATATGTCACACCCCGTAAGCACTGTGTACTGGCAGTTCTAATGGCACTTTCCACAGTCACCAGATCTTCTTCGACACGATCAATCTTGAGAAAGAGTTCGTCCACACGAATAGACCATGCCTCATCGTATACATCATCTTGAGGAACAGGAGGAAATGCATTGATTTGATCTGAGATCTCAATCTCATAGGCATCATAGAAAGTTTCCTGTTGTGGAAGAGGTGACATGGTTGTTTGTTTTGTTTTGTTTGGTCGTCGTTGGGTGGTATTGTTTTGGTGTCGTATTTCAATCAAATGGAATGGAATTATGGTTTTGTGTTGTACTTGCAATAGAATTATGACTATATGAACAACAAAATGCTGCTTCATGTTGGCTGATACCGTACCCCAGCACGGTGACGATGCTTCACGACAACGTTACTGTACATAAAACATGGTTTTATGTTATTTTTATTCATTGTGTCGTCTGTTTCTTTATTCATGTATTTTTTATTTACTGGAACATCCTTTATTTGGAAAAAAATCGAATTCAGCGAAAATTCATAACCCCCCAAATCATTTTCAAACGGCTACATTTTAGAGTCGAATGAGTCAAAACATTCGACTCAAATATTTTGAGTCCCATCACTCGACTCAGAGTCGAGTGCTAGACTCAATGAGTTAAACTCATGAGTCGAGTGATGAGTCGAGCACTAGACTAATTGAGTCGATCAAAGAATGTAAGTACGACAAATTTAACTGTATTATTAGCACCAAGATCTGTTGGTAATACTGATGGATTGGATCCAGATAGTTGTGAAAATGTTTTAATTGATTCATGTTATATCGATACGGGTGATGATGGGATTTCGATAAAGGTACGTGGAATCAATTTTTCTGAAGTAATTCAGTGTACTCATTATTCAATGCATTCAATCCTCTTCTAGTACCTACCGGTTACATCCGTACACTTTACTGCGTAAATGGACAATCATACTCACAACAAGAGCGATACTATGTTGTTTTCCTCGTTCTTTGATTCTCATGGTTGTTCCATTACACAGAGTTCCAACAAGTTGTCAACAGCAACATTAACAGCAGCAGACCCACTACATAACGAAGAAACGTCGATGATGAGTCCGACACGGAATATCACTATGAGGAATTTACGTATATTGTTAGTCGTAATTGGTGTATCGGTTCAGCGACATTCTGTGGGATATATGATATACTATTTGAAGATAGTACAATTGGTGATCCCTATACAGTAACAAGTCCATGGGCAATTAAATTTAAGAGTCATCTATATTATCCTGGACCAATGGAAAATATAACAATCCGATGTATCGTTATGGGTAAAATTGGTCCCACGCCATGGATGTATCCAAATCAGCCTGGATCAGTATTGTTGTTAGGATTATCCTATGGTAATGGACCACCATCAAAAGGTAGGTCAGGAAAACCAATATTAAAGAATGTAACGTTTGAAGATATTACCGCTATGTCGGCTGGTGTTGCTGGAAAAATTCAAGGTGTACCTGAAGATTGTTTACAGGGACTAACATTAAGAAATATAAGTGTATTGGATGGTGAAGCGAACTGGAGATGCAATCATATCGATTTAAGTACTTTAACAATATCCAATGTTTATCCACCAGTATCCTGTTCGGGTGAATGTACCACTTGTAAGTCTAGTACTAGTACTAGTACTAGTAACACGACGTTGGTCGATGGCAATTTAACAGCAACTCGGTCAGGCTGAATTACAAAAGAAGAATGATTCAACGACGATAGGGCATAATAAACTACTAGCTAGAGTCATTATTCTTGCTCTACTTTTGAACTGTACGTCATCTCTATAATAATGATAATGAAAGTAATCGAATTGTATTCATATCTTGATATGTATATCTACTTCTCTTTGTCTCGTTTTGGTGTGTTTTTTATTGTTTTTCAAATATAGTGTTATTGTTGTTGCATGTTACTGTTTATTTTTCTCTTATTCGAGATTGATAATGTTTTGTTTGTCGTCCTCTTGTATTAGTTGGGAGGTGATGATGCATGATTCATCACTATGTTATTACTTTAATTGCTAATGGTAATAAGTCAACAGAATGATGGTAACCGGAACGTCGGCTGCTGGGCGACTGTAAAGGAGGGATCTATTTGGTGGCCTACCAGACACTACCGTCTTTTTCGTTTTCTTTTTAGGTTTGTTTTGAAGAATATTCTATGTTCCTCCCCCTTTTTCATTTTAGCCCACCCATATCGGTTTGTCGTACCAAAATACGGATGATGGACAATATCCGAATCGGATGAGCAGATAAGTGCCATTTTCGTAGATTTAATCAATGCTTTATCATCTTCATTTCCAATATCGTTGAAGAATGCCTTTGTAATAGTACCTTCATTCCAACAAGTACCAGTAGATTTGTGATCGTATACCATACAAATTTCTGCAACATGTCCTGCCAATAATGATGCAGCCACCCTAGAACAGGATTGTGAGAACTTATTCAATGTGGCAGGAGATGGGCTTGGATGTTGATATAAAACACTGATTCTTTTCTTTGTTGTTTCTTTGAGTTGTTGAAATAAATCTGTTAGGTTATTGTTACTATAGTCGTAATACGACATGAATATTGTTTTTTTGTTTCTTTGATGTAAATTGATAGATGCGCTGAACAAGCTTCTTCTATCCATATCCAAACATAAACAAATTTCATTGGAATTTAACTCAGTTGCAGTAGTACCACAACACAATGAAACATAGATTCGATTCTTGTTGTTTTTATCATTATCGCATATTCGTTTCATTATAGTACAGAGCTCGTTTATTGAATAATCTTTGTGTAACTTCAGATTCTGTAAGAGAGATTTGCTACAGATACTTATCATGCCAAATGAATTTGGATGGATTACTTGTGGAATGTAATTCAAATTAGTCTGTATGTTAGATATATCATCAGTATTAGTATTCCGGATACATTTTGTACGAAAAATAGATCCACTGGATGTTTGATAATCCGGATGCAATTTAAAACTGCCACAGCAATCAACAAAAGGTTCTTCATTCATCATAACAATTTTCGTTTCTATTGATTTTGAATTACTACCAATAGTATAAAATTTGGTACCTGAAAAGTAATCCTTTTCTGCCTTTGCGTTGAAAGTAATTCTGTATTGTTCATGTGCTTTGTAGTGCTTCCTATCAATTCGACCACAGGCTCTAACCCATCTCAATTCTTTCTTATGATGCTGGGAATGAGTAACACCGTCTTTCATCAGTCTAGATAACTGCCAACATATTGCTTCTGTTGTTGTTTCGAAAATGGGAATTGTCTTCCCCAACCATCCATTATATAATGGATAGTACATATAAGACTGCATACTGTTTTCAGCTAGTTTTCGTTGTTCATCAGTTCTAGCCTTAACCATGGTTGGATATATAATTGCTCAGGCTGTTAATAACTTTTTTGTTTTCTTATGATCATGGGGACATGAAACAAACCTTGGTAACCTTGGAAGAAGAAGAAAAAATGTATGTATTAAGAGTTATCGTTTTAATATACTGGAAAAGCACGAAATAAGAATGATCTTTTAAAGTTGGCCCGGGTTGTTTTTGGGATAACATAACCTGGCGCACGAACTAAATCAAAACTAAATCCTGGCGCAGCTCGTGCGCCAATATTTTCTCAATAAAAAAATCAATAGTATGCAAGCAATGTACGTAGGATAATAGGTAGTATGTACAGGTAGCAGTAGAGCATTGATTTTTTTACAGAAATAAATGTACGAAATCTTAATTGTGGATGAAAAAAGAAGAAAAAAAAACTCCTACTCACCAACACATAAAACGAAAATGCTACTGTACAACAACTTGTTTCTTTTCGACCTGTGCCTCCCTAAGCTTAGAAGCTATTAAGGGTCAGCTACCAATTGCTGAATAAATGGCTGGTAGTTTAGAAACAAGCCATTAGAACATCCTGCCTGTCAAAGGAGAGGGATTTTGTCTGTACTAGTAGTATAATCCTGATTGTAACAACTTGTTTCTTTTCGACCTGTGCCTCCCTAAGCTTACAAGCTATTAAGGGTCAGCTACCAATTGCTGAATAAATGGCTGGTAGTTTAGAAACAAGCCATTAGAACATCCCGCCTGTCAAAGAAGAGGGATTTTGTTTGTAGTAGTAGTGGTTATTAATAGTTGCAATCGTTGATCAAAAAAGAAGAAGGAAAACGATCTACTAACAATCAACCAAAGAAGAAGAAGGAAAACGATTTACTAACAATCAACCAAAGATAATTAATACATATTGTAGACTAGTAGCTAGTAGATATATATAGTCGAATAATAGATTCGTTTTGGTTCTTCTAGATCAGTTGTAATCTTAGTAGTACAATCGTATGGATTCGACTATTTGTTTGAAGAAAGAGTTGGTCAATTCGATGTTGTATCATCAAGGATTGCGGTTGAGGTTTAAATTTTCTGATATGATGTTTACGTTGCGGATTTTTTCTGCATGATTTTTCATGAATAGCAATACCATTACCATTGCATCGTAATACACCACAAAAACGACATTCAACTCTATAAGTACCATTCCTCCATTCGTTGTTCTTGGTCTTCTTCACTTGTGTCGCAGGTGCTGGTGAATTAAATGTGACGTCTTGATCAGCAGACTTTGGTGGCGCCGGCGGTGGGACTACTGCTGATTCTGTAGAACGATTCTGATTCTATGCTACTTTAGATTCTTCTTCTTCTTCTTGATTGTTATCAACAACCACCTTTTTGACGATGGGGTATCCACTGGCAAATGGTTGTTGAGCTGTCGCGGGTATAGAACCAAACGTAGTTGACGATTGCGCAGGTGTTGTCGAGCCGAATGGAACGGCGGATCCAAAGCTAGGATTAGGTGCTGGCGCAGGAGCTGAACCAAACCGTATGGAAGTAGTTGCTGGTGTATGCCCTGTCGAACCAAACGTAGGACCACCAGTGCCTTTTCCAGCCTTCTTTTTAGATCTTTTTTAATAACTCCGAGGAAACGAAGAAGAACTAGTGGCAGAAGAAGATAATAGTTCTGTATCACTCCCTTGAAGTAGATCGTAATGCACCGATTTCATGGAATCTCGTGTAATTGAATTCTTAATGTTGTAAGTACCATCGCCGTTGATTTTTCAATGATACCAAAATCAGGTAAGTTAGTATCTGTATCTATCTCGACGGCTTCCCCGATAGACCAAGAAGTGCGCATTGTCTTTACTTCCTCTTTCTCCAGCAGTAGCAGCATTAATGGGTGCAGATGATGCAGGAGTTGAGCCAAAGAAGCCTGATTCGCTGGCCGGTGGTGGAAATGTCATTAGATCTCCAATTTTAGAAGCAGTAGTAACTTGTCCCGGTACTTCTGCACCCTTGTTATTTACACTATTATTATTATGATTACTATCATCATCGGCCAGATCCCAATCGGTGCGCTTATCGCGGGGAAAAATGCGTCAAGGTTAATGATTGATAATGATTGATACAGTAAAATCAAAGATAATGATGGAACGATACTCAGTACAAAAAAATAGATCCAAATAACTACAGTATCGTTACGATTGAATCATATATGCTATATTTAGTACTACTGTGTGTGTTTATTAATGATGGATAGTTACTGTACTTGTTACTTGTTGCTTGTTGTGATGGCAAATACAGTATGATGTACAGTATGTACAGTATCGATTGGATCCGTTTGTTCGATCGGATTTGTTATATTGTCATGTGTATTGTTGTGTTATTGTAATAAAGATCTCGTAATAAAGATCGTAATATAGATTCGTAATATGGATCCGGTTCGTTCATGAAGTAGTAGAGATAAAAAATTATTGTCCAGGTTTTTTCTGAATGATTTTCTAACCTATAACAGTTTCCCTGTGGAACGCGAAACATATCTCCTAGAGGGGTCAAGCTCGCCATCTGGTCCGTCCGGATCTCCATACGCAACTTCAACTGCTTTAGACTGGCAATGGCATACAGTAAATGTTTGAGCACATGGTCCAACTGACTCAGAATCTTTTATGCCTTTAGGAGGAAGAACCAAGTTTCCCATAATGTAGCCTACATAGTCGTCGTTGTCGTCGCTTGGAATGTTAAAGGCCTGTGCCGCTTTCCCTGTAACTTTCCCTTCTGCCTTCCTTCTTTTTTTGGAGATAGGAAGGTTGTTTCCTTCCATACTAGACGCATAAGCGACAACTCTACAAATACAAAGAATACAATGTTAGAAATACAAAACAACAGTGCAACAATTGTAAAACGAGTGACTGTGGTTTCAACTAATTTCAAGGATTCTTTTTTAGTTGGGGGTGGGGGATATATGTAGGGTTCCCCCTTTATTTTCAAACCCCCTTTTCAAGATTCGATGATAAAAAGGATAATGATATTGGTATTGATTATATGATTAGTGATTATTACCCCTGGATTAGATATTAAAAGCATTATTTATAATCCTCCCGGCAAGTTACTCCGACAGAAGGCAATGTTGTTATAACAACACTTAAAACTAAAATTAGTAATAATACGGAATTATGCGCCCATAAAACTTTGTTTTTCATAGTCGTAGACACTTTGTTCGACGTAAGAGGTTTAAGAAGCGGTCCACAGTCAGGATCTTCGTGATCATGCATCATATTCTTGGAGGACTTCTTATTAGCGTTATGGACAGCATTACTATCTGATTGTTCTTCTTCAATAGACTCAGCAAGATTACAGTTACCAGCAACAGTATGATACAATAGAACTTGCTTAAGTACGTCAGCATCTAGTACTGTGATATCATCTGGATTAATGAGTCCTTCAGTCCAAACTATAAAATAGAAATTGAGTTACTTGTCCCGGATGAGATAGAGAATAAGGTGGTGATTGGTGGTAATATCCAAGCTAGCATGAACGCTATTGTTGAAGAAGAAGAAATATGGAAAGATCTCCAAGTTCTATTGGTGGACAAAGACAAACAACGTTTCAGACGATGGAGCCCGCGACGGACGAATTATAGCTTACTATTAGCATCATTGCTGTCATTATTGCTGATCATATTCTATGCAACGAAATTGTGTGGAAACCAACTGATTACTGTGCATTTACTTTATATTTTAGCAGTATCCCACACGTGCAGTATCTACATGATGACGCATCTTCGCTGATTTTGGATGATCTATACTACATCAGAGGTTCTTTGTTTCCATTTAAGATTATAGTTGCAGTTGCAGTTGCAGTTGCAGTTATCGTCGCACCATCTACCGCCAGTATTATATCACGATGGCCGTAACAAAAGGGAAGCATACATGACATGGAATAAACACTATTCTCAAAGTTATTTGGTTGTAAACAAATATGAATACGGATGACATAAATTATTTGATATTTACACATTCAGCACAGGTACCCCTCTTATTATAAGCATTTTTCCATTGCCTGTTCGAATATTCTTTTCTTTTTTTATTCATATCACAAATAGTACATTTTCTCTTCTCATAATATTCCCACCCTTCCCTTTTTGGTAATAATGTATTCCATGATGGATTACCACCTTCACAATTCATATTGTGTGGAATCAAACGATACACCATTTTTGTTGAGGAGAAAGTTTCCTTTGATCCAATACCATGTAATCGTGCACATACATCTAGATTATTCATTGATTTTGGTAATATAATGGTAGAATTAGAATCATATATCATTCCACCACAAATACAAATCCAATGAGACATTCCACCCATATTAGTTAATATTTGGAGTATGATAGCCCAGTCATCGTTCATTTCCATAACTTGACTACCATTAATTCCACCTGGTGTAACAATCCTTCTCAATTTTAATTGTGGTACATACTGACGGGCTTTGGAAGCAATTAAATCCCATAACCCTGCTGTCTGTTGATGTAATGTAGCATGGTTCTGTTGGAAAAATTGCATAGCGGATTCGTCAAATCCGAGTGCCAACAATCCACTAACAACGGACAAAAATACACAATTTTCCGTTACAATACCTAGGTGTGTGAATTTGTTGATTCTGGTTGGATCTACCACAGGAGCATTACTGATTACGGCACTAGACTTCTTATCACCACCAGTAATTCTGATCCATGTATTTTTAGATGCATGTAATACACTGATGTCAAAGTTATCCAAATTTATTAGGTCTTGTTTCTTGACAGTAAAAGTGAACAAAATACCAGAAATTTCAGCCCTTCCTTCGTAATATCCGCCTGTGTTTGCTTCATCTGGAAGCATATTATCTTGAATACGATACCTAAATCTACTCATGAGTACATAGTTTTTTTTTCTTGGAACATATAATGGAAATACACTATTGTCACCACCAAATCCTTTGCCCTCATTGATTCTCTTTTTCATTTTCCTATATGCGGTCTTGGATGCTACACAATTGATTAAATTTAAATACTCGATGCCTTTGATGTCTTTATAATGGGGATCCCACCATTCTAAACCTTGCTGTTGTATGTTTTCCGGATTACATCTTGATTCATTTATGGACGCCTCAAAAGTTCCTGCAGGTGTACTACTACTACTACGAGTGGATCGGAATACACCAGCATTAGCAACAACCTCATCAACGCTATCATTTTTGTGACCGACCATATCTAATCCTTCATTGTTGTTATCATTGTTATCAATGTTATCAATGTTATCGTTGTTATCATTGTTATCATTATTATTATCATTATTATCATTATTATCATCATCATTATCATTATTATCATCATTATTATCATCATCATTATTATCAAACGACATGGATAATGAAAGTTGACTCGTCCCAGCCACCGGTTGTGCATCAACTGCACATTCTATTTCATCACCATCATCTTCGTCTTTATCTTCATCTTCATCTTCATCTTCATCTTGCTCATTTTCTTCGTCGTCACCATTATTTTTTGCAACACCATTTTTTTGGATGGTATAATCGGGATCGTTGTTATCGATATCGATCGCCCTAGTATACATCATTTCATTACTATTATTCATTCTATCGCTGGGGACGCCTCCGCCGATAGTCTTGATTACAGCAGCAGCAGCAGCAGCATATCCTTTCAGTAACAAAGAATTGTATAAAGATAGATATGGGTGTTCTTCATCTTCTTCTTCGTTGCTTGTTGCCACTGCAATAGCCTCATCAACTACATTATTGTTGTCCATTATTGATTCCCTAGCTTTTTTCTGAATTCGTATTCCTTCATTTTCTACATTATCCAGCGATCGTTTACTAATAGTATCTGCAGTTATAGGAGAAACTACGGGTACTTCAACAGCACTATTAGTAGCAGGACTACAATTACATGGTCCCATTGTCAGGAAAATTTGAATGAAATGTAAACAATCTCAGTGAGATTTATATCTTATGCAAAAGTTTCCTATCAATAATTCGATGAAATTGTAGCTGGTAGAGTAATATATGTGTTATAATATTGTATTGTATAATTGATTCGTTGTCAATTTATATTCTAATTTCTATTTGAAAGTGAAGAAAAAGAATTTATGTTACTACAGTTATTACAGTTATGACATTTTTTTTTTCTTTTTCTTTTTCCGATATATTAAAACTAGATTTCAGTATAATGATCACCTGAAACTCACTGTTTATGTGGTCGTCTCCATCCTTCTTCTCCGTCTCCGTTACGTTGGAGTAGTATCAATAGCCACGATACGATACGATACAAGTAGCGTGGTCGTCTCCATCCTTCTTCTCTGTCTCCGTTACATTGGAGTAATATCAATAGCCACGATACGATACGATACGATACAATACGATACAAGTAGTGTGATCGATTTTCTGTTGGAGTAGTAATGTATAGACACGATCCATGGTGGAGTACATATCAAATGCAATTTTTTGATTGATTAGTTCACGATAAGAGTGAATACCACAAAAGCAGACAAAATTGTGCCTTCAACCGAGGTATCGTTTGAAAATTAAACCTTAAAATATTAAGTTCTACTCACAAAAAAAGAAGGTTAAAGTCACAAGTTTCCCTCATCCTCCTTTTCAAATTTCTTCGTTCGGGGGATGCTCCTGAGCAAGTAGTCCAGTACTGATCTCTATCTCATATCACTATTCTGAGTGTCTGATCAAATCATTATTGTAAGAAGTTTACAAGGCATACTCTCTCTCTCTCTAGTCTTTAGAAACTTATATTATAATAATATTATTATTTTCAATCTACTATTTTTAATGATCTGTCCGTCTATACCACTATTTTTGCTCTCGTGCTTTTGTGCGTGTAGCAAAGCATACTGGTAGGAAACCTGCTAGAAGGAACGGTATAGCAATAGATGGAATTCCAGACATGGATAAGATGACACGTCGCACCTCCCTAGAATGAGTGGATGTGAGAGCCTATATAAGATATGGGTGCCACCCACTTGGATTGGAGGCATATCCTAACCATTGAATGGTTTGGGACCAAAGATGTGCAGTTAGTCTAGCTATCATAACTTTAAGAATTACGATTTACCAACTACTACGCTTTGTACTTTGTATATCTTTAGCAGGTTAATTTACCCAAATCGGGCATTGAACGTACGTCCTGTTTTGATTGACACCTAGTCAATTGAAACATGGCCTCCGCGCCAACTGACCCTGGAGGAGGGCTAGGTACACCAGTATCACAGGCTGTGTCCGCTGCGAATCGATTCTTAAGACGGATCACCGCAGTGTCGACACCACCCATGAGCTCAGCTGAACACCAACATGTCTCTCCATCGTTAGAAAGCACCTCTCTGCGACCTGCTCACACCTCTGAGCCCCAACAACAACCACAACAACCTTTAGCGATCACTCTTGTGTCGCCGACTGCCACTTCACGAAGATCCACGGATCCAGATGGAAGCACCGGTGATGAAGCAATTGCTGCTAGTATTAGAAGTAAATACGAATACATATAGTAGTTGTTAACTGTCTATTAGTTATTAGAGTTACAATGATGTTAGAGATTAAAGTGAGCACAGTATGTTGTTACATCCTGTGATCCAATCTCATGTGTTGGTGTTTCTTCTTGTACAAAGCTATCTTCATCTATTATTGGGCGATGGTGTGGCAGTTGAATCAGTTGATTCCAGTCAGTTGAACTGTAGTTTAACTGTACTCTATCGCTCACCTCTGTTGAGTCACAGTTGGGTAGTTAGTCGAACTAGTCAACCTTAACGTGCTAATTATCTAACACACCCTTGGATAGTCTTTGGACTTTTATTTTTTATATATAGATATATTGGTCGAACAGTACTGTGGTGTTTCCCAGAGTGATGTTTTGTTGGATAATCAGCTAGGTTCTCAATACCTGGTCCCCACACATAATCAAATTGTTTCTGTTCAAATCTGTCTTTTAACCAGTAAAATCTCATGTCAATAGCTTTTGACCTTTTTTGTTTGATAGTGCCAGTAATAATACCACGTGCTGTTGTGTTATCTGTTTTGATTGGTGTAGGTGGTTGTGGATGTCCCATTTCAATGAGGCAATTACGTTCTGATACAGCTTCTGTGGCGTTCAGGTAGATACCTGCAACTTCTGCCTCTGCTGCTGATGCCATAACATTTTTTATGATTTTGGCTAGGACAAGAATAGGTCCATTAAATAATGTGCCATCCTTGCTACCGAGGTAATGATAACCACCAGCTCTACTCCTTGCTTCAGGGCGCACTAGGTATGCTGCATCTGAATCTATTCTGAGTATCATGTCACTGGCTCTGTAGATAATTTGACCATTTGGATTGCAAGCAGCATAATTTAGGAAGTA
Organism: Fragilariopsis cylindrus CCMP1102; assembly: GCA_900095095.1. Lineage (NCBI taxonomy): Eukaryota > Bacillariophyta > Bacillariophyceae > Bacillariales > Bacillariaceae > Fragilariopsis > Fragilariopsis cylindrus. The sequence goes on from FMBT01000300.1 coordinate 389,652, forward strand.
TCTTGTCGCTGCTAGTGTTGCTTCTGTACCATTTGCTGTTGATGATGCAATATCATTAATTGCATGTAGCATAGTGTCATCTATAGCTCTGGCATAGAATAGGAATTTTCCTGTGACACGTTGGATGAATTTGATTTGTTCTTCATTCAATTTATTGGTTAAGTCTTCTTTTACATATTGAACCTTGGCACCATAATCAGGGCGTTCTATTTTGGAAGGTCCTGAATGTTGTTGTTTTGGTATAATGTGGTTGAATTCTTTCAATGCTTGTTCTACGTATCCATCCATGGAGCAAAGTACTTCTCGGTCTATGTAATTCCATTTAAGGTGAATGCCAATATACTGTTCTGCTTTCCAGTCAACTTTTAGTGGGTATTTTTCGCGTAGTGCAGTAACTAGGTGTTCAACATCTGCTTTGTCAGTATATTTTATGCCAAAATCATCCACTACTAGTGTGAATGTGATGTCGCGTTCCTTGTGATGGAAAAGGCCATCAGTACGATTTGCTTTTACATAACCATACTTCTTCAAATGATCCACCAGATCATCGTGTGCAATTTTCCCTGATTGTTTTAAACCATACCAAGCCTTTTTGATCTTTGCATAGACGAATCCATCCACTACTAGTTTATCCAGTGAATAATGTTTGATTATATTGGGTGGGATCATGTCGTATTTGAATCTGACATATTCTGCATCTGGTAGTAATGAGCACAGGTACATGTTTGATATATCGGCTGTACAGTACTTTGCGCCTGGGGTGGAAATAACAGAGTTCCAATGCATTTTGATTGTTTCCATCGATGCAGTATGTGTGGTTACATTGCCTTCATAGTCTATTCTGTCTCCTCCTGCAGTGATCCTAGTACGGTAGGGTTCAGACTTTTCTGGTCTTACAGCAACTACATATCTTGGATATGTTACTTGTTTGTTGCGAGGTACGTCTCCTCTGTGGATCCAATCTAGAACATCAACACCATCAGTCTCGCCATATCCTTGAAACAGGGGTGCAAATTCATTTTCACCTGATTGGAGCCAACGTTGTTTTATGATAGGGTCCTTGTGATTGATTAGGTCGCGATATTTTGCCATCTTATTGAGGTCGTCGTCCCAGATGGCTCCTGAAGCTCCAAAAGCAAAATTTGGTTGAAGGTGTTCTACTGCCTTGCTGTATCCATTGCTATACCTGTTTGGTTTTTGTTGCACTGTAGGATAACGGTTATATCGGTTCAGACGTTGTACTCTCTTAGTACGTTGGCTTTTGGACGTTGGCATGTTAAATACGGACGTGTTTGGTAGTTGATGTGGGATTGGTTGCATTAGCATAGCCTTCTTCTCGTGTCGACTGTACTGTTGTGTACGTTTTCGATACTGTTGTACTTCCGCATATGTCATTTCTTCTGAGTCTCCATCTTGGTACAATACCTTGTAGTACTGTTCAATTGGATCATATTTTGTAATTTCTCCTTCGTGATAACCGCTGCTGAATTTGCGTCGGATAATGGTACCATTAACATACACTCTATCTGTCTCCTTGGAGGATCTTATCCGTGTTACTCGTTGGGTGGGGACTATTGTTTCCACCCTTGGAGGTGGCACAGGGCTCGTCGTTGCAGTGGTTGCAGTATCATCCTTCTGTAGGCAGAGAATTTTCTGGATTGCTGTGATAGCTGTATGTAGGTCCGTACCTTGGTTCATGAAAGGGAAATCACTTGGTGGTTGGGATAGTACTTGATGTAGGTCCTGCAATACCAAGGTTAGGCGGTCTATGGGCGTGATTTTGGGTAGCGTACAATGGGACGGAAAGAACTCAACAGTATTTGATATACGGTTTTGTTTGGTATCTCGCATGTAGCAGGTGTAGTTCCTGTAATGATGAGGTGCTCTTTCAATATAGTAACCATGGCTTCCATGATTCGACCAGCTACCACGTTCTCCTCGGCGGTCATGTACTATGACCTTACAGCCAGTTGGTGCAATAGGTGTACGATTGTAGTCAAACTCTCCGTGTACTTGGGTGTATGCTGATATCAAGGGGTTTGTTCTCAAAGGTCGCATTAGGTTGAGGGCAAGGATAGTTTGTGGGATGAATAGATCCCAACAGTTTTTAGGGAAAGTGGGGTCAGCTCCTTCACGAAAAGAGATGAGCTTGGACTTGAAAGTCTGGATTGCTCTTTCTGCATGGTTTAGTCTGTGGTCTCCCGGGGATACGATCTGGTACTCTAAGTGTTCTTCTTCGATTGCTTTGATAAGCTCAGTCGAGATTTCATTGTCTAACCTTAGTACTTGTGCAGTAAATCCTCTTAGTTTGAGTTCATCATAGCATACCTTAAAGGCTCGTACCAATTCATTTGACTTTCTGGATTTAATTGGGACAGCATTGATATAGTTGGTGTCGTAGTCATACATCACCATGATATATTTGTGTCCTCTGGCTGATGTGATTGGATAATGGCCTGGCAAGTCCATTGCTACTAGTTGTTTTAGGTCGTCTCCGTCAATCAAGAAAGTACCGATACTGTGTAGCTTTTTCTTCAGCTCCATACGTTGTTTTCTAATGGCTAGGTCAATGATAGGGTTTGACGTTCTTACGTTCTTCTTTATCATCTTTTGGTTCCCAAGAGTGGTCTGCTCTTTCTTATTACAGTAGCTGCGGACTCGGTCTGCGCTTAACCTCGGCCAGGATTTTAACCAATTCTTATTGATGCAGTTAATCCATTCTAGAATAGATGGTGAGCCAAGTGACATGTGGAAGAAATTTACCAATGCAGCAACTGTTTGCACTTCATAAGCACTAGCTGCTGTAGCCATCCCTGCGGTGTCTCCGATGGGATTGGTGCAATTCACCCTTGGAAGTGTATGCGTATCTGTATCATGTATTGGTACAGAATAGAGTCCATTTTGTCGCTGTCCTTCCATTACTGTTTGACCTACAAGTGTTGGTTGGCTGTCAGTGACAGTCACTTTGTTCCTGGAAAATAATACAAACAGATCATTATCACATAGTTTTCCTACTGAGACGAGTGGTGTAGTTACATCATCGAACTTGTGGCAGCCACGGGCTAGTGGTGGTAACTTTTCTAGTGATAGGACGTCCGTAGATGTGGCAGTCATGATGGAGTTATTTGCACATTTCACCTTCATTCCATTGGATGTTACTTGATGGTTGTCGCCTAGATATGCTGTTGGCAAGAAATGGTTGGTCGCACCAGAATCAATAGCTCCTCTTGTGATAGGATATCTGTCTAGTAATATGTTGCATACCTTCAAAGCTGCAGATCTTTTCGCAGGTCCGCTGATTAGGTTGGGGGCAAATGATACGTGTAATGATTTCCTGTTGGCATTTGGAGCGCATGGTACAAGTGGTCGACGATATGCTTTAGGTGTAAGGGGTTGACGATATAAATTGCTCGAAGGGGATAGATATGTAGTTGCTTTTAACATGTAATTATTATTAGTGGTTAATACACAGTCACTACATTTATCGATATCTATCTCCTTCCAACGTCTTCACTCTGGATTATTATATGGTTTGTGGTCTACTGGACTCCACCATTTGTTATAGAAGGCATCCTTTGCATCATTTCCACCCATAGGGTTCTGAATGGTCGCTTCATTTTTATGTCCACTCTTCTTCCTAGCTGATTTGCAATCTTTGCTGTCATGATGCAAGTTACAGCCACATGAGTGGCACCAGAATTTCCACTGGCGCCATACCGTGAACAGTGCGTCCGCAGTTGCTTTCTTATTTCCACCACCTCCCTTTCCACCACCTGATTTGGTTGATTTTATGGTGTTGAGTTCAGCTTTGAGAGCTTTCACTTCACGTTGTAGATCAGAAAATGCAATTGACTGCATACCCGACGCAGCAGTGCCCGACACGGACCCCGATACTGTACCTGTACCATCAGTTTCAACAACTGATGGAACACCTGACGCTTGGAAAGCTGTCTCTAAATGTAGTTGGTTGTTGTTGAGGGTCTGCACTTCTGTTTCATATTTTGATTCAAATGCATCGACACGGGCAATGAGAGCTTGTTGAACGTTCATTGCTGTATTGTTTTCAATACCATCTTCCGTCAGTTTCTGCAGTTCTTTGATATAGAGCTGTTTAAACCGTTTCCACCTACCAACAACTGGTCTGTTTAGAATATCAGCTTCCCACTTGTCTTCAATTAGACGCAGGTACGTGTTGTTGTGCCTGCCACTACTGCGAATCTTGGTTTGACAGTTGATGATCAATGTGTCCCATGAGTACTCGAATTCAACATTTGAGCTTTCTGATAAGATATCAATACAATGTTTATCGTGTTCCATTCGCTTAAGGTATGTTACTGGGCCTTCAGCTGAAGGCACATACTCCCGTGCTGTAATGGCACTCATGAGTTCAATATATGCCTTCTGCTTCTTAACTCGATCTGATACTTTCCCTTCAATGAAGTTAAGGGCCTGTCGTACAGTGTAGTTCAAAGGTAGTGTTCCATAATCATTCATTTGCTCCTTCATGGTGTCAGGAAATCTCCTTACTGTTGCTTGTAGAGCTTCAGCGTTCCAATGAGTTTCCCTTTCATAGATCTTTTTCAGTGCTTCATACCTTCTCCATGCTCCGCTGGCATCTTCAGTGGGTAATGCCATCTTCTTTGCTGGTGGGGGTAAGTTAGCATTCACGTCTCCATATCTTTCACGGTTGCGCTTCATGGTGTCTACAAGGTATGCATGTCCTGCATCTCTTTCGGTATGCTGACATCCTTCTAGTGCATTGCCTAATGCCTCGCGGAATACCACTGCATCAGCGAAGTTGTGGTTGCTCTTTTCCGGTGATTGGTATTCTTTACCCAGATGATCATCGATCGATGGAAGATTGTCTTGCCCCATACTGCCACAGCTGGATAGTGATGTAGTTGATACTGTATCGTCGTCGTTGGGAGAGTAGAGAGCGCCGTCGGGCGTGTAGAGATCTGGTAATGAAGAGGTTGATGCAGTTGCTTCTGCTGGTTGATCTTGGAATTGCTCTAGTATAGTACTAATATACTGTCTGCTGAACGAGAGAATATGGTCTCCTGCACCTGAGTCGGTGTATATTAGGTTTCCTGGTTCTGTAGTTCTTACAGTAACACCTGTTGGGATTTCGTTGTTCGAATCGGTTATTGAATCAGTTATTGAGTCGTCGTCCGGATCTTCCAGTGCTCCAAAAGGGTTGCTGTTATGGTTGTTGTTGTTACCTGGTTCGCTATCGTCTGGACTTATAATCCTTCTGCGATTAGGTATGGTGTTCCAGTCAGCTGTAGGGGTGACAGGTAACATTTATCGGGTGCTTCGCACACGTTGTTGTAGTATCTTTAATCTCTAACTATTAGAAGTAAATACGAATACATATAGTAGTTGTTAACTGTCTATTAGTTATTAGAGTTACAATGATGTTAGAGATTAAAGTGAGCACAGTATGTTGTTACATCCTGTGATCCAATCTCATGTGTTGGTGTTTCTTCTTGTACAAAGCTATCTTCATCTATTATTGGGCGATGGTGTGGCAGTTGAATCAGTTGATTCCAGTCAGTTGAACTGTAGTTTAACTGTACTCTATCGCTCACCTCTGTTGAGTCACAGTTGGGTAGTTAGTCGAACTAGTCAACCTTAACGTGCTAATAATCTAACACTAGTCTTCAAGCCTATGCAACAATTGCACAAACTGCGATTGAGGTAGAAATGGAGGAGATCAACGAAATACGAGACACTTTAAAAGAAGATGATGATGTATCAGCAATGACTACCTCTCTTCCATCTACAACTTTTTTTTGGGAGGTTACAGTCATCTCATTCCAAATACGTTCCTTCTCCATCTCAATACGGTCCTTCTCCATCTCAATACGTTCCTTCTCCATATCTCGTTGGTGTTTTTTATCCTTAACACCCTCCACACGTTCCTCTGTTGCATTGACCCTCTCCTGTCTTCCAGCAACGAATGAATTCAACATTTGAAGTTTCTTCATGGGGTCCAACTTCGCCAATGCATCGGGTCCTAGAAACCTCTCAAAAGCTTTCATATCTTCTTCTTCACCAATACGTCGTTCAAGAACTCGTTCAAGAACTCGTTCACGAACACGTGCTTCTTCAGCAATAGCTTCCGCTTGTTGAGCTTGAGCTTCTGCAATCTCTCGTTCACGAACACGTGCTTCTTCAGCAATAGCTTCCGCTTGTTGAGCTTGAGCTTCTGCAATCTCTCGTTGTTTCCTCATCGGTCTGATAATCCAATTCTTCTGAAGCTTAAGCCATCTTTTTTCATCCATGTCGTCAGGTTTAATCAATCCAAGCGCATCTTTATTCTCTCGAAGAAACACAATCCCGACATTATTGCAAGTTAAATCAATTAGACCGTTGTCTGGATTGTTGAGAAGATCACAGACACCTTGGAAGAGAGCTTTCTCATCCTGAGTTGTTGTGATACGGGACATGATTGGAATGGTATGAGAGCGAGTGAAATTGAGGTACAGTAATTCGAAAGAAATTGACGTAATTGGAATGAAGATGATGATGATGATGATGTACTTTTACTTTGGAAGTGATTTGTGTGAACACAACAGTCGAACGAAATGCACGATACATGGTGTCATTCAAACATCTCGTGTGAATAAAGGCGACTATTAGCATGGCAGTGTTTTGATTTTCAATCGAACGTTTTTATGAATTGGTTTGAACTTTTATTTTTGAGTTGAAAGAAGTTTTCACTTGTACAGTATGCGCTCGATAAGAAATACACTCTTAATTTACCGACTTGGTGTGTTTCTTATAGAGAGTGTGTTTCTTATGATTTTCGGTACGACCCATCAATCACTACACGGGCGAAAACCGATCTGGTGTATTTCTTATAAAGCGTGTATTTCTTAAATGTGTATTTCTTATCGAGCGCATACTGTACTTGAAGTCGTAAGTTATATTGGCGACGTCACTCGTAAACATCGACGTCACTCTTTTGTTGCTTGCCGTTTGATTGGCTCGTAAATACACGATTCAATATAGTGACGTCACTCTTGAACATAGATAGCAAAAACACACGATTCAATTTTCAGACAGGGGCTGTAGATCAGTCTCAGCCTGGCCTCTCGCGCATTTATCGCTGATTATAGTTCTGATCTAGACGGATCTCAAATACACTACAGGTTGAATCACGTGTAAACCGATCTGGTGTATTTCTTATAGAGCGTGTATTTCTTAAATGTGTATTTCTTATCGAGCGCATACTGTACTGAGTGTAGATATAGTGAGGTGACCGGAAACGCGCGATTTCTCATTTTTTCCGATTCAGCGAGCTTTTTTCCGTTTCGTGAACCGGAATGACCTTAACATATGGAAAACGCGGTTGCCCACATTTTTTCCGTTTCATGAACAGTTAAAAACAAATATTCAACCGGAATGACTGTATCGCCTATTTTTCCTGTTCATGAAACGGAAAAAAGAAATTATCGCCAATTCAGATTATGTCAAAGCCCCCTATATAGTGAATACTTAGGTGATTATGGGGGATATGAGATATTAAACATTTAAGAGTTTTATTTATTTTTTGTCATCAACCGGAATGACCCTAACTTATGGAAAACGCGGTTGCCCACATTTTTTCCGTTTCATGAACAGTTAAAAACAGATGTTCAACCGGAATGACTGTATATCCTATTTTTCCTGTTCACGAAACGGAAAAAAGCTCACTGAATCGGAAAAAATGAGAAATCGCGCGTTTCCGGTCACCTCAATACAGTACACAAACAATAAACAATACACAATATCTAAAGAATCCATCAACGACGACTCATTGACTGCCTACAAGTACTTCGGAAACGAATTTGATGTTTAATCTCCAACTAAAAGCTGTCGTAATAACTGTATGTTCGATTTCATTGGCAGAACCATATTGTGTGGTCCCTCAACTAATGAAAACATCATCACGACAATCGTTCCCGGTGCCGTCTGTTTCACTGAAGTTGAGGGAGAAATACTTTGATTTCGATTTCGGCGCTGAAGATGCTGTCGAAAGTGCGACACCAATAGGATTTTCCAACAATACGATGACGATGATGATAACGATGATGGAGAGGAAGAATTTTCTCAAAGGATCGATAACAGCATTTAGTGCTGCCGCTGTCACTTACCACCAACCATCATGGGGCACGACTATAGATCCTAAGACCGGAATTCGTCTACCAGATCTAGGGGAGATAGAGACTTCCATACCAGATAATTGGAGTGACGAAGAAAATCCGATTTCGTCCTCCGATGATAATAATAATAATAAAAACACGATGTTTTCGAGATTAGACAACAAACCAGATTCCGTATTTTACCAAGATCCACGGTTCGTAGAGCACGTCGACGATAACGCGGTCAAACTCATGACAGAATACATATCAAGTATCGCAATCCAACCTGGAAGAGACAAAAGTGTATTGGATCTTTGCTCTAGCTGGACCAGCCATATAGATGCCGATGTAGCTCGAAAGCTAACCAGAATCTCAGGTTTAGGAATGAATAATAAGGAATTGGAAAGTAATCCAACTTTGACAGATTGGATTGTCCAGGATCTAAATGAGAATCCAATCCTAAGCAAATACGAAAATGAAAGCTTTGACGTAGTATTATTACAATTAAGCATTGATTACCTGGTAAAACCATTGGAAGTCTTGAAAGAGGTTGGACGAATTTTGAAAGTTGGTGGGAAAGTACACATTGTGTTTTCCAATCGATTATTTCTAAGTAAAGCAGTGGGATTTTGGACAGGCGGAGACGACATTGATCACGCGTACTATGTAGGATCATACTTGCATTTCTGTGACGGTGGTTTTCAATATATCCAAGCTAAAGACTTGTCGACAAGGAAAGGAGGGAGAGATAAGCGTATCATTGGCGATCCGATGTTCGTTGTTACCGCTACAAAAGGGTGAAGAGTTTATAATCCTATTTCTATACATTTGTTTGCTCCCATTCCGGAGAAGAACTAGCTAGCTATTGTAGTAAGTAATCGCAATTAAAAATCTATACAAATAAACGCGATGGAAATCCCATTTATCTGCTACTTATTAACTAAATTGTACCAATTGTATACTTTGGCCTCTGAATCGACCTATGTAGATTGACAAGAAAGGTTTTATGATATAGGAGCATCCACCAGGCTTGCTGCTTTGCATGGTCCGCTTGAAGTCTGGATAGTCTTGCCTTGCCATGTTGCGACTCCACCCTCGCCACTTTTGAGGTCTTTAGCGACTACAGGCCAGACCTTTTTCTTTTTCACTTGACTAGAAGAAAATGGCTCCCCACTCAAACCGTCGATGAAAACTCTTTCACCAATTTTAGAACCCTGGGGTGGCTCAACAAGTTCCACCTTCTTACCATCCTCCCCTTTTGCAGCGAGGACCATACCGTTGCTGCTAAAACCAACGATCTTCGCAGCTTTGAGATTACAAACAACGAGGACCAACTTATCTTGCATTTCTTCAAGAGAGTAATGCTCCCGCAACCCCGATGCAATCTGTCGCGGACCACTTTCTTCGCCAACGTCAACTTCCTCACAAAACAATTTATCAGCGCTTTCATGGTTCCATACCTTAGTAATTTTTCCAACACGAATCTCCATTTTCGAAAACTCAGATTGATTTGCGTCGCCCGCTGCGCCCATCCCCTTATTGGAAGAAGCAATGGCCTTGGCCTTCTTTTCTTTTTTGCGTTTCTGTGCATCTTCGTACGTTTCCTTCTTCTTTCCGCCCTTTTTATCGTTCGTTTCATCTACAGATAGAGACTTTTCATACAGAACTTGGCCCACTTCGATACTGGTACCAACAACTAGACAGCGACACGCCATATCCAAATCTTTCAGTGCAATTGGTTCCTTTCCAAGCTTTTTAAAAATACTCTTGCATCCCACTGGCAAAAACGGTAACAATAAATGAGTCAGTGCATAAGTAGCCTCTAATGTAGCACGGACTACGGTCTTTCTGAACTCGGCGTTTTCGTCACCCTTTTTGAGCCAGGGTGCTTCAGTTTGCAAGTACCCGTTTACGTCACGGAATCCCGCCATTGCAACAGCTGCACCTCCCTGTAAATCATACTGCTCCATTTTAGCTGTATAATTTTCAATAATAGATGTAAGATCGATAGGTGGATTCAGAGGTGCAGGAACATCTGGGATAACTCCTTGGCAGAATTTTGTACAAAGATTGGTGGCACGATTTACTAAATTTCCAAGTGTGTCACACAAGTCAGCGTTGTGCATTTCTCTCATGTTCTCTTCGCTATAAGATAATTCTCCTCCGTACGGAGCTTCTTTACAAAGATACCTGACGAGTGAATCAATACATAGAGAGATAAGATAGATAAATAAATGAGATCAATATTTGGGGTGCAATTTCAACATAAATTCCAAAATAACTCATCATCAGAAATATACTTGCTACACTGAACGTAGTACGTACCATCTGAAAGCATCAACATGGAAATTATCAAGCATATCATGTGGATCAACGGTATTACCAATAGATTTAGACATTTTCTTTCCTTCCTTATCATTGACGAACCCATGAGAATATATCGTTGTAGGGAGAGGGATTTCAGCTGACATGAGTAAGCACGGCCAAATAACGGCATGGAACCAAAGTATATCTTTGCCAATAATATGAACATCGCACGGCCAAAACTTTTTCAATTCTTCCTGTGGACAATCTGGATTCGTTCCAAAGTAATTAATTCCAGTTAAATAATTAGAAAGTGCATCAATCCACACGTACATCACGTGTTTTTCATCAAAGCCTTCTGGAACTTGAATACCCCATGAAAAAGTAGTACGACTAATTGCTAAATCACGAAGTGGATCAGATGTTAATCGGCTTAGAATATGATTCCGATGTTGTACGGGTCGGAGAAAATCAGGATTATCCTGTATGTGCTTAATGAGCCTATCAGCGTACTTTGACATTTTGAACATATACGATTCCTCTTCAACTCGTTTCAGTGGCAATCCCGATGTTGGATCTTTAAAGTCATTCATTTCTGCTTCAAGATCGGTGACATAATTTTCTTCTCGTACATTGTACCAACCGGTATAGTTATCTAGATAAATATCACCATTGGCAGCACATGTTTTCCACAACTCCTGTGCTACACGTTTATGACGATCGCTAGTCGTTCGAACGTAGTCGTCGTTGGATATCAATAGCCGTTGATTAAGATTTTTGAACCCCGTCACGAACTGCGGTGATGGGGGGATTTTGTTTTGTTTTTTGATCATGAAATTACAACACGAATAGTAATAATATTGGACAAAGTTGTTGGATTAAAATGAGAGATGATATACTGAGTAAATACATCACCATGAATGGAATGTCACATTGATCTGCCATGGCACACAAACAATTCTCAACAAATATAATCAACAGCAAGAAAAAACAAGATTCAGCAGTCTCATCAGTAGTGTCGCCGTACCTTGTCACAAATTTCTTGTGGTTCCTTTCCTTGATCCGCGGCTGCTGCTGCAATTTTTTGTCCATGCTCGTCGGCACCAGTAACGAAGTAACATGGTCGATTTCCCTGTAATCGTTGAAATCGACTAATAACATCACTAGTTACACCCTCGTAGGCATGACCCATATGTGCTGGTCCATTCGTATAATTGATTGCTGTTGTTAGATAAAATGGTGGTGCACCACCATCATTTTTTTTCTCATCGTATGTATTAATACCAGCTCCACCTGTTTGACTAACATATCCATAATCGATCGTCGATTCATCTAATAACGTCCAACGATCATGCTGTTGTTCCTTGCTGCTGTTATTCACACCGTCGACGACGACGTCGTCTGAAACAACCATACCCGCTTTTACAGCGGCACTAAGGTCTTCGACTAATTTGTCATTATTGCTACTCATTGTGAATATTATTGTTTGTCTCGAATATACGACTATCAAGTTACTAAACACTTTTTTCTATCTTTGAGTTACTTGTTTACTCTACAGTATTTCAAATTTGTTGCTTTGGTTGATGGTTGATAAGTTCATGAAAAAATATTATTGACGCGTTTTGCGATGTTTTTCAATTTTACGCATGTTTCAAGTGTCAATTTGAAAGTTTATGCGATCTTCAATCTTTTTTGGTCTGGTATGCGACCGGAAGGATTTGATTCGATGAGATCATGGTCAATAATGAGTGAAAACTAAAAAACTTAAATTTGAAAACAACAACAACAACAACAAGCATAACAAAGTTCCATACGACGACGAAACAACCCATACAGTATCTAAGTAAGACATCCAAGACCACAGAAGAGCAAAGTCTAGTATTTAAGTTCCTCTTCTTGAATACAACAGTATATAATAATAATTTACAATAATAATTCATAATAATAATGTCCGACGATCTATGTGAAGAACAAGAAATGGAGGCAGAGGCACTCGCTGCCATCTTCGATGATTGTTTAGAAGTTATATCATCAACACAACCATTTAAATGGGCTGTTAATTTATGGCCAGAACAACACACAGTTGAAGGAGAGGAAGGAGACGATAATGATCCGGATGCGCCACAAAATCATGTGGGGATTAAAGTTACTGCAAAAATTCCATTATCCTATCCGGAGGAATCATTACCAGAATTTAATATTAAAATATTAAAGGGATTAACAGAAGAACATGAACAAGAATTATTAGAATTAGCAATGGAAGAAGCAGAAAGTAATCGTGGTATGCCTGTAATGTATACAGTATGTGAACGATTGCGTGAATGGTTATTAGAAAATAATCAAAAGGGAATGGATGATCGATCTATGTATACACAAATGATAAAACGAGAAAAAGAAAAGGAACGCGAAGAGGTAAGCAATACTATATATCTTTTGGATTGGATGATGCAAACTACAGTGTTTTTTGTGTTCGTTTGCGTGTGCTGCTGTACAAAAGAGCTGGGATTGCTGTATGTATTTTTGTTGTTTTGCAAATTGTCCTCGTATTAGTATACACGATACTATGACTTTCGTATCTGCGCTTAAAACAGGGGAATTTTACTTTGCTTCATTGGTAATATTGAACCATTGAAGCTATCTCCCTTTTTCATCAAGTTTTGCGCTATAGAAACATCAGTAAAATGATGGAAACAGAACAAGATCCCATTGAATGTTAGATGTGACTTGATGTTTGCCGACAAGGCGATATATCCGGCACCAACCTTTCAGTGGGATAATATCTGCGTCACACACATATATATATATACATATACATATACATATACATATACATATACATATAAATATACATCTTGCAAATGATCGTAAACCTTTTTGATATTAATATCCACTCACATTTGTGCTCCTATTTTCCTTGTCGAAATAAATAAATGAAACAACAATTGAATTGATCTTATTATCATACACTGATAGAATAAAGCAAAACAAATATACGAGTCACAAAAGAAAACGGAGATAATGTCTGCAGCTGAATCAGAAGAGCTTGCAGTCAGAAAACGTAAGTTATGTCTGTTTGTTCTTTATTTCATTGTTTTTCGTATATTTATAATATATCAATATTGTTTATATTTGCATCTCATTCCATCTCTTTCCTATTGTGACTTATAAAATCTTAATAGGTCGAGCCGAGGGAACACCATGTACGGATGATAGCTTTTCAGAATGGGCAAAGAGATTCAGTATTGAAATGAAAGAAGAAGCCGAACGACTAGCGGCAGAAACGGCAGTCGATCCGAAGAAGAAAGGTGGTAAGGGTGCAGAAAAGGTGGTTGATAAGTCCGGACGATTGACAGGACACCAACAATTTACCGATAAGGGGGGTAATTTTAATTTAGAGGCCATGGAAGCTGCAGCAGAGAATGCGGAACGAGATGAAAATGAGGTTGAAGATGTCGATGAAGATCTTTTTCTTGAAGATGACGACCTGGATGATTTAGATTTTGACGATGATGATGACGACGATGATGATGATGAACCAGATATATAGAGCTAAGATATAAATTAATATTGCGAACGATTATTGCTATTTTTTTATTTTTACTACAGATTATTTGGAAAAATAGCTTGGGTTCATAGTTCTCTCGATAATTACTACTTCTTCCGGTAAAATAATATCTTTATAATAGTAATATAACATCCGTATGAATTTTCCTGATAAGAAATATTTCATGTACGTCGAAGTTCAACTTACTCGATTAAGTCTAAACTACTCGTATTTCATCGATATATACAATTTTCTCGGTCGGGCACACGCACAGGTATAGTACATAAAAGTAATAAGGAATAATAATACCTAAGCCGTCTTGTTTGCTTGTTTTGTTTGCTAGTTATTTCAATAGTTCGTCGTTGTCCTTCCAATTTCGTATTTCTTTCTCCCACTTTTTCATTGCTTTGTTATGTTGTGTTATGTTATGCAAAAATCTATTTCTTTTTTTAACAACACCCACCCTCATCGTCTTCTTCGGGTGCCTCAATTGGACGTTTGATTTGTAATTTTGGTTTCCCTGGAACAGCACTTGCCAATGCTTCAGGATTTTCTAATATTTTTTGTACAGCCTCCATAAAAACTTGTTTTATACCCAAACGAGTTTTCGCGGATGCTTCTAAGAATAACATACCATGTGATCGTGCCCAAGATTCGGCTCGTTCACGATCGACTTTACGTTCCATATCAATTTTATTCCCCACTAATATTTTCACAACCGATTCTCCATTATTCGGACTACGGTATTATGAATTATTATTATTCAATATATTATATTATATTATATTTAAGAATCATTGATTGATTTTTGTCATGGGAGTTTCAAATAAAATAAACATAAAATGATTAGATTGGTAAGAAAATAATACATGGTCCAAGGTTTACGTACGTAATATGTAAACGTGAACTAACTTATAATAAAGCCAAATAATTGCTATTATACAAGTAAGTAGCTTACCTATATAGTTGAACTTCTTTTAACCATTGTTCTAAATTTTCAAAAGAATCTGTTCGGGTGACATCATATACCAAAACAACACCGTGCGCACCACGATAGTAGGAACTTGTTAATGTACGGAATCGTTCCTGTCCGGCTGTATCCCAAATCGTTAATTTGACTCGTTTTCCACTCATATCAACATGCTTCACTTTAAAATCAACACCAATTGTTGACTGGATATGTTCATCAAATGAATCATCTGTAAATCGTAGTAACATTGAAGACTATAGAAATACATTGAGATGAAATGGAATGAATTGAAATGAAATAAATAAACAAACAAACAGAAGGAATTTATCAGCATCAAGCTTCAAAAGTTATATGAAGATAAAAATTATAATATTCTTTCATACACCAATACCGATGCGATACTGGTGGGTATAAATTGGAGCAGCCAAAACCATAGCTTGCAAGCTAGCTAGTCCGACGACGACGATACAGTTACAAGTTGCAAGTTTTGTTAACAATGCACCTTTCACTCGGCACTCGGTACTCGGCACTCGGCACTCGGCACTCGACAAAACTGACCTTTCCAACTGAAGCATCTCCTATGACGAGGACCTTGAATAGATAATCATACGGGAATGTTTGTGGCGGAGGTGCTGACATCTTTAACTGTGTTGCAGTGCTGTGCTGTGCTGTGCTGTGTTGTGTTGTATTTCTTTTATGTCTAATTATGCTTGTCTTCTACTACAACTACAATAAAGAGAAAAGCAGTTGTGCTACTAATAATACTTTGTTCTTTGTTGGAGGTTTGTTTGTTTGTATGTTCGTTGCTGTTTCTGTATAAACTTTTCTTGTACTGTATCCCTTTTTTTCTGTTTTAAATGCTGCCTCCATTCCGCGTGTCAATTGCTTGATTCCGCTTCGCGCGCGTGCCATCTGCAGTGAGTTTTAAAAATCAGAGCCACGACCCATGCAAACATAAAAGAGATTGACTTCGAAGACGCCTTTTAAACTTCGAAGAATTTCAACATCATCATTCTTCATAATAACGCCACCATCAAATCATAATTTAGAAGCAAGAGACTAGACCAACTGTCAATACTATTACCTACACAAGGCAATCACAGGCCACAACAACACTCTGGAAAACAACCAAAAGATGCGTTCTCTTCGTCAAGCTACACTTCTTTCGTTCCTTTCTTTTACTTTTGCGATCTCCGTTGAAAATGACAATAGAAATGAGAATATTACTGAGATCAACAATCGATCGCTTCGAAATATGAGTTCTAATGAAAATGGAAATCAAACTACGTCTTCTCCTGTACCAACTCAAACGCCCTCATCGAATGTTACTACTATTTCATTATCACCTTCGGTAGCACCGACTCCAATGCCAACGGATAAAAACACAACAACGTCACCAAGCCCAACAACAACAACAACGCCCACCACACTAAGTCCGACAACAACAGATAAACCGACACTACGTCCTACAACGAATAGTCCAACAACAGTATCACCAACTAGTACGGCACCAACAACACCGAAGCCACCGCCGCCACCGCCTCATGATCATGATCATAAAAAATGGTGGAATAATATATGGAAAATTATATTGAAAACAATCCTTTGGTTATTTCTGGCAGGAATATCTGTGTTAGCATTTGGTTTTGTCATGTCAAATCGGTATCGTATTTATTATTATGTAAGAGGATTGTGGTATACCCTGGTACATCATCTGCGACGACTGTTACCATCATCGTGGCGACGAAATCATAGTAGTAGTAGTAGTACCAATAATAATTCTGCTACAAGTTCTACCCTGAATGATATTATTTTCTCTGATAATAATGATCTACAGGAGGGCCTCTTAATGGGAGGAACATGAAAAGAACATACACATACACGCAAGAAGAAACAATGGATTCATATATTGATTTCTCTCATTTACATATTTAATCATTTTTCTTGTGTTAGGCTCCGAAAAAGATAAATACGAATGAAGAGCTTTTTATACTTCAGTAGAGAGAGAGAGAGAGACTCAAAAAACCAAATTGTGTGAATATAAAATATAGTAAGTTATTGCATAATAACATTGTAAATAAATAGGAAACAATATTAAATAGGAGGAAAAAAACTTAGATTTGATGTTGTCTGGTCATAAGTTCATATGGAATAATATATATAATATATATATATATATATATATTATATGTTTTTCTTATTTTCCAGGTGCCTTGGCATCATCATCATTATCATCAATTCTCTTTCCCTATAGATTTCTGTATTCAATAGTTCATTATGGTGGGCAATGCTTTCTGCACACGTGCAGTATGCATAACACCATGGATGTTGAAATGATGTTTGTAGTATTTTCTTCTGATAATATATTATTTGATTAACCTAGACAAACAGGAATGAATTTCCGAGTAAAGCTATCACTTCTGTGCTCAACTTGGAGTTCTCTGTTAGAGTAGTTATCTACAAAACCCTCGTATTCTGCATAAGCTGCGTCTGATGGTTCGTATAAATGTTTTATAGAATCTGAAAGGCAAAAAATAGAATAGAAAATTGAACTGGAGATAGTGGCATTGATAATCAAGGTTAAGAAGCAATACGTGTGAATCAACACAAATTATACATACCTGCAGGCAGGGGTGTTGTCGTTTGATGAGATGATGATGTTCCTACTATATTCATCATTTAACAGAAATTTTTTTTTGACATGGTTTGATTTTTCTCTCACAGTGACAAATAAATCTATTTTGATTGATACCGCACACAAAGATAATTCTGTCAGTAACAGATTAATCCTACAGCACAATGAAATAATAATGGCGTTTATTAAATTTTCAAACCATCAAAGAATAGATATAAGATGAATTAAATTGTTCTATGAAATTACAGTATTTTGTTATTATTATTTATTTTGGTAAAAATTCACAAAACATTTTTTTTACTTAGTGATTTGACCCAAAACTTGTTGTGGGGACATTTCTACCATCATTGCAAAGAACTTATCACCCGCTTCTGCCTTGAGTTTTTCACCAGCTTCATGGCCGATCTTAACAGCATCAGCAATTTCACCCTCAGATTCGCATGTGAATTTTTCAGATCCATCTGGCATGGCGATCAATCCCCGGAATTTGATCTTACCATCAATAATTTTAGCTTGTCCGGCAATAGGTGTTTTACAATTTCCATCTAATGCCTCCAAAAAGGCACGTTCGCAATTAACACAAACGTGAGTGTCCATGTGATTTAAGGCATTAATATATTTCAAGGCACGTTCATCGTCTGTTCGACATTGGATACCGATAGCACCTTGAGCAACAGCGGGGAGCATCTCATCCCATTCTAGAACTGCTGTAGCATGTTTGTCCATATCCATTCGTTTCAAACCAGCGATTGCTAATAAGGTTGCATCAACAACACCATCATTTAGTTTACGTAGACGAGTTTGGACGTTACCACGGAAATTAACACATTTCAAGGTAGGGTTTTGTGCCATAAGTTGAGATTGTCGACGTAATGAGGCAGTACCGATAACGGATCCATCTGGTAAGTCTGCGATAGTTTTGATAAGGTTATCCTTTGTGATAAATGCATCGTTGGTATCCTCACGGGGGAGGTTACATGGTAGAACAGTCCCCTCTGGTAGCCACGTAGGAACATCCTTCATAGAATGGACACAGATGTCAACTTCATTTGCAAGCAAGGCAACGTCAAGTTCTTTGGTAAACAAACCCTTTCCTCCTAGTTCCATAAGTGACTTATCTAGGATCATATCACCTTGTGTTTTCATTACACAGATTTCAATAGCACCCTCTTCATTCATTTCTTCAAATGTTTCCTGTAGTCGTCGTCGTGTTTCGAATGCTTGTGCCATAGCCAATGGAGATCCTCGTGTACCGATACGGAGAGGTACTACTTCACCACTTTCTTCAGCCATGAAAAGAGCCTGTATTTTAAATTTGTGTGCGTGTGCGTGTGTGTAACAAGAAATATATTATTAATATACGAACGATCGTCGTTTTTATTTTAATTAATTTAATTCGATTTGAAGTGAGAAAAAACAATATAAAATTGAAATATAAGAGTGACAATAGTTTTACACAATAAGGAAATAGACAGCAATAGTTGATGACATTAGTTGATGACAATTGATTGCCTCATTTTCTGTTCCTTTCCTCCTTGTTTTTCATCTTCTCCCTTCTTTCACTACTTACCGTCGAAGTAGTTCCATGTGTGTTAGCAGCAGGTGCTAAGGAAAATGCGGAAACATGGGCACTTGCGAATAGAAAACTTGACGCGATTAATAATTTCATTGTAAAATAGTGTTTATATTGTATGGTGCAGTGATTGGGTTGGTGGGTAGGCGTTTCTTTTGTTTACTTTACGTTGTGTGTATTGTAATTGGAATGTCTGGTGATTGTCGAAAACTTGAGAACTGTTGTTGTTGTCGTTGTTGAAGGTTTCTACGTGAATTTCATGAAGAAAACGAAAAAGATTTGAGATTTTTCCCGTAAAATTTACCTTCCACCTGTAAGAATTTCTTTCGAACGGCCCAAGTTCAACTTGTGTAAATTGTTCGTGACTTGATTCAATCACCAATCAAAACTAAACTAAAAAATATTTATATTCTTTTATTCCCCCCATCGTCGTTCGTTGAGATTTGACCATGGTGATGGTTGCCCAATTCTGAACCCCTTATACTTGCTTTTCGACAAAACTACTGATATCATACGAATCATCGTACCAATTTTTAAATTCGAACTTACTCTTTCCGGTTCTAAATCATCCTTTTGAAACCACACGTGACATGTTGACGACGAATGAATCTATCAAAATAATCTTTAAATCCTCGTAAAGACGCTTCAATTTGCTCTACTGTCATCTCAAGCGAGACCGGTGTGATCTCCTACATAAAACTTATAGAAGATACAGCACTATAACAACAAAAACGATGTTGACCTTGACTTTATTCTCTCTTATAATAGTTCTATCTATGACGGGTATGGCATGTTCTTTTGCTACTACTACAAGAACCTTAACTACACAACAACGTGAAAATAATATTAGTAATGCACCACCACCAGATGTTCGTAGTACTAGTCGTTTGTATATGGGAATGAAGGTTAATATACGGATTGTTGGTCGTAAATCAAGTGAACCATGGTTAGAGGAGGGCGTTGACATGTACGAGAAACGTCTTAGGCCATCGAATGTTGAAATTGAAACAACATGGCATAAGGATAATGTTGCATTAATGAAGGGATATGAAATGGATTGTAGTAAAAATTATAAGGTTATTTGTTTAGACCCAAAAGGGAAACAACCAACTAGTGAGGTATTTACAACAAATATGTATCAATGGTTAGATGAAGGTGGTAGTCGTCTGTCCTTTATTATAGGTGGCGCAGAAGGTTTACCAAATGAATTGAAATATCCTACCGCATCATCTAAAAAAATATCAGCACCGATTATGATAAGTTTAAGTTCATTAACATTTACACATCAATTTGCGAGACTATTATTAATTGAACAAATTTATAGAGCAACAGAGATTCAAAAAGGATCTGGATATCATAAGTAATAATACAAATTAATTCATAATTATGTATAATGTTCACGTTGCTAATTTATTTTTACTAATATTAACACTGCACATCAAATAGTAATGTACATGTTTGTTTGCTTGTTTATTTTCTTTGGTCGGTTTCGTTTCCTTTCCTTTCCTCGCTCTTTGTTTATTTTCGGTCTCGATGATTTCTTTTTCCGGAAAAACTTCTCCTTTTTTGCAGTCGTAAGGATGATGGACGAATAGTAATATTGCTCTTCTTATTAGAAACGGCAGTAGTAGTGCTCGTAGTACACGCTGTTGTTGTATCTGGAGCACATGACACTTCTATCGAATATTTCGATCTGACGATTCTCTCATGTTTCATTATAAAATTTGAAAGATCAAACTGAAAGGCTTCATTATCTGTTCCAAAATTAACATGGATTGGACAATTAGTATCAAGGCCGACGACTGGATATAGATCTGTTTGTAGAACAGAATTGTCGATATCCTTAAATGCATAACCTAAAAATTTACCATTCAATGTATAAAAGATACCTTTTGATATGTAATCAATTCCGCATCCGACAGTATCTCTAGAACCAAATTTAGGACCATACGATTTAAGCATCCCACCTGAAGAATGGAATATTCCACCATCATCACCATGATATCCAAATGATTGTCGGTCCCAACCAGGCATTCTTGAATGTACGCGAAAAGATTCCGTTGCAAGACCAACTGCAACACAATCTTTATTATTACTAATATTATTATTATTATTATTATTGACTGATCGTAGTGAAGTTCTCGTCAATGGTGCTGCATCGTTTTCTTCATCCTTATCATCTTCGTTCACTTTCAAAATATTGACTTCGTAGTAAGATACAAAACGAGGTGTGACGTTGACATTGTTGTTGTCTTCATTACTACTTTTATCCACAAAGGGTACCACAAATGGGCTACATTCAAATGATGGTGTCAAAGAGGAAGAAGAAGAAGATAATGATGACGACTTCAGATTATATCTGCCGTTATCACCCATCATCGATTTGGATCCACAACGGAGAAGGTTCATCAGAAATGGACGATGCGGATCAAAGTGTTGATTACCACCCAACAATGCTGCACCGAAACTACCGATACTGCTGCTGTTAACGCTACTTCTATGTGACGACGACGACGGTGGCGGCGGCGGTATTCGTCGTGAGGAGGGTCGAGGTAGAGGATGATTTGAACGAATGCAACGATCACCTTGACCGACAGGTCCCGTGTATTTAACTAGAGAATGACCAGTATGTGTATCTTGATAAAACTGAATAACGGGTGGCTCGTTGTCCTCGTACTGTAGTCGGTAACGCTGGATTCGGGTCGTCATAAGATCTTCATCGACACATGATGGAAATGATGTTGGTGTCAAACTGAGTAATAATGATGTATTGGTACTTGTACCTGTATTACTATCATTATTGGTCGTCGTGGTCATCGTCGTCGGTGATGATAATGGTTTATTGAATGAGGCTGCAATTGGAAGACGAAAGTTATCAATAATTTTCGGTTGTTGTTTTCGAGTGCTGATATGCCATATCTTTTGACAATGATCAATCCAAAGACTACTCCTCGCATCGTTGGACAACATTAGTTGTCGATAATGACGATTAATAGACATGACGGAACGTAAAGATGATAGATCAAGGAAGGAAAATATAACGATATGTAGATCGTCAATCAAATTATCAAACTCAATCTCAATGGATGATGATGGTTTACTAATCTCCCAAGAATATGACGGAATGATCGTTGGAACAATAACTTCTGACGAAGTTGATGTTGATATTGATATTGTTCTTGTGATGGGTAGTAAGGTTTTCGGATCATTACCGATATTGTTATTATTATACCCGATTAATCGTTGAGCGGAAGAACGAAAAGATTTTCGATCTCGCTTACGGCGTCTCGATGTATTGTCGTTGTCGTTGTCGTTGTCGTTATCATTATCATTATCAGTTCCTTCTCCCATAGTCGATAATGAATCATAAGAAGATAACTGTGCTGTTATGTAAGATACTTCTTCGTCTTCGACGACATGACAGAAAAACGACGATAACTCGTTGGTATCATCGGTAACGGAAACGGCAGTTGCATCAAAAGCATCCCAAGATACCAAACGTTGACGAGAAGAAACGCGTCTCATGATGCTTTACAATATGATCTTCTTTCTATTTTGATAATTGATTTCGAGTGTAGATTCTTCGTTTTCTTTTTTGTGTGCAAGAACACATTAGAATGAAAAAAAGCAGTCTCGTCGTAAAGAAAGACAACTTCAATAATTGCACGATCCATCAAAGAAAGCAATGCATTCCCTTTCGCTTCAACGACTAGCTGAAAGCGAAGGGCATGTCAAAGAAAAGGGCAGGTGAAGAAAATCAGTTGTGGTGAACAAAGATTCTGTCTTTGGATCACGAAACAAACGCGTCCATGATTTTTTTGACATCTAATAAGCGAACCCAAAGAACAAGGCCTTCCGTTAGTAAGCCATTGATTCGAACCTAACTGTTCGTAAAAACAAAAAAAAGAATTTATAACTTTTTGATACTAAATAGATACTTCAAGTAAAAGCAGCATGGGTAGGGTAATAAGGGTAAAGTTATATTATAATATGTTTATTCTACCAGAAAGAAAGTGTTCCAACACACATCAGACCTTGCCATTGGTCAAAATCCACCACTGCAGTTTTGATTTGATGTTCAGAACAAGTTTGGTACTAGTATGTACATACATTTCTTGTTGACTTATCTTAATAATTATACTTCTTGCTTTAATAGTCTCGCTTGATTGATACATGCAACATGACAGTAAACCAACCATGAATGGTATAGTTCTGATCATGTGTATTTCTCTGTCATAGTTTGTACGCTTGGTCAAATATTTGATACAATGCTTGATTTTGTTAATTGAAACTGTTGCACATCATAATGTTGAATGTTGCTCTCTTGAGCAGTTTCTTGAAAGCCGATACCTTCCAAACATGGATATACAATATACATTTCACTTCTGCCCAAATTAAGGAGATAGCTTGGTTAGAGTTGTTGCATATATCTCATCCTTCATTCAGGCACTTGATGAATTTGATAGGGTACTTGTACTTCTTGGTCGTGGTTCATGGGTGGTACTCAGTTTTGTACTCTATCTTGCAGATGATCAGTGGATTGACATTCTCAGAGTCTATATTACATGATGACTTTTGCAAAAACAAATCTATTCTTTCATAAATCTGAAATCAACATATGGTAGTCTGTATAATAGTTAGTATCAGAGGATAACATGATATTTATCAATAGTAGTATCATTTGTTGTAGGAAAATCTAATTATATCTAGTAGAAGATCCAATCCATAGGAACATTTTTACGAACAATTTTGTTCCTTGCTAGCATAACATAGTCTACATATAAATATATAGATGAGGTTTTTCTTTCTTAATTTATTTGAAGTATTATATGATTAAAAAAATCTAATCATGTCAAAGAAGTACACAGTAACACCTGATAAAGGAACCTATTTGTTGTTTCTTTGTTGCTACTTTCGTGTAAGCTGCTTTATCATATCAATTGCGTTTCTCGTTCGTTTACCGCCATTAGTATATATATATATATTTTGTTTTTTAATTAATGGTACAGGGAATAAAAATGAACAGTATATCGGAACATATTTAGATTTCGACTACGACCAGATTGTCATCATTAGACTTCCTGCTAGTATAGTGAATGCTGTATAAGATGTATGTATCATGATTGAAGTTCCGGCACTACCATTGTCATTGCAAACTTTAACATCTCCACAGTTACATCTGCTACTCCCACTGTAGCCCTCATACTCGTATGCTTTTGGATCGATCGTTTTACACCAGTTTTGACAGGTCGATAAACTTGTTATGTTGAAATTATCAAAGCATGTCATTAACGGTGTATTCTTATCCCATACTTCTGCCTTCGTCGTACACTCAAACGTCTTTCTGGTTGGTGCGGACTGAGATTCTCCCGATTCGAAACATCGGCATATTGTATTACGTATAACGTAATTTGGATCTTCATCCAAAGCTGAATAATCAAAAGTTTCGGTTGTGTTGGGATAACAATATTCGATACAGTCTGTATCGAGCGTTTCTCCCCCATTATACCATGATCTTTACATGAAGGGATTACGACCAGTTGTTTGAAATCAAAATAAGCAGCCATGGTTACTATCGCGGTGTTGGTATTGTGAAAGAATGATTGCTGTGAGAGGAAAAACAAGAGGACGATTCTTGTCAGCCTCATTATAGTCGAACGCGACGAAAGCTGGTTGAGATTGCTCATGGTTTTGTATGTATGTATGTATATATGTTGAGATAAGAACAATCTTGGTTCTTTTCGATGATAAAATAGTGATAAGATAGTGTGCTTGAAATAAGAATGACAATCAATACAACAAAATGAAAACGACATAAAACTTGTGACTAATAACAAAGGGCGTATGCTGTGATGGTCATATTTAAATATCGTGAAAAATTGAGCGAAACAATCATATTTTCTCTGACACCCCCACTCGAAAACCTGCCCTCGATTCGACCAACCATACTTCTTACCATTACCACAGCAGACAGCAGCCATAAAAACGCACATCTCACCTGCATCTCATTCTCTTCTCGATAACGGAAAGAGGAGAAAAAGTTGCTAACGATGGCTCCTGCAATGGCTACAAAACGTTTGAGACGAGAACTCATAAAGTTGCAGACTGAACCTCCACCTGGAGTAATTGCTGAACCTGACGAAGCAAATATTCTAAAATGGTATTATGCTATTCGAGGGCCAGAAGAAACACCATACGAGAATGGTATTTATGTTGGAAAACTTATATTCCCAAGTGAATATCCCATGAAGGCGCCGTCTATTTATATGTTAACACCGAGTGGGCGGTTCCAAATCAGTACCAAGATTTGTATGTCGATGTCTGATTTTCATCCGGAATCTTGGAATCCACTGTGGAGTGTTGCAACGATCATACAGGGTGTTCAATCCTTTATGGACAGTGATGAATTGACGACGGGTGGCCTGAAAGCGTCGGAGTCAGATCGTAAAAAATATGCTGATCTATCCATAGCCTATAACCAAAAGACATACCCCAAACAATTTCAAGGTGATATCGAGGCTGCAATGGAAGAAGCTGATCAAGCCCGTCAAAAAGCCGAAGAAGATAATACAAAAACAGTCAATAGTAGTGGTGATGATGGAAACGATAATAAAAAACTTTCAAGACGAGAACGTCGATTGGCCAAAAACAAAAACAACAATAAGTCCGTTCTTGAAAACAAAGAAAAATTGAATGAACATAATCAAGATGCTGACAATTACGACGATGATAACAAAAACGAAAAAGATGCACCAAAAGAACTTTCTCCGGAAGAAATCGAAAAGAGAAGGAAACGTAATGCTAAAAAACGAGCTAAGCAAAAAGCAAAAAAGGCGGTAGAGGTGTCTCAAGAGGAGGAAGGATGTGAGGATTAATGAGAATGGAGATGTAAGTACGGGTAGAATAGTAATAAAGAATCGATGCTCTCTCTTTCTCTACAAGTGTGTTAGAGCATATTTATGTATGCATGTATATATGTTTGTATATAATATATAAATTAATATATATAAGTTCAGATACGACACAGAAGGGAAGATATCAATACAAACGGTAACTATACAACTCTGATATATTTTCTCACTATATATTAATATAGAATTACTAGTCAGCACAGAAGCGAGAGAAACCCATTTAGTTTTTTGTACTATTATTGATTGAAATTGCAGTACTGTCGTAGTCGCTTAAGTTTTGAAAAGAGGCTTGTTAAACTAATAACACCAAAAAGAAAATATTATATTCAGTATTCACGGTAGTTATCCAAACTCGAACACAAAAAGTTCATAACTAATGGCATCGTCTCACTAACATCCTTAGTGAAGTCGTAGAATAATTATTATCCAGTATATTAGCTGAAGATTAAAAGGTTTTAAAAATGGAAGCTACACAATGTTGTCTAATTAAGTTAATATTAGTAAATAAAAGAGAAAAATAGATTTATTATAATGAAATAATTACTAACTTAGTATGTACAGTATGTGTGAGTAGAATAATAATAGTACGAAAACTATGGAAAGGTACTTATGATGGTTTGAATTTCTGTTTCAAAATGTGGAGATTAAAATCTCCGGTTTGTTTTTTTGTTTGTGTTATTGACGATCTTCCTACAGAAAATGCAATGGCCAAACAACGTTTTAAGACGCTGTTTAACCACCGAATCCGTAAAGAGTCTTTCCTTGACGCTTCAAGGCATAAACAACGTCCATGGCAGTAACTGTCTTACGACGAGCATGTTCGGTGTATGTGACGGAGTCACGGATGACATTCTCAAGGAAGACCTTAAGGACACCACGGGTTTCTTCATAGATAAGTCCAGAGATACGTTTGACACCACCTCGACGCGCAAGACGACGGATAGCAGGCTTGGTAATACCTTGGATATTGTCACGAAGAACCTTTCTATGACGCTTGGCTCCACCCTTTCCAAGACCTTTTCCTCCTTTTCCGCGACCAGACATGATTAATTAGTTTAGTTTATTTGGTATATAAAAATCCTGTTGGTTAATTAAGAAAGCGATAGATAAAAAGGAAAGATGACATGTGTGAGAATGTGCTCAGGTTGACCGGTACACGGTACAAGAATGTAGACATGTAGACCTGTAGAGCAATACGACAAAAAGTTTATATTGCGAATAACAATCACAAGTGCTTTCATGGTTTTTGGATTGCTTACTTTTCGATTTTATGAGTGTGACTGCTGTTGATGTTGTTCGAATGATCGAAGCCCAAATTATTTTTGCTTTCGGTGCTCCATAATATTTTCGCCAACGCGGTCGTGCGTTACGCGATAGAAATTGGTATGTAAAGAAGTGTTTTGTTTATTTAGAGAAAGGAAGAAGCAAGAATCGCCTTAAAAATAAAGATATTCGAGCTCTCAGTGAAATAAAACCTGGCGCAGCTCGTGCGCCAATGTTTCAAAAACACAGAATTCAAGCCTTAACCTTAAAATTCATAATTTTCACTTATAAATCACGGGCGCGCCAGGATTTTTAATGTTTTGAAAGGAGGCGTGCATCCTTTATGCGACATCAAATGCACAATAAAATAAAACAAGAAACAAGGTATTTTTTTAGATGACAACCAAACCAAAAACCAAACACAAACGTCTCATAAAAATATTTTTTATACAACAAACTTACCTAAACAATCATTCAATATGGCTCGTACCAAACAAACCGCCCGTAAGTCTACTGGAGGAAAAGCTCCACGTAAGCAACTTGCTACCAAGGCTGCCCGTAAGTCTGCTCCAGCCACTGGAGGAGTAAAGAAGCCTCACAGATACAGACCAGGAACCGTCGCTCTTCGAGAAATCCGTCGGTACCAAAAATCGACTGATCTTTTGATCCGAAAGCTTCCATTCCAACGTCTTGTCCGTGAAATTGCGCAGGATTTCAAGAGTGATCTTCGATTCCAAGGATCTGCTGTCTTGGCCCTCCAAGAAGCTGCTGAAGCATACCTTGTTGGTCTCTTTGAAGATACCAATCTTTGTGCTATCCATGCTAAGCGTGTCACCATCATGCCTAAGGATATCCAATTAGCCCGTCGTATCCGTGGTGAACGTTCTTAAACAACTCTCTCCTTCTGAGTAAGTGAGTGATGTTTAGGACGTTGTATCATTTCATAACGATCGATATCAATAAAACAAACCGGAGATTTTAATCTCCACATTTTGAAACAGAAATTCATCATATCAAACAAATCATCATTCCGGCGTTGACTCTTTCATACAATAATAGTACAATAGTAACGAAACTTAGTGTAGCTAATATTTTTTCAATAACTTACGTTTCATTCCACGATATTGTTGCGTTCCGGATTTAATTGTCGTTTTGTTTCCATATACTGTTCATTATAATCAATAATTAATATATTCAATAACATACTTGTTGCCTTCCGGATTTAATTGTCGTTCTGTTTCCGTACACTGTTCATTATAATCAATTAATTCATCTCACCTACTATATTCCCTCGTCTTCCAGTCTGATAATCATGCAATGCACTTTTAAACGACTTGTTTGTGATGTTATTGTAACGGAATATGATATATGATATGCAACCATGTAATATCATGTCGACGTTCGAGCAAGAAACGGTAACTTGACTGTACATATTGCCGTCGAACGCATTTTCTAAACTATTTTTTCACGTTAATCGTGTTTACGCCTCCTCCGTCAGTTTCCCTTCTTTCAACGATTTTTGTGTTAATAATAATGCTTTATACGCGTGAATCAAGGATCCAAATTTTCAAACAAAAACAAAATAAGTCGTCATTAATAATAACCAATCAAATAGTGATATATTTATGGATTGAACTAGATCCCATCAGTGTGTAGCTTACTAGTATTACTACTACATCAGTACTTAGATAGAATATAGTATAGAAACTGAATCTTATCAATTAATCACAAAGTACTAAATGAACACTAAAGGACTGATACAGTAGTAGGACCTAATAATGATATTTTATGCACCACACGATATTGAACTCCAAACCAGGGCGGGGGACCCTTACCAGGAGAAAATCAAAAAGTGTGGTCTAAAAATAACGGAACGGTTACATTCGTAAGAGGAAGGGAGGAAGGCTCATCTTAGCTACCAGATTCGAGTCGTGTGGGGCCGATTGAATGGTTGAGACCTTATACGGATGATGTTTTGCCTAAACTTGGGGAAAATGAGCTCCTTCCTAAACGTAGGAAGTGATAGTGGCCATATTATCTTCCTCTTCTTTAGGCACCAATGAGACGTGAATAGTATGGTACATGGAGGAATAGCCCAAGATCCAAAAAGAGAAAGGCAATAAGATGATCCCGCTGGTTGAAGGTGGTTTCTACACGTATGCCCTCAAAAATGCCCCCAAAGGCAATTAGAAGGAAGGGGATGACGGACGTCACCGCCGCAGGCAAGCTCTCCATGATTGGAACACCTGCCCAACTAATAGATTCAAACAGTTTGACATCGGCGAAAATTACAGGAATAGAATTGGCTCCAGAAAGGCCAAGAAAAGATGAATGGAAAGGGGAAAGGCAGTGCGATTTCCATTTTTAAGCCCACTCCAGAATTATTTGCGACCAATCTTCTTCTTTGAGTGGGCCGACGGTGGTCGAGGAGATACGAGCGATCTGTGACTTCGGGAACACGTAGACACGACCATTTAGACATCAAGATATGAAGAACAGTAGAGAACAGGTGAAGAAGTGCTGGGAAGAAAGTTTCATTGTTGCTGCTGTCGACAAGAAGAGTTTCTTAGAAAAAGCAGAAGTGATCAAGTGACGATGCTCTAAATACCACTATGTACTATTATTAATGGAGCAGCTCTTCAACTGATATTATGCGTGGAAGAATCGAAACGAACAGTGGGGCTATTGAAGCTGATTTATCTGTATGGCAATTGATTCGAGAAGATTGCGATTTCAAGAAGTAGAAGGTACAGTAGTCGTACCTGGTTTCCACCTGGCATGGAATCCGAACCCGAATGTACCTAGAGAACACTTCCCTGACAACCTAGCTAGAAGATCAAACACATAATACTAGTAGTCGTAGTTAAATTATGAAAAGAAATTTATTGTGATCATTATTCCAGCTTCGTCAAGCTTCTCATATTGTGAATGAAGAAAATTATTTGCGTTTTGTGTCTCATTATTTACCAAGACTTCAAAATCAAATTAGGGGCGGGGGGAATTTTAATTTTTGTATTTCAAAAAAATAATCTGATTACGTGGATAAACAACAGCTTTTGATTGGTCAATCTTGAAGCAAAAAGAAGAATTTGGAGTGCGTCACCCGAAAATTGAATCACGTTTTTTCTTCGTTTTACACGTGCTATGATGTCGTACATGATCGCGTTTATAGTATTACTTATTAAATTATGATATTCTTCAGACATAATCTACTTGTTGACAACTTCAACTGAGGTGGCGAAATGTAACACCTCAGTTCAAAATCATGAATCGTGGTCGAAGTATTCAATTGGGTTAGAATAAAATGACGTGTACTTCTAGCTACAGTAGAAGCAAACACACGAGCAACAACAAACAAGAATGAACGATCAATTGCAGCCAACAACAACAGCAACACAACAAAAACATAAATACCATACGTAGACACAAAACAATCGATAGCAATAGCAGTAGCAATAACACTAGCAATAACACTAGCAATAACAATAACAATAACAGTCAAGATGACGAAGGCACCAACACTGATACCGTATACATGTAATAATCTCATCCCTCTAATGGCTGGTGGGAAGACAGCATTACAAATACCGATACAACCTATTCATACACATACGAAAGCTAAAAAGACAACATCAAAATTGATATCGATCAAGAAGAAGACAACTCAACAGCAGAAGAAACCAGTTGATTTGTTACGATCAATAATACATTCTTCATTGCCATTACTGTCATCATCAAAGACGATATCAGTGAAGAAGGAGAAGAAGAAGAAGATATTATCATTTGAAAAACCATCAGAAGAAGATATTATAGCATATGATTTAGAAACAGTAAAAGCTGTACGAACAAATAATGTTGAACTATTACGAAAATTGTGGTCAAATGGGGAAGGAAAAAGTATGAATGCATGTAATCAATTTGGTGAAAGTGTATTACATATGGCATGCAGGAGAGGTTATACAAAAATTGTTGATTTTCTTTTAACGGAAGTTAAAGTTCGAACTGATCGATGTGATGATTTTGGTCGTAATCCTTTCCATGATGCGCTATGGACACCGATACCAAATTTTGATGTTATTAGTTTATTAATAGAATATGCTGATCCATTATTAATGTTATCTGAAGATGTTAGAGGGAATACACCATTTGCATATGCCCGTCAAGATCATAATGAACAATGGATTATATTCCTTGAAAAATCAAAAGTTATTATATTAAATCGTATTAATGATACTAAAGATAACAGTTGTACAAACGACACAATTACAAGCGGAGATGGTGGTAATGATGCTAATACTGAGGTGGAGAAACAAAGACAACCTCAGGTTAGTGGACTTCAGGTTGTTGGCTAAGCTCTATACAGTAGAATGTTGGATCAATCTATCACCTGAAGATTCTGATTTGAATTACTCCTACTCTGTACAAATATAACAATATAAAAAGTAATAAATACTGTAAATAAACTCATTAATCAAAATATGCCTAATAAATAAAAAAGAATACAATGATTACTTCCTTCCCTGTGACCTACATTGTACAGTAGATATTTTTTTATTACAGCATGATTGTACAGTGCCAAAACGATACTGCAGTGATAACATTCCTCTAATAAATAATCATTACCCTATTGTACTCCCCGGCTGCCCCCATCATCATTATCATATACGTGTACTTGTACTACTACGTAAGATTCTTTCGTATTGTTTTAACTCTTCATCAAAAAGTTTTCCCAGCATTAATTTCTGATCCTCCTTAGTTGGTAATCCAGTAAGTTCATTACAATATTCCCTGTTCAATCGTCTTTTAATCATCAACCGAAAACATCGTTCAGCTTTGTCGTTGTTGTCACAGAAGCTACGAAGTGCTTGTAATTTTAGTAAATCGTTCATAATATGTATCTGCTTAGGAGTAATCTTAGCCTTTGTGCTCATTTTAGATGCTTCCCGTTCAGTTAAGGCAGTGAAGAATAGTGATAGCTCAGCATCATTACTACTGCTACTTATCGTTCCTTTACTTGGCCAGTTCCACTTCTCGTAGTGCTCAAAGATGAGTTTCCAATCTACCTTATTCCTCAATGCTACAAAAGCTGGTGCTGGATCTTCTACATTGATTTGAACAATCTTGTGATGAATCGCGTTGTCATCATCCTTCTCTTCTTGATGCTGATGAGCAAGATTGTTCACAGCCTCTAAGAGTCGCTTGCCATGACCTTGACCTTGAAATGGTGGTAATACCAACGCTTGACAAATTCGAATGATCAATCCCGGTTCTGGTTTATGAAATAGCGCAATAAAATGAAATAGGGTAAAGTAGCCCACTAAGGAGTATTTGTTCTTCTTGTTCTTGTTCTTGTCATCGTCATTCATGATGTTGTTGTTATTACTATCCTTATCGTTGCCATCATTGTCGTCATTATCGTCCTTCTTCCAAATGTAAAGTATTTTCCAATACCCTCCGTTAGTGTTCGCAACATTTACTGTGTCAGCGTTTTCAATATAAAACAGTGCAAGTCTTTCAATAGATGAATGATATTCGGAAACTCGCTGCGATCTACCATCAGCAATTGTAAGGACAAAATTATGAGCACTATTTGGAATAGTGGGAGGGTTGTCGATTGTTGTTGTTGTTGTTGTTGTGAGGAAAGAATATTCATCTAAAATTTCTCCAATTGGTTCGGACAGAAAATCTTCTTCACTTATTTCGCCATTTCTAGTAGTGAGAAGACCCTCGTTGCTGCTTCCTAGATCGTTGTTACTACTGATGTTTTCGTTGTTGTTGTTGTTGCTGTTGCTATTTTGTGATATAATTAGTGGTAGGGCCTTGCTCAAAGCCAAGAGTATCTCAGCATCATTGACTATAAGACTAAATGTTGTATTGGGATCAGCAGAAGCCGTTTTATCTGACAACAACGACAAAGATAGTTGTTGCTGAGATTCGGAATTATTCTTGTCTACCTTCGGTCGCTTAGCGGTACGTTGCCCTTCGTCGTCGTCGTCGTCGTCGTCGTCGTCGTCGTCATTGGTGCTATGATGCCGGATGATATTTACGGAACAATTTTGACACGATGGAGAAAGCGATACCTGAATATCTAATTCACTCGTCGCCAAATCGTGATACTCGTGTGATTTATGCAGTAAGGATTTCGATAATGAGCTGTTGGTTGTAACCTCACCAAGATTGCCATTGTCTTTGCCGTCACTGCCATTGTCGCTACCTCGAGAGGCGTCATTATTATTATTATCCTTATCGTCAGATTTTATCGAGTTGAACTTGCTTATCGCCGCTTGAAGAACAGATTCACAAGGGCGATGTCCTCGAAAGTACTCACCTTCAATCAGTTGATGGGTGTAGTCCGGTCGAAAACTTTGACCCAAGTGATTCAAAGTGATGCACAATGATGCGGAAGACCATTGAGGTTCGTCCGTTAATACTACGTACGTGTGTGCCATCGCGATTTATCTTGATTTGAAAGAACAAAAACAGGATTTTGATATAACAGCGTGTTGGTGTAGCGTTTTCTCTCACTATGCTTCTACCTACTGTCCCGGAAAGTAGCTACTAAATATTATGCCAACATCATTACATTAGTGTTTGTTCAATATTGTATCTTTAATTTTTTCTAAATTTTAGCGGATTTTCCGCGCCAGACGTACGCAGTAAGTACGTGATGGTACCTCTTCAAGCCATCAACCAACATTAGCTCACTTCTTAAACATCATCACACATCATCGCTATTAGCATTGATCGTCGAATTGCACTTTTGAATTGCGATCACAAAACTATAAGAATAAGAATAATAATAGTAATAACATAGAGAGAGAGAGAGAGAGAGAGAGTCATGAGTAACTGTCAATTAGAGAATAACGAGAAAATTACGATTCGTCATCCCGACGATTTTCATGTATGTGTTTATTGCTGCGTGTGTTCACTTTTCTATTTATTGCTCTCTATTTGTCTGTACGAGTAGTTGTTTCCCTTTCATTGTCGGTGTTCTCATTTCCCCCTGTCTCCTTCTTCGTTTTTTTTCTTTTGTTTCAGCATCATTGTCGAGATGGTCCTGCTACGGCATCCGTGTTAAAGCATGCATACCCACGATTTCGTCGTTGTCTCATGATGCCAAATCTTAATCCACCTGTCACAACTACGAAGCTAGCATTGGAATACAGGGAACGGATTTTATCCGCCATGAAATCAAACGGACAAGATCCTGCTATGTTTCAACCGTTAATGACATTGTATCTAACCGATAAAACGACGCCGGAAGAAATTAAGAAAGCCGCTGTTCTAAAGAATTCCGATGGGACATCCACAATAGTATCGTGTAAGTACTATCCAGCTGGTGCAACAACCAATTCTGATTTTGGAGTAACCGACATTAAGAAATTATATCCGACTTTGGAAGCGATGCAGGAGGTGGGAATGATGCTTTGTATTCATTCGGAAGTAACACACGCAGATATTTTTGACCGAGAACCTGTATTCATCGAAGAAATCATGAAACCTCTAGTTGAAGATTTTAAGACCTTGAAAATTACAATGTAAGCAACATGTGTGTGTGTGTGTGTGTGTGTGTGTGTACGTTTGAACGTAGAGGACATTCATTTTTTTCCGTAATATGGTTTGATTGGAGACCCCACT
This sequence comes from Fragilariopsis cylindrus CCMP1102, assembly GCA_900095095.1. Taxonomy (NCBI): domain Eukaryota; phylum Bacillariophyta; class Bacillariophyceae; order Bacillariales; family Bacillariaceae; genus Fragilariopsis; species Fragilariopsis cylindrus. The sequence goes on from FMBT01000300.1 coordinate 424,619, forward strand.
CACATAAACGATTCACTGCAACATACTACACAGGGAGCATATTAGTACAAAGGAAGCAGTAGATTACGTTCTAAACAAAGCCCCATCTAATGTTAGGGCGAGTATAACGCCCCAACATTTGATCTACAATCGCAATCGTACGTACTGGTGTCGTTATTTTTATTACTGCTGTTTTTGTTGTGTCGAAGAACAGATACTATCATAACGTATTGATTATCTTTCTAAATTTCGGAGCAGTATATTCCAACAGTAACTTCTTGCCTACGAGATGAATCCTAATCCAGATTAATTTTTGCCCATATTCTATTCCCGTGTTATTTTTTGTTCTGTCATCCAATATTGCTCGGAAAATATACCCTTTATTTAAAATTGTGAATTATATTTTCTTAGACATGCTCGTGGGAGGCATCCGACCACATTTGTATTGCCTCCCCATTCTCAAGGTAAGACAAATACAGTAAAAACAATGAAAAGGATTACAGGAGAGATTGACATGACATACACTAACTAGCTAAGACTTGTTCCAATAACCGCGATCACTTTTATGTCTCCTATCATACAAACCTATTGATTTAGGCCGAGCCACATCGAGTAGCGCTCGTTGGAGCTGCCACAAGTGGATCACCCAAGTTCTTCTTGGGTACAGACAGCGCTCCCCATCCGACGTATGCAAAACAATCAGGATGCGGCTGTGCCGGGATTTTCTCTGCTCATTGTGCAGTTGAAATTTACGCAGAAGTCTTCGATGAGGCTGGTCACTTGGATCGTCTCGAAGATTTTTGTAGTTCGTTCGGAGCGGATCACTACGGGATCCCTCGCAACACTGACACGATGACATTAGAAAAGAAATCTTGGACTGTACCCAAAACATACGAATTCGGTGACGACACGGTCACGCCTCTAAAAGCGGGAGAAGAGGTGAAGTGGACCATATTGTAGTAAAGTGGGAGAAACAAAATAAATATATATTGAACACCAATCACGACTCTTTACTGTATCGCTCTAACATTTATCCGCTCGAATATTAACCACAAAACTTTATATATTTGTCTTTCAATTCATTCGATCAAGTGTACCCATAATGAAAATAAACTATGACCACACAATTTAAATTCATAAAAAATATTTGATATACGACGATCTTCGTGGGTTTTTGAGAAAGAGAAAAGCCAACAATCAGAGCCAAGTATAGCGTTTGTTTGTCGTTTAAATAATTAAGAAAAGGTGCTTAGTTCAACCGAACTTTACGCCGGATAGTTTTGATTTTGGCACTCGCAACAGATATTTTTTATCTATCTTGCTAGATTTTTGAATCTTTTGACGCGAGTGAGAAGCTGGTTTTGTTCATGTTTATTTCATTCACTAGTTGATAGTGACTCGATTCTCAATGTTGTCGCCAACATTCAACATTTTCAATTTTCAAATTTCGACAACTTAACGTTACAGTACTATACTTCGCACTATTAATTGAGGAAGATAAAGAACACAAGAACACACATTTGACATTTTGACCATGATGCTCGAATGCTAATTGATAGTTGACATACAGGTACCATTTCATAGTATATCATCGTCTCTGTTCTGTTCCATAATATACAGTATATAATTATGCTGCTGCTGCTGATCATCTTGGCACTACAAGTAGCTGCAACTGGTGCTACTACCGCTCCTCATGGGACATCGTCGTATTCGTCGTTGTCGTTGCCGTTGCCGAAAGTGGATATCCTTGTATCAACGTCTTATAAGGTAACGCTCTACTCGTGTTTTTTTTTAGATGACATCGTCGAGGCAGACTTGAGATCGGGAAAAGATGCGTGTTGCAAAGGTGTTGTAGAAGCTTGGCGGAAAGTGGATGATATATACAATAATAGCAATAATAGCATCGTTACAAATAATGACGACGATGACGGAAAGAAAGACAGCGCCTCTGATACATTGTTGCATCGACGTTGTCTATTGGAGATAGCTCAAGTTCCATTGGTCGTTTCGGACTTATTGACTACATTAGAAAATAATGATAACAATGATTCTAACGATGGAAAAGAAAATATAACACCACTAAGTGCAAAATTTTCCTGGATAGTATCTAACTCAATAATGATACCATCGGAATCAACAACACGACAAGGAACAACATCAAAGACGTCCTTGAAACAATATATATGGACCAATCAATCCCATGATCGACAAAAAGACAGCTATAATGAAGTAAAATTACAACTACAACCCATTCAAACAATTTCTCCCTATCATAAAGCAATCGTCCAATCGTCGATGTCGATGTCGATGTCGAATAGTACACTACCTATAATCGCCACTGTCGAACAGAATTCATATCTTGACAGGGAAGGTGGAATGCATAGACTCTTTCATCATTCGTTTCAACCAATAATCCTGGATGGAGGAATCGATGAAACAAAAAGATCATTTTATCTATTTGTCATTGTCCCTCAAGGTATGTTTATTGATTTAGATGATCCATTCGAAGCAGCTTTTTCCGGAGCAATAGAATCAAATCCGATACCACCACCAGACACAGATAGTATTAATATTGATATTTCCGCTACAACAGCAACAACTTCCGCTGCATCAACATATACTGTTAAAAATTTGAATAGACCAAACGATGAAAAATCTTCGGTACTATCCTTTAGAGCTCAGCTACACTCTGCGACCCTTTGCGATATCGAACAACCCGCCTTTGTTAGTGGACAACATGTTCTTGTATGGGAAATAGATAATATCGTAACAAAACAACAACAACAAAATTGGAGACTTATCATCAATACCACCACCACCGGTAATTGAATTTGCGACTAAGTTACATTTGAGATATCCGCATCCGTCATCGACGTTGGAAGAATGGATCGACTTGTCAAGTCCACTTCTCTTCTCAGTTCTACCATCATCGGGAAATCAGCTTATAAATGAGGAGGAGAGTGAAGTTACGTCAAAACTTTTGCTTGAAAAACAAAAACATCATGATTGGAACCTAGTTTTCGTAGAGCATGTTTGGGTTGCAGCGGGAAAGGACGAGGATCATGATTGGATTATGACTATGACGATTTCTTTTTGTTTGATTGGTGTGCTAATAATGCTCCGGGATATATCTATGGTCTCTTTATGGGATGATGTGTAAATACGTCAATACCTAATAGAAAAACAGAAGACCTGCAGTAATAGTAGTAGTCATAACAGTCATAGTAGAAAGAATTATACATGATCATGAGAATAGAAGCATCTACAGAACTATTGCTTGCTTCATCTCAAATATGATGTATGAAATGATAAAGGGGTTTTCGTTTCTTTCATAATTTTTCTGCACAAGGTCTCTAATTGAGCAGTGCATTACACTATTCTCCATCTACTCATCAGAATTGAAGATCTTTGATGCCATTATAAAGATTATTTAGCCAACAATATAATCCAATTTTCTTTTTGATGGATATAAAATGCATATATACTGTACGGTAGTATTCATACATAGTATTCAATTTAAAGCTAATACAGTACGTAGGTCCAGTATTAGTTTTAAATTTGGCGCGCCGACTTTTCTGTAATATGGAAAAAAATGCAAACCTTGTTCTACAGTACGCACTGTAGTACTGTATTTTATTGAATCGTTATCATGATCCTATTCAATTCAACAGACACCAAGACGACGAAAATCATAAAGTAATAATTCTAAAAAGTCAATCATAATCATGATGTCGTCGTCATCCATTTTTGACACGAGTGGCAGAACGGCTTCGATCGCCATTTTGATCGGTTCGGGCGGTGGTGGCGTCAAGGGCGGTCTAGGTCCAACAACTGTTCCGTTGGTTGTCTGGACCTTACGAGAACGTCGTAAGACGGCGGAAATGTCGCCTTGGAAATATGATTTAGTGTACTACGAATTCTTGGATGATATTGCCCGATGGACACACCTCGATCAATTGCTGATGCAGCTATGCGACGATACCTCGAATGAGGAGAATGATCTTCTACCTTCAATTCATTTGGGATCGACTGATAATCTTGAACGAATCGTAAAAAAGAACAGCAACAACAAAAACAACAAGTTCTCCCAGTCGTCGCAACACGGTTCTTCTTCTTCTCCCCCAGCTACCGCAAGCAGTAAACAGAACAGAACGGTAGCAGTGTATTGGCTCGAACACAAAAATTGGTTCGATCCCTAGAAACATTTTTGGACGAACGCTTGTTTCGTTCATCCAATAACAACGATAATGCACATTTACACCACTCCGTTCCCGTCGATCCGTCCAAGGTGGAAGCTTCTCTATCATACCTTTTGGTACCTGAAGAAGGAGCACGATTGACAGTTCGAGGTGATGTTCGGCTTTCCCAGCCATTGATTCGCAGGGCTTGGCGTTATGGTTGCAATCACAAGGACTGTACGGTACACATGGTTCTTCGACATCATCATCTGGTGGCGCCATTTTGGAGGGATCTCTTCAAGTCCTACCGGGACAGCTATCTAGTCACTTAGTAATGGACTCGACGGCTGCTTCAGCAATTCATCTATTGCCACCCAAAAATGATGGGGAGGCGGTGATTGTTGGGGGGAACCGACACAATAATTCATTGTTGGGGCTCTTGAGTGGACCGTGTTTAACGTCAATGGGTAAGCGACAACTACAAGTATGGTTGCGACAACCATTGGTGAATCTCGAACAGATTCAAAAGAGACAAGATGCTGTAACACAATTGTTGGGCATGGCTAAAGATTCGATCCGTGATGGACTCAGACCGTTTGGAGGGAGTAGTAAAGGATCAGGTTTGGGTAACAATCTTGCACGTTCTCTAGCCAAGTACCGGGTTGCGGAGGAAAATGATGATGGAAACAACGATGATGAGTCGATAGGAAGAATCGTTGACACAAAAAACCACTTGAAGCTTTATATCATCTGTACGTCCTTGCCTCGAATCATTTGCCACATTTATTGGATTGTATGGAATGCCTCTCCGACGAGGACGAGGATGACGGTAACAATGATAGCAACGAATCGTCGTCTCCCATCTTAAAAGACTTGTATCAACAAGTTACACAACTGGTGGCTGAATTGCAACGATCAGTTGGATTGGCCGAAGCTGTCTTGAACTTGGAGAAAGCACCCGAAGAGTTTCTGGTTAAACCGGAGTACGACGAAGTGCTAGAAGAATTGTCTCGAGAACTTGAAACTGTCCATTCGTCTGTTAAAGATGAACACGAAGCTATTCAAGATGCGTGGAATGATGTCCAAACGAGAGGAGGAAAATCGACACAAGTTCGTTTAGAACGGGTAGAAGACAATACGGCTTGGCAATTCCGTTTGCCAGACGCTAATGACAGCAAGATGGTTCAAAATGTTGGTCAAAAGATCAAGACCCATCGTATTCTTAAAAACGGAGTATACTTTTCTAGTTTAGAATTACGTCAATTGTCAGCGAAGTATCAGGACCTGCAATCAGAGTATAATCAACTGTCTCGTAAGATTGTTCGTGATGCAATGAGTATCGCCTCCACCTACTCGACTGTTGTCGAAGAGCTGCTGACGCAATTGGTGTTTTAGACGTCTTTTGCTCATTGGCACATACGGCAGCCATGAGTCCACACGGATATTGCAAACCAAACATGACCGACAGCGACGAAGATAATGCTGGAATTAAATTAGAAGGTGCACGTCATCCATGTGTGGAACTCCAAGAAAACATCGATTACATCCCAAACGACATCAACCTGACCTTTCCGAAAGCACAATTGCTAGTGAGCGGTCCAAATATGGGTGGGAAAAGTGTTTACATACGATCGCTTGGGGCTATTGTTTGTATGGCACAAATTGGAAGTTATGTCCCGTGCACTTCCGCAACTATCAATATTTGTCACTCCATTTTGGCCCGGGTTGGTGCGGGGGATTTGCAAGAACGAGGTATTAGTACCTTCATGGCAGAAATGCTCGAGTCCTCGGCAATTTTACGCGCAGCTACAAAACGAAGTTTGATCATCATTGACGAGTTAGGTCGTGGTACATCTACATTTGACGGTTATGGCCTTGCCAGAGCTATTTTGGAATATTTAATGGATCGTGTCGGCTGCATCGTAGTCTTCGCAACTCACTTCCACGAGCTCACTCATCTCCCACGGGTGAAGAATTGTCACGTGACTGCTCAAAAAGGGAGTCAGGGTTTGACATTTTTGTATGCCGTTAAAAGTGGTGCTTGTTCTGAGTCGTTCGGGATACAAGTAGCCGAAATGGCCCACGTCCCCCGCGCTGTCATTGAAGATGCGAAGAAACGAGCCAGGGAGCTTGAAAGCTTTTCCAAGGAGGGAACAGAAGGTGATAATGATCAGTCAAAAAGATCTAAAATATCGAATGATCAAAAGATACTACAACGATTTGCTGGACTAGACCTCCCTTCTATTATGAAGGAAATTTCATCATTGAGTCCGGAAGCTAAACAAGCGCGTTTGGCATCACTTGTGTCACCATAAGCATTTTAAATAAATGGAATAATCTTCAGAACAAACGAAACCTGAGAGTGTGTCTGAACCCTCTAATTTAACTTTACTTATGATCATCATCATTTTAATTTACATCCTACATTAAACATTTAGATTTATCTAAGCAATTCATATAAGTTAGATCAGTGCGTCAATATAAAATCATACCATTCTATACTTATCTACTATATTTAAATATGCCTATGGTTTTCAAGTTGTAATAGGGACATCATAATACTTCGAAGTACATAAAATATAATATTCAACAAATATAATGTATCGACATTAAGTCCAGTCCCGTTGAAGTATCTCAAAAATTCAGAAAACATAAAATATATTTAAATATTTACAATATGTACACAATGAACGACACCATCCCATGAAACATTACAACAATATAGAACCATTAAAAACATTCGACAATGGCTATTTCGACCACATCTAATGCTACTAGAACTACAACATTGTCAAATGGTGTCGAGATGCCAATTCTGGCCTTGGGATCAGCCCCGTTGGCAACACGGGATGACGATACTTCACATTTCAATCCTCTCGATTCCTTTAACGGATTTTTGCCCGAGCAATCCTATCAAAGCTTGAATTCTGCATTGGAGATGAACAATGCAGACGAAACACCGATACATATAGATACAGCCCTATATTATAGAACACATCCGCATATCCGACTGGTGCTGGGTAACGCATTAGCTACAGGACGAAAGAAACGATCCGATGTGTTTCTAACCACAAAAATATTTCATCCAAACTTTGGTGATTCTTTTGGAACAGAAGATCTGGGCCATTGTATGCCATCATTCCATAACGAGATGACGTACGATGACGTATATCGGTTCGTTTATCGTCAGTTTCAACAATCTTTACATGAGGTTGGAGTGGGATATTTTGACTTAACACTACTACATTGGCCAGGACATCCAGACACTGATGAGGCTCGGAATTCAGAACAACGTCTTGCTGCATGGAATGTTCTCGAGGATTGTTACTCGAAGGGATGGACGCGAGCGATCGGGGTGTCTAATTTCAGTGAGCATCATCTGGAACAACTTCAAATTATGAACGAAGCTAAAAAGAAGGAGAATAATAACAGCTCTGTCGTGATCCGTCCTCATGTAAATCAAATAGAGGCTAGCGTCTTTTTGCAACATCGTGACATTCTAGACTATTGTCGTCAGAGCAATATCGTAGTAGCGGCATATTCGCCACTTGGACGAGGCGTACTTCGTGTAACGAGCAATGAGACAGTTCGAAGAATCGCAACCAAATATGATATAGATGCAGGAAAGGTCGCAATAAAATATCTTTATCAAAAAGGATACGGATGTGTGGTCTTTTGGACAACAAAGCCCGAACGGGTTCGAAGCAATCATGAAATACTCGTAGAAAATTGTGTACTAGACGACGAGGATATGACTGCATTGGATGGATTAAATCGTTCTGATGGAACAGGAACGTGGGGTTTGCTTTCCCCATATGTTATAAAATAGCTATAGAAATTAAAATTTTAAACCAATATACCTCGTGGGTACTACTCAACAACAATACAAGGCAACTATGTTATATTTTATCGTGTAACTTACCTACCAATCATACTAGCACTCCGTAGCTCCCAATAAGGTTTGCATATCACTGCATACTTCGAAGTAGCCAGAATCATGAAAAGATGGTATGTATTGTTAGTTATTGCCTGAAAACTGCGCCATTTGATACAGAATAAGTTTAGTTCATGTATTATAGTATTAGGTTAGATTGATGGATCAAATGGATGGATGATAAGTTTATTCTCTCCTATTACAACAGCGTACAGTATACATTAAGTGCCACACCTATCTGCTGGGCAAGTCCTGATATTTCTTCCATAGTCTCACAAAATACTTTACATATAAAATTAATGAGATAAACATAGATCTGTGATGAATAATGACATCGACACAACTACTTCTAAAATAGCACACAGATACAAACCACATTCAGATATAACATTTACTACTGTATGTAAGAAGAAAACGAATAATTTAAAATTATAATAAATGTAATTTGTGTTGGATCGAGGGGGTCAGAGGAAATTTAGATTTTCCTCAATTTTTTAGGCTCCTGATTTTTTGTGCTGTTTTTATTGTGCGAAGTAACTTTAACGTTACAGCGTGAAGAGTGAGGAGCACACAACAACAACAACAACAACAACAACAACAACAAATCATCATCTCGAACTCAATTGTTGTAGCTTCGAAGAGAGATACAGTAATGATGGTGCCTTCTTTGCTACAGTCTTTGTCTGTAACTACCCTCGCGTTGGTGCTGTTGGTTGCGGTTGCCGTTCCAGGTGCTGCTGCCGAGGATGCTGCGGGCCTATCATGGTCGATTTTCCATTCTTGGAAACCAGATCAGAGTTATGTCCGACGAGGAACTCTTTCCTGGAATCCAGAAAATGATGACCCTGATAAAAAGTCTTCGTCGACAGTATTTGAAATTATCAATGACGATGCAAGCACCAACTTGACGGCCAAAGACATTAAAGATATGCTAGACTACGGATGGTATCACGTTAAAATTCAAGGCGATACCAACGATAATTTTGTTTTTCAGACAGTTCCCGCCTGCAATTTACAAAGAGCCAATTTCAAGGATCAATTTGATATTACACTCCCCCGAAGCAGCCTTGGGGACCAACAGGATCCTATCACAAGTTTTGCGTATACGCCTTTGGTAAGCCCATTAGCACCAAAATCTTGCGACAACAAGTACGAAACTAATGACGACGATAATAATAAGATCAAAACATTTTCCAGCAGGGTTAACGTTCAATTAGACACAGCCGCCATGGCCCTTAAAAATGTTCTATCACAATCCAAACCGCCACCGGGTTTGGCTTTTATGAAGCAACCGCAGCAGCCAGGAGAACAAGGTAGCAGCAGCAACGGTGGCGGCGGCGGAGACGAGGAACAAGATCCTAACGCACCTCCGAACGCAGTTCCTAGCCCATTCGCATTTTTACAAAAATATTGGTACATTATTTTACCCATGATCATTTTACAGTTCATCACAGGACCGGCGGAGGAGCCAAAGTCGCAGGGACCAGACGGTAATGAAGGTGGTGAACAATCGACCAATAATGCTATCTCTACAGGTGATGGTGATAAAAAGACTGCGCGTCGAGGAAAGCGTAGCAGTAACAAGAAATAGTTAAAATTTATACTACAGTACAAATTGTATCTAGTTGCGACATAAAGAAAACAGGTAGATAAGACTGTGGAAAGAATTTCAGCAGCAGAAAAGCAGAAAAAATTACAACAAAGTTTGACGGATATCTAGGTCGAAATATTCTTAATTTCGTTGATCTCCTTTAATAACTACGATGATTGATTATCCGCCCACATATCAAATGATTCCTTCATCTTGTTAATATTGTACAATTGTAGATATATCATTTAAATCACTATTATATTTGTATTACTGTTTCAAATCTATGAAGACAATAGCATTTAATTTTGATTAGTACATTATTATTTGTGGTTAGTAACATCAACTTTGGCTTCTACAGGACGATTTTGAGCACCAAAAGGTATCATATATAATACGGTACTACCTGTATTATGGTTAAGATGATACCTATAGTAGGTTTAGAGCACATTGTTCGATTGTCGATAGATACATCACACTTTTGTTGCCTCATAAATAAACTGAAATCTGCATAGAATGTACTGATTTAGTTCCATTAATTTTTACAACGATACAAGATATATAGAAAAAGATGCTCACCCAGTTTCAAGTCACAGAAGACAACATATTGAATGCATTGCAGTGCTTATACTCAATACTAATACTACCATAAAGCAGAGCACCATTAATACTGTCATCGTTATACATATTTCTAAAATAATATTGTAGTAATGGTAAATATATTATCATTGATATAATATTTAATAGTATGAATAATCGATAAAGATTACAATAATATCCAAGTCCGCATTCTTCCTTTATCTTTATCTTCTTAATAACAAAATACTCTCGTCAAATAATTCATTGTCCATCATTATCATAATAACACTTTGAAGTACACCACATAAAACACATCAAAACATCCTAACGTTATTACCGTAACGTTACACGATACCAAGTTCAAAGTTACAAGGAAAGATTATCCCTTTCTGTGATAAGCTTTAATAGGCGAAAGAATAACTCGTCATTTGAACTGCTGACCATTTAACCATGGCGAACGTTACAGATCCTGTTATTCGTTCTTTGCAGGGTTCTGACCCACAGAACCTCATGGAATACATTACTCGACAGAAAATTTACGATAGTCGTTTTTGGAAAGAAGAATGTTTTGGATTGACTGCAACAGACGTAATAGAGAGAGCAGCGAAATCTCTATCGTGTGTCGGTGGAACATTTGGAGGGTAGGAAGACCGACGAAATTTCTATCTCTGACGCTCAAACTTTTACAGCTTCAACCGAGTATTGATATCGTTCAAGCCTTTATAGAACAGAACGATTTTAAATATCTCAAAGCACTTGGGTGCTTTTATCTGAGATTGACAGGACGGCCGCAAGAAATATACGAAATGTTAGAACCATTTTATGCAGATTATTCAAAACTTAAATATCGTGACGTTAACGAATGGAAATTGATACATATGGATGAGTTCATCGATGAACTATTGACGAAACAATTTTGTTGCGGAATTGCTATGCCAAGATTACCTGCACGAGTAACACTGCAGGATGCTGGTTATCTCGAAGAGGGGCAACGGTCGACGGCCTTGAACGACAAATTTACTGAGGCAGGAGGTATAAAAGAATATCTTAAAGTCAAGGTAGACCGAGAAATACAAGAACAAATTATTGGGGGAACAACGATCGGAAATACATCAACTGTAGTCGATTGTTTTGACAGTGCTGTAGCATTATGGGAGAAACGATATGGAAAGATAAAAATTCCTAGGCGAAATGTGTCACATGGAAGTGTTAATTCCAATACCCCTACTAGTGAACAAATAATAGAAACTGACCTTAATACTTGTACTGATACAACTAATAATGATGATGATGACTTAAAGAAGGAACTACACACCAAAACTACCAATGGAACAAACAAACGAAAAGCCATTGATAACGTAGATGATAATATAGAGGAAAAGAAAAGGAAGAAGAAAAAGAAAGATAAAAAAAATAATAAGTATGGTACATTGTTTAAAAGTGACAAATCTGAAGATACTGTCAAGAATTCCAACGACGGCGACGAATCTCAAGAAACGAAAACTACCAAGCCCAACAATGATCCAGAAAGTGATGAATATTGGAATAGTCTAAGAAGTAAACTGGGTATGAATCCATTGAAAAAATAATAATTGTAACTACCGTATTGTAAGTTAGTACAGTACTACTTATTTCAATCTTTAAATCTAGAATCATCAATAATTATTCGTCGCAGATAAAGTATATGCCGTATAGAAACACTAACGTGATAACGCGATTGTTTGCTTCTCGGATTACGGATTACAATACAATTGTTCAATTGAACAGTATCCCCCGATAATGACGTCGTGTATATATCTACCGTAGAAGCGCTTTATTCTGTATCGTTGCTTCAGTAGTATGTTTTTATATAGATCTAGCGTGCGCATTCAATAGATGTCTAGTTTTTAATTTAGTATATCATTTAGATTAATTTATTAGACAATTTTTTCTACAGTTACATTAATGACGAGAACAGCCTACACATAACATCAGAGATCAAACAGTACGACACAAAAAAAGATCGGTAACAGTGCACAAAATTGCACCCGACCATGCCGTGACAACCTCAGATGAAACATGCAGCAAACAATTAATTGTTGGAAGTTAATTGAATAAAATCCTATCTGTAACCGTATTTGGAATTAGATTCGTAACCGTAACTCATATCCTTTCCACTATGGTTGTAATCATCACACACCATTTCACATTCTTCATATCCATAGTATCCCTTTCCCCTTTACCTCCCTTGCTACCACCGTAGTAACCACCGTAGCTGTCATCACCGTATCCACTACTGTAGTGACTACCATAGCTGTCTACACCGTAACCGTAGCTGTAATCATCACTACCGTAGTATCCCTTTCCTCCTTTACCACCCTTACTACCACCATAGTATCCGCCGTAGCTGTCATCACCGTATCCACTGCTGTAACCATAGCTGTAATCATCATCACCGTAGTAACCTTTTCCTCCTTTACCTCCCTTGCTACCACCTTCATAACAGATTTCGTAACATTCAGATCCGCCGTATTTCGAATCGCCGTAATCACCGTAAATCATATCCTTTCCACCATGCTTGTCACACACAACTTCACATACTTCGTACCCATAGTATCCCGTTCCTCCTTTACTACCTTTACCTCCTTTACCACCGTAGTAGCCGCCCCATGAGTCAGTTTCGTAGTATCCACCCCATGAGTCTCCACCTTTGGATCCTTTACCACCTTTGGATCCTTTACCACCGTAGTAGCCGCCCCATGAGTCAGTTTCGTAGTATCCACCCCATGAGTCTCCACCTTTGGATCCTTTACCACCGTAGTAACCGCCCCATGAGTCAGTTTCGTAGTATCCATCCCATGAGTCTCCACCTTTGGATCCTTTACCACCTTTGGATCCTTTTCCACCGTAGTAACCGCCCCAGCTGTCTACCTCGTAGTCGTAGTAGCCGCCCCAGCTGTCGCCTCCCTTGGATCCTTTACCACCTTTACTACCTTTGCCTCCCTTGCCACCACTTCCTTCGTGGCAGACTTCGTAACATTCAGGTCCGTATGATGGGTATGATGGCTTGTATTCAGGCACATTGTGCGATGATGAACCACCGTATTTGGAATCATCGCCGTATCCGTAGTAATCCTTGCCACATACCCATTCACATTCTTCATATCCATAGTAGCCTTTGCCTCCCTTTCCTCCTTTACCTCCCTTGCTACCACCGTAGTAACCACCGTAGCTGTCGTCGCCGTAACTTCCGTAACTCTCTACATCGTAACCGTATTCGTAACTACCGTAGTAACTACCGTAGTAACCTTTTCCTCCCTTGCCACCTTTACCTCCCTTGCCACCACTTCCATCGTGACAGACTTCGTAACATTCAGGTCCATATGAATCGTCTGATTTTAACTTGCGTTCCACCGGTAATTCGGAGGAGAATACAGTAGCCACAAGGCTAAGCAATAGTACTGATAACGTTAATTTCATCATTGTTGGGTCGTACCTGGAAGATTTGCAGTTAATTTTTGAAACGAAAAATAGGTTAGTTAGCGACAGGTGAAATAACGAACGGTAAAGTCTTAAACGTCGACGACGACAACAACGACAACAACAACAGATCAATTGTGCATCAATAGTATTAAAGACCGTAGACCAAGGACAATGGGGTACGACGAATGGAATAGAATCATCACATTCAAACAATTTCCATGCCATAGCAGGTGTCCTTTACAAGTGCTTGTACTTACTTTGTTGTCAAATTTTATTGAGATTTTGATTTTATGAATGCAAACAAGGTATGTAAAACAGTTTAAATCGATTGTGTTTTGAAAAAGTGATGTTTCGGAAGAGTGATTTGATTTGTCACACACGACCGGCAAAGCAAGAGGCGCCAAAGTAATTCTTTAATTACTATAAAAATTGACATGCGGGTGTAAAGGCAGGCACAAGTCATTAATATCATTACATAAGCCATATAACGTCAGACGTTGTGCTTCCTCGATAGTAAAAAAAATCAAACATCAGCGCGAAAATTGAATTAAATTTTAAAGTTTTTTTGAATTTCGGATTCTTTACGATTCGATTCAAATTTAGCAGCTATTCTAGTACTTCTCACAGAAAAACGAAAGATATACAAGTAGTTTCTTACTTGTACTTGTTGATTTGTACTTTATTATTGTTAAGAGTTATTATTTTCTATCAATTGTTAGCATAGCTACAGGTTGGAAAACCAGTAATAGTTATAGAACATCTCATATAGTCTCAATAGTACTTGTACTGTAGATATATCTGCCTTAGAGTCTGATGGTATATATATATCTTCTTCATCTAATATTATAGTGATTAGTTGTTGTTATAGTTTACTATAAAACTGGAGCTGAGTTTTATCAGAATGAGAATCAAAATAGACTGCATGATTTTGTTGAAAATTACCTATATGGATTAGCTCAGTAAACATAACATCCAGTTCTAGAAAGACAAATAATATGGACCTTGCTTGCTTGTGACCAGTGTTGCTGTTGTTACGTGGATGGATTGGTGGACATCCTATGCTATTCTGCTTGGGTATTATGGATCCTGGTCTCTTTAGATGGTGGTCTATTAGATTCTATCTTCTGATGATTCTGTTTTCATATTATTGGCATCTTGTTGCTGCTGCCTGTTACTACATGATGATGCAATTAGTTGTTGTATACATGGTATGCTTTGCCTGACAATTTTTTTTTGCCATTTGCCTGTTGACACTTTTTTTTGCCTACCATCAAAGCTTACACCCAATACAAGTAACCTCATCCAACGCAACATGACAGTAGAATGATAATGGGATCACAGTGTGGTTTGCCTTCCATGGAGGACTAATCCACCTTACCTTGAAGATGATAGGTCCGGTTCAACCATACGGCTTATTGACTTTGATCTCTCTCTTCTGAATTCAGTAATTTCCCCTCATTAGTAATGACACTGTTGATGATTCAGATGATGTGTCTATGTACAGTATTCTTCACTTGTTTGACATTTACAAAGCAAACAAAGAAAGGCCGCATGCATGAATGTCTCAATTGTTCACTCAAGCAACAATCGTGCTGTTAGGAAACAACTGTCATTAATATCTCACTGCTGCTACATTACTATCAACCAGCATGACACATTATCAGTAATGCTATATATAGCTCTGTTAGCTCTGTTGCCATCACTCAGATCACACTTGAAAGGGATGTTTACTGTCTCTGTATATTTATCTTGAGTAAGCTTGAATTATTATCATCACCACTTCCCTTTTGGTAGACACAAAAATAGGTTCCAACAGAAGCACAAATAAAGGTAAGAAGAGCTATTGACATCAAATGGATTTTTGATTAGTTTGGTCATAGAAAAATATTGATATGTGATATACTTTGTTGTTGTTGCTATAATTTTTCTTTTACTGCACTACTATTGGCGCGTTCCAGCTCAAGGTGGTATTTTGTGGGACACTCGCGACTCAATTTTTGATATGCGCGATAGGCTCGCGACAGGAAAATTCTTTTAAATTATTAAGAGTTGGAATGGAAAATTCCTTATTAACACATGAAAATGGGAATGTAATGAATCGAAGCATCATCAATATAGGTCCATTTAGCAAAAGCTTATGAGACGAAATATTTATATTCGTACCGTTAAGAGAGGAAAAAAAATTGGGTGTGATTTAGTCATCTGGGGAAAATTCTATCAGGTCATATATGGGTGGCAGGCAGATTTTCGAATCGCCACAAGAGGTGCATAAGAGAGGAAGATTAAAAATTTAATAATGGACTAATAGATAAAGTGCTAATACAGATGTCTCTATTACTGTTATATTAGTTGATGCGATAATTTTTATTGTTATTAGTACATTAAGAGAGGACCCATTATCATCGGGTATGTAGGACGTGTTTTTTTCGAAAATACGAAAATCATGTGTCTCTTGTTACAAGAGAGATTAAGTAGTTAAATTCAACCATATTCAGTCGAAATTTTTTGTGCTTGTTAAGAGTACCAATATCTATATTTCGCCTCATAAGCGTATGTTAAATAGACCGATATCCATGGAGGTTCGATTCAGTACATTCCCATTGTCATGTGTTAATAATGAATTTTCCGCCCTATTTACTGCATAGGTGCGCGGTGAATTAATTATTTTCAACTTTGTCGGAGTACACCATATGGGGGAAATTCTACACAGATCACTAGCAGGGCGTTCCTGACACTACCTAGACCAGTCGACAATTTGGAATGTGTAGAATCGACAGGATTAGGTACTGTAGAAGGTTTGAGGAGCTACCATACAGTTAAAAATCCCCCCGATTGATGGTACTTTCACTGCATAGCGCGTGTTAAACCAATCCCGCAAACAAGCGTCTGTCCGAAGATTGTCACACAGTAGCGAAAAACGGATCACATCCGCGCGGAACACGCCTATTGTGGCTGTAATTATTGAGGAGTTTGCAATCTAGTCCTTTCAATTGCCTTTTTGGGAAAGATAGTCTATTGAGCCAAATGCCTGCAGGACTAAGCAGTAACAGAAAATGTGTTCAGAGAGATCCAGAAGAAGGGTTCAGTTACAATCATTTCCGTTGTGGACAGATGTACACTTTTGCCTGGGAAAAATGTTCAAACTTTTGACAAAAATGAGTGACAAAATTTAGTTGTTGCCATGCAAATTTGTTCTCTGTTAAAACTGTAATACCAATAACATACCAACCAGAAAGTGTAAGTAAGTGCTGCTGTACAATATGTTAATTATTTGTCCCTGGACAAACAAATTGTTACTTCTAGTTTTTTGACTGTCCCACTAGCATGTTCTGCATCTTTTTTGATGTACAGAACGCCTCCAGGTTGTCTTAAGGGTTCTCCCATATCATACCAGAATGGAGAACATTTGCTCATCACCATGATGAGTTGAGTATCATTGATAGTTTGGCTGTGGGTTAAATTGAAAGTTGAGCAAAACCAAAACCAAGCAATAAGAGTATAGTACCAGTCCAACCAAACTTCAAAACATTAAATGGAACATGATGATGGATACTTTTAGTAGAGGGAATGTTACTTATGGGGATTTGCATAGGTCCAATGCAATGTAACAAACAAAGAGAGTGATAGAAGAACATCCCAACTTTCCAACACCACCAACAACCAGCCAGTCCCTCAATTAATTCATGGAAAAATAATTGATAATAGACCAACAATTTCACTGTGAAATTTGATCTTGAATCTAAATTGGTTGCTGCTATTGAACTGACTGATTCTTGTTCACTAAAGGTAATGGTACTCTATCATATTCATCTGATCAGTAGTAATGGATGTGATCAGTTTTGTTTTTCCATGGTGATGATGAATTATTGTACACTTACAAATAAAACTTCCTTTGCATTGCGCTCAAATGAAAATACAGTTATTGAAAGCATTATGGAATTTTCTGTCAACATGACAATGGGAATTCAATTGACTGTATATTGATCTCTATCTGTATAGAGGTCCATTTAATGCAACAGCAGCACAGTAGGTTGGTGGAGCCACAACAAGGAAAACTGCTACCAACCAATCAAGTGGCAGATAAAATAGCTGGTTAAGCTGCATTTAAATCAATAGGCAACAAAGTGTTACTCCTTTACTACTGTATTTTTTAATTCATTCGCGTATTTTTATCTTATTTTAAAATATGACAGCCATTTTGTTATTGCCTGCCCCCATTCATTGTCACATCACATCGTTGTCCTTATAATATAGGTGCAGCAACATCAGTCAGTATCAACCTGGACTGCTTAATCATAGTGTGTTGTTAATTTAATTGAGCAGTTGAGTATTACTGATTCCAACAGAGCAATAACTTCAACAACTAAATCTTCTTTTGTCGGTGATGATAGTTTTTTTTTTTTTTTTCCTTCCACATCTCACATACCAAAGTCAATTTGTTGTTGTTGTTGTTCAATGTATCCAGGTGAATATGCTTGATCATGTAAGGGTCAAGTCAAAGAGACAAAAGCATACAAAATATGCAAACACTAAGCACATTACCATGCTAAACATAAGATTTCTGAACACATGTTGAATCTCAAGTTGGGGGAATAAGACACGAACTGAGTACACTGAGTGACTAGTGACTGACTAACATAGTACAAGTAGATATGATACCCAATAGTGAGCAACTAAGCTCACATTTCTAATGAACACTACTTGCATACAATAGTTTAGGAAGTCTACAGTCTACTATTGGGCCTTAGGTAGCTAGACACGTTGAGAACATTATCTTTCATTCTGTGGGAAGATAATACATATTTTTGAATAATTTAGTTTCTTTTTGATGTTTCGGTTGAAGATAAGAAAGCAAATCTCCCAATCTAATAAATTAAAAATAATAAATCAATCATCATCAAATCATCAAATTACAATCAAGACCACAAGCATCTGGGCATCTCATCGTTCATCTTTAGTATTACTATGACGTACGACTTCAGAAGTAATGTACCAGACCAAAGCTCTACCTATGTTGTTCCATGTCGTCATCTTCGTTTTTGTTCTTCTTTTTATTGGTGAAGGGAGTTTCATTGATGTGAAAACGGGCGCGAACTCGTTTATATTAACAAACAACTTTCGTCGTCCGTCGTCGTTGTTGCCGGTACAATGGCGAGGATGTCAAAATCGCGGAATGCAGATCACAAGGGTCCGAATGGTACGTAATATTGACATGGTCGAAGCATTGATATTTCTTGGCACAAATAGTATGTTTTATCCTCCCGATTATAATAATAATGACAATGACAATGATAATAATCACAATAGAAAAAAGATGTTGTTTTTGCCGGGAGTAGAAAATTTAATCGATGAATGTAAGCGTGACGAGACAGCAGTTATTGCCATTCTTGATAACAATAATGATGTTATGATTAGTGCGGAGGGCAACAGCAGCAACGACGTTGTTATTTTCAAGGTAAAAACATCGTTACCTCCAAATCCAAAAGATTTATGGGAGGCTATTCATTCGATAGTTGTTCAACCGCGGGGGTTTGGCGGCAGTAGTGGCTTTGGCTCAAAAGCCCCAGATCCAGTTCGTTCTCCTTTGCCATGTCATTGTGTCGTTTTGTGTGATACTATTGATCAATGTAGAGCAGCACGGTATGCTGGTATGCGTGTTTTGTGTCTGAATGATAACTCAATAGCAGATGGTGTAATGAATTTTGGTGATTACGATGATACTAGTACTGTCCCGAGAAATTTCTGGGAATCTATTACAGTAGATGACATCACTACTCCAGGTAGTTTTTGGCTCAATCCTCCCCAGCCCAAAGATGACGAAGGAAATGGTGTGGATGTATTATCTATCATCGAGGAGTACGACGTATCCTTTGTACAACAACAACAACAACAACAACAGAATGATATCTTTGATAGTATATCTAGTACCATCCCAACAGACGATGTTATTCCGAAGAATGACGACCCGGAAGATAACGATCAGTACTTGAAGGATATATTAATGGATATGGATCTTCTATGATATTATTAAATTTATATTTAGCAGAACAACATGTGTTTTACTGCGACACCAGACGGACAGAGACGTTGGCAATACTAGCAGCAATCGAATAATCACAATTACACGTTCAATGCAACAAAAACAAAACATGAAAAGAACATAACATAACAAATTAGTCGATTAGAGCGACAGCAAACAACTGAGAGCGATCCGCCACAGCCACCTAGATCATCCGTTTTCTCTAGTTGATAAGTGAACAAATAAAAATGTATTAGGTGAATCGGACTGCAGTTATTCAGTGAGTATGATACTGCATGCAAGACAAGCGACGTCATACGTTCTCCCTCCAACTTCAAACTTAGCACGACGTTTCAAAAGCTTTTCCGGACTATGTTGCTGGAAACATTTTGGCTTTGTACAGATTAAGTTGTCTTGAATGTTTTTTTTCTACGATTTCTACTTTTTTCTCAAAGCAAATAGTATGAAATTAAGAAACCAAATTGATTAATAGAATAGAAATAATCTAAGAAGATGAATTATATTATATTATATTATATTTAAAAAACGTACAGTATCTCAAATCATATTTGAAAATATCAGTTGGGGTGATCCGTATTCAGATTCACGTGCTTCGAATTGATCCCCCTGTCGCGGTGCTTCCTCCCATGAGATCTTCAGAAGGAACATAACTTGATCGTCATTGTATGCTGTTATATCATTATTTCTATTATTTTTAATTGTATCTGAGGTTAAGAACATAGCAGATGTAACATCGATATCTAGTACCGTATCGGTTGCCTCCACCAGATGTTGTCCTACTAAAACTCCTTCAGTGACCTCCTTAGGAGCACTATGAAAATCTTCACCTGTTAACGATTCAACCACCATCACATTATTATTTGGTAGTCGATAAACTTCTATATTGATCGGGAGTAGATCTTCAACGGACAGCTCATCAGTCTCATCTTCCAAATCACTCTTTGGAAGATGATGGATTCGTAACGTTACTTGAACTTGTTCCTGCTGTTCAGGCCAACGAGAACGATCCGGCAAAGCCTTGAAAAGATTGTAATTGGCACTTGGTTTTTTCATAGTATCGAATTGAACGATACTCACAATAGTTGGCAATGTTACCTCTTGACCGGGTAACGTAGACTCTTTATTGCCACGTTGTATCCACATTTTTTCTTGGTTACCGTACTTCTTTCCCTTATAAGGACCATCTAAATATAAATACGTATCTGCAATAGGGTTGAAACTGTACGAGTCTGTCATAATAGCAGTAGGAGAAGGTGATCTTGTGGGAGATGGGGTTACATTGGGTGAATCTGTGCGTTGGGCTGTAGGGGGTGGTGTCAAAACTGCAAAGGTAGGTTTTGGAGCAACTGTCGGCGAAGGCGTTGTACGAATTGTAGGTTTCATTTTGCTAGGAGCCATAGTAGGCGATTCTGATAAATCATATATGGAATCTGAATATAAAACATGTTCCACTTCTTTCTCCAACGTTATTGCTAATATGACCGCAATTAAGATACAAACGAGTAAAATGCATGCTGCAATCATCCCCGTGCGTTCATTCCTGCGTTTTCGTCGTTCTCTACGTCTTTCAGATTTGCTAGTAGCGATATTGAGACCTTCAAACTCAATTTTTGATGATTGTGCAGGTGGTTCGTCGAACGCATCTACTCCGCCAAGTACCGGTTCATCTTCAAATTGATCGCCGTTGGCCATGATGATGACTGATGTTGTATTGTTTAATAATAATTTTTATTCCACAGACAAGAAAAGAATACAAGCAAATGTCACGAGAAATGGGAATTTGAATGTAGTATAGTAAGACGAAATACGACATTAAAATTGTTTGACGAGCCATAAGTAATATTACTATAAATTATGACTAATGACCAAAAACTGACTTTGGGGAATGTATGTATCATTCACTGTTACATACATATTCGATATAGTAGGACTACCCACTACTAGTACCTACTTGTAGTACCTTCTTTTTACAAAATCGAATACAAATAGAGTAGTAGTAGCAGCAGTATGTATATAGATTATGAGGAGCAGTAGACTTGCAACTAATCAATCTCGGGCGTGTGGCAGTTAGAGGTGGGCCCGACGCCACGGTTGTTGTTATGGAAATAATCGTTTGGGCGTTAACCGGCAATTTACATAGTGAAATACTGCTTTGTTCTATTCTACTATATATAATACGGTACAGTAGTTGAGTATTTAAATTAATTATTATGTTCATTTCAAATACATAATGATGCATTTTAGTTCATGAGATTTTTACTTTTCTCCGCATTGGAAAGGTAAAAATCACGCCTTCTTGTCGATTCATTCAGTGTTCTGCCGTTCTTACTATGGCACGCGTATACATCAATATATTCCTCGTATAGTCATTATTGTTTCTTCTTCTTAGCAAGCTTCTTTTGCGTGGCCTTAAGTGTTTTCGATGCCTTGGTCGCTTCACTATCCGCCTTGATGGCTTTAGAAAGCTTCTCCAGTTAGTAACCATGAGCGTCGCGGCGAAAGCCTTAAGATCTCCAGGGTGAAGAGAATCGCCAGCAAATATAGCTTCCAACTCGGAACGATTCTTGAACACTACATCTCCACCGTTATCAGGGGTACGTGCAATGGTCATCTCACCTGTACTGTCAGTTTCCAGACCAAAAGAAAATGCGGAAGCAATGCTGATGGGAGGACAGAATTCAATATTCTTTGGCTCGCAGAATGCTTTCTTCATTTTCGATTTTCCGTTGACCTGATGAATTAAAAAAATAGAACAGAAACAAGAACGAATAAATAGAATTAGCTCAAAAGCAAGGTAGCCACGAATAAAAAGAAAGAATAAACGCATAAAAAAAAAACATTCCTTCATTATTCGTACCTTTGGATCGTCCAATAAATAGTACTCGTCATTGTCTGTCTTATGAGCTTCCAATTCACGTGTCTGCAGGATCATATTTGGACCCGTGCCTGACGACACTTTAGGTTGAACGAGAGTTGCAAGTTTTTCCTCAAAGAATTCGGTAATCATTTTTGATTCGATCGAAGCAGCATCAGAATGAATATTGTTACCGTTATCTAATAATGCCACCGAGGTTGGTTCTACGCCAGCAACATCTGCAACCTTCATAAGTCTTGCAATGACCCAACCGACACAGTCGGAGTCTTTCATGCTTCCCATGACATCATTCAACGCGAAATGACGTCCAGCGTTGATTACACTTATCCAGTAATTAGAAGGATCTGCCAGAATGGCTTCACTTTGTAAAATAATCTCAACCTTGTCCATTGTTTCGGGGGACAACGCCTTTAGAGAAGTCACAAGTACGGTGTAGTATGCAGTTATAGCCTTGGTATCACCATCACAGGCGTTCGTTACTCGAGCACACCAGTCCGATAGCATCAACACACACGGTTGACTTTCTTCCGCTTGACGGAGTAGAGTTAATACGTCGATAGCCTCTTGCAGTGTAGGAGTCGCAGTAGGTACAGGCGCAAAGACCAAATGACTACCAGCCGAAACCTTCGATAATTCGACTAGATTCAATCTTCTTACTTTGGCAACCGTTGGTAGTGTTTCTTTTTTGTACTGCCGAATCTTGCTAAGAAGATCTTTCGCGTTTTCGTCTGTCGCAAAATGTTGTCGCACTGGCTCAAGCAATTTGTTTAAGGCATCAATCAAACCCCGTTTGAGATTTTCTTCGGATATCCCTCCCGCAAGGAATTTAGCACGAACTGTTTCGAAGTCTGTGTATGTTGTTCCACCGGCTACAAAGATAGCATCAGGAGGACTGAAAATGATGTTTTCGATGTAATCCAAACACGGATTCTTGATCTTTACTTCTTTCAACTGCATTGATTCCTTGCCTGCATCTTCTTCATCTGTTGTTGCATTTTTGTCTTTTTCTTCTTCCTTAGTTGGACAGTAAGCACTCATAATTTTTCGCTCCACATCCTCTGCGGAATCTTCCATGAACACAGCCGAATCAGGATCAGATTTGGACATTTTTTCTTGGCCCGCTTTGAGACCAAACAACATATGATGACTTAAGATGATCGGTTTGTTTTTAATTTTCGCGGCTATACAGTAATCACGTGCCAGCATGTTCACCTTGCGTTGATCGACTCCCAATTGACAGATATCAGCCTTTAAGAAGAAAATATCAGTACATTGCATAATCGGGTATAAGACCTGTGCCGCCGTCAGTTTACCCTCCAATCGGCCCATAATTTGACAGCACTTTTTGATTCTTGTTACGTTCATTCGTCGAGCAATGTCAAGCATGTTGGGCCAATACTTGTCGGCATGGTTAGTAAATTCTTCCGAACACCACTTGAAAACGACATTCGTTAAATCCATCCCGGCTGCTTTCCAAACCTCAAGTAAATATTTTCCGACAGTTTTGATTTTATCTAAGTCACCACCCATTTTGTCATTCATAAGAGCAAACCAATCTGCGACCCAAAAAATGAAGGTAGAATTCGTACCAGGAAAGGTACATTTGTTGACATTCATAGCCTTAAAGACGCCCTGAGCGATGTGCATTCGACCACTTGGTTCAAAACCATCATACAAATTGAAACCAGTTGGATGATCCGATCCACGACCTTTAGCTAAAAGCAAGGCCTTGAGTTCGGGTGGATTTTGACATTCTTCACCTACAGATATAATTCGGTCGTAATCTTGCTGGAGTGCAGTCGTCCATTCTCGTTGAACTTTTTCTTCCTTTTTCGCCTTATTCTTATTCGACGGCGCATCCGCTTTTTTGTTAGATTTCTGTCCGTCTAAACACATTTTACAGTACCATTCAAAAATTCATTGACGTAAGTAGCAGAGAATTATGAGATAACACAATAAGTCACAAAATTGTACCGTACGACGAACACATCTTTTTTTTCACTCCTAGTATTATAGTTTATGTTAACTTAGATGCCCAACATAAAAACAAAAACAAAAACATACCTCCTGATTTTTCGAGACTCAAATCACCGAGTTTTTCGGTTGGAATTTCATTGCTTTTTTCAGAAGCCATGGTCAACTAACGAAACGAAGTTTCCTGTTGGATGAGGATGATTTTATAGTTTATTAATTCAATGAATATTGAATGTTGCTGTATTCTACTCCTCTCATTCCCTCTCGGCTTGTCAAAGACAATACAGAACGGTACAATTATTATGAAACATACCGTTTCACTCATAAAATGATAGATTGAAGATCCGCTGTTTGATTCGCAGGTCAGACGTATTCGGGGGAAGTGGGTTATTAATTTTGAATTTGATTATTCATTATGGGGGTATGAGTTTTAAGGTCATTCAGTAAGTCATGTTTTTATTAATTATGTAATAATGATAACTCTCCAAACAATTGAAATTATCTCAAGACTAAGTTATCGAAGAACCCAAAAGCAAAGGAAGGAATAGAAGGGAAAGCGGCACTGCTCACATTTGAACATACAGTACTGGTACCATTGAGTTGTAATAATAGGATATTTGAGATAAATTTACTATTACCAAATATAAGTGTCTATCATGAATGAATTTGACCCCTACGCTGGATCTGGGGCGGCAGACGTCGACAACGATATCGAAGAATCTAACAGTAACAGTAACAGTAACAGTAACAGTAACAATAACAATAATAATAACGAGGAAGACGTCTTCAATCAACAACAACAACAAGTTTCTTCTGAAGAATCTACTGAAGATGGTGATAATAACGACGACGAGGAATACATCGATGGTGACGGTGACGGCTACGACGACTACGACACCGAAGATCCCAACAACGACATTCGTATCAACAAAGATGACGACGACGACGATGATGATGATAATGATGATGACTACTTATCCGAGGATGATAACGAAAATAATATATATGGATATGGCGACGATGGCGACGACGACGACGATGATGACGACGACGATGATGATGATGAGTATGATGATAATAGTTACGATGGGGACGATGCGTACGATGAATACGGTGATGAAGATGTAATGCCCGAAGATTACTACAACGACGAGTATCCGGAGGAACAATACTATTATGATGAGGAAGACGAAGATGAACGTCGGAGACGATCACGTCTTCGTCGGGCATGGATTTGTTGTGTTGTATTGCTCTGTTGTTTGCTGGTGTTGATTATTTGCGGGGTCGTTTTCTTTCTAACTCGAGAAAAGGAAGAAATTATGACACCAACTCCTCGACCTACAATATCACCCATAGTAATAGAAACCGACGATGATTTCTTTTATGATGATGATATTATCTTGGCACCAGGTGTGATTACGACTCCCATGGCACCCTTCAATCGAGATGATTGTGCCATATCGGAAGGAGTTAATTATGCGGGAGAATTTCGTAACATTGTTGATCAATGTGAATGTAACGATAAAATAACGGGGATACCTGATGATGTTGTTGAAATGAGAGACTTGATCATTGAACGGGTAACACCAAAATTTTACGATGAGAACTATACTATACCACTGGATTCGTGTACTCCCGCCAACATGGCAGCGATATGGTTGTCCACGGGGGATAATCGTGATTCGGGAGAACCACGACAAAGATTCGCAATGGCCTTGGCATATTACCAGTTGAAGGGACCTGTATGGGATTATGCTGATGGTTGGTTAGGACCGTACAACGAATGTCTTTGGATGGGTCTCCAATGTAACAATCTCGATTCAGTTAACTCTTTGGCGTTGGATACTAATAACTTATTTGGAAAGGTAAGAATGAAAAAGAAAAGAAAAGAAAAGAAAAAAATGATAGCAATTAGTTCTGCTTATTTTGCATGATAGTATTATCTGTAAATAATATCGATCCACCAATGATACTGTACTCACCTTCTTATTGATTGTTTGATTGATTATGATTACAACTTCGCCGCCGCTATTTCATAAACATTCTCTACACAGTTCCCTTCAGAGCTTGCTGCACTCAGCGGATTGGCCTCTCTTGCTCTTACACGTACCCACTTAACTGGGACAATCCCCACAGAACTTTTTTCCATGCCCAAATTGAGAGAACTTCGCCTATACGCCAACCAGATGACGGGTAGTATTCCAACGGAGGTTGCTTTTGCATCTCGTTTGGAGAGTTTGAGACTGGAAACTAATTTCTTTAGCGGTACGCTCGTAACGGAATTGGGTCTTGTCAGTACTTTGACTGATCTTAATATTGGTTTTAATAAATTTAGGAAGAGCATTCCCACTGAAATAGGACAGCTGAGAAAACTTAAATTCCTTCGTGTCAGTCGAAACGCTCTTTCGGGTCGGCTCCCCTCAGAAATTGGACGCATGGATGCCTTGGAAGTATTAGCCATGACGGATAATCTTATGTATGGAAGCATCCCCTCATACTATGGATTGTTGTGGAATCTACGTGACTTTCGTATTGCAGGTTCGGGTGTTGGTGGATTTTTACCCACGGAGTTGGCGCTTATGTCCAATTTGGAACGTTTAGATCTGGGCAATAGTAATTTCCACGGGACCCTTATGACGGAAATGGGACGGCTGACCAATTTGTGTAAGTTATTACTGCAGCAAAGAAACTCGTACTGATCCGATGATAGGTTTCTTTTGATTGCTTTATATGGATATTGAATAATTTTTGTAAGATAATCAGTCTATACTCACGCTGTCTCTATCATTCGGTTATTCTGTCTTCTTTCTTACGTAACTTTTAAACATATTAATGATCTATCCTATGTATGTATATTATATCTTTTCTGATCTTAATATCCAACCACTTGTGCAGTCAAGATGAGTCTGAACGATTGTGACTTTAGCGGCCCCTTGCCTTCGGAATTGGGTTACTTATGGAACATGACTCGATTGCAAATGAAAAACAATGCCTTTACGGGAACCATCCCTCATGAGTACGGTCGGTTGGATGAACTGGAACAGTTCACGTTAGAGGGTAATAAATTGATTGGCGAAGTCCCACTCGAGGTTTGCGATTTATTGACAGAGAAACTGGAACAATTCGTCGTGGATTGTCACAACAGACGTAGTGGGATAGGTTTTGACTGTGAGCCAGGGTGTTGCACTCTATGTCGGGACACATCGTAGAATAACATAACAATACATATCTTTTTGGTTTGTTGCAGAATCACTACTATCATCAATGTTGGAGAAAGACGTAATTTGATAAACAGTTTAGCTTCATTCAATTGTTTTGGACAAAATTCTCCATGATTAGAATAAAAGAATATACTATGTACACTAACGTTGTTTCTATATGCGTTTCATATTAAAACAAGAATCATAGATCGATATTGAATATAACCAATATTAATCACAGCTTTTAATAGTTATTAGATAACTTTCTACAATTTTAAATTTAGAAAAAATATAGAAAATCTTTTTGAGTCGTGTCAAGAAATTAGCTACGACTGAAGATTCTCAGCCATCAAAAATGGAAAAAAAATAAGCTTGTTTCTTTATTTTCTTTGAATTGCTCAACAGTAAAAGCATTAAAGTAAATTGACGAAGTATCAACAAAGTCACATCATCTCGGTACTGTAGATCCAAAATGCATCGCCCACCTACTAACTCCCTCTTCTACTTTCTATTATTAGTCCAAAGGACCTTGTCGTGGACACCTATTTATTCCTCATACTTGGTTCATTCACGGATAATCGCAACGCGATGGCGAATTCCTGATTGTAATACTGCGACACATGTATCGTGTCGATCGTCAAAAACTGACGACAATGATAGCAGCACAGATGGAACAGACGCATGGTACGAGAATTTGGATGTGCTGCTTGAGGACGGAGATGATTTATACGAGGGTGATACCGCTGAAGATTGGATTTCAGACGCAGAGAAGTCAAAGAAACGACGACCAAAAGGAAGCGAACTAATACCTGCCAAAGAAGTTTTGGGTGGGAGTAATAGTGATTCGGACGCCGAATCGTCCAACAAGCAACAGACTACTAAAAAGAGACCGAGCCCATATACGGAAGAAGAGGAAGAATTAATCACCGCTATGGGTGGTAAGGACAAGAATAGACAAAAAACAGTTTCACGGGAAATTGGCTTCTTAGGAGATTCGACTCTGCGTGAGATTGGAACGGATTATTCTGTACGTGAACTAGTTTTTTGTTACAGTGTACAGTTCGTTAGCTCTTGGTGCTTGCCACCGTTCACACACCCCACAACTGTATACGAAATGCTCCATTTCCTTTCGCATACAAATTTAACTTATGCTTATCGTTTACATTTTGTTTCTCAATTCATTTTGTAATTATCTATACCACAGGTACCCATCTGTTATTTAGCTGATGTATTGGTACAAGTAAGTCTCATAAAATCACGTGTAAATACAATTTCGTAAACGGCATCCCGTGGCTCGGTCTTCTAACTGTTTGTATTGTGTGGTTAATTTTTGCATGTATGCATTCGTTACTTAACTTGCTTACGTCGTACAGTGGGGTGTAGATGTACCTATTAACATATACGATCGCCTTGGGGACCTCGTAACTGGGGAACAAGCTTTTGCTCTAGTGGAGGCTGTCAATACCCTGGATGTTGGACATCTGAACGATCGATATTCAGATCAAAATTTAGTTCAGGTCTGCGATGGGTGGGATATCGAAATCAAAGATGCTTTTGAATTTGCTATGAAGGAAGGATGGAGCCTTCCATTCGGAGTCCGGACAAATTTAAGAATGGAACAAGAGACGAGTTACTCCGTGTTTTCTCCTCAATGTATAGAGAGGTTGACGATGACTAAAAATATGCACGACAAGGTATTCGCAGTAGAAAAGCTGTAACATCGTTTTTTTCTTCGGGGCTCACAGCGACGCTTTCATGTGGTGGAACTCGAAAAAATAAAGATAAAATGGAAGAAGACATTTGTGAGAAATATTGTCTCTCTCTCTCTGATTAACGTTCTTCTAGATATGGGTGTCTCTCTGGGAAATGCTCAATTTTTGAGTCTGCACTTTCCGACTATTCTCAATTGCATGGTTACGTTTGTACCTATTTTGAACTATGAATTGAACAAATACTCTCTACTGCAAAAATCAACTGAAGGACCAACTTTAACTAGTGACAAAGTAAATCAGTACTTGTAATATCTCTAATCATGCGGACCTAATTCACGTTACTGTACTTTTCTAGTTTTGTTAAAATTATTAATTTTAAAGTATAGCTTTTATCTAGCTGGGTCCGGAGGAATCTATGTATGATCTTTCATTTTTTTGTTAATTCAATTTAATCGCGCGGGATTGAGTCCATGATCAAATCAACGTGTATTAGTCGCCATTAAAATAGGCAATTCAATAATTTCTAAAAACTACAAACGTAAAAGAAACACAAACAATACCTGTAGCAACTACTCCTATTAAAGAGTACCAAATTATCAAGATAATTGCTAGAATCAAAAATGGTGAAGGTAGAAACGATCGCATCGGCTAATGTCTCCGTATCGTCGAGTAGTCGAGTATCCGCCCATACACACATCACAGGGCTTGGATTGGATGAGAACGGAGATGCCATCGTGCCGATGGTAGGAAACGAACAAGCCGCCACGATGAATACTTCCGGACTGGTCGGTCAAACTGCTGCACGAGAAGCACTGGGTATTGTTTCCGACCTTGTTCATTCACAACGTTTAGCAGGACGGGCATTGTTACTTGTGGGTCCACCGGGTACCGGTAAGGTGCGTCGTTCATATTGGCTACTACGATATGCGTGCATGTCTGTGCTTGTATGATTTAAATGGTTTTGTTTTGATGTTTCGCTGCTTGTACATAAACATTGATTTTTAATCATTATAGATTTCGTCTTTTTTTTAAATCAATTTCTCTTTTATGAATCTTTTCTTTGACATTCAAAATCATGGTTTCACTGTACAATAACATAATAGACCGCACTTGCTATGGGCCTGGCGCAAGAAATCGGTTCACATCAATCGAATAAACTACCATTCTGCGCAATGGTAGCATCTCAAGTTTTTTCGCGAGAAGTGAAAAAAACGGAAGTCATCATGGAGCATTTTCGCAAGGCTATCGGATTAAGGATTCAAGAACGAAAGGAAGTATACGAGGGGGAGGTGACTGAATTGGTACGTCGCTCATATTTTATTTTCTTTGTCTGTGAGATAAATTAAATGATTGATTCTTGTTCTAACATATAGCTCTCCGGACTAACGTTTTGTGCTATTCCTTCGCTCTCCTCTCCACTCCTTTTTGTATCTTTTCTTCGATTAGACTGTCGAAGAAACGGAAGATCCACTGGGAGGGTACGGCCGAACCATTTCACATGTCATTCTAGGTCTGAAAACGGCAAAGGGAAGTAAAACGCTGAAACTCGATCCGACCATTCACGACTCTTTGTCCAAGGAAGGTGTAGCAGTGGGTGATGTGATTTATATCGAGGCCAACAGTGGCGCTGTGAAAAGAGTGGGACGATCGGATTCCTTCGCGACTGAATTTGATCTGGAAGCTGAAGAATACGTTCCCATTCCAAAAGGCGATGTCCACAAACAAAAGACTGTAATTCAGGACGTCACATTGCATGATTTGGATATGGCGAACGCTCATCCATCGTCGGGATCTAGTTCCTCTGGTCAACGGGACGTTGCATCGCTATTGAAGAGCATGGGCAAACCAAAAAAGACGGAAATTACCGACAAACTACGGGGAGAAATTAACAAAATCGTTGAACAATATATCAATCAGGGGATCGCCGAGCTTGTTCCGGGTGTTCTATTCGTTGATGAAGTTCACATGCTCGATATGGAATGTTTTACGTATCTAAATCGATCGTTAGAATCACCGATCGCCCCCATTGTTGTTTTTGCTACAAATCGTGGTGTTACAACGATAAGAGGGACGGAACCGAACAATATCAAGGCTCCGCACGGAATACCCATTGATGTTTTGGATCGTATGTTGATCGTCCCCACCCTACCCTATTCAGTTCAAGAGATGATATCTATTTGCCAAATTCGTGCTAAGACTGAAAATCTAAATTTAAGTGATGACGCATTTCGCCTGCTGGGAGCGATCGGCCAAAAAACTAGTTTAAGATATGCAATTCAACTTTTAACACCGGCCAACATCATTGCCGAAACTCAAGGACGTAGTCAAATATTGCCAGAAGATGTTTCTCAAGTGGATGACTTATTTATGGATGGCAAGGCTAGCGCTAAATTCTTACTCTCCAACGAAAGTGTCGGATTCATGAGCTAGAGTATTAGTATCAATACTATGTTCAATAAGTAGTAATTGGAGGCTATTCTTTTGATTCCCCCCAAAATGTTTTCTATTTATTTTCTACTGAAAGAATAACGGATATAGAATAAAAAGCCAAATAGCTGTACAAAATAATATCTCAATAATTATATGCTAGAGTGCACTAATCGCCTTGTTTAAAAATCAGACATACCATCGCAGATCACAGAGCCCATAAAATTAAATTTATGTGATAAGTAGTTAAGAAAGACAGGAGAATGCATCACAGATCGTCTACCATAGTGGTGATTTGAGATGTTCGTTCGCAATGTTGCCAGCGATAAATGTATGGGTATGTGTGATACAATTTACAAAGCGCAGCACCAAACATGATTGGAGCCGCTTCGAAGCAATTCAGCAGCCGTAGTTCAATTTTATAATACGATGGACGTCCAATAATGTATTGATCAGTAATAAAAAAATCGAATGTAACGATGATGACACAATACAGTGACCATATCAAGCAACAAATAAGGCCATAACCGATTCGTTTTGTCCACGCTCGTAACGACAAATCGTCTTCCATGTCATCATCGTCGAGTATCGTAACGGGTCTTAGTCGCCGTCGTCGGTTTGACGAAGTGTCGCCATTGTTGTTGTTGTTGTTGTTGTCAATTCCTATTATCGCGTCATACCCTCCAGAGCTATCAGCTCCCAGCAATGACAAAGTTCGATCTTGCCATCTCCACATCCACTCATAGCAAGCAAGGACAATTACACTTCCAAAAAGTAGAACGACTGAACAGGTTATAACCAAAATATACCAATTATGTTCCATCAAGTAGTGGACTGCCCACAAGAGTCTTGCCGTAACACTAGTATAAACTATCGTATAAGAAGAAACGGTTATAGATAGCTTCACAATCTTGGATACGATACTTGTGTTGTCGAACGTGGTGAGATTAAAAACAAACTCCAGTAGAAGAACAAATATAGCACGGGCATATCGAAAGAACGATCGGAAACAAGATTGATTGCGGTTGGTGGTAAAGTCGTTGTTTTCGTCTTCATTTCCCTCTTCGACAATAGGAATTGTTACGTTAGTATCATGAGTAACATTAAATATATTATGCGATTGCTGTGGTATGTCTCCTAGTAGAGGATCATCAACGACGTCGTTGGTCGTCTCGTGACAAATCGATTGACACGATTCTTCTTGGTCGAGCAAAACCATAGTCTATAAGTCAGAAAATGTAAAGGCAGCGAAGTAGATAGAATAGTTGCCGGAGGGTTTACTCGATTGAATTCGATGGCACCTAAAAGAGAAGGTTTACCGGAGAAAAGCAGTTCCAGTGATTCAATTTCGTATTTCTGAAATGTATTTTGTTACTTTGTCATCATGGTCGCTTGTTCACTTCGATGTACTAAAATTGCTTGCTTTTGTTGGTACAAAGTTAGTTTTTAAAAGTTCGAGAGGGTTTCATTCAGTCCAGTCCCGTACGACTGAATTTATAGTTGATTACGTCATCTCTTTAACCGACAATGTCCATAATAATGAGCAACTCATTTATTCTCATCATCATTGCACTGTCACAAGAAAATCATCATTCGGTATCTACTGCACATATTATTATCGGACTACTGTAGCAATTATTATTAAAGAAGTACACAATGCATCATAATAAAGAATGAAAAATACAGCGACCGCGTGGTGTTTGGAATAAGGAATAGAAAGAAAGAAAGAAAGAACTATATACATACTAATAGGTATTTGAAATTTGTTAGCCCTTGGATGAATGACGAAAATATTCGATTGTTGCCGTCCAGGAATTTGACGTCGCTGCGAGACTACTCGTCGATACAAATATTTAAAGAAAAAAACGAGAAAGACGACGATACCGAATCAACTTCTGGTTCGTTATCGATGGAATCGAGTGAAGGCTTGAATACTGATCAACATGTCGAGGACGATGCAGACTATGATATCATTTTTTCGTCCGACATGGATCGTATAAACGAAGAACGGGGAGACGAGATAGAAAACGATTTCGAAAACAACGACGTCGTAATCATTGAAATTGAAGATGCTATCAATAAAATTGGTATGGGCATTTTCCAATACCAAATCATATTGGCATGTGGTCTTTGTTTCGCCTCTGACGCCATGGAAGTATTATTGTTGAGTTTTTTGGGTGTTATATTGAAAAGCATATGGTCTTTATCGGAAGCTGAAGAGAATAGCATTGTATCTGTTGTCTTCGCTGGGGCCATGTTGGGTACGCTTGTTCTGAGTCCACTGGGGGATAGGATCGGA
This sequence comes from Fragilariopsis cylindrus CCMP1102, assembly GCA_900095095.1. NCBI lineage: Eukaryota > Bacillariophyta > Bacillariophyceae > Bacillariales > Bacillariaceae > Fragilariopsis > Fragilariopsis cylindrus. Next base: position 458,866 of record FMBT01000300.1, read on the forward strand.
AGAAGGCCGGTATTTGCTCTAACTGCCGTCATGATTTCTGTCTTTGGCGTCTTGACAGCCTTTTGTACAAACTACCCTCAGATTCTCTTGGCACGTTTCTTTGTTGGGTTCGGTGTTGGCGGATTAACGGTACCATACGATGCATTGGGGGAGTTTATGCCAAGCTCCTATCGTGGAAAAAGATTGATATCAATTAGCTTCTTCTGGACCGCTGGTTCGTTATTGGTGCCCTTTTTCGCTTGGCTGACACTGGGGGGCAATGTCAATGACATAGACGACAACAACAACAATGACGAGAGCGACGAAACATATAATTCTGAGGAAGTTTCCTGGAGAACCTTCGTCGCGTTGTGTGCGTTGCCTTCTATCGTGTCGACCGTGTTGGGTGTTTTAATGGTCCCCGAGTCTCCAAGATGGATGCTAACACGAGGCAAACATGATCAGGCGTTGAGAATTCTACGACAAGCTGCAGCGAAAAATGGAAGAGATCCTTTCCTTGCCTTTCCAGAGAAAACACAACTAGTAGATACAGATTCGTCTAGATTCACTGGAAGTGATGTAAATGAAGATTCAAGGCAGCAAGAGAGCCATATAAGCGATGACACTAATGGCACCCATACGAACAAAAGTTTTTGTTATTTGGTGTGCAATCGTGAATGGCGAAAGATGGGCCTTCTATTAGGAGGACAATGGTACGGACAAGCTTTCATGTACTACGGTGCTATAATGGCTGTTTCAATCGTCTTCTCTGATGTGTCAGCAAATCCCGATGACAATACTACTAATGCTGATGATATCTATAGCGATAATAGCAATGGTCGCAGTTTCGACTTTGACTATGGGGCCATTATTATTACTTCTTCTGCAGAAATCGTTGGTTTGATCATTGCCATATTTATGGTCGATCGTCTCGGAAGAGTTCCAACCCAATCTTGGTTTTATTTTTTGGGGGGATTATGTATTTTGATCCTGGGTCTTCTCGATTTTTATGCTGGAGGAGATTCCATAGTACAGCATAGACTTCGCCGAGCTATAGAAGACCAAGACCAACAAGAAATAGCAGAAGTGGAGAAACAAATAATCAGCGACTCCATTTAATATTTTTCGCCTTTTTATCGAAAATGTTTATAATGGCTGCAACCAGCGTCACCTGGTTACACACAGCCGAACTTTTGCCGACAAAAATTCGAGCGACAGGACATGGGCTCGGTAAGTTTTTATTCTTGACTAAAGTAAAAAATAGAAAACGTCTGTCAATTCGTTTGGATCAGATAATACAATATCATCATTGTATTTGGCTTTAATATTGGAATCCTCTCACCTCCTAGAAATTATTCCTATCCACGCTTTCCCTACAGCCAATGCAATGGGCCGGATTGGTGGTATTACATGTCCGTTTATCATATCGAGAGATAATTCGTTACGTACTATTGGTTTAGTCATGTTCTTTATTGGTATCATGACGTCCATATTTACTTGTTGCTTACCAGAAACAGCAGGTATGGCGTTGGGTAATTTTGATAATTCAGCGACGGAACAGGAACCCCATCATACAATACCACAAGACGAGGAGATGACAAATATCAATAGTACCTGCATTAGAGACATGAGAGAGGAAGCGAGCGACGTCAATGATGTTGCCTCTTCTGAGATTATTTGATCGTTGTAGCTATGACTACATACATTCCCTCTTTCCCCATAAAGTTGAATTATGGGTTACACACGTGTTTAACGGAGTGATCCTGTCTTCTGTCACAAAGAACTTCTCAGAATAATCACTATCGTGTTATTTCTCTCCTTTGGAAATACAAATGATTGTCTGCGTTGAAATTTGTTTGAGCCAATACATACGTACGATAATGAATTGCTTCCTACTACATTGTAATGTTTTCTCACTGTTCTTAAAAAAGCCTCAACTTTTGGTGATCAGTCTCAAAGATTTTTTCCAAGCAAAAAGCTCAGATATTATCAAAAGCAATGATTGTAGAACAGAAGGCCTGAACAAGTGAAGTTATTTGCATCTACAGAATCGGAATACAAAGTTGTCACAGTACTTAAAAACAATTTGACCCCCCCCCCCCTCTCTCTCTCTCTCTCTCTCTCTCTCATACTATACTATACTATAATACTAGAGTACAATTTTCATATTAGTGTACTATCAACTTGCCAGTCCTATTAGAATTAATAGATAATAATTTTTGTTTTTGCATAGTCTTTTGGCGTGGTTAGATCATCTATTTATCATCATCTCATTTTCTTCTCCTAATAGTATTTAATATAGATAAATGCTTGGCTATTGAGTACAGTCATATGTTGATTAAACCAGAAAGTACTGCATCTGCTATGCTGGGAGGAAACTCTCATTCTCATATCCTTTCCTCTCACATCAGATCATTTTTTACTGGCACACCTTACTTAGTATAATGATGCTAGCTATTCATTTTTTAAATCAAAGTCCATCATTGATCAATTGGTAGATGTTGCATTGGGCAGTTACACCAGCAATGTGTTGTTATTAGTTGGACTAACTATATGCTGTTAGAATGCTATAGTTAGAGCGTAATTCAAACTATACTAGAACATTGTAGTTGTTCTATTTAAAATTAAAACAATCTGATTTTTTAAATTTGGGGGATACGGGAGACGATTTTTTTCGTTTTTTTTTCGCTTGGAATACGCACGAAGCAAAGCAAAACTTTCATACAATATTTCAGTATGTGAAATGACACGAGCAGTACTATGTGTTTAGCTAGGTCAGCACGCCTGCGTCGTGCACCAACTGCTAACTTTCAATTTTCACACTAACTTGTGTGCAATAAATGCTAGAGATCCGGAGACAGAGGATCAAAAGGCGCCAATGTCAACGCTATTATAAAGCTTATTCACATTTCACCTTCCTTCATAATATCATCATAGAGTCGTAAATAGTAAATAGGCATTCGAATCAATCTTTAATCATTGGCATTTAACCCGCACTGAGCTAACCCCCTTCATTATCTTAAAATCATGGAGAGGAAGAGAGAGTACGAAAGGATATGACGTTGTGAACGAAACAACAGGGACAACTTATAATACACAACACTATTCAATGATGCAGATGCAATTCCAATATAATTCCGACTATCCGGGCCTTTCATCAGCAGCTTCAACTTCGGCGTCTGCTGCTTCTGCGTCTACGCCTTCGACGGTCCCTCAAACAAACGGTCAAGATCCGCAACAATTTCCACCTGCGGAACCCATACCATGTGCTCGCATTACAACTCGAGTTTTCCATCCTACCCGGAATCAAGTAGCTACCGTACAAAATGTACTGATACGGACCATGAACAGCGTACCGGTAGTTGCAGCGAGAGGAGGGAACAACAACAACAACAATGGCGGTAAAGATAAAAATGACGATGTCGATTCTCTTAGTAGTAATATGTCATCGTCTTCGTCATCGTCCTCCTCTGACGATGACAGTATGATTCTCGATGACGACGACGATGATGCTGATGGTGCTGACATCAACGGTCGACCTTCCTTGTCCTCACGGCTACCACAACAATTTCAGAATCAAAATGACGCCGATGAAATCAAACATGCATATTGGATACAACGGACCATTCGAGAGGCGATATACGGCCGGGTTTTATTTGCTGTCATACTCAAACGAAGACCTAGGTCTTTGGTACTGAAGGATGGAGCTGAGTGGGAGGTTACACCCGATCATTGTGCCGTCAAAGAAATGTCCTGGCAACATATACGACGAGATCGGGATAGACTAGCAGAAGATCCAATTAAAGAAGTCTCGTCGATGCAATATTTAAATCGTTGTTGGCGTGAAGAACGTCAACAACAAGAACAGCAACCGCAGCAGCAGCAACAACAAGAGAATATCATCAGTAATGATCACGCTGACGTGATCCAATCATTTTCGGCTATGAGAGATACTAATATCATGATGCCACTGGATTTATTATCAGACGAGCGGAATTTATACAGTATCATGCCATATTGCGATGGGGGTGAACTATTCGAACGATTAGATCTTAATGAACGGTTTTCCGAAACTGAAGCACGGTATTGGATGGATCAAATATTGAATGTAAGTCAAAAGAAAAAGTGAATAGATTTGAAACAAAAGCAAAGATAGACTTCTCTTTCCCCCAATCCTGAAAAGAAATAATAACAAAAATTAAATAAATAAATAATTGAAATTATGTCTCTCACCTTGTCGTTCGTAATTCATACAATCCATTCTATTCAGGGATTGGAGAACTTGCAAAAAAATGGGATATGTCACCGGGATATGAGTTTGGAAAATCTATTAGTACACAAAGATGGAGCATTGGTCATTGATATGGGTATGTGTCTACTCGTTCCCTACTGCGAAGAGGATCCGACAAGTCTCGCAGTATCTTTTGATAATATGAAAATGAATGGAGGGCAAAATGGAGGGCAACAACAAGGATCGGTAGTCACCGCAGCAAATAATCAACAATCTTTACCGAGCAGAATTTCAGTGTGTTGTGGACTTGGAAGACTTGGACGGCGTCATCTTATCAGACCGCAGGGAACGTGTGGGAAATGGATATACATGTCACCCGAAATATACCGAAATGAAGAACCATTTGATGGATTCGCTGTAGATATGTGGGCTACCGGTGTTATTCTTTTTCTTATGCTTACGGGTTTCCCTCCGTGGGAACGAGCCTGTCAAACTGACGAACGATTCCATTACATGACGGCTGGGTATCTAGTGCAAATGCTTACCGAGTGGGAAATTGGATTAAGCAGCGACGGAATGGATTTGTTACAACGGATGCTATTTTTAGATCCAAAGGATCGACTTAGTCTAGATCAGGTTCGTGCTCACCCATGGATGGTCAACGGACGTCGAGAACACCCGTCAGGTCTCAAATAAAAATAGGCTAGGTAGCGATGAAGGGAAGACGTAAATTAGTACAAAACCCTCAAGTAGACAGCTATTAAGAGCTACGTTGTAATAATAATTAACGACTAAAAATAAAACTTTTAGTCGTCTTCTAAGTTAATAGCAATGTGTTATGATTTAGTCTCAAGAGCGAATTTTCATATCGCAAATCTTACTGGATCTAAAATAAGAGAACGATTTTCGCAATCTTCAAAAAAAAATGAACAACTGATTAACATAAAAAAAATATTGTATCTACTATCCACTTCTAGCGTCTAAAGTTCAGCAGTAGCCAGAATAAGGCATCAAATATGTTCCACAACTTGTACTGTATTTGAAAATATCTAACAAGGGGAACCAGGTAAATGCACACATATCTTATAATATTCATGATACGTATTCAGATTAAGTACTATACAATCAGAACTCATTTTGTTGTAAATTAAAATTACCAAGAATGTACTGTATTTCAGTCTTTTTATCTATATATCTTCCCAGTCGTCGTCAACTTGTGCAATTTCTTGGCACTGTAGTACAATTCTGATGGGATCGAATGAGCTCGGGATTAAATCATACAATTGTTTCGTCGATGCCGTCTTGAGATCTTCTAGAGAGAAGGAGTGATATACTTCATTTAATTCTTCGTTCCAAACATCAAACTGGATTTCTAATTCTTGAGCAGTAAGTCTCTCTTGCCACTCGGAGGGAAATTCTTTTATTTTGGCCTCTTCGATATCAGGGTTGCTGTAAATTCCCTCTTCGAGTGATAATGATTCTTTCTTCGCTACGACAATATTCTTGGATTTGCCTGTAATGGCATTGACCACAGAAATAATCGGTGGAATAGATTGAGGAAGTCCATCATCGCCAGGTGGATACTCTCCTGTCTTTGGAATAATCTCTCCAAAATAATGCATGTTACGAATTGTTTCTGGATCGAACTTGGCTGGTAAGTCGTTGAGCGAGGGCCACGTACTAGGGTCATCTTCTTCAATAGACCAATGTTCGTAACACCATTCGTCGTCGGTCTTATTTGACTTCCAGTATTCACATAGAAATATATACTGTTCCTTTGTTAGCGCGTGGTAAAGCTCACAGTCAGGATTATGGAACGATCGTTTAACGAATTCCTCTGCTCGTAAATTTGCAGCTTGGATACCTCCCTTTTTGAAGACCTTAAGGTACCGTGATTGAGAGCATGTTGAACCTGACGTTGTAATACTGTTTTGGTCATGGTCGTCAAACTGCTCATTCTTTTTTCCTACATCTTTTTTGTTGCGTGATTTCTTCCCTCGTAATCTATATGATAATGTAGGATCAACCGTTGTGATACGCCAAGATGTATTTTTGGCCTCGTTCTCATCTTGTAGTTGCAGTTGATCCATATCTATTTCAATATCAAAATAGCATCGAGAAATTTTTTTGATGACTCCTACCACCAGCGGAACGAGCAAGGACCCGCGGTGTGAGAAATAATGTACCATTATAGCACCTGTTTTTGATTCTTCGTCGTCTTCGCTCCAGAAAACGGGAGCCACGAAGCCCTTAGGGTAAGACGCCTGTAGATGATCATGGAGGGAATTTAAATTCGATAACCAATCACGGAGATTTGAGCCCAAACATTCGAGAACGTTGGAGTATCCATTATCATGTACGTAATCTATAAAATAGTCGCCGAAGGCAAATAGTACGTCATCCACTGAAATCCCCAATACTTCCGCAGCAGCTACGACAAGTTCAACCGTATCTTTATCTTCGTAATATTTGTACCTCAGAAATCCACCGTCTTCAACCTCACATTTCGCCACTTTTTTGATTGCAGTCCAAGTTTCTTCGCCAAACTTGCTGATTACGAGGCATTCCGTGCAATCGTTGATCCAACCAAACATCGTCTTGAATTATTTATATCTCCGTGTTGAAGAGAGACTGATCGCTTTCTATGTGCTTTGTGTTTTGTTGTGGAAAGAACAAGATGTCAGCAGAAGGGATGAAAACGTGAAGCTTTCCGTTAAGAGAGTACGCATTGTTAAATAAGAATGATAAGGTATTCATGGTTTTGTTTTTTGCGCAACACCTAAATAACCCGATAAGAATTCTTTAACGCACACACCAAAATCAATATTATAATCGATTGTTATTATGAAGTGATAACAAATTATTTCCTAGTTATACAGTATAAGATATAAATACATACATACATACATACATACATACATACTGCAAAGTTACGGAAACAATAGTTGTGGTGGTTTATTGAACTACACATGCAGATGATTGCAACAGTCAGAGCTAGTTGCTTATCATGATAATTTATTGCTGATATGTGATGTGCGTGCATTAAGAGATGGTAATGCAGTAAACAATAGATTTTTACAGTATTCAACACGAGATTTTTTGTGGATTTCACTTTGCAAGCTTGATGGGGTGTGAAAATACAAGAAGCAAGTATGCTGTAGAATGTGGTTTCTTCTATTTGATATGGAATAATTAATGTCAATGGGTGTGCATGTTCTGTTTCTGTTTCCTCTCTCTCCTAACATGTGATAAGAATTTCAATAGCGGATGTGGCTCCCCCCATTTATTCATGACCATGATTACATATTGCATATACTTTTTATTTTCTGCAAATGATGTTGATGTTGATGTTGATGATGATTTTGCCGCTTCACTGCCACAGCCCTTTCCTTTCCCAAATTCCCCAAATTCAATAGGCATCAACAATCAGCTACCACTTTGCTTTGGCTGCCATTTTGAATATTACTGGCATTGGCATTGGCATGGCATCTCCATATGGTAAGTGCGAGAATGAAGGAGAAGGCAAGATCATGAGATGAGAAGGAGAAGAATAAACACGAAGGTATGATTGTTGATGATATTGAGTACATTCCATATTACAGTTTACGATGTCAGAGAGTCCCTAAAAATAGTTAAACATAACAGTCCCGAAGAACATACCGTAATTATCCGTTTTCGTAATCCTAGTGAAGGCGCGATTTATGGCAAATATAATCAGTACAATGTAGTAACTTTAAGTACCGTAGGACCTACATCAGTAGACTGCGATTACGTCATATATATTCAATATTACGGTAGTGCGATATTTGTGATGAACGATTCTTGAATTGAAGGATTGCTGAAGACCGACAAGAAAAGAAAACAAAACAAAATGACAACAAATAGTGAACAACAATAACTCACCCGTAACGTCTACTAGCTACAGTAGCACGAGATACGAGATACTTATTCTGTAATACTGTAATACAGTAGCCAGTACTCAATGTTGAAAGACGAAACGACGGACTTCCTGCGCGATGAGGAAAAATTAGAATTACCAGCATCAGCAGAAACACAGAATACATCAGTTGGTGACTGTAGATCAAAACGATCAACCGAAAGTAAAACAATCTCTACACGATCATTGAGCAAATCATCGAGCAAGGTCTCCCTAACTTGTAGTCTGAATCTCGATTCGTTTGCTCTCCGAAATTCTTCCAACGTTTCGTCCCTCGAGCTCGATGAGTCGACGACCGGTACTCCTTGGATAGATGAAGGGAGAAGTGTTTTATGGGAGGACGCACAAGAACGAGAACAAAAGGAAGAACAAGATCCGGAAAAGCAGAAGATCATGGCAACCGATTGTAGTAATAATAGTGACATCGCCTCCGTCTCTGCCATCAAGACCACGTTAAGAGTGAGGGTGATCAATCAAATATCCAAATGTTATAAAGATCTGTTGGTAGAAATTCGGAATGATTCAAATCTATTCGGTGCAATCTACAACAACAAGGGAGTCAAAAAGGCTAACTGTCGAAAATGGTGTGCCTCGACGACCCAGCTCGTAAAGGCATCGTCACATGAAATTCGATGTGCAGTATGGGATGACATTGTGAACTCACCATGTCATACATACTCGATAGAGGATTTGAAACAAACTAGTACCAGACAATTGTATCAGCTCGTTGGCCCGGAAAGTGATCTAATAAAATTGGTCCTGCAATGTGTAGCAAAGACATCCTATCTACGATCATCGGAAGTACCGATAGGCAACGGAAATGAATCACCAAGAAAGATCGATGTGGGTACCACCTCCAGATTTAACCATCCACCCCTTTTATCAGGAAATGGCATCTTCCAGTGTCCATTTTCGGGCATCGCCATCGACGAATCAATCATTCTAGATTTTGTTGAAGATCAAAACAGCAACAAAGAAATGGCTCCTCCCCGTCCCTCGAATAATATAAGCCAACCCTTTCCCACAAACGACGTAATAAGTGATTATGATGATAACGACAATAGTACGATACGGACTGATTGCACTGATACTGTACGTCCTTTGAATGACACACTTTCCATAAAGAGTATGAATACACAAACAACCATGAGAATCAAAATATCGAACAAGTCAACCAAGAGGTATAAGAATCTAGTTGTCGACATTAAAACTGACTTGTTTCTTTTTGAAAGTGTTTATGAAAACTCGGTCGTCAAAAGCGCTCAAGTTCGGAAATGGAGACCTGATGTTGTAAGGGATGTGAAGAAAAATATTGCGGAGATACAATGCGTCGTGTTGGATGGTAGTGCAAGTCTAAACGTAGTTCAATCCTATAGTTTGGAAGATCTGAAAACCATAAGCACTAGCGATCTATTTGAGTTGGCTCAGGGTAACGATCCTGTTCAGCTCGTTCTTCAATGTATCAAAAAGCACTCTTTGTGTGGAGTGGTCGAAAAGAAACTAACAGGCATCGACCTTCCTAGAGCATCATTGAAACTTCGAAAAGGTTTGCCTCGCGCAACAACTTCAAACTATAAATCAAGAAGTGAACCATCGATTACAAAGCTTCCAGTTAGTACCAGGAGGTCTGGTCGGCCGAATCATATGAATCTTTCGGGGTTAGCTAATGCATCCTTTGGAAATACAGAAAATATAAGTAACAGAACAATTTCGCATGTCGATCACAACTCAAATTCGATGGTTGCCACTGATGGGGGAACAACGTCATATGATGATAAATCCCTCACGAAGCCGTCCGGATCTAGAACGGGAAGCGAGTCATTTTGTTTAGGGAACTACCTCCCGAAGTTCTCTCCGTATAAGATCACTCCTTTGACCAACGGAGAGTCAAAAAATAAGAATTATCCAAAACAAGATGGCAGCGATACAAAAAGTTGTAGAAATGATCTACCTTCTGTTTCTAATCCTAGCTTTCAACAGAGTAGCGTATCGACAGATCCCGCGCTACTTATGCTCCACCTGCTTCAACCTATCCTCTTATCCGCCTCACATAGTGTTCCTCTTCTTGGTGCTGAGAGTGGCAAAAGCCTTGCACCACGAAGATCTTCTACAAGTGATATCATTTGTAGTACACGCATACAAAAGGATAAAATAAATGAATTTAGAAGACTGTGTGGGTCGAAAGAAGGGTTACAACAGCAGAGTGGTGAGTCACTTCATAAACTAGAAACAACCTCTAACGTGGGGCCAGCATCATTAGTTGGAACAAAAAATGCTACATCTCAACTTGGATCAAACAGCCCGACTCCAAGAAGTAGCAAAAAGATAAAAAGTACCTATAAGATAAATCGATTTCTTCAGTTCGGTGCCAGTAGAAAGATGCACTCTGAGGGACCAACAAATGAATCCAATCCATTTTCATCTACCAAAAGCCCTTCTAATGGAGCTCAAGCCAAAAATCAAATTAACAGCAAGAATAACATTCCTCCGGTATCAGAAATTAATGTCATTAAGGGTAGCTCAAATCTAGAGCCACCATCGGTAAATGCACCAAATATCTCGCTATCGGGCGACCTTGTGAAGAAAGTTTTCCCCTACCATATTGTAATTAACGAAGACTTTCGCATTCTTCAAGTTGGGAACAGTCTTTCTATACTAGTGGACGAAGGTGAAATTATTGGAAGATGCATCAGTGAGATTTTAATGATAACTGGGCCAATACCTTCATTTGGAAATTGGAATTGGTCCATACTTGACAAAATGAAAGATAAGACAATTTTCCTAGAAGGTGTTCGTGAAAAATCTTATGACCAGAAAGCTAAAATCAAGGGCACAATCATTGAATTATCAAATGTACCTGAAAGACAGATTTTGCTTGCATTATTTCCAAACGTAAAAAACTTATCAGAGCTTGAGAGGATGAATTTGTCAATGACAGATCTACCTTTGCATAGCTGTCAACGCGAGGCAGTCCTTCTTGGTGAGCATAGCAAGTCTGAGATCAAATTGACAAATCATCTTGATCACCTACACAGAGAACTAATTGATTCGATGGAGAAACAGATTGAGGATCGTACTAACGAACTAGCCACTGCAAATATAAATCTGGAAAAAGCTAATGCCCAGCTAGCTATTCAATCAGCCAAACAGCTCCAACATTTTGCCTGCATGAGCCATGAGGTGCGTAAAGTTTTACAAGTACTTCCGAAGCTGTTGGAGTATGAGGTTACTATTATTATCATTAATTTTTCTCTTTTTCTCCCCTTCACCATTTTTGGTCAGCAATGACGAAACTCGACTTACAACCATTCTTCTTCTATGATACCGGTGTATCTCTTTCATTTAATATAAACATTACAGATACGTACTCCATTGAATTGTATTGTTGGTATGTCATCTTTATTGCTAGAAGACGACGGTCCAAGCATGGATCCAATGCACGCTGACTCCATTCGAATGATTAACACAAGCGGGGAGTTGTTGAGTGCTGTTGTTGATGATGTTCTTGATTATGCTAAGCTTGAATCAGGCAGTTTCGAAGTGGATATTGGGCTGACCAAACTGCAAGATACTCTTGATAGTGTTTTATACTCAATTACACAGAAGATGCAGGAAAAAAATATACGTATTCGGACTCATTTTTCTCCTACAGTGCCATTGTATCTTGAAACAGATTCTCGCCGGCTACAACAAGTATTGTTTAATCTGCTCGGAAATGCGGGGAAATTCTCCAAAATAGATAGTGTAATTGACCTGAGTGTAAGTCTGGTGAAGGCCTATAGGGATGATGAAAATAATGATACTATTCGATTTTCGGTTAAGGACTATGGAAAAGGAATCGATAAAAAAGATTTTGAAACAATTTTTCAGCCATTTTCTCAAGCAAGTAAAGAGACACAAAATGTGTACGGAGGTACTGGTCTTGGTTTAAGCATTACATCGAAACTAGTACATCGCCTTGGTGGAAAAATATCTCTTGATTCTGAGCTTGGCAAGTACGCTGATTTCACAGTCGATTTACCAATGAACGGAAGATATGTCGATATTCAGAAAATTTCAGGTTGCTTGAAAAGCACAACTATTATATTGATCGAGCCGAAACAGATATATGACTATTCCTTTACGCATTTCCCGATTAGAGAGGAATCCCTACCACTCGGTCCAGCTGTTATCGAGGTTTTTGGTCTTAACATTATTCGCTGTAACACTTTGAAGGAATTAAACGGTAAAATCTCAGCGAAGAACGATAGTAGACTTCACGAACACTTCACCCTCCTAATGCATGAAACTTTGTACGAAGTCTGTTCGTCTGAAAAACTTGACTCGATATTAGGTCAGCCAAAATGCTACTCCTTGATGACGTATGGACAGAATTTCTTGGTGGAAAAGACGAACGCTTGCCACTTTAAGTCACTAACTGGGCTCTTTCCAGCGACATTACTCGAAGCCATAACGAAACAAAATTCTACACAAAACCAGATGGAAATTAGTTGCCCAACGAGCTCAAAATTTGCAACAATACTACAGACTCCAGTTACTTCCAACGCCACGAAATTTACCAGCAAAGATGGATTATCGGCACCGCATCTCACTTCAGAAGGAAAAATGACATCGGCGTCGGCAAAAACAACAACAAAGAATCCTGGAAATATAACCAAGGTGTTACTCGGTAAACTTGATTTGAAAGTTCTGTACGCAGAAGACAACATCGTCAATCAAAAAGTTCTTGCTCGAGTCTTGAATCGTTATGGTATCACTGACATCACAATTGTGGATAATGGGAAAAAGGCGGTGGATATTTCTGCGAAAACGAAGTATGATTGCATTCTACTGGATATGCAAATGCCAATTATGGGTGGCATAGAAGCTTGTGAGTTAATAATGGATCGTGATCCAGACTCAAAAATAGTGTTTGTTACTGCACATGCTTTGGACGAATTTAAAGTCAAGGCCAAATCCGTAGGAGCGATCGGTTTTATTTCAAAACCTTTTCGAGTCGGGGACATCGATGAAGTTTTAAGAGAAATTTATACGTGATGAAGAGAACCAAGCTATCTACAATACATTTGTATCATCAAGCGACAGTCTATTTTCTACAATAGTAACATCTCAGGATTCCTCTATTTCGGCGAGAGCTCGGACATGGGTTACGCTTCTTGTTAGAGCACCCACTATGAACGGAAGCCCGAATACGGTAGATATCGATAGTAGCAAAGAACAAATTTATTCTGACAAAATAATTCAAAATTTCAAGCCATTTAGTGAAGAACTTTTGTCTGTAAATTACTGCGACGGTTTTGGGTGCGAACTTGTGCATTATTTTTAGCTTACCTGCACTTCGTCAAATGCAATTTGTTTCTGTCTTGAAGTATTTATTCGGTGCCTTTTCTCTCTTCAAGAAAAGGAGATGGTACATCATCACGTACCCGTTAACCTTTATCGTGATCATACGCTACAAATATTACAATATAAAAAAGAACTTTTTCAAATCACATACATGTATGTGATAAGTGCGGTCAAAAACTTTTCAGAATGTAATTTTTTTTACATTACATTTTTTATTTTATTAAGTGGTACTAGCTAACTTAGTAGTAGTTATTTCAGATTTACAAATCTGTTACTAGCTTTTTTCTTTTTAAATTACAAATAAATTGATAGTATTCCCCGGCCCAAAGCAATCCGATATCTACACAAATTAATATTATTATTATTTCGGGACAATATAATAATAATTTAGGAAGGTGCCTGTTCGATTAATTTATATGTCTGAAATGTCCGTCGAACAACAGTACGGACATCCTCTACTCCATGAAGAGTTGTCAGGAATCGTTCTAATTTCAATAGCTCGGTATCATTTCGGTCATCGAACCATGATTCAATTGGTATCCCATTGTCGACTTGGTACCCAAATGCATGAGGGGAGTTATCGACCAGAACCGACTTCTTCAGGTCTCTTCCTAAGACGTTTAGGTCCTTCAAGAAGTTCCCTTCCACAGAAAGGCAAGAGTCACGAAACATTCGGTGTTTGATATACTTGTGATCTGGAATAGTAGAATGGAAAGGAATAATCATTAGACATTAATTAAGTTGTGTGTACTGAGAAGTGATGTGTACCGCACGACAAAGATGAAGAATTCGAAATAAAAAGAAATATATAAATTTCACACAATAACGTCGATCGATCCGATCAAACATTCTCTTCCAGTACAAAGTTATTTTAGTTCTTCTTCTTCTTCTTACCTGGATCAATGAGATCGAGCAATGCGTCAGCGTATACTTGCTGGCTTGCTGTAAATACAATAACCTCAAATTTTTTGCATATCTTTTCCAGAAATTCTGTCAGATGGGGTCTCAAACGAACATACACTTGATATGTCATTCCGTGAAATTCCACGGGGAAGGTTAAATCAGCGTTATCACAGGCCTCAACGGTACAATGAACAAGTGTTTCATCTAGATCAAGGACGAGTGAGATAGGTTTCGCATTAATATCCTTAGACGGTAAGACAGCCGTTGGACACAATGACTTGACATTTTCGTAGCTTGGTAGCGATTTGATAAATGCGTATGGGTTAAATTCATCCTCTTCTTCTTCCTCTTCTGATCCCTGTGAGGAACCTTCGTCCGCTTCAACTAAGACAGCATCTTCTGGTTCGTCATCTAATTGATGTGCTAAGTCTACCACTACATCCTCTTCCGTTGGATGGTCATCATCTTCTTCGTCCTCGTGACTTACCGTCTTGTGTTGTGAAGAAGCTGAGGAAAGTTTAGAATCATGGGTTTCGACATCTTCTTCTTCTTCACGATCTAATTCTCCTCCTTCCTCGTCGTCTGCACCTGCCAAAAACTTCAGCATGGGACTAAACATAGCATCGACGATCTTAGAAGCGGTTCCCTGACCACCCCCCTCAACGACTTCTCCTCCTTCCTCACGTATTTCTTCTTGAATGACCAAAGGACGAGCCGGATGCATCGGACTTAATTGTGCCCGATCAAAAGTGCTGTTAGAAACAGCAGCTCTTGGCGTGGATGGATTCTTCATATCCAATGGGGTTGATGGGAGGCCCATAGTAGTAGTAGTAGTAGTCTGTTGTGCGCCGCCGCCACCTCCTCCTTGAATACTCGATCGTGGCCGTTTGGCCGATGCTATAGGAGTATTAGGGAGTGCATAGTTATTGTTATTCCGTGGAGCCCGACTAGGAGTTTCTCCACCCGCTGGGCTAGTCATTGTGTGATTAATGATTTTAGAGAGAGAGAGAAAGAAAGAGATGGAGTAGTGCGAGTGCGAATGTGATCTATCAGCACACTCAATTCGACTGTTTTCTTTTTTTCTTTTGTTATTCAGAAAAATTATAAGAATTAGTCCAAGCAAGAAAGAATGCAATCTGGAAGAAACGTTCGAAAGCGATAGTATCTCTCCTCCGACTACCTCTTTTCAATGAAAGCTGAGCAAAAAGGAAGATATATGGAAGGCGTGTACAATGTAACGTTACTTCAAGTATTTTTTATACTACTACCTAATTGCAATAACACCGTTTAGCTATATGTGTATGGTACAAGGTAGGCCAAATTGATTGACCTAGCTATGATGTGTATCGTGTGTCGTGATGGATGAATACCAATCAGATGAGAATTTGCATTTTTGTTCGGTTATAAAGGCGGAGTCAGGCAGGGCACGATGCCGGCGCGTTATTTGAACACCGTTTGTCCGCAATTGAAAATGAATGACTGTGTACTTCAAGTACTTTGATAATAACAAAAATAAACAATAAATGTTCAAGTCCAATTGGAATGAATCCATATCTCTATCAGCTATCCATTACAGTACAGTATATGTGTGCATGAAGAATGATCTTTGTGTATTGTACAAAGCAGCCTGTTTTCCCTACTGGCATCAATTAGTTAGTCAACCAATACCAAGAAGAAGTCTACGAAGAGGCTCCAAGAAGCCAGCAGCAGCAGTGTTCTTCCTTCTAGCTAGACTTCTTATGCCATTGGTTGAGAATAAACCTACTGCTCCTCCTGCTGCTACTGCTGCTACTGCTGCTACTGCTGCTACCATGCCAATGTATTCTCTGTCAGTGTCAATTCTTTTACTCCTGTGAACTTGCTACAAACAACAATGCAACGCAATCGCAAGTGAGTGTTATGTTGTGATTGAAAACATTTTTAATGGAACAATGAATGGTTGACACCAATTAGTTCATTGATCTGCCAATATTTTCACAGCCAGACGAATTCAAATCCAATGCCTTATATGAATTCAGCTCTGTGGTTCAGTCCCAATATAGTCAAGACAGGATCATTCATCATTGCTGCCATGCCAGGGTAATGGGGAGGAGTAGAGGAGAGAAGTTTCTGGCTTTGTATATCAATGCTAATGCTTATGCTGATGACACTAGCCATAGCCAATCTGATCTAGATTCCCACACCAACACCAACATGTTCGTCTTTGGAAATAACTGTCATATTACTAGTTCAGTACTAGCTAGTACTAGATTTCGTATTTCACATTACTAGGTCCGACAAACTTGATAAATAATTATGACCCCTGTAAATAATGTCCCCCTTTTACAAGAAGGACTGCCTTAAAAAACCTAGCGCTTTCACTTTTTTCCAAAAAATATCTTTTATTATTTGTTCTTTAAGCAAAATTAGTATCTTCGATCTTCGATCTTCGCCCTTCGCTTGCTTATTCTCACTACTAGTATCGTAGTCACAGTAACTTTTACCTTGTACACACACCAAAAATGCCTACCGTACTACTTTGCATCCACGGGCAATAAACAGTGTAAAATCTGCTAGTGAGTATCAACATGGCGGCGATGTGGAAAGAACTTAATGGCGTTTAATTTTTACCGGGATGGTTTTGGTCAGTGATTCGATTCGAATCAGAAAAGGGATCAGAGAGTAAATGTTTACATGATGACCCGACACCATCTTTCATTGATCGTACTGGAGGGCATATAATGTCAGCATCGGACTTTGTTCCATCAATGACTTTTTATGAGATTAAGGATGTTATTGCTGTTCGGAAGGGACCTCATTGGAAAAATTTACCGTACGGAACAAATATTGGCAAACCATGTGATAATCCCATGTATAACCAAAGAGAAATCGGTGACATCGAATACAAATCAATATCCTGACTAGAACACGAACACAGGACAACCTGCTAAACTGTCGCAAATATAAATATATGATCAGATACAAACGAGCCTAACATGATGTAAATTACACGACTCGACTCGTCTACTTTCTTCCCTTATATTATCAAATTAAAGGCATCGCATTGGTTATATGGAAATAAGAAACAATGCAAGAAATTGAAAGCAGAGCGTGATAGTATTATGAACAACGACACCAATAATAACGACATGACTGCTTCTAATGATAGTTTTAACAGCAGTAGTGACGTTGACGAAGGGGTCAACAATACCAACGATTCTACTGCTAATGCTATTGATAGTGATAACCAAGAAAGTTTCGGCTTCTCTTGATGCTCATGTTGCAGCCAGAAAAATTTGACTGGGCGAAATATCTCACAACGGGAGAAAAATTCTAGGTAAAAGTTTGCCATGAATCTAGGGAAGTAAGTTGTCTGAAGGAAGGTCTTTGGGAAAATGGAGTACTGGGTGGAGTTGGAGAAAAGCCACGGGGACGACGGGGATCACAAAAGAAAGTTTTCAAGCTTCTCAATACCAAACAGAGAAGAAATTTGGATGAATTTTAAGAAGTTGTTACCCAGAGGATGCTAGTTCCTCCTATGAAATTTCCTCTATTATAACGATAGTTAGTCACACGTTAAACAAGAATATATTCACGTACGTAGACTTTCTTGGATATCTAAATTGAATTGTTTATACTATCATAAGATATTAGAAGGTATCGTATCGTATCGTATCGTATCGTATCGTATCGTATCGTATCGTATCGTATCTATCACATCATATCATACCTATGTTATTTCTATGAACAAACACACATTTTTCCACTTACATCCTTTCACCTTTCGTTGTTTAAGGAAGACAAAAGTCAAAAATGCAACAACTATTTCGCATTCATCGATCATCAATCTATTGTGTTAATACTATTTAGATAAAAATTATTCATACTATATTAAAAGTTGAAAGGTATCGCTCGCGTATCTATACCACATATATATTCTTTCAGTAGACAAGCACAGTTTCTTTCATTGTACCTCCTTACTCTGCCGTAATCCGATCATCCAAAACACTTCGTTTTTCGTCGAATTCAGTTCTCTCTTCTTCTTCCGCCTCAACAACTGCTACAACTTCTGCAAGCAGAGCAAATTTCTTGGGAGAGTCTGTAACCTTAATTTGCTCTGCTTCTTCCTCCACCGATTCTACATGTATTTCTTGTTGTTGTTGTTCGCCTTCCGTAAGCATCTCTTCTTCTGCTTCATCGATTTTGGTTTCGTCGCATTCCTGACGCAACTCTAGACCAGCGAGATCGTTTTGAAGGACGCTGGCGACATTCGTGGTCACTTTTGTACACAAGAAAGCATACTTCCACGAGTTTTAATCATGTTAGAGAAATGCTTGCCTTGGTCAGTAATACTGTTCATGAGCTGATGGCGTTTTTCGTCGGCCTCGCCGAATGACTGTTCCAACAGTTGCATCATTTCCTCTCTTGCCAGTCTCAAGTGCCTTTCCTGTTGAATAGATTCTGACACCATCTTCGCATGAGTTTCCATACAATCGGCCATGATTTCCTCGTTACCAATTGCATCGTCTACGATGATCATTTGCTGCTTGTGAGTGTTCTGCATCACAGCACTAATGTTTTGGAGTCGCGCTGTTAGATCTTCGACAGTCTCGTTAAGAGAAAGTTGATCGTCCTCGAGCTCCTTAATCCTTTTCGTAGATATCACTCTGCCTTCATTCAATTCGTGGGAGCATTCTGCTAGACGAGATGCCAAAGTACTGACTTGAGAAGCTAATAAATGCTCATTTTCCATTCTTTTCTTCAACTGTGCTTCAAAAATAGCACAGTTAGCTTGAGCGTTGGCCCATTCTAAATGTGTTTCACGATATTTTTCTTCCAACTTTTCTTTTGTGGTAGCCCATTCTTCTTCTTTCTGTACCATCGTACAGATTGAATCTGCTAGTTTCTCTCGAGTCAAGGAGAGGGTGGTTTGTAGGGTATCAATTTGAGCCAAGAGATTTTCTTTTTCCTTATTGAATTCTCCTCTCTCATCCTCAAAGTTGCCTTCTCTTTCGTCTTTTAGGTGTTCATTTTCCGTGATCTCTTCCTCCAACTTAGAAATTTTCGTTGCCAAGAACTGTTCCCTTTCATCCTCAAGTCTTTCGGATTCCTTTAATTTTTGCTCTAGTTTTGCAATTTTCGTAGCCAAGAACCGTTCCGTGTCTGATCGGGTATTGATCTGTGCCTCCAAGGATGTAACGTGATCAACCAAGACTTGGGATGTCTCATGAAGTTTAGTGAGCTCCGTCTCTTTCTCGGCTACCGTTTCTTCAAGCTCTTGTTGCTTCTTTTCTCCTTCGGTTACAACTTCACTCAATGCGTACTCGTGGAATGTACGGGCCTTCAATAACTTGCCTTCAAAAATAGCATCTTGTTCAGTCATAATCCGGGCACGTGCACAAGAGAGAGCTGTAATCGAATAATGAGCTGGACCCTTTTCCAATGCCTTAATGTAAATTTCGCGGTTGGGAGATGATGCAGCTTTAGCCAATGTGAGAGGAACTCGATTTTTTCGGTCAGGAATATCTACAGATTGGGGACAAGCTAACAAAAGTAGATTAACAGCAACCTCCGAGGCCCCGTTACGAAATGCCAGATGAAGTGGCAACATTCCTTGGTCGTCCTTGGCTTCTGCAGCCTTCGGAAAAGCCGTTAGAAGAGTTTCAACGACATCTTCCGGGGCCTTAAAAACAATTGCAGCATGAAGAGGTAGTAGACGCCAACGAATACGACCGTCCTTTTCTCTTCTGCAAATAAACGCCCGTGCTTCTTCTGGACTTTTTTTGGCTCGTGCGATAGTTTCCTTCCAAAGTTTCTTTTGAACTAGAGCGTACAGAACGGTAGGATTCTTGTCGAAATCTCTGTCCTCGGTCTCATCATCCTTCTCTTTTCTTCGGTATCGTCGGATTTAGATTCAATTTGTGCATCTTCGTCCTTCTCGTTCTCTTTGTTTTCTACAGATGGAAGGATTGTGTTTCCTCGGTTGCAGCTTCGGTTCCAGCCTTGGATTGATTATCCTCATTTTCAACTTTAACAGCAAAACTCCTGTCTATAGTACAACCCACGATCTTACTACAGATCGTACCGTCATCGTTATTCCCGAGCATAGTTTCCTCTCCCATCTCCTCGGGAGATTTTCGATTTCGATTGACATTACCATCTTGCTGGTTCTCGTCTTTAATGTGGATAAGGTTTGTCTAAGAAGCTAAGAGATATGGGATCTTATTCTTCTTGCTAGTGTACGTTTAATTTGATAGGTACTGTAGTAAGAAAATAAGAGATTTATTCTTTGACGTGCAACCAGTTATGTTTTTTCTGATCGATGATTGATTCCATATCAATCCATCGCTTTTTTAAATCAGCGAGACGAGCGATTTCCGTTAAGGTTAAAAACAAAATACAATGAATCGAATCTAAATTACGTTTTTCCTCCCCCAAATACTTAATTTCCCCAAAGTGTACACTATAACGAATATCCCCTCCCCAAATACTCATCATTAATCATACACGTTTTATACGGTTCGTATGCCACTAAATTAAATAAGAGAAAGGAACATTTTGCAGAGTAACTGTCAAAAAGATAATGGTATGACATCAACCACTCTGGTGGTACTGTTTATTTGAATTAATTAAGTACTACTCAACCATACTAGTGGTTGGTTGAATATATGATAGTCATTTTCTACTAGACAAAAACTGTCAGCACATAAAATTGCACTGACTGGCTATTTGGAGTGAGTTTTGTGTGCTCTAGTTTTGGCAATAGTGCTGTAATTTTTGCACCTATAGTCTTGAGTGAGCATCATATAGACTATGTTACTGTAGTAATATTTCCATAGAGCAACCAAATACGATAGACTTCATTGCAGGACTGATCTTAACTCTAAATGGTTCCTTAATCAAACAAAAATATACTGTTAGAAACAAACATACCATGATAACACTTTTATTTCTGCTATATTTATCTCAGTCAGTCATGATACGAGTATACTCAGTGTAGGGTTGACTTTTGATTTTAAATTCTAAACTACGCAAAATAAGAGCGATAGAACTAATAAAAATCGTCACTTATTCTTAGGATAAACGCTCATTGGGTGAGGGCATTGGTGCATGCAGCTATCCACTAAGACAGTTAGTTATCTACGCTACAACGACTTGGTTGTAATGCTCGCCTAATGCATAGTAATGCAAGTGGTAAGACAATATGATAGGTTCTTTGTCGTCTTCAGCATCCTCATGAATGGCTAAAGGTTTCTTTCCAGACTGGACAGAATAAACATGAATTGGACGATTCAAAGCAATTCCCAGTGCTCTCAACTCTATATGCCCTCCCCATTCCGCACTACTTCGTACCTTCTCCACATATTGTTCAAAGATCGGTATAGCATCGGTGTATTCGCAGAATGGCGCAAATTCGTCTTTTTGCTCTAACAGAGTATCTGCACATAATGCTCCTTTATAGTTTTGTTCCAAAATCATTATGTAAGAAAGCCGTGAGAGAACACAAAGTAAGCATACACAATGGGAAAAATATGGGGGATAAAACAGCATAATCGACTACTAAAGGCTAACTTACGAATTGCCATAAAATCTTTGCCCGATTGAGCAGCTACGGCACGATACAGACAATGCCCGTCTGCATCTACCTCACTAACTTTAAGGTTAAGGGGCGTCAAAACTTGTTGTATCTGTTCTAGTTCAATCTTCCTTAAACCTGGACCTGCATTAGCATCTTCTTCTTCGATTTCTTTTTGAAGCTCTGCCTCCTTTTCCTTTTGCCGGTCTTTTTTCTTTCTGGATTTTTTTATTTTCGTTCCCGTGCTTCCGTCTCCTCGTCGACAACGACTGCTGGTTTATTTTCATCATCAATAGTAGTAGACGCATTTTCTATACTTGTGGAAACCTCAGAAATGATCATTGATTCCAAACCCAACGCCGCCACATTTTCTTGATGAGATGCTTCCAGTGCTTTGAGCTTATCGGTAAAATCTTTTTCGACAAGAGCCAGGGCCTCTTTTCCTTTCTTTCCTTTAATACCCTTAGCTTTTTTAATAGCCGATCGCTTCTCTCCTTCCAACGATTTCAGCGCCTTTTTATAGGAAGACTCTAACTCTTCTTTCGACATATCCTTTTATTAAATGATAGCGACTATATTGTTGAAGTAATGTTGATTTATATTATGATCGTCGTCGATACTTTCACTTGTACTCGTATTTTGTTGTCGTAGCTTTTGTTTCCGGTAAATCTATCTGCTCCGTACATTTTTCAGTCCCATATTAGTATGATGATGTGCTAAATTTGAATCGAATCCCATCAACCCAAGGTAGCACCACACCTCTGCTGTACTACTGTACTGTATGCGCTGCTATGCAATGTTGGGTGAATACTACTTTTCTTTTGTCTTTTCCTTCATTTTTATTTAATTATATCAGTGCTCTATTAGAAAAGACAAGTTAGATATAATGATATTGGTGATTGGACTATGGACTGATCGATAGATTGCTGTTTTCGAAAGAAGGTGCAATTTATATATGAACTTCACTTTTTGATGGGGTGGCAGCAAAATATGTTATGAGGTATTGACAAGTAGTCAGATCATTCTTGTAATATCCTACACTTTTTTTGTGTTGCTAGAAGTTTTAAGACAGATGCCTGTTAAACACTATAAAAAATCACCAAGTTTCACCCAGAACTCTCCGTAATTCATTTCAAATTAACCATCCTATCATCACTTATTATCCACACCTTCCTTATTTCCGTCAGCACATATCACTAGGTGTGTTGATAAACTATAAAGAGGAAGAGGAAGAGGAAGAGGAAGAGGAAGAAGAAGAAGAAGAAGAAGAAAAGGAAAAAGAAGAGTTAGAACTAGCTTTGAGATTGATTGGAATAGTGTAAGGTCCTTTATATCATAGTTGAATTATTTGGAGACAAACTTGAGAAAATTATTGTTGTGCTAACCAGCAAACAACAGTCACATCATCACAGTGTTGGTATGGCTGTATTTCCTGGTATAATCAATCAATAATTGAACCTTGAATCTGAATTCCTACATTTATGCAAATTTCAAGCAACAATGTGAAAAAACTAGAAGTAAAAATGCACTGAAAATAGTTCCCAGTAGGAACATTCTTTGGTTCTGATAGTGTCTAATAGTAAATTAATCTCTGAACTGTGTATTGATCTCTGAATTCTTCTACATTACGCAACCAATCCTAGTTCAACAACACAGACCAGTGGGTAAAAAAACTGATAGTTCTGCTTCAAAAAGAGCATTAATAGCTGTAAAACAAAAGCCAAACTAATAGTAATAGGGTTTGATGTGATTGTCAATTTGACCAAAGTATCTTGGGTACTGGGGAGGAAGTACAGTACCTGTAAGGGATTGAGCATATAAGGAGTCCTGGTAGTGAGGTTTTTGTGGTAAAAAGTTGTGTCACAAACTAAATAGAATGGCATTATGACATACGTCGCTTCCTCACAATAATAAATATGTTATGTGAAGTTGACTAACGTATGGTGGAGGAATGGACGAGAGTTGACATGATGTATCAATAATACAAATAGGAACAAGAAGTGTTTAGCAAACAGAGTCTCTTCAAGTATTACTGTACCTCAGAATTGCCAGGCTTTGATGTCGCGAGCGAGCGTCCGTCGTAGTGTGTTGGCGTCTGTACGCACGTGCAACAAATCGAAAATATCAATAATCAATAAATACAATATAAAGCGATAAAAACCTTAAGTACCAAATCGCTAACTAAGAACGGTACATAGAAAAATCTGTTTTTATCTCTTCTAGCAAGATTTGTGTTGGCTTGGTGTGAAAATTTTAATTAAAAAAATATTAGCATAAACGCGAAGCACGAAAAGAAGAGAATGCATGTTCGCATTCAATTTTTCTCTTAGCACAGAACGTCTTTCGAGTCGCACTTGTAAGCGTTTGTTAGACGTATAATACTTAACCATAACACAATGAATAGTATAATATGCTGTAGACCATTCGACGGGAGAGATGACGCCGATGCGTCCAGCTCAAACGGACAGATTCTTGAATGTGATTATGACAGCGACCAGTGCACAAAGCTATACAAATTAATTGAAGCTAAACAATGGGAAGAAATTCTTTACTTTTTGGAAAATGGACGATGGTATTTTGACACTACTATGTTCACCTCGCTAATTTTCGGAAAAGGACCAGGTAAGTTATTTTGTGCATAAATCGATCAAACGATCGAACGATTGTCCTCAATTTTTCTCCAACCCAATATTATGCCGTTTCCCTCTTCTCACCTCTCCTCTCTTGCTCTTCTACTACTAGATCCTCGTTTTATTGAATCTAGGACCTGGGTGACCGCACTCGACGAGATGGGTAGTGTTCGTTGGTGTCAGCTACCGCTACACGCGGCAATTACTTTTCAGGCTCCCTTTTCGGTCATTACCAAACTCGTTGAAGCATACCCTGAAAGTATTCGTTGTGCCGATGATCAAGATATGCTGCCTCTACATTACTCCTTTCGTTTCGCTTCTGAAGACTGTATCATCGCATACTTACTAGAGGAATTTCCTCAGGCTATCATTAAGAAGGCATTAAGAGATAGATTGCCTTTGGACATGGCTCAATATAGTTCGAAACCGGAGCGTGGTGTGATTATCGAACGCTTTGTGGAGATGTCAGTTTTAGATGCTAAAGCGGAATGGGATGATGAACATAAGAAAGCACTTGCTTCAATAAAGAAAAAATCAAACTCATCTCTAACAGACGATGTGGTTGGAAATAGAGAAAAAAATCGAGATACAGAAAAGGAACTTGATGAATCAAAGAAAAAGATACAGGAGCTACAAAAGGAACTTGCAGGTGGAAAGGAAAGAGATGGTAGCAATAATTTATATATTGAAGCAAGAACGGGCCCTCCAAGTACACGGCGTATACAACCTCCCTCTGGTAGTGAGAGGAGTAACCGAGAAATGAGAGATGGGACAGATCCTGCTGAAGAAAATGTCAGGAAGCTCAAAGGATTCGGTAAAATGTTTGGAAGGCAAAAGAAGCAATTGGCTTGATTGATGATTAACCAGCTCTTTTACTACAAAACGACTGGCCGTTTCAATGACCAATTTTTTATGAACAAGATTGCCTGGCGAAAGGTTAAATTGAATGTGTTTTTTATATATAGTTATATTATCATTAGATCCCCAATTTTTTATCAAGATATAGTTACCGGACAATTCCTCCCAAGTAGGAATATTCGATGTGAAATATATGCATACATATACACTGCATTCGTCTAAATTATCATAAGTGAGTGCTATAATTAATCAGTATAGTTCCTGAACGACGCGTCAGCCCTTAGTTTGGTTTGTAGAAGTTTCCAACGGTTTCCTAGGTCGAAGTCGCTTTTGAAATGATGAGGTTTATTATCTTTGATACTAAGTTTCGGAGATTTTTTCTTCGTTTTTACCATAACGTCGATTTCATGTACTCCTATCGGCTGCCGCAAGCGCCTTACTCTCCATTACTTTCCTCCAACGCTTGTTCAAGACTAGCGATCGTTGAGACGTCTTTAACCTTTTCATTCGCAGCGAGATGCAGTTTCTATTATATTCCTGGAGCTCATCGCGAAGAGTTAATACCTCGTTGCTATGTTTTTCATTCATTCTGAACATTTCTTTTTCACATTCATCAACCTTGTCCATGAGCTCCTCAAGTTGATTTCCTGCTACTGAAATATCAGTCTTCGACGTTTGATGATGCATTACAGATCTCAGGTACTCGTACTTCTCATTGTGTTTTGTTCTCGTCTCTCGCAAGCGCTCCTCCATCTCAATTGCTACCTCAGTACGAATCTGATCTTCTTTGTTGTTTAATTCATCCAGTAGGAGTATTTTGTCTTTTTCTAGTTTCTCTACACACTCTTGGGCTTCTCGCAAAGACTTTTCCAGCGTTTCGTTTTCTCCGTTATTAGCACGGTTTGAATTGGACGAAATATTAACCTTTTTTGTTTTCAGAGGATTATGCTTGAGTGCTTTCTTCGGCGAAAGTTTTCTCGCCATACGGGATAGTATATTCTTTGGTTTACTTGCAACGTTAGTAAGAGGATGTTTCTTATCTTCATATCTTGTCTTCTTTCGTCCATTATGGCCATATTCCTCATCAACGAATTGTTTTCGTTTCATGCTTAATTCTTCCTGATTTATCTCGATTAACTTAGCCTTCCTAGAATACGCTAACACGTGCTGTGTTTCATCAAAATCCTCTACGGATGGATTGACATTGACCATCATCGCCGTTCGTGCTGCCGATCTGCTAGCAAGAAAATGACCCATGAAAATGTGTGTAAGTTTGCTCTCACGAAATGGCACTACAGATGCACTATTGCCTTGCTTTCCATTCTCCTTCATGGTGTTGAGACAGCGCATAAGAGTCATCAAACTATTGTTAATTTTTGTCGATTCCTTTTGGCGTGCACTACCTACGGCTCCTACTCGTTTCGAACGCTCGCTACCGGCTAAATCAACGATCCAAATAGTTCCAGCTGCTAGTTTAGATCGAACTGTAGCCTCTTCATCTGTAGAATAACCACTCATAGAATCGATGGAAGTAACTTTATTGTCAGATGCAGCTGGTTGAGCCTGCGGAATAATTTGCATCTGGCAAATAAAATGAGATCGACTAGAATCTGAATTCAGGTTGTTCGATGAGGTGTGTCGTTTATTATGAGCTAATTTAGTCAACTCGATACCTTCGACGAGGCTATTGATTTTATGTTTGGCCAGTCCACGAACAAAAATCTGGCCTCGACATTCTCTAACTTTTAGTGCTGGGAGTGTACTGTTTACATTGTATTTAGATGGTACCGACTTTTTTGAGGGTATCAAATCGTACACATTCTCGTTGTAGATTTCAAAGAAGCTAATGTATAAATCGAAGGGTGGCGAATGTTTGCAATCGACGTTACCGGAACCACAACGTGCAGTTTTAGAGTCAGAAATCGAGTTCTCTCTTTTTCGCTCAAAGAGATCACTGATAGCTCTAGGAATAATACCCCACTTATTCTGATTAGTAGAGTTCAAATCACCAAGAACTGTATGCGTTTTCCCAGCGTTCGTGATCCCATATGAAAATAGTAACATCGATTCACTAGAGGCACGCATCTTCGATGATGATGATGATGATGATGTTGGCTTAAGTGATGCTTGGAACAAATCCTCAATCATTGGTGCAGCAACGGTCGAGTAGACACATTTTTGGGATGTTTCTGCACCCATGACCCGTTCAAATGTGAACTCTTTTGCGTACACAGAATTGTCTCGAGATGGACGGTTGATGTTCATCTTATACGCATTGGAAACATTAGGCGGGTATGTTCGAATAAGTGTTGGGAATTGTGGTCGACTGTTCGAATTATTGCATATAGGATTGATAACTTCGATTGTACTTGTTTCTTTCTCTTCCGTGACATTCTTGTCGTATGGTTTTAAGGGAGAGGATATTGTTGATGTAGGCCGAATCCGGAGATATACAGCAACCCTTTTGATTGAGCTTTTTTTGGTCTAGCAAATGCAGTGTTAATCGGAAGAGGTGGTCGATTTGACGGTAGTTGCCCATTAGATCTTGTTGTTGCACAAGGTGGAAGTTTATGTGCCTCAAAACGATCGATACGATCTAAATCAGGTACATTTGATAACTCTTTGTCAAAAGTATCCGTAAGATTCTTCTTAAGATTACCGCTGAGTTAAAGTTGAAACCAGGACTGCTGCTTTCTGATGAACTTCTGATAGAATCTTCTAGTAGCATATTAGCAAGCTGCGCTTCATCTTGCCATAAGGAATCGTCCATTTTGAGTTACAGAACGTGGCTATAATAATAATGATAGTAGTAGTGATAATGATAATGATAATGATAATGATTATGATAATGATAATGATAATGATAATGATATGATGATGGTGGTGGTGATGATGATGATTGTATACTGTAGTAGCTAAATAATTCTTTGATCCTGTTTTTAAAATGCGACAGTTCAAGAATTCAAAAAATAGACATAACATTTAAACTGTCTTGATTTGGGGGGATTAAAAGGGGGAAAGGATTGTAATAATTAATATTTCACAATATATATAGAGTACGAAGTAGTAACGTTAATATGCCAACGAAACCAACAAATTTGAAAATACTATTTGATAATCTTGACAGATTGAAGACTACACACAACGGATTATTCTTAACTTTTTGATTTTGCTGCAGTGCTAAGAAACATTATTCCACTTTATCATAACGATGGGCAAGCGTATCCTTCGGCGCTTACCATGGGCATTTTTGGTCGCAACTCGATTGGCTGATGCGTTTGTTTTTACAATGAGAGATCAGCGTACAAACTTTGTGCTTCAAGAGATTGCTTCAAGTACCTCCTCCTCAAGAGGTAGTGGTGTATCGGTTGATAATGTCGTTCAAGGCATATATAGATTATTTCCGCCTGAAGGATTAGAACAACGAATTGCATTGAGTCGGAAGGATGGCTACTGGCCTTACATTTCTAAGGGAGAGGACCCACCGAAAGAATTTGTCTACGGTGAATTCGATATTTATTTGTTGGAGCAATCCTTAAAAAGGGCCCGCGATCTACTGCAAAAGAACGACGAAGATATAATATTTTGTGGTAAGTAATAACGAAACCAAATTTGTTTTGTAAATGAAGTAATTGATTTTGATTGATAAAAACAGACATACAAACAATTAATCAAATCTACAATTATCTCTATCGCTAACATCGATTTTTTTTAATATATAGACGCTGGAAGCGGTATAGGTAGATTGGTATTGGCAGCCGCAGCCTTATATCCTAATTGGAAATTGTGCCGAGGTATCGAGTTGCTACCAACTATTCATGAGGAATCCATAAATAAATTGGAAGACTGTAGACGACGGATGGTCGATGAAGATATTCCGAGGACATCTAATTCTACGACAGACATTGAACTACTGTTTTTACCCTCAGATGACAAACCATTACCATTGGCACCAATAGAAATGGAGTGTGGATCGTTTGAAGACCCATACAGCTCCTTCTGTGATGCTGATATTTTGTTCTGTTTCTCCAGTTGTTTAAGCAGCCATCTCCGGACCAATCTAGCACGTTCTATCGGACGTCAATCTCGTCCGGGTACAATTGTTATTACGACAGAATACCAATTGCCACTAGGTGGTCAGTTAACCGAAGTCCCCGATGATCTAGATTATCCGTGCGGGGAATATGAACTAGAATTAGTAGATACAATATCTGGTCCTTGCACGGCTGTCGGTGGAGAATCAACTGTCTATATCCATCGGGTTTTGAAGAGTATTGGTAATGGGGAACGACGAGTCCAACCACTATTGCCGGTTAGCGAACTTGCTTACCGTGCTATTCAGCACATGGAACAAACTGATACTTCGAAATTTATTGTACAAGTCAGTAACCAGATGGCGTTCTTAGGATTCCCAGAATCATGGAGGCCATAAATCTGATCGATTATCTCTGCTAGCTATCAATTATCTACTTGGCAATATGATAATAGTAAAATATATACTGATGACTTTTTCAAAGATCAAACACACACAAAAATTCTGAATAAGTACATTGAGCTGGGACGGTTGGATCAAACACGATGTTTGGCAATACTAGTAAATCATAAAAGTAGACGAATTCAAATAATAGGCTTTCTTAGCTCATCATTATTTTTCTTTTTTATTTATCCACTATTTCCCAACCCGAGTCACATGCCTTCGTGCTGATTCAATCTTTCTTCTTGTATTTATTGTTGATTTGGCACGACTGTAATTCTATCATCGATTCTAAGAATGGTTATAGCAGCTTCAGTTGCAAACCGAAGACTCTTAATCTTGGAGATTGCTGGTTCAACGACACCGGCTGCCAAGCTGTCTCGAATTACACCGTTGACAAGATCGAGTCCGTAGTTCTTTAGGTTTTCGTCTTCGTTTTCTGGTCGTTGTGATTTGGCATGTATAGATCTTAATTTACTAACCAATTCGGCACCGTCCTGGGCGGCATTGACGGCCAACGTCTTCGGAATAACCAAAAGAGCCTCCGCGAATGCTTCCACAGCCAATTGCTCTCTAGTATCAATCGTTTTCAGGGCAAATTCTTGTAGGTAAACATTAAGTGCTGCCTCTACCGCTCCTCCGCCGGGTACTAGGGAATTTGATTCCAACATGCGCTTGACGACACACAACGAGTCATGCAACGAACGATCGATCTCATCCAGCATATATTCATTGGCACCCCTCAAGACGATAGTTGATGCTCCTGAACCTTGACATCCAAATATCTTAAGGAGTTCGCCATCCCCCACTCGAGTTTCTTGAATCGCCCTACACTTACCCAGCGATGATTCATCAAAGGATTCCTCTCCTTCCATATCGGCCATAGTAATAACGACTTGTCCTCCCGTCGCCTTGGCTAGTCGTTTCAAATCTTCCTTAGGAACACGTCGAGCACAGAAGACTCCTGCTTCAACAAAGTATTTCATACACGTGTCGTCGACCCCCTTGGTGGTTAATACAACCTTGGCACCAGTGTCCAAAATCTTTTGAATCTTTTCTTTGGTTAAATCCATTTCTCTTTGTTTGATTCGTTCGATTTCTTTTGGGTCCTTAATTTGAATATTAACTCCCATTGCCATACGGTGACGCTGCAAGTTCATGTCAATCATGGCAATTTTCACTTCCGATGTTTCATCATCAGGGTTTCCCAAAAAAGTTGGCATACCCTGGGAGGCTCTTGTAGCGTTCAAAACGAAACCTCCCTTCATCAAATAGGATTCCAAGGAGGACTTTCCGTGAACTTTCAAAATGTGGATCGCACTTAACGGATACACGGTTTTATTTTTTATGCTTCCATTCTTCGAACTAATTTCTTTGGTATGAGCGACTGATTGGACAGCATCGACGGCCAAATGTGCGAAAAAATCACCTTCCTTACCAATAATTTTCGACGACATGCTAGTTCTGGCTGCCTCCAACAAGTGTTGTGAATCCAATGACGAAACGGGCATTAAAATTTGTTCCTTAATGTAAGCAATGGCCGCTTTCAGTGCGATCCGATAACCGGCTAAAACAGTAGTGGGATGTAATCCCTGTTTTTGGACCAACTCGCCTAGACCCTTCTTTAAAAGTTCAGCCGACAACAATACGACCGAAGTTGTTCCATCGCCGACCTCCTTGTCTTGAAGTCGGGCTAGATCGACTAGTAATCGTGCTGCGGGATGTTCCACTTCAAGTTGTTCCAGAATAGTTGCACCATCGTTTGTAATAGTCACGTCGCCGATGTCGTCCACCAACATCTTATCTAACCCAACTGGTCCCAGTGACGACTTCATGATGTTGGCCAGAGCCACAACAGCGGTTACGTTTCCTACCCGAACATCCTCACCTGTTTCTCGAGATCCTTGTATGAACTGAAGAAACACAATGACAAAATAAAGAAAAAGAAGAATAAGAAAAAAGTAACGGTGTGTATTGTATGAGATTGATCGTCCGTCGTTTGGTATCATTCGCGTTTGTCGATACCGTAATAGACTCTGTATTTGAGCAAATAACAACATTGCTGCACACTGCCGACAACAACTTTGTTTTAAAACTTACAAGACCGCTACCAGCGGAAGCATTTGGTGTACTCATGTTTAACCTTTAATAATCTACAACGTTATATATCCCCTGTCTTTATCTTCGAGTGGAATTGTAAGCAAACGGAATGTAATAATAGCAGTACTGTATTCAGTTATTGTAAGTTCGAAGCTCACCAAGGACACAACAACAAAAATGCTAAGAATTTATTGAAAATGCTGATTACCGGTACAACGGAGGGACCACACGATACGATACTTGGGGGGAGGGGTGATTGTTTAAAAAAAGAAAATAAATTGCTTACGATTTTTAAATTTACGATCCAGTAACAAATTTAATATATGATAATAAAATTCATTCTGTAATAAAACAACAAACATATTTACATCTACAATAAGCAGTAGATATATTGATAGTATCATCTCCTTCCTCACTAGTTTCTAAAATGGGCAAAAAAGGACAACTTCTATTCAAAGGCGACAAACGCCCGAAAAAAAAGACTAGCAGGAAGAAACGAAAAAACCTGGAGGGTGAGACTGTAACAGATGTGGATCCCCAAATACACGAGTCGTCGTTACCGTTACCGTCATCATCATCAGGGAGAATAAAAAATAATGACATAGCTGAATCCGAAACAAAAAAAGCAGCGGCAGTGGTAGTAGGACCAACAATTAAAGATGGTACTGGTAGGATCACCACATCTGGTACGGTAGTTTCTGGTCAAAATACAAGATTCGAAAAAGAAATTTCGATCGGTGATGCTATTATAATTACTTTTACCGATAATTATAACCAGAAAAAGGAAGAAATGCGTGTAGTGACAATGCGACTATCAAATATATCATTGAATTTGTCGTCTGCATTTAGTCAAAACGTCAGTTTGCCTCTCAATTTTCGTTACGTACGCAAGCCTCGAAACGTAGAACAAGAACAAAGGAAGGAACGACAAAAACAAAATGAAGAATTAAAGGAAAAAGAAAAGAGTGCATACGATATATATGGAGATGGGAATACTTTAGTTTATCGTGAAAAAACAGAAACAGGATCGTATCGATTGAAGCAACAGCATATATCGTCAACGTCGCAGTCGACACGCGGGGATTTGTTGCATTTGAGAGAGAAGAAGACTAGTGATAAGTATTGCTGAATCAATCAATCAATCAATTGATATATATATATATAGGTCGGACTACACGTGTATTCTTTCTTCTGCAGGGTGAACTTGCAATGCTACTTTAATATATATAATAAAGGTTATTATTATGATTTAATCGAACTAGTTCGGGTCTTTTTTGTCGTTCCTGCTTTTACTGGTTGCTTGCTTTCTGATGACAACTCGAATAAATAGATGATAAAAATCATTTATGGAAATTGAAATATTATGGAAATTTAACAATACCCAGACTACCTCAATTTGATAATATTTATTTGTTGTTGCACCTTTCCATTATTATCACCACATTATCGTGAACAAAATACAAGTTGTAATTATAATGTTCCACACATAACAAACAATTTTGTCACATAGTAGTTACTTCAACAATTTTGAAAGACTATGTAATAAGTCCTCGACTTTTTTGTTGCTTCATCGCTATCTCCAGTGGAACACAATTTCCTTTTGAATTATTGCTCATTCAATAAAATACCTTGACGCAGTGAAGTGCCGACACACAATCCCAATACCATATTTCACCCCGTTGCTTTAGTCGTAACTTTCTGCTTGCCTTGATTCGTCCCATATTTTTTCTTTCTGGGCGTCGTTCCTGTGCTCTTTTTGTCTTTAGATCCATTCCATTTTCCTTCTTCTTTTCTAACTTTCTCAATTGAAAAAGCTGCACCGAAAGAATCCTCCCCACCAGAATGCCAAGGATTCGAATTATTTCCTTTCTACAGGAGACGTTTACAATCAATCGCAATATGTGTCAGAGACGGCGGTGTTCATATGATAAAACCACGACAACGAAAAATTAACAACAACTGCAGTGAGACCTCGAGAACAATATCAACAGAATTTACCTTGTCAACAAGCTTCCCCCAGCGATTCCTTTTCCCTTCTTTAACCCTCAGCTCAGCCGGTCCGTGGGCAAATACACATTTATTTTTCTTCTTCATTGGACAAGATATTCCAAGACTGGTATCCCAGTGGTTGCAAAGTCTAGTTCGAAATTTAGGATCCTCTAAACATCGCTTCGAGGCTGGATCACGTTTCTTGTAAAAGGGTTCGATATGTCTTGACCATTCGTCCTGAGATCGGCTCCACCCACGGCAATTGAACGCCTTCGCAGCGATACTGCCTTCCCATACAATTATGTCGGCATCCGATTCATTGTCTGTATTATTAGTTACCGCGTCTGTACTTTCAGAGCTTGTGCCCTCAATTGGATCAATTTTGATCCCTCCAGATGATATCTCGGGTCTTGTTAGGTGCGTTGAATTCATTTCTGCTGCGGAAGGTAAAGATTTTTTCTCAACTATGACGGATGTCGGTGCGGTAGGGATTTGTTTGGTATCAAATTTTGTCGGAGTAATATCAAACTTTGGAACCAGTGGGTCGTCATCCGGTAAATTACGCCCGCAAAATGTGTAGCAGTGCATGACCAGAGCTGGAAATTTTATTCCAAAGTATTCACATAGTGCATTTTGATTTGGAGCAGTAGTTAGACGGAATTCTTCTGGTAGTTCATCAAAATGATGGTGTTTATTTCGAATAAGTCTCAATAGATCTCTAATACAGGAATAATCATAAGTCCGAAATTTCTGCACATTATCAATAAGAGCACTGTCAAGCTTTGCTTCCCATGAAGTGCCTATAACATCAAGAGCACTACGTTCAATGGCTAACGAGTTGATAGTATTCGACGAGTTTTGAGTTTGAGTTAGGAAATCTGTCTCTAAGCGGTCAGAAAAATCACATAGAAATGCAAGCTTCTTCTGAGAATCCCAGAAGAATGGATGCTGACAAACTTCTTTCGCCGTAGGACGCAACCTTGGATTTCGATCTAGCATCGAGCGGACCAAATAAAACGCCTCTGTGGAAATTGTTTTGAGCGGGTCAAGTTTTGGTCGGTTGTGCATGATATTTGCTTCTCTCTCGAACCATTCACCAAATGGGTGGCATCCTGGTATCAAAACTGAATAGAATATGCACCCGAGTGAAAAAATATCCACAGATCTACTTGTCCGTGCGCTAGGTTGGAGATCAGCTGGTTGATGCTCCTTCGAATCTGTCGCATTGCTGACGCTATCCGTAGATCTAGCAGACGAGTCGGATGTCAAACGGAGTGCCATTACTTCAGGTGCTTGCCATCCCACGCTTCCAGGTCCTACCCCAATTGAGCTTACTCCTATTTTACTCCCTCGAAACGAGGACTCGTCGACAAGGCTGGCGCCGATACTACTTTGTCCCATCAATTGCTTGCCAAGTCCCATGTCTGAAATTTTTGCGTCGTAATAATTATTAGCAAAATTCACAAAGATAGAGTCTTCGTCTTTCCTTTTTTTCTTTCCTCGTTTAGAGATCGCGAGCAAGATATTCTGCAAATAAAGTATTGATTTAATAAATAAAGTAATGAATCAGACTTGGTAAAAGACTACAGACAAAACGAGTCTTTGTATGCGAGGAAAATAGTGACACTTACTGCTGGTTTCATATCTCTATGGACAATTCTAAGGGAATGTAAATGTTTTACTCCTGAAGCAATCTGTAGTAAAATCCTTATAATA
Organism: Fragilariopsis cylindrus CCMP1102; assembly: GCA_900095095.1. Taxonomy (NCBI): domain Eukaryota; phylum Bacillariophyta; class Bacillariophyceae; order Bacillariales; family Bacillariaceae; genus Fragilariopsis; species Fragilariopsis cylindrus. Next base: position 494,584 of record FMBT01000300.1, read on the forward strand.
GCGTACATGCTATCGCTTGAGAAGTCACATGTCACCTCTTCCGCATCTGACAACAACGATTTGGTTTGCTGTTGATTGACTCGAAGAATTGCAATCAGTTCATGAAGAGACAAGTCGCAAAGCTCCAGTGCAAGATAAACAAAATCGCCTCTTACTTCTTTGAGGAAATAACGAACGACATTTGGATCACCGTCACTTTCGATGAGAAGAGAAATTTCACGATCTGCACTAGCGTGATACGCCTTTAACATTCGTTTTACAGCAACACTTCTTCCTTCTAAGATCCCTTTGTATACAACAGTTCCATGACCTCCATATCCAAGAACATCCTCGCTCACTGAAATCACCTCTTGTCGATTTGACTGTTCGAAAGTTTGTTGTTCGCCGTCTAGTTTATCAGCAGTTGAAAGCACGCCGTTGATCTTATCGTCGCGTTCGACTTTGAGAATAGAATTTTGTCGTTCTCTTTCGTCGTTTAGACGCTTTCGACGACCAAGTTCAAACGAGACAACAAACAAAAGTGCAATCGTTGGTGGCAGCCATGATCCTAATACACGAAAGAATTTTTGGTAAGAATTTTTGTGGGTTCGATTTTTGGTCCCGTAGAGGTCTCGCGGTGAAACATAACCATATTCGGGATGGTAGAAACCTCCAAGGTCTTGAGGAGAAACGTAACCGTATTGCGGATGGTGGAACCCTCCGTCATCCTCTTTATGAAACTTACTAGACATGACAGCAAGACTTGCATCTGACAGCTCATGATGTTGAAACTGACGTTGATGTTTACCAGAAATTAAATGTTCAACATTTCCCAATGGAGGAAGTGCTTCAGATGATATCTTGTGATCACTAGGGTTCTTAATCAGACAGGAAGGAAATGTTGGCGAGCCTGAAACACATGATTTTTTCGCTGCAAGAGTCCCGTGTCTTCCATGGTCGGGATTATGTTGTTGATTGATGAATTGCTGTTGATGCTGGTTATTGCTATTGTCGCTATGTTGAAAATTAGCATTAGGTCGCCCTGGAAGCTGAGATACTAGTTGTGTTATGTGTTTGGCACCATTGCTACTTGAGGCAGCTGCAGAAGACGTCGACGCTATTACAGTGGCACTGCTAGTAGCCTTACCTGTAACTGCGCCCATATTACGACGTAAAGGAAGCGCATATAGCTGACCGTTGGACATTGCGCCCACAATCGGTGTGTCATCCAAAGATACAATATCTGACTGACGTTCCATCTCTTTTGTGATATCATCTAAACTAGCATCAGGGTCAGGAACTTCTGGTATTATATCTACACCCATAACCGAACCGGTTACCGCATCCATAGCAAAGACTATAGGTGAATCAAAGGATTCATCAGCAACCCATGTAAGTTTGTTGTCATCATCAAAATCCCGCAAAGCAACGTTTCCATTTGGTGTTGCTATCAAAGCCGATGCGTCCTCGAATTTTGCTGCAGCTGTTGAGGATAAGGATGAAGTGGTGTCGGAGGTAGGCAGACCAAGTCGAGGATAAATCATATAATTTTGCTCCGATTTTGAAAAATCATCATCTTCACCATCGCTATCATCATCGGAATCCCTTCTAGGGGAACTATTAGGTCGTATTACTTGTTTTGATTTCCAAGCTTCATTTCCCATCATTCCATTCATATCTGCTACACTCATAATCTCAGCAACAGAGAATTTGGCATCTACCATTCCTGTCCTCGCATCTTGGACCGTTATAAAATTATCAACTCTACCGATCCATACAACGTTCCGATCATCCAGGGTAGGCAGAGAGGATGCACTCCTTTCGTCTTCATCCTGCGTGTTTTTGACAACACGAAGAATTTGCCCCGTCTCCCCGTCCAAAGCGGCTGCAGAAGATTGTCGAGAACCAACAAAAAATCGTCCATCGTCCAAAAAAGGAGCCCTCGCCACAAGCTCCTTCACGGAAGTCGAAGTAGTTACATCATTTGTAGTAGTATAAACAGTACCGTCCACTGAAGGAACCGCTGTATAGCTTGCCAAAGATGCGGACTTAGTGGTAGTAGTGGTAGATACCAATGGCCTTAGAATATAGCTAGCCTCCTCTGAAAGGGTTTTCGACGAGGTGGGCGGTTTCATATACGAAGAAGACGATGACGACGAAGCAGCAGTCTTCTCGGATTGTTTCCACAAGATCTGACCTGTTTCTTTGGAAATTCCAGCAACCGTTCCATCGACTGCTACGACAACAATGATCTCTGGTGGTGCCAATGCTCTTCCACTTCCCCCTTCACCGCCACTATCTTCGTCCTCTTGATCAAATGCTGCGTCTTTGTTATTTTTTTCGGAGAAGATCAAAGGGTCATCATCATCATCATCATCATCATCACCATCGAAGTCATCTAAATTCACTATATTGTCTTCCGATGCTGATGCTGATGCTGATGCTGATGTTGCTGCTACTGATGCGCCAATCTGTGACGATATCGCACAGCAGGCTAGACATACCAATAATAATGTAGGCAGTAATAGTCTACCCCTTTTCTTTCGGAAATGCGCCGAGTCAACGATTTCTTCGCTGCTTTTCATTCTCTCCTATCCGTTCTTATCTTTTCCCTCCTCTCTTCTATTCCTTATATTTTATTTTGCCGTGTATTCATTATTCATTGTGTCGAATTGTCTCATCCGATTTGTTGCTGTTTTACTTGGTAAAGTAATGTTAATAATGATGTTTGTTACGGTGGTATGTTTAATGTTTAATGTACAATTGATATTTTCAATGGGTGTGTATGCATTTTCAATTATTTTTTCAACAGCTCTATTAAAATATAAAACGAATGAATGATTACGACTGTATGTGATGATGGCGTTTTGTAACGTTACAATTCTGAAACGTGGGACTTCTATTTTATGGCATTACTACTACTACTATACTGTAGCTGCAACAAGCTAGGTAGTAGATCTCAAAAATAGGCATGACACTAAATGTTATCACTAAATGATATCATAACACAGTTTAGGTCAAGTGATTTTCTATTAGATAGCTAAACTCAACCCCCTGCACAGAGCCTACCTGAGGGAATAAATCTTGCCAGCTGAAATTGCTGAATGTAGAAGAAGAGTAGTTACAAAATAAAATAAATTGTGTGACATCATGGTATAATGCAAGATAGAAATGAAGACTAACAACACATCATGATCAATAGCAAGATATAAGAAATAAATACTAACAACAACATCCTCTTGCAATCATGAATGTAATTATCATTTGATGATTCTGATCAATCATGAGCCAGACAGTTGGAGTAGGACTGAGTACACACTTGTTTGGTGGTCTAGTTCTACTGCAATGAAACTGATGGTAGTGATAGAAATAATCTCTACTCTTAATTCAGACCTACTTTGTGTAAGATCTCTAAAATAGATTATATATCACCTACAACTCCATTTCATTTCAACAATACACTCAATTTGGCTGTCCTATTTCCCTCTACCACCTCTTATCAGGATTCCAGTTCACTCTCTCAGATACAATACAAATATACAAATACTACTACTACTTCTAATGAAAAACAATTTTCAGATCTTTCTAAAACCAATAATGCTATCAGTAGAAGGGGGGTTGAGTACTCCTTCCTCCCTTCTAAACATGTCCTCCAGCCGCAGCTGCTGTATGATACTGTTGGTTCCACCCTCACTTTGTTCCCACCCTGTTTGCCTCAGGGGTCATGGCATGATGGCCCCTGGTTTTTGTGTATTGCCTTTCCTTATTGGGGGTACGTTAATGTGGTATTAAGGCTATCTATCGTACCGCTGATCACACGGTGTGGATGCTTGGGATGGGTCTGTGACCAAATTTGGATCGTGTGTCCTGACATTATGCCCGACGTTTTTGTCGTAGTAGCACATATCGTCACAGTTGCAGTCAATAAAATAAAAAATCTCAATTTTTCTTTGAAAACGCAAACGAAACTTCAAAACGTCAAAACAACGATCTGATAAAACGGGACCAAAGAGCACATCATAGCTACATCATAAACAACCAACGGCAACAACCAAAGAACTAACGAAAAATGCAACCAGAGACAGAGATAGAGAAGACTCCGGAAATGACCGATGAGCCTGAGGACGGTGACTGGGTGGCGTCCTCCCTCCCCCAGATACAGACGAGGAAGGAGGTGAAATTATTCCTCCAGCTCCTCCGATCGAGGGAGAAGAAAATGCCGAAGAGGAAGACGAAACGATGATGATGATGATGATGATTGGATGATGATGGATGATGGATGATGACCTAGATATCGTTGAAGATACCGATGAAAGTCCAGGAGCATTGGTGGAAGAAGAAAAGACGGTTATACCAATTGTGAACCCATACAAGCCACGAGCACCACCAAAAGGTCTACAAAAGGACGATGAAGAAGTACCCGATTTCTCTCAATACAAGACGAATGTGGCAGAACGTCTATGGAGGGCAAGAAAGGAAGCCGAGAAATTAGGGGCGACGGCGGGTCCTCATTTAATACCACTTACACAAGAATATCAGCTATGGCGGAAGGAAATGGGTATATTGAACAAATACATTGCCGAGTATAAGGCAGCGATGCATGATTTGTCAGAAAAGCGGAATCAGGTAAATAATACAAATAAAGAGAGAACATGATCACATCATAGTTTTCGGATGTTCTTACTCCGTACTGCTGGTGTCAGTTACATTGTTGGGATTCCTGTTTATGTTATTTTTAACGAAGTTGGAGCTCATTCATATCTCGTTCTTTCTTAAATTCTCTCTTAAAATGAAAATGATACTAAATTATGAATGATGTAAATAACATACGTACCGATAGTTATTCACGCAGTACGCCAAAATGACTGAGGATACGCCTCTTTTTGATCATATTGGTAAGCCATTGATAGCGGAGCAGAAATCTGAAGCGGAACAAAGCGGAGAATTTATCGAATCGCGAACCAAGTCAATAATGAAAGTAGCGGAGCAGATTGGACCAGGATCTCTTGTGGCACATCAGCAATTGTCTGTAATGCACCAAAAACTTGATGAAGTAGATTTCGACAACCACGTTGTTGATTACATTGACGAATGGGAAACGGTTGTAACATCTCAGTTGGACGATGAAGTGAAGGCTATTCGTGAGCTTGCTAAAAATAGAGGAAAATACTTTGAAAAGGTGGGCAAGCTCCGTGTAAAGGTTAACTCAATCGAACATAGAAGGAAGCAGGATGCTCCAAAGAAGTTGACAGATCAATTGGATCGTAACGAGAAAAAATTGGAGGAATGCGATGTATTGTACGAGAAAAAGGCCAATGAGGTTTCTATTGAGTTGTACGAGGCTACCAGGAGAAGTTGGGTTGACTTATACCCAGTAATTAAGAATGCTATGAAGTTCGAGATCAACCGAGTCGGTCGAGAAAGTTCAACTTATGGCAGCTTTCACAATACCTTAGATGCACTGAAAATCGACTACAAAGATGCGACGAAAGATACTGCCGATGCACCGAATACTGGAAGCGCTTTATGAAAAGTAAAATTAAAATTCCCATCATAATTTAAAAAAACGTAACATAGTTTAATGGAGTAAGTAAGTTATAACAACTAGTATTTGAATAAAACTATTCCATTGCTTTAGCACTCTTCTGTCAATTTTATTGAGTATTAGATTCTGATACGTTAACAATATTCTTGTATCTGTTCAAAAAAACGAAATTAAAGTAAATGATTATTTTATGTCCAAATGCCTACACATTGTGCTGTAGCCCTCAGAAGAAGTTAGCTGAAAAACTAACGAAAGTAACATATAGCTACATCTTTAATCTTTCTTCATTGTAACTTTCAATCGTTCGCATGCTTCCAAGATTGATGCCCTTGGCGCAAAAGCACTCAATCGCAAGAAACCTTCTCCTCCTGGTCCAAAACCTGCTCCTGGAATAGTAACGACTTGTGCCTTTTCTAAGATCATGTTAAAGGCATCCCAAGAACTTCCATCTAGCTCCACAAAGATATAAGGGGCATCAACTCCACCGTGGACTGGATATCCAAGTTCTTCAAAGGTATCACGTAGAACTTTTGCATTTTCCAAATAGTAATCAATGAGTTCGCTAATTTCCTTTTGTCCCTCTTCGTCCAGACACGCCAAACCACCTGCCTGAACAATGCAAGAAGCACCGTTAAAGGCTGTTGTCATGACACGGTTGAAATCATCTCGGACCAAACTACCATCACTGTACTTCAATCCCGCTGGAACAACTGTCCAACCAAGACGCACACCTGTAAAACCAGCATATTTAGAGAATGAGTTTACTTCAATTGCACAATCCTTGGCACCCTCAATTTCAAAAATAGATTTGGGGACATCTTTTGAGCGAATAAATGGAGCATACGCAGCATCAAATACAAGAATTGATCCTCGCTCTTTGCATAATTTGACAATTCCTGTTAACTGTTCCTTGGTGGCCGCAGCACCAGTGGGGTTGCTGAGTAAGTAGTAGAAACAAGATTTAAAAAAAATGTAACAACCATGAGTATTATTTTCTGGAAAGATAATTCTCAGACAGTAACTATATTTTCGAGATGGCATTTCTTCTTCTACGAAAGTAAACAATTAATAACGACGATAACTCACTTAGGAGAACATAAATAGACGACATCGGCACGGGGTAAATTTGCGTAATCTGGGAAGAATCCATTTTCAGGACCACATTTCATGTATACAATATTATCGTATTGCATAGTTTCTGGATCTTGGTTTCCAGTTTGTCCCATCATGACAGAAGTGTCGACATAAACAGGATAGGAAGGATCCTGAACAGCACTAATGACCTTCGGTCCGAACATTTGTTGAACTCTCATGATATCACATTTAGCACCGTCACTAACATAGACTTCGGAGGGATCGATAAGATCGTTATACAAAACTGATGCGATTTTTTCTCTTAATGCAGCCTGTCCCTGTTCGGGTCCGTATCCAATGTACCCTTCCTGGGTACCGAGTCTCTTTGCTCCTTCAACTAGGCCATTCAAAATATGAGGAGGAATAGGCATGGTAGTATCTCCAATACCAAGAGAGATAATACGATCGGCCATTTCAGGATTTTCTTCAAGATAGGCATTACGACGACGACCGATCTCTGGAAAGAGGTAGCCACCGGCTAACTTGGCAAAGTTTTCATTTCGGTCGACTTGGGATACGGCTGGATCAGCCGCTGTCGAAAAAACGGCAGTGCTGACTGACTGCCGTCCCCCTTGAGGAGCGAAGGCAAATGCAGTAGAGCTAGAAGCAGACAAAGCTGCGACGGCGCAAACAATAGAGGAAGTGAATTTCATTTTTTAATATCGAATCTATCTGAAATAATGAAATATAAGAATTGTGACACTACAGCAGAGAAGGAAGTACACTTGACTTGTACAAGTACGTCGTTATTCATTTGCACGTTCACAAGCGTCCTCACATTCCTCTCGGAGGGAAATGTAGCATTAAAAACACCGTGTTCGAAGCATGCACACATTACTGACGCGCGAAGAAAAAAAAACTCGAGAATTTGAATTTTCATATGAAGAAGATCCATCCATCTTCTTGACTTTTTACTTCTTTTTACTTCTTGAAACGAGTGGACAGCCAACGATATCTCATAGAATACACGACTAACTACCGGGACTGAGAATCATATACACATACCATACTAGCATACTCTACTATAGTACTAACTACACAGGCGTACCGTTGCTGCCACTTTGTTTCTATTCCTTCATACTGTACTCTACCAATCTTAAAATCTATTCGTGCCAGCATCGATCAGGTAAACTGTTAGTTGGCTATTGAAACTCTATTTCACTGATGTGGCTGTCTAAATTTGTTGAATAGGTAAAATAAATACTATAAATTAGTATTTTGTTTATTTTTGTTAAGCGAATAAATTTTTAGTAAAGCGAATAAATTTTTATTTTATTTTTATATTATACAGAGTTATACAATTATCAGAGGCGACGTTATCCTTTTAGGTCGAAGAATTATACAACCGTCATTATTTCAAGTTTTGACACGGGTGATCGTATTATCTCTTGTTCAACAATCTCAGCTTCGTTATCATCAACGGCATAAGTTTTCTTATACCATTCAGCCGTACGACGAATACCTTCTTCGAATGGAATCAGGGATGTGTAACCAAGCATATGCTTGGCTTTGGCAACATCAGCACAAGTATATGGAACATCTCCTGGCTGGTCAGGCAATAACTCAATGATTGCCTTCTTGCCTACGTGCTTTTGGACAAGTCCAATAAACTTCTTGAGTGAAGTACCTTCGCCCTTGCCAAGATTAAAAACTTCGTAGTTGTGTTGTCGGTCAATCGAACGAATTACACCATCTACAATATCATCAATATAGGTATAATCACGGCTAGATGAACCATCACCATACTGCTGCATTTCCACACCGCGACTGACGCGATCGATGAATTTGAACGGGGCCATATCAGGACGACCACCAGGACCATAAACAGTGAAGAATCTTAATCCGGTGACATTCAATTGGTATAAATGATGGTAGGTATAAGCTAAGAGTTCACATGTTTTTTTCGACGCAGCATATGGGCTTACTGGATAATCAACCACCTCGTCTTCTGAAAAGAATGCCGATTTCGAACCACCATACACTGAAGATGATGACGCAAAGACGAAATTTTCTACACCATATTTGTGCGACAATTCCATTAGCAACGTTGTAGCGGTAATATTTGAATGAATGTAGATGAATGGATCTTGAATAGATGGACGGACACCAGCTCGAGCTGCCATATGACATATCCACTTGGGATTTTCATTCATGAAGATTTTTTCCATAAGGTCTCTATCGCAAATATCTCCGCGATAAATAGTAACTCGTCCTTTTTCGGGGTAAGCGTCTTGGAGTTGCTTCAGGTTGGATTCCTTGATACGAACATCGTAGTAATCATTGATCTCATCAATAATGACGACATCATCTCCACGAGCGAGAAGTTCTTCGGCAACATGGCTTCCGATGAAGCCAGCGCCGCCCGTAACAAGTACTTTCTTGTATCCAACGTGCGGTTCAATTATTTCAGAATCCATCCATGACTTGTGGTTGGTATCGATCGATCCTGATGAAACTGAAGAAGCCGGCGAGTCATTAAACGATTCTCCATTCATGGAAGATGTAGAATTTGTGTCGAGACTTACGTCGTCGAGAGGTTTGGTATTTGTTGTTGCAATCATGGTCGTATTTTTCTTTTATTTACAAAAATTGATGAACGTTGGTTTGTAATGTTGATTGTAGTGGAAGTATTTGAGAAGTGGACAAATTATTTTTTATGAGAATATTAATAATGTTTAAGTTGTTGTACGGAATTTTTATTACACTAGAAGAAAAAAAGAATTGTTTTCGACTTTGGTTGAGAGCGAGCGAATGACGATGAAAAGATTCGATGGAGCCTGAGCGTGTTTGAATTTTTGCTTTCTGACTATTCTTTTATGGTCCACGAGCCAACCACGAAATAATAGACCTCACAAAGAGGTCCAAACTAGCAAAAATCAGAATGAGACGATGATGATTCTCGACGATTTTACACATGCCTTCTCTTTTTTTTTTGCGTCAGCCTCCACGACTGGATCTGACTGCATCGGGATTTTTAATTCGCCCTATTTTGTGTTGTTATCCTTAAAACCTAGAGAGACAACACGGACCTCGTCATCACCTCAAGCGCTGACGAGGAGGAGATTCTGTTCTTCTTAGTCGCGCAACTTGGCGCGATAAAACCTCAGCACCAACCCAGCAGTACTACTTCTAGGTAGCACACAATTTCTGACAAATAAATGCATACAATTCTTCTTTTGATGATGACGAGAGTGATACAGTAAGTGCGCATGACGCACGTCGCCTCCTCACTACAAATAAAATATTATGTGAAGTTTAATGTATGGCTGGTAATTGATGAGAAATGAAATGATCCTTCATGCTCTCGTTGTCGTTACTGTATTGTGTTTATAAATTTATCTATGCAATAGGGAAATATATTAATAACAATTCAACAAGGATTATAGTATATGGTATGGTATATAGTAGTATATAGTCTCTTCAAGCACTATATAGCCATGGCATATAAAAAGTGTATAGTAGGACTATGACTATTGTATCTCTACACCATCCACCATTGATTAATTGTTGTCATGGTATTTTTGGGGGAGATGAGCATTTTCTATAGAAAGCATTTTCTGAATTTTTTGTAAATGTCAGCTTGTCCGTTTGCCAAGATTTGCATTGGCTTGAATGGAAAATCTTGATGAGGATTTCCTATCGGTGCATCACTTTTGTCAGAGTCACAAATATTTTAAAAGACACAGCGCAAAAAAAGATGATTTGTTTATGCAACATGTTTGTTGTGCATCCATAGTTGTTTGTTTGTTGTTGTGATAATATTGCTAGCTTTATTTTATACTGTGTTAGTTAGTATAGTAGCAAGGACAGTGTAGTGTAGTGGTGTACTGGAATAATCAATAGACTTTTGCAGTATTCCTTTTCTCCAACACCGACAACAGCATGCACGCATCCACCCATTCAATCATCTGTCTGTCTGTCAACAATACAGAAGATATCTTATGTGCATTCTTCATGATTAGTAAAATGTTGTTTACACACCATTTTGTGATGTTGTCCCCCAATTAAAATCCAACTAAATTGTTTACAATGTGAAGGATGGTTAGAGTGTGTAAATTTCAAGAGAGAGGAGGAGGAAAGAAATGATGCAGAACTCAAATGCCCTCTCCCAAGGTAAAAATAATCAAGGATGGTATGTTTTATAATCAAGAATGATAGCATGTTTTATTATTATTAAAGTTACTACCTGTATGTTTGCGCACTGCTTGAGGTGAGATAATCTATAATCTCCAACCACTTACTTTTCACAAATAGTCTGTTATCTTCCTGCACATTGTACTATTTTGGCTACCTTCTTGTAGACCAATATATAGACTATGATGTATGATGAGTGAAGGGAGTCTTCTTGTTCCTGTTAATAAAACAAAAAATAAAACAAAAAGACAAAAAGAGAACAACACCCAGGATTCCAACGTGGTCCCCCACCGTAGTACTAACTGGGCCCGAACATGCTTAACTTCGCTGAGCAGACGGGAAGCGGTGCTGTCATGTTGGTATGGTCGTTCTCTCTACGTACACCGAAATTTAGGTATATAATCTATCATAGGTAGAATATTCTTAATTTGTGTCTAGCGCACTAGTTAGACTGGACTATCCTATGGAAGTCTACTGTACTACTCTTCATCATCGAATCACAAGAAAGTAAATCAGCAACTATTTGTTGATCGAGGGATCTCGATATCGTAGAAAGAATCGTATGAGTAGGTAGTTAGCCATAGGGATCGTACGAAAAGAAATAATGACAATATTACCTCTTACTAGAAGTAGAATTGTAAAGAAGGCACATCGTAGAATATGCTTCTGGCATTGCTCGTGTGCGCTATTCTCGACAATACTTCTACCTAAATCCAGCTTCCTTCGATCCTCGTCTGCCCTTTTACTATTGCCGCCATTGCAACAACCATCATATCAAAGGGGGGACTTGATATCAGGGAAGACTACATGGACAACAACAAAACTTTGGACCTCAACTTCTCCCAAATTTTCCACTTGGGAAATCGACGAAGAAAATATTGTAGAAAGTACTGAATATATTGAGGTAGAAGAAGATCAAGACGAAGGAAATAACGCAGATGATAGCTCATCTACAGTCCTGTTCGAGGAGCATCGGATATGGTCCAAAGCAGTCGACAATTCTATTAAAACCTTAAAAAAGAAGCGGAACTCGCTCCAGTCCGAACTGGCCAAAGCGGAAGGTGCTGAAAAAACAGCGGAACGAGCACAACTTCTAGTATCAAATTTGTATATGTTTCAAGGTGGAGTAAAATCTGCAACCGTCATCGATTGGGAGAATGATGACAAAGAAGTGGAGCTAATTCTTGATACGGAAAAGTATAGCAGTGCATCGGATGAAGCAAATGCGTTATTTTCGCTCGTTCGTAAATTGAAACGAGGATCGAAGATAGTAGCTACCTTGTTGAAAGACACTGCTGCCGCGTGGGAAATCTTGAACGAAGTCGAATCTGATTTGAGATCCGCCATGGATGAACGAGGGGAGGACGTCGACGAGGGAAGACTAGCTCTTGTCAAAGAACGACTGATTTCGACCTTAAAAACGACAAGGTTTAAAATCCCCGTAGCCGATAGGATCAACAAAAGTAGCAAAGCGACCAATTCGAGTAGTAGCCAAAATAAAAATCGAAGAGAAAAGAAACCGCATCTCGGAACACCGGCTTCAAATGTTCGCAAACTTATAAGTCCAGGTGGGTGCATCGTATTAGTAGGAAGAAATCGTCGTGGAAATGAACATTTAAGTCTTTCCGTTGCTCGTGGTAACGACATATGGATGCATTCGAGAGGTGCGCCTGGAGCTCATATAATAATTCAGAATCGACGTGGAGGACCAACCGTTACTGATGAATGCCTTCAGTTCGGTGCTGACTTAGCTATTTTCTACAGCGACCTAAGGAATGAAAACAAAGCTGAGGTTACAGCAGCAGAGCCAAAACATGTACAAAAGCCTCGTGGAGCTCCTTTGGGTGCAGTCAAACTCAGAGAAGAATGGAAAACTTTTGTAGGAAGACCAGATCGTGTCCCGGATGAACTCAAGGATGCAAGAGAAGGAAGTGGTCAAACTGATGAATATCACATGTCTGATAAAGCGAAGCACCGTCGAAAAACGAAACAGGTAGCCGAAGAAGATCGCGTTAAGAGAAAGCAACAGCAACGAGAACGAAAGAGCCAGAAGTAAAAGATACGATGTAGTGTTTGATTATGCGATCCATAATAATATGTACAGAATGTTATAATTGATAGATTTAAATTAAAACCGCATCATCGTAATTTTCAAACCGTTTGTTTGTCGATTAAGATCATGAAATACAGTAATAAGATAGATAATAGAAACTTAAATAGTTTCAACAAGTAACAAGGCAAAAGTCGTCGTTTCTTTAAGGTGTTAGGATCAGCGTGCGCCGAATGTTAGTGCTGCTCTTAGTGCTGTTAATTCTGCTTCTTTTGATTCTGCTAATGCCTCTCTTGCTTCTGCTTCTGCTTTTACTTCTTTTGATGTTGCTCTTCCTGCTATCAATTATGCTTTTAATGCTGCTAATGTTAATGATTTTGGTGTCGTATTTTTATCATCATCATCATCATCATCATCATCTTTATCACCATCACCACCATCGACTTCTGGTGGCAGCATATGCTTCTGCTGCTGTTTCACCTTCTCGCCCATCAATAGACGAGAATGAGCCCAAAAAGCGGGTGCTCTAAACGATGAAATCGGGTCTACTCCTGCTGGCAAAAGGAGTAGTGCACCCGCTGCCGTAGCGTGAAAAAGTATTAATCGAATGATAGGAAATATCGTCATTGGCATCATTGTCATCGTCATCAAGTAATCTGCTGTTGTCGAATTGAATTGAATCGAATTGAATTTAAATTGGATTCAATTCCAAGCGGCATGAATGGAGTTCCGGTAGTTATTGCTTTGGTGGGATCGATGCTACTCCACGAATCGTGTTTGTTGGTACTACCCCAACGGACGGAGAAGAAGGATGGAACCACAGAACCACAGGGACAATTGCTTCCAGAGCAAAAATATCTTACTTAGTAGGCTCCTACCCAAAATCTGGATGTGAATTGCGTGCGTGTGTGTGTTTTAGATTCTAGATCAATTCCCAACATATCAAAAATGGGAGAATCGACGAACGAATAATACTTTCATTTGCTTATATAAATGATAAAGACCCGATAGTAGGGTTTCATTGCATATAGTGGGAGAATATTACAATGCTTTTCTCCAAGACGTTTATCGCGGAAGTTTTTGTTGAACAATAAATCGAATAATTTTTATTCGGTATCGAATAGGTAAACTTCAGAGGTGCCCAGTGCTTATTTCTTGCACAATCTTATCCTGCCAAGAACAGCTATAAATTCCGGTTCTTCAACACAATTCATAAACCAACGATAAGTATTTTTATACTGTTTTAAGTACACCTCGTCGAAGACAAGTGTAAACGGATATATGAGAATGGCGACCAAAAAGATGTCTGCCAGTGTGATATGTTTTGAATTGACGAGATACGTGCGGACGTCATCTTTACTATCACCTTTTTGAAGATGTAATTCTAAAACTTCCAGTGCAGATTTCATGTCTTCCTTTGCCTTGGCGTCACTATTAAAAAAAAATCAGGGGCATGTGAAATTACCAAAATCCAATAGGTAAAATACGGTACAGGTAGAACGAGAACAATTCGTATCAGATTTCTTCTTCTTAATCAATAAAAGGAGAAGCTAAAAAGTAGCAAGATACTGTAGTTTTATTCATCTCAAAAATCTTCAACTTACGCTTCTTCGTTCAAGGGCAAAAAACCTGAAACAAAGTAATACAAAATAGTAGCGGGCAATTCAATTTCTTGTTGGGCCCAGTTCATCCAATCTTCGATGGCCGCAGTTTGTCGCAACGAACTATTTCCCAGTAGAATCGTATCTCGTCGTAACCCCGCAATGAATCGTGAAATAGCCCGCGATGAATATATAATTTCCCCTTGTTGTGTTTCCAATATCGGTGCCTTACCCATTGGGGACTTTAATGCGATGGATTGTTCGATACCATTTGTTTCAACCGTGACAGGAATACCAGCAAATTCGGCGACAATGAGTGGTGCAAAAGCAAGAAAAGAGCCGGAAGGAGAATAAAGCTTATATGAGGAGGGAACTGCCATCGTCGATGTGGACGTCTGTTGAAAAATTAATTTTAAATGTAATGTGTCTCATATCGTCGATTATCGATTGTCACACCCAATTTGCTTCTCAAATGGTCGCAAAATATCGCTAATTTTTCACTAGAATGACAGTGATAAACACGCTATCGTCAGATGTCTTGGTTTGATAATAGTGCTTCGGTACTGTTTGAGAAGAAACAGCATATGCGTATCATGATCGTCATGGGGGGTGTTGTTTAATGTATTCGATATGGAATGAAATAAACATTAAATTATTCGACGACTAAAATATTCTGACGTATGACGGGCGACAGTTTGACCGTTTTGCTTCCCCGTGGAAATCAAGTTGTAAAATTAATTATCTTTTCTTTGATAGACGAGGAATGATATACACTCATGTACAGTAACTGTCCTGACACAGCCACACTCTAACATTGAAAACCTCCAGACTACAACAGTTCTGCAATTAAAGTAGAAGCAACAGTTCACAGAGTTATTCCTCAAATTTAATTCGTAGGTGCAAGTGTACATTACATCGGTGTGCAGATATATTTAAAAAATCGGAAAATGGTTAAAAGCAAGAAATTTAAAAAGTGAAAAGCAATTTTGAGATTAATACAATTTTAATTAATAAATAAATAATGGCGTCACCTTTGTCAAGTCTATCTCCATCGCCACTCTCGGCCGGATCACACACAATACGTCAGTCACTGGTACTACTAAATTTCTTCTTTGTTCCTTTATCACCCTTGGTCTGTCAGGGATGGATTATTCCCACATCATCAAGCTCATCACAACTTCATAATTATTGTCGAACGACTACAACAACTGGTGCAACAAAATCAACATCATTAATCGTCGACGATTTTACATTAGTTTCAGGATTTACTACTCCGTTGGGTCGATCTCGAACCATTCTCGCATCTACTGCTGCTACTGCTACTTCTGAAAGTCTTTCTTCGGCTTCTGATGACGATGACGAATATGAATACGTAGAATATGATATTTTGACCGAAACTGAATTTACGGGTAGCGAATGGATGGTTGGGACCGTTATGGATAATAGAGGAAAGATTGTCGAAACATGGGTACGGTTGGCAGTAGACAAAGATGGGAAAAATGTAGCCATTTGGGGTGATAAGTCCCAAGGAAATTGGAATTTTGATACTGCGAATCAATTCTTAAGTGTTTCAAAAAATGCCTTATGGGGTAAAAATATCTGGGCTGGTGTTATCGATGATTTTTATTTTGGCAGAGGGACAGTCCGTGGATGGAACTTTTTTTCACCTGCTTCAGTTGTTGGTCAATGGCAGGCAAAACGTCTCGGTGTGGAAAAAGACGAAGCAGGTATTGCTCCGTGGTTTGAAGAGGAAGACGAGGAGGAAGAGAAAGTATCGATTGCTGATAGCAGCAGCAACACGAACGAAGCTTCGTTGTCGGTAGAATCGAATTCCGATAGTGATAGCAGCAAGTCATAAAGCAACGCAAATAGATAAATAAGCGAGTTTAAATAAATTAACTGACTGTATATAATATATAACACAAGTAATCGTCACGCAGGCACGAAATATGTTTATGTGGAGAAAATATGAGGAGATGGATGGCTTCATATAGAAGGATTTCGGTTAAATAATAAGTACTGCCGTGAACGTGATTAGTATAACAATAGATAAGTTAAATGTACCACTCGGTACGATGATAATTCTAATCATCCAAAAATATAGACGTCCATGTATGTTTCATCTGCTATTATTATGTGCATCGATGCAGATGAATGTGTAATGGTGTAGTAATGTATGTATCTATGTTTGTATGACCCATCGTTTTATTTGACCATTTTCCTCGCTCAGTAGTGTCCCTAATTGTAGTCAAGGTATCTTCTACTGTATGTTGAATATTGATGATTGTCTTTATTTTTTCGCCCATTAAGGAAGGAAGTAGTATAATCTGCTACACTCTTTTGATTGTCTTTATTTTCTTTTTGTTGCTGCTACTATTATTGTTGTTTCCTCCAAGGACTAAATTTGCCATGACACTCCAAAAGATTCGAGAATTGATAGCGTGCGTTGACCAACATAAGATACATAATTCGTTTAACATAACAAGTTTAATGGCCAAAAAAACTGAACTAGCCATGGCCATCGATGAAGCAATTACAGTTAAGACATTCGGTAGTGTGGGCATTAAAAACAACCAGTAGGAGTAAAATAACAATCCGAGTGCTAAATTTTCGAATTACATGAATCATGGAGAGTTTTTTAAAGGGAAAGAGAGAGAAATGAATAATGATTTGCGAGTGAAAGTAAGCAACGAAGCGAATAAAGATGCGAAAATTATTATATATGTGCATTTTTGTTAGCACAACAACAATCAGGAAACATTATTTGAAGGAAAATAATGCCAATTGTATAGAACCACATTCAATGTAGAAGTATTATGACTCTATAAAATCTCACCTGCATTTGGAACATCTAAAATACTACCCTTAGGGACGATATTAAAATATGTTAACATACGTCCTTCAGGAAGTTGAAAGACATTGCTATTGTATGAATAGGAATTGGGAGGAGAAAAATTATTCCTGTGAGTGCAAGACAACAAAAATTTACGTAACGTAACACAATACAATGCAACATAACATAATAACATAACATAAAAACATAACATAACAAACGAAACGAAACGTAACACAGTACAATGCAACATAACATAACATAACATAACATAACATAACGAAACGCAACGCAACAAAACAAATAATAGAAATCGGTCGCCATCAAAATGGCATGAAAATCAATTCAACCTACCTGCACGAAGCCCCGATTAGTTCTATATCGCAAAACGCAGAAAACTCTTCTTCTTCGGGTTTATTCGCAACTTTATGTTCTACATAAAGAGCATAGGCGCTTAGTATGCAACCTAAGATTGCAAATGGTGCTGTTCTTGACAGGGATATAGAGGGCATGCTGTTGGTTTTGATTTTATGCTTTGCTATGTCGTAAGCGAAGCAGAATCGAAGAAGAAGAATGTGATTGAGATTGCTGTGAACTGTGAATTGTAGATTATGATGATTCCTTCGAATCATTTTTTTTGCTTCTTTAAAAAATTGCGCCCTCATCGTCCGTACTCAGTACGGAACATCTGTTAGAACCGCCCGTAAAAGTTTCTTTGTAAAATAATAATAATTTTTGACACTTTCACAACGAGATTACACATCGCCGACAGAAACCAAAAATCTCCAACACCAAAAATCTCCATCAATCTTCCTAGCCCTTATTATCATGCATGCTGTGTAGTCAATCGGAATCACATCATCCAGAGATAAAATCAGCCAAAACAAGAGGAACCGAACGATTTCTCAGAAAGAAAGATAGAAGTATAACTATTGCATCTTACCCGTTAACGTTACTACCGTCATCTTGATATTATTCGTGATGTTGTCAAATTGTTCCTTAATGATCGCATTTTGTATTTATGCTCTCATCAGCATAATAACCAGCGATGCATTCGCTCCTCCATTAAAATCATGGTCGACGACATTAACGGTTCCAACACATTATTCCGGGTCCGGAATCAACGATTTCGTGCTGTTGAAGGAAAATAATAAGATGACGAAGTCAACGTCAATGTCTCTATTTGGTATTCCTAAAATGTTTCGTTGGTTGACTGATCAATATCCAGATATTATTAATAATCGTCTTGAGGAAGGTTTAGCCGAAGATATCGAAGTGGACAATTTTTATTTAGATATGAATGGGATCATCCACCCATGTACGCATGGTAATAATGAGGCTGAATTGGTATATTTAGATGAAACTGCTATGTTTAAAAAGATCTTCCTTTACGTCGATCGGTTGTATAAGATGGTACAACCAACTCACGTCCTATACCTGGCCGTTGATGGGACAGCTCCAAGAGCAAAAATGAATCAACAACGATCACGACGATTCCGTGCAGCGAAGGAGGCAGAACAATTGGCTGCCGACTTGACTGCACGAGAAAATTTCAAAGGGAAGGAATTGGCGATTGACGAGGAGAAGCAACGATTCGATTCAAATTGTATCACACCCGGAACCGATTTCATGTTGAAATTATCATTAGCATTACAGAAATGGGTCGATTATAAGATCGAAACTGATCCATTCTGGACGAATGGTGCGACTGTAATTGTTAGTGGACCAGATGTTCCCGGTGAGGGGGAACATAAGGTGATGGATTTCGTACGAGATTCTCAAGCAGAGTATCGGAAGACCGGTATCACCACCGATTTTTATGGCCCTGGATGGACCCATGTTTTATATGGACTCGATGCTGATTTAATCATGGTACGTATCGGCACGAATACATAGATATTTATGTTTTTGAGTCATATGCTTACTTCGTCGTGATCTCATTTTTCGTTGTGAGTTGTGACACGTACTAATATCTATTGTCTATTCATTTTTATTTTTCCGCTGCAAAATAATGCCATCTATCCGTTTGTTATTATGATTAGCTTGGACTTGTCACCCACGAAAGCAAGTTCATGCTGTTACGTGAAAAAATGTCCGTCGTTATGGCAGGTAGAGGGAGAAATAAGTATCGTAAAAAGAAGGACATGATGGAATATACACGACATGATTTTGAGATATTAGAATTGTCAGGTTTGCGCAAATTACTTGCTATTCAATTCCGAAAATTCTCTGATAAACTTGGGGATGATTACTCGTTAAATCGAATCGTCGATGATTTCGTTTTTATGTGCATTTTGGTTGGTAATGATTTTTTGAGTCATGCACCCCACTTAGAAATCAATGGGGGTGCAATCTCCTTGATGATGACGACATATACTGATATGTTACCTGATTGGGGTGGATACTTGACAGATCGTGAAAAGATCAATCCTGAACGCTTTGAAGAGTTTATGTATCACTTGTCGGTTTACGAAGAGGAGTACTTCAAAAAGCGTGGTTACGAGGAGAATGAACCAGGATGGAAACTTGAAGCAGAGAATGAAGAAGATAGTAATGATTTTTACGGAACACTTTATTCGGGAAATCCTACACCTGCCTGCGCTGTTGGAGCCAATCGTAAAGGCAGTCAACCGCCACCTTCTAGAAAGATCAAAAATACATCAGATGCAACGGCAGGGGATAAAGAGACTGTAGAGGAAGATGAAGTCAAACTTGCCGACGAAGACAACGAATATCCCCACGTGGCTGGACCTACCGGTAACCGTGCATTTCGAAGAGTTCATCCCGATAGTCAGGCGCGTTCGTACCGGGACTTTTACTACGAAAACAAACTCGGATGGCCAATGGAGGATCGAGAACGAACTCTCTTTAATCGAAGAGCTCTTGTTCGTGATTATCTAGAAGGTCTTCATTGGAATTTGAATTATTATCATAATGGATGTTCATCTTGGGATTGGTACTTTCCCCATTTTTATAGTCCACTGTCAACCGATATGGTTAACTTAAATGAATTTTATGATGACGACGAAAAAGATGACGAATTCAAAAGCCTCAAGTTCGACTTGGGAACACCATTCCCGAGTCTGGCTCAGCTACTATCAGTCCTTCCACCACAAAGTGCTACGTTATTACCATCAGCCTTGGGAGAATTAATGCTTCATCCCTCCTCCCCGCTGATCGAATTCTATCCTGGCAATTTCACGTCCGATGCGAATGGAAAGCGGCAATCATGGGAAGCTATTGTTCAAATTCCTTTTATTGATGCCGATCTTTTGTTGGAGACGGTTGAGCAAGTTTTAGAAAAGGGGGATGAGGTTCTTTCGCCATCCGAGAGGAGACGGAATCGGCCAGGCGTCATACACAATTTCAAGCCCACAGGAGGTGGCGAACAAGTTATTGACAAAAAGACACTGGTCAGTATCCAAGGGACTGAAGCAGACAAAATTCGACCGGGATCTTCTGGACCTCCCAGAAGTAAGAAAGGATATCAAGGAAGGAGAAATTAGAAGACTTAAAGCAATAACTAAGTTGGTCTTTTTCCCCATCTCATATCTTTTGCACAAGCAAGCTGTTGTGAAGAGCAAATTTTGATTGTCCTTGTTCTATCAATATTATCATATCTCCTCTGTGAATGAAAGTAGCTACGTACGTAGTTGAAATAGCTACCATCAATTGTCTTCGCTACTGTATTAAGCGGGTATTACTTGGTGTTTTTAGCAGTATTAACTTTTTCGTTGCAGTTCGGGATGCAAAAATACTAATGGGCTACGATTAGCCTAACATATCCTAATCACATTGTCGTAGATCATTTCCAAGGCCAAATAGCTTTCGTCTGGGGTTGATGTATCTGTTCTTCCCATCGAAATATACCTTCATTTCTAAAAATAGTGCTGAATAAGCCAAAAAAACAAAAAAAAAAGTTCTGGTGGTGTATGCAAATAATATATATCAGATTTTTTTTCGTTGCCATTCTTTGAAGATTAAATGCTCATTGTGTCACCAGTATTAATACTTCTACTCTCGATGCCAGCTCAAATGGTAAAAAACTAAAATTGGCTTTGTCCCACTCAAGTAATACACAGCATATGCCTTTCAATTGTGACAGCAAGCATGATATTCAGTATAGTAGCTAGATTGAGCATCTATAGTGATAACTAACAACTGCCCTATCGTCCCCCTGATTCAAGAAATATATCCAAGCAATATGTACTTTTTTATCTGGTTTTTGATTGGTTGGTATGCATGGATTAAGTTATGCACATCATCAGCTTTGTTAATGTACTTTTATGTATGCATATGACATATTTGACTTATTGTCTCTATAAATACTTGTTTTCAATGTGTGTTTGTGTGTTCTGGATTAATTCCACAGAAAGAAAACTTTAGGTAGTACTATTTTTTAATATTGATTGATCTACTTGATTGTAGAATGATAGTGAGCATTCATTGACTTCAACATTTGGTGCCATCCTTGTTGGCTCTTCCTGGTCCAGGAAGGTTCATTAGATAATCCCTTTAGATCAATTACCCCCAACAATAGAATAATAATTAATGGCATGTAATGTTTTATTAATAGCGAAACAACAATATGTTTATTATGATGTCAATTTTAAGCCCCGCAAATTTATTGGGGTGTTCGAATCGCCGTGCGTAAATTCGAAAATAGAATTTTAAATAACAAATCTTTGCATCTTTGCTATTTGCTATCAAACATTAAACCCATTATTGTCACTCTACCGATACCTTTGACAAAATGACATCCACGAATTCGACCACGGTTCGCTCTTCAGAGGATTATGTAGCTCCAGCCTCGCCATGTACTACGACATCGACAAGACGTCGACGTCTACGTCAACGTCTCACTAATACCAATACCGATACCCTTTGTGGACTAGATGGATTTTGGAGCAAATGGATGTATCGATTCAATTTATGGACAGGTCTCTACATGTTGAACCCATACGAGCGTATCATTTTTCATCTAGTTGGATGGTTTTCATTCACCGTATCATTGCTTTATATATACGTCTTTTGGAAAGGCTTCGTTGAGGGATTTCGACATAGCAGCAGCATATAGCAACAGTCCAGTCACAGTAATACTTATACAGTATTGAGTATAATATTGAGACAAAAAATACTACGACATTGAATTGTGATACAACCAACTGTACAGTTGGGAAACATGACACATTTTTGAGGGATGGTCCGATATCTATAAAGCACTGAAACGAAAGCTTCAAATACAAAATCGTACCTATGATTAATACCAATGCTGTATACTAGTTAAAGTATGACTATGAAAGGAAAGCGTGGTATTCTATGTTAGCATTTACACTTGCAAATCAGCTTTTGCGTTGACTATTTCAACCGTTTGGTTGATTCCTGGTTCTATATCAGAACTAAAAGATCGCCCCCTACGTTACATATATTCTTAGTATTGTGGTTAGTTAACTCTGATGTTTGTACCATCGACGTTATGAATGAATTAAATAGTTTAAAAGTATGCAAGATTTAATAAAAACATTATTCCAATTATTCCAATTTTCTGATATATTAACGACACGATACACTCATAAATCGATCATAGATAATAAACTAGATAAGGCATGTCTACTCTCATTTACTAAAGGGAAAGCTGTCAATTCGTCCATTAGTATTCGTCTTCTTTATTCTCCAAAGATTCGAAGTCTTGACAATAGTTACTTTTCGTTAAGTGATGATGTTCGGAAATTCCCCATAAATTACACGAGTATTGTCCTCATTGTAATTCATATAACCTTCCGCGACATGTAAATCAGTGTTACCTAAATAATCACCAGGAATGAAGTCTAAACTCTCGTCTACGTAAGATAAACCCTCGTCTTCATTATCACTAGCAGGTGAGCATTTTAAAAAATTCTCTGGAAGAGGACCAAGAAACGTCCACCGCCATGTCCATCGAATTTGTTCCCAAAATGACATGTGTGGACTACGTTGTTTCAGGCGATTGAAGTAGTAGTAGCGATAAACGATGACTGTTTGTATAGTATGTAAAACAGGCGAAGAAGAAGATGAAATTAGGATTTTGAGAACAGACCAACAACAACAATATATAAGGGTGAAAATTCTACTAACCCAGATGAATACTTACCATTAAAAAATCCCTGTAATGGAACTGTAACGCATTGGAGAAAAATAATAGGAAAGAATGTAACCCCTAGAAACGTTTGTATTAGCCGATTGACCGTACCAAATAGAAAAGTTAAATAAAACGCCAAGGTATAGTACAAAGCCTGC
This sequence comes from Fragilariopsis cylindrus CCMP1102, assembly GCA_900095095.1. Lineage (NCBI taxonomy): Eukaryota > Bacillariophyta > Bacillariophyceae > Bacillariales > Bacillariaceae > Fragilariopsis > Fragilariopsis cylindrus. Next base: position 518,136 of record FMBT01000300.1, read on the forward strand.
TTGTAGACAGCATGCGTACAAAATGAACTCGTTTCTATTGCCTGTTGTGACGCAGTGGCGAAAGAAGCAATGGTCTGCAAAACATTTGCAATATTATCATTATTTCTATTCTCCTTACGGTTACCGATGCTTTCTTTTTCGTTCTTTCTGCTTGAATTTAATGGCTTTGAAATCAGCACCCCCGACGACGAATATACATACATATCAGTTACAATAACTGGACTGGATGTTACCTTATTAACAGTTGTTCTTTCTTTGCTCCATTGTTGTCGTTGTGAATGGTGTGACTGTCGTTCGTTAGTTGAATATTCAGATGGTTGTCGACTTCTATTATTGCTCGAGCGACGAATGAAGGAACTTTTCATATAGTCACGTCTGTTAGAATGGGTAGATTCTTCAGATTCAGATTCCGAAATGGTTCTAAGTTCTCGTTGGCGGACAGTCCGATATACTAACAACATTGTTCCAGTTACAAATACAATGCAGAACCACAGGGGTGCGTAATAAAACATCCATCGATAGAAATGTGTTTCCTGATTTTTCTGATAGTCGGCATCTTCCCCGTACTCATCTTTACCCTCGTCAGTTTTTGAAATCCATACCCATTTGTTATTACCCTCAGAATTTCCATCCTGTTCTATATTGTAGTCATTAGGTGGTGGGACTGCTATCCAGCACCATAAATTTGCGTTGTTGTATAACCCCATAATTAGGGACGCTATAGCTGTCATTAGACCAAAACAAATAGCAAAAACATGCATGACAGGTTCGATAACAAATTTGATTCGTTCTTCTGAAACCTTATACTTGATCACGAGTAGATAATACAAAGCGAGGTAACAATTGTATATAGGCACGACGATGGCCATCTGAACAAAAAATCCTTGGATAGCACAAGTGGTTTGACTTCCAACTGCTTGCAAATAACCATATTCCTGTTATCATATCAAAACCAGACATAGAACACAAGAGTCTATTATATAAATTCTTTCGTTTAGATGCTGTTGTTATCACTTCCACAAAAATCCACGAGGAACCAAAAAGAGAAAGACAGGAGCTGATTTTTGGTGTCACTGCTAGAATCACCTGTTGTGCTCTATTGAATGACGCCATCGTTTGCTTCCCCACTCCCTACTCCCACTCGCTATTACCGTAGTAAAGTTGATGTATTCATGTCGAAGAATAATGCATCGGACATTCAATCTTTATGCTGATCAAACATTGTCGCCTGAGTTCTTACGTTATACGGCGGTATCCATTGTCGAAAGTCGAAAGATGATCGATGAATGTGCTCTATAAATACTTTGATCCGGGTCGGGGGACATGTCAATCTAAGAATATTTTGCAAATTTTTATTTCCTCGTAAATAATCTCAAATCGGCGAGCATAAATTCAGTCGTGACTATCAAAACAAAACAAAACAAAACAAAACAAAAAAAAAAAAAAAAAAAAAAAAAATCAAATCAAATCAAATCAAAACAAATCAAAAACAAAATAAAAAGTTGACGCCACATGGCAGCATATAACATTCGAACATGCATACAAGCACTTTCTGAACTTTTTCGAAGCAACAGCAAGCAAAAGCCGATCTAGAATCCGTTCAGACTTCAGTTGAAGCTTTCTTGGTTTGTCTGAAAAAATGGAGCTTTGCTGTTGTTCGTTACCAAGTCCTCATGACGGTGAACCAGTAATAACTAAATATCCTGGAGGACGTCCAATAACTTACTACAAAACAGCAGGAAATGCTCTGTCAGCGAGTCCGCAGGCGCGGAATTCTTATGTAGTGACAGGAGAAGGAGGTAGTAATTGCCAGACCATAAATAACAAACCTGGATATGGAATGACAGCAGAACATAGAATTGGTGATTATTCCCACATTGAGGCCTTGGCTCCAGCTAATGCAGCACCATTTTCTCAATGTTTGGACAGGCCATCGCCGCCAACCAATCAGCAATCGCAATTTTCACGTATCCATAATGTTCAGCAACGACCACATCATACTACTCCAACAACAACAACAACAGCAACAGCAACAGCAACAACAACCCTCCCGTTTTCATAACGACTTCAATACAATGAACAATTATAACAATAACAGCATTGAAAAGCGCTTATTGGTGCAAGTGCCACCAGGTACCGCATCCGGAACGACATTACATGTGGGTATACCAAATGAGCCAGGACGACTTTTAAGTGTTCAAGTTCCCGTCGGTAACCACCCAGAATTTTATGTCACATACAAACCGCAACCAAGATTTGCATCTTATCAATAACCAAGTATGATAAATAATGTAGTAAAAATAATGGAAGATCTACTACCAACACGGAAGATGACTGGATATTACCAGCATCAGGAGGGCTTGCAACCGGTCTAGCCTCCGTCATGCTTTTCGATCACTTTGCAGATTCTTAGTACTGCCACCTTTGCTGTACCTGTTGTAGAAAGAATTATGTAAACTTAAGTAATATACAAAGTTTCTTTATGTATTTATGTCTATATTATATAACCCTATTATATATATATACATAACCGTATATAAATATATTTAGCCATACATATACGATGTAATGGGATTAAATTGCTAATGGTATCAGTTAGTTAGTAATGAGACAAATCAGCTTCAAAATTGTAAAAGGAAAAGATTCTGTAGTTGATATCTCTATTTAATTTTGTTCGTATTATTGAATATCGGTATTACATTAAATAATTACTTAAGTGTACAGAACAGTACTTTCACTTTATGTTTTTTTTCAGAATGCAAGAATGAATGAATCAACCCTTTTCCGACTTGACATTCTTAAATGACGATGCCGCAACTTTCCAGTAAGTATAATAATTTAATTCAATCTACAAACATACGAACTACTTTGCGTGACGTATCGCACCCACCGATAAGGTGTGTATCCAACCATGTTTTCGGCAATTCGTAGATAACGCACTTGCAGATTGGAGACGTTGAACATAGGAATTTCAAAATTCATATTGATGGGTCCAATCTCTCGTCGTATCTGTGTTGTGCAAGATTGCGATAATGTTACCTTACACCGCATCGTTTGTTCGGTGCCTCCCGGTATTTTCTTCAGTGTCCATAAAATCTTTCCATCGGCTCGGATGAATTCAGCACTTGTGGCACCACTTCCGGGACTCGCAATAACCGTACAGGAGGCCACCGCTGTACACTTCGGTAAGGGAATTTCTACTGTAACATTAGCACCGAAGTGATTGGCTGGCATATCTGCTCGTATCAAGACAGTAATTTCTAACTTTTTCGAATCGACTTCTTCAATGGATGGAATAATTCGAAATGGCGTTGTAAAATCGCCAGTTACTCTGTAATTTAGAACAACAAACTCACCATCTGGAGGAACAAATGATAACGTCCGAGCACTTTCAAATTCTGTTAGATTGACAATATCGTTGAAATTGATATCATCCACGGTTGGTGCACCATATTGTCCATTATTCTTTCCAATCACCAGATCTTCATTCAGAGCTAGCCTTAGTTGTGGATTCCCCGCCAGGTATGATTTCATCTGAATACAACCATCAATGGTACTGTTAAGAACATACCCATTAGCTGAAAATAGGACGTTCAATCGTTCTAGAATATCTACGAATATTTCATTCTTTTGTGGTCCGGATGAATCGGATTTTCTACCATTGGCATTGACTGATGAAATAACTGGTTTGTGTACAGCACTGGCTGATGCCGTTTTAGGATTGACCATTTTTGATGTATTACCGATTGGATCGACAATGATTGGTTCGTTGTAGACGCAAGATTTGAGGTTTTGAGTGCGAGTGATTTGTGGATATCCGTAATCCATCATTTCGTCTAAAAGTTCGTACAGTAAAATGAAATTTTTTCTTATTGCTTCTTCTGATAGGGTCCCACAGTAATCCTTAAAGACACGAGCAATGGTATTTAGGAGCTTTTTTTTTTTTGTGTGTGTGTGAAAGCAGCAATAATTATTAACGTTGCCAATATTTTTTCAAGTTTGATATTTCGGCGGACGACAAATAAGATAGAATAAATGAAATTGAGTTATTTATATGATTGAAATGACCTAATCAAATGAAAACGGAAATTCGTGCGCAAAATTGCGAGGTTAATGACAAAAAATTTACACAAAATTTCTCACCTCAATAACGGTGACTGCCGAGACGTTGCGAGCCGTTGCACAACCAAAGATGAGACCGTTGCGTTTAACATGTAGATATGTCAAGCCATCAGGCATCATAAATGCGGGTGGTGCATCTCCCGTCGTTATAGTGGATGATAGTCCGTCTTCTGTTGAACCATTATCACCAGAGGAACTGGAACCTCCGTTCGCATTATCACTACTTGTACCGGTTGTTCCATCCTCACGGTCGTCCCAGAATTTGACTTTTCGGAAAAACGCTTCAGTGTGACTTCTCTCATGTGCACCAGCATCTCCTCTATCGTTCCTGTATTGTTTTGCAATAATTGTATCTCCTCTCGGAGACAACACAAAGAAATTAGATATCATGATAAAAGTGTGTGCTATTTATGTATTGAATGAAGTGAGGATACTAAGTTAGTATGAAACGCCAACAATAGAATGCAAAAATGACCATAAGGTTTGAAATTCGAAGATGGTCGACCCAACTGACATGATTTCACCCTAACCCTGGATATAATTAATTTTGGGGAAGCTCAACTGACATGATATTTTACTTTGGGGGAATACTTGTAGTAGTCCGTCCTTCTGTACTGAGTACAGTCTACAAAGCATAAGTACGCACGCGAGTTCGCTTTCCACTTTCAAATAAATTCAATCAAAATCTTTGTACAGTGACGTACGTGTTTCCTACTCTTAAAATAGAAAAAGAAAAAACAAACATTAGCACTATCAAAACACTGTGGGATTAAATTAAAGGTTGGTTTAACGTTCATACAATGTCAAATGACTCTACTGTACCTATCATCTTCGTTATGCACAACAGAGAGATAAGCTAAGTGTGGGCAACATTTTTCGTTACTGCGATGATACGACAACGTGATACAGGTTCCCTTGTATTCACTGTGTTTTGAAGAATGAATTCATTCTGATTTTACAGTTCACTTTTGGTGAACGAGAATTTAACACAGAATAAATTACACGCATTTTTCCAGATATCCGTCGTATCCTTAATGACGACAACTATTAGTGAGTACTCTGGGAATCTCCATTCCAGACATCTATGTTCGATCTGATATTGTTTACTCCTTCATGAAGAGATAGAAAAAGAGAATTGGAATGTTTGGGTCAGTCAAAACAATTTAATTTACTAAAAGAGAAGAAAACTCGTCCACGGAGAGCAAACGCACACTTTTCTTTTTGTCAATAAAATTGTTTTGATTTTTACCGTTTTGTCAAAATGTCTTGTATGTTGATCATCATTGTACTCGAATATATCAAACCGATATATTTATCTTTGGATGGTGATCAGGATGAGCCTCAACATCAAGTCAGTATTTTTCTAATGGATTGGTTAGATTCCATTTATTGTCGTTGATTTTTCGGTGAATAATAACATCGTGGTGTTCATCGATCCAAACATAAATTGACGACACGAGTTGCGAAGATATTTTTACCTTCTTCCATCTTTTCAATGCTTCTGAATTATTGTACGTACACAAACACTTTATCAATTGTACCATCGAAGTTTGAAGTTGATAAGGGAATGCATGTTTTATATTTTTTACTTTGAAAAAAAAAAACAGCAACGCGGAATCCGAATTTCATTTCTTTGAATGACGGTTGACATCATGATGAGTTTGGTAACGATCCAAAACCTCCATCTGAGGTCAGACGTTAAATTTCCTGAAGATCATGATGCTAATCCGTCGATGTTATCGCCGGCAGTCTCTATTCCCCGTATACATCAGGCTGTACTGCTTGGCGTGGAGCCTACTACATAAACATTTTGATGAAGACGCCTACTAACGTCTTCTTTGGCGTTGTAACCAAAGAATAAGCCGACCGTCGAAACAATGTATCGAAAACTGAATGCAGTTCTAGATAGGTCATGATGTTCTTGAAGTGCCTCGCAGCATCACTTGAATACGGATTTTTATTTATGTTTCGATAAAAGGCTTGTGGAAAGAGACGAAACTTTCGCGGCCGATCCAACATCCGATGACAAGGTCTACTCAGAGGATTATTCCGTCGACATTGTCAACATGTTTTTCTCTACCTTCAATGAGAATCACCTTTTGTTAAGCAGTGTTAGCCTTCGTTAAATATGATTCATAACCAATTAATGGTATTTTACCGATGATCCTCGTCGCTTCAAGACAAGGATACAAATAGTTGGATGATATCTTATCAACGACAACGCATTTAAAAAACAGATTCGGTTAGGTTCATAATCGATGATTATTCCTCGTGTAAGCGGCGAAAACATGAAAATAGTTTGGAAGGATATCCAAAGGTGACCCACCAATTTGGACTTGAAAGCAAAATTCAAGATTCTTGTGAATATAAAAATGGACATAACAATAACATAATCATCATTTGAAGATTCGGTTTCCAAAATAGATTAATCTGTCGATGTAACCTCAGGCTAAACAATAGCTTAATATAATCCACCATTTAACCAACCGATTTGAAGCAATACACTTTACGTGTAGTTGTTCGCTAGTACAATTTCTACGTACGTTTTTCTACCTAATATTTTTAGCGGTCTTTTATAATTAGTGTAGATTCATTCACTGCGTCCACACACAAAATATGATAGTAGGACCAATATAAAAATACTGTTACACAAACAACTTTAATAAAAGGCAACAACACTGTCGATAGATATCACACACGCACACACATACCATGGCGGATGACACACCATTGTCCTCCAGCAAACAAAAGCATGATGCGGAACGGGAAAAGAAACGCAAAAAGGCACAAAAGAGGATGGGGAAATTGTTAACAAAAGCCTGGGAATTGTCAAATGCTGAACCGTTTCAGACGTATCAATATCACGCCGATGACGGTAGTAGTAAGAAAACGAAAAGTAACATCCTTTGTTTAACATCCTTGGGAATTAAGGTAGATGAGGAAGGTGGTTACGGCTATAGCCGACACGGATGGGAAGACTTTGCCAAAGATATTGGTGGAATATACGCATTGCACATCAAAAAGTAAGTTGACTACAGTACTGACACGCACTACCCTCATACCTTCCAACGACGAGTGAATTTTTGATATTTCAAATAGCTTTTCTTTTTTACGACCAAGATCAATCATCTGATTTTTGTATTTACCTTTGTTCTTTCTGTTGATATAATTATTTCTTCCTTCTGAATTCGTCAATCAAAAGAAAAACAAAACATGCAAAACTCGCCGAGACGCACCTCGAAAGTGTATGTGGGATGTTGTCCGAAAAGGACGACTCCCTAGCTCAGGCTGCCCGGAATGCTCCAGCACCGAAGATAGAGAAACGACGGTCGCCAAATAGTGGTAATGCCCGTTCGTCTACTACGACGGTGAAGAAACGCAGATCTTCTACGATGTCTTCTGGCAGCGGTGCTGGAGGAAAAAGCGGTGGTAAAAAAAGACGGTCGTCGAATGGTGGTGATGGTGGTGTTGATGGTGATGGCGATATCACTGCTATCTCTACATCTCCAAGTGGTACCAACAAACAGAGGAAGAGTGCCGAATTGGTGGACCGAGAAGCTCGGGGTATGGAAAGTTTAGTTACATTCATAGCCGATCAGGACGGTGGAGATCAAGGAATGGTAAAAAAGTATCGTTGTCGGGTTACGGTAAAGCCCTCGGATGGTCGATTCGATGTAAATTTTTTCAACGAACATGGGAAAAGATTTCGGTCGATGCTCGAAGTTGGACGATTTTTAAATTTAGTAAACGATAAGCAAGGTCCTTCAACAAGTAGATCGGCGGCGGCAACAGCAGGGATTGGTAATCTGAAAAAGAAACGTAAGCGAGGGAGTGGTTTAAGTACTACTAGTGCTACCAGTGCCCGACAAATCGAGGCGGAAAAGAAAAAATACGAAAGGAACTTGATAGGTTAAGAAAGCAATACGGACGAGCAACGAAGTCATTGGATAATTTTTTGGAAGACGATAAAGATTCACAGTATCCCGTAGAAGATTCTTTTTTACAGGAAGAAGAGGAAGCAGCAGAAGCCGCGGCAGAGGAAAAAGTAAAAGAAGAATCAGCCATTCAGGATCCATCAATTGTTTCAACACTATGCTCGGTGGTTCATCCTACCAATTGTCCAGCAGCTCGAATTCCAGACATTGACACCTTTCAGGGACTACCAAAGTATTGTATGGCGGAGGCATTACAATCATGGGATTTCCTTTGTACGTTCTCTCGAGCCATTAACGTGCTACCCCTCCCTTTGAATGACTTTTTGCAGTGCTTGAACTACGTACCTCCTTCGAAAAGCGTAGACAGCGATGCATACAACGCTCCTCCCGTCTATTTGGGAGAAATTCACCTTGGCTTGCTAAAGCTAATCCTAGGAGATCCTAGTAGTGATGAGTGGTGGTGGTCGATTCTCGAAACAGAACATACAGAAAATGCTGTGCTTGCTCACAAAGGTCCCAAAGAGGACGTCATTGAAAAGGAGGAAGAGAGTGACCTGCCTCTAATTAAAATAAATTTTGCCGCACTTTTGGCCGATCAAGAAGACCCTTTGATGACGAATAGTTGGCTTCGAGCGCTGGATCCGATACGAAGTATGAAATCGAGCGATGCGGCAGCTATGAAGAATACACTTAATGAGGGTACGAAACTAGTTGCTAACAAATGGGTCTTAGCTTTTTTTCGAAAGGCCATCAAGCTAGGAAAGACCAGTGGTCCAAGCTTTATGAAACAAGCTGTAGTCTGGTTGTTAGATAAAGTAACCGAAGCAAAGCCAGAGCTGGTAAAAAACACAAAGGTATCCGAAATTTTGAAGCGACGAGCAAAAGTCGTAGAGGAAGTAGAACAGAAGATGGAAAAGCTGAGTTCTGCTACCCTAGCCGTCAATGAGGAGGATCTAGCGTCAGACGCAGAAGAAGAAGATGATGATGATGAAGAGGAAGACTCCGACGATGAAAGTCAGGTAGAGAATCACGACTTACACAAACATGTAAAGAACAATCACAGCGAAAATGGTAGCGACGGTGACCAACCTGCTTCATATATTCCCAAGAAACCTTCACCAACTCTTGTGGACTTTCTACTACCACCTGGTAAACCAACGCCGCACTCAGAAGTCCTCAATCCCTCTAGCTGGCCTTACTTGGCGGCTGCGGCTGCCTGTCGCGTTGTTCATCGTTACAAGAGACTGCGAAACGAGGTAGACGATGGTCTTCGAAAATCTCGTGAGCTTCCGCAATTGACTATAAAGGAAAGACGAGAACGAGAAGCCATGTCTTCTGCTAGAGTATTTTCAGAATTTATAACTCAGGACGGAGTAAACGAATCCGTAGAGCATGCTCTTGAACTCCTTTGCGCGGGTGGCAACTATCTAGAATTGACCCCTTTCGAGCGTCTCTCTGTGCTGCGCGTCCTCATTGAGGCAGCATACGATACAAATAAAGTAAACGAAGTGGTGTCTTCCAACCACATACAAAGAACGAATGCTGTGAAAGCCCTAGATGTAGAACAACGTAGAGCTAAACGGGAAGCAAAGGAAAAGGCTGCTACCGATGATGCTATTGCTAGGAAAGATCTTGCATTGGAGGCCAAGCACAATTTCATAGAAGAGAAGCGAGAAGAAATAAGAAAATTAAACCAAAATAATCAAGAGCTTACCGCGGAGGACATTGATACATTGACGGAACAGGATATACTTGACTTTGACGAAGACATTAAGGCTGACTTCGAAGCACTTCCTACTGCTGAGAGCTTCAAGAAAACTGAAGTGGTGGCACGGATAGCTAAGATACAGGAAGCTTCGGCCTTTGAGACAGAACTTCTCACCGTATTGACCATGGAAGAGATATTGGAAAGAGAAAGTAATATGATTACAGCGATGGAGGAGGACCTGAAAGAATTGGGTGGAGAAGATGCGCTCATGGATCCATCTTTAGAAAGAAATGTTGCGAGAAAAATCGAAAAACTTCGACGTGATATACGAAAGACTCAAGAATCAACCCAATACCTTCCTGATGTTCGGACCGAAGCCGTGGTTCAGCTAAAAGAAGCAATGCATGACGGCACTATCAAGAGCCTCAGGAGCGCAATCCGTGCAGCGAAAACGGCAAAACTCTTCGGTCCCGATTACGACACAAACGGAATTTGGTCGTTGGACGTCGTCCGTGATGTTCACATGGAGCTTGAGAATGCAAAACAAATGAAAAGAGTGGCAGATGCACAGAAAGACCTCGTTTCAAAGCTAAACAAATGTTTTATCAGAACCGAGCCGATTGGATACGATAGATTCAGAAATCGTTTCTGGCGTTTTGAAAATAGCGACCAATCACATGTCTGGACAGAGGTTAACCTCGTGATGAAAAACTCTGCCTCGAAACTATCGAATAATCCGGGCTTCCTCGAAGTGGTTTCGGATGTCTCAAATATCTATATCGGACCTTCTGATATCGAGGAGGACTTTCCCCCAGATGATGCGATAGTGTCAAAGATAGATTTCCAGCCGTTTAGTAGACAAGAATACCACCAATCTGGCGTTAAGGCCTCTTTAGCGAGACAGAAGTGGGGATGTCACTTAAATGAACTATCCGTTCGATTATTAATGAAGGGTCTAGATAGTCGGGGAATTCGAGAGAACCACCTCAAGAAAAGTCTGAAAGAAGCTCTTGAAGAGAAGACGACAAGTGCAGAGGGGGGAGCTGAGAACAAAGATCAACCAGAAGGCGGAGAAATTGGAAAAGTAGAGGATAAGGAAGACAAAGAATCTGAAAGGAATGAGAAGTTCGATCCAATGGGAGCTGAAAGCACAGATCAACCAGAAGGTGGAGAATCTGGAAAAGTAGAGGATAAGGAAGTCAAAGAATCTGAGTTCGATCCAATGTCCGGCGATGAAACTGTTTATGAGGATGTCAAAAAGTCGGCTGTTGCTTCCCATTCAGATTCGTCTTCTATTGAAACCATCAAAAACCTGAAATCATCGGCGATTGGACAGGAAGTCAGGATTAGAATCGTTCTCGAATCAAACAAAGACGGTGGAGTCGCCAGGTACGAGGTTGCTACAATAATAAGTTGGAAAAAACGAAAGGATAAGGTACCTATTGATCCAGATGAAAATGAGTTTGATCCGCAATTGAAGACCATTGAGACGCCATTGTGGCGAGCACGGACAGGAAACGGAACTGAGGCGTGGCTACTTGGTCCAGATCTAATTGAAAGCATCATCCGTTTTCTAAAATGGAAACGAAAAGATGCAAACTATTTTGAACATGATGCTGCCTTCTTGACTTACAGAAACAATCTAGGGCGGCATTTAGGCAAAGCAGCCGATGCACCTCATGTGATGACTCCGATTCGATTCGGGCAATACATGGTAAAACGTGAAGCCGAACTTTACCAAAGACTGAAAGTTTTGGCATATGATAATAATTGGGGTGGCAAAAACGGTTCAAGAAACGCATGGATCACATCAATGAGAGACTACGCGTTCGATTTGCAGACTGCTCGGGAGGGAATGCTCACACTAGAGAGTGCATTTTTCGAGCTCATTGGTGGTGAGATCAAACAGGACGCTAATGATAATTCTACTCCTATGACTGGAAAAGAGCTACTTAACAACCCCAAAACAAGAGAAGATATAGAACTCGAGTCCATCGATACCAACGTTTCTGGTCTATGGAGTTCGCAAGCGAGTCGAAATGTATTCATTGAAATTGTTTCCAGTAAGTCTTTAAGTTTTTGATGTGCTGATATTCAAATTTAAAAATACTTTTTCTAATTGATTTTTACCTGTTAATATTAAACCATTTTTCTTTAACAGGCAACGAATCAATTGGATTTCTTGCGTTGGCTTTTGAGTTGATGTGCCGCAACATTAGAATCTTTATAGCAGCTCACAGTGTGAAGGGAGCTGCCGGAACTGCCACCGCTGTGCACGGGTCACTTGGGTATGAGCAGTATGCTCCACTTCCTATGAGGACTACGCGTCGAATGAATGCTTGGCAACAGACACAAGAAGCAGAAGATCAAGTTCATTGGGAACAACCAAGAATAGGAAGGTCCTCTCGCACTTCTCGAACCGTCGACTATACAGAATATTAGGAAATGAGTGATTCGAATTTGTAAAGTGAAGTATATTGTATATAATTACGTATATATTTATATATGTAACTTCAAGTTTCGGATAAGATTAGGGCTATTCCATAAATAATTATAGTTCATTCTTTAAGCGCAGCAGTATTACTATCATTTTTTTGAGAAGGAAATCATAATACCGAAGTGATCAGATGGTGCAACGGGCATAGCCTTAATACTTCCATTGTAAGAATTCTTTTTTTTCCAGACTAAATTGGGAATAGCTTTTTCCCCTACTTTTTGTAAGCCAGTACTTTTATACTTTTGTTCTTTCCCCTGAGACCTAATGTAGATGCAACGATCCAATCGTCTTCTCAAATTTCCATTCAGCATTGGATTCTCCTTAGCGTCGTAAGTAAAGTCAAATTGGGTACCTGCATCGTGCCATCCTTCTGGCAGAATAGATAATAAATTTCGATTTGGCGGAATGCTCCGTTTCTGCTTTCTTTCATCGTCCCAATTTAAATCTCCCAAAATCACAGCCATTTCCAAGTTGTTTGCTGTCGAGTCGAGTTGTTCTTGACAGTAAGCTGCCACTTCGATGATTTGCTGCTCCCTTTCTGCAGCACCTGTGGATTGAGGCCCACACCAACTTTCGAGATGCGTCGTTACCAGGAGCAAAGTAGGGGTTTTTACGAATAAAAAACCACGACCTTGAATCGTGTTTCTATATGGCACAAAACGTTGTTCCAGTATCTTCAATTCTTTGCTCACAGCGACTCCAACCCCATAGGAGGACCCACCAAACCCAAGCGGTTGAGTACAGAAATTATATCCGATATTTTGGAAATGTGGTTTCAAATATTGAACTAGAGATGGGGTTAATTCTTGGAGTCCCACAAGTAATAAAGGGCTGCTCTTACTTCCATCGCTTCTTTTTATTTTAGAAGCCATCTGCAGACCTTCTACAATACCTGCCATACGTTTCTCTGGGAACACTTGCCTTGATTCCTCATCAGGTGGACCAAACCAAACATTATACGATGCGATTTGAAAATTTAAATGATTGTTATTATTATCGTTACTTGATTTTATCGATTTGCTCGATGTCGTTGCCTGACGAGATGCTATAGAATTGTCATTGTCATCAATCGTCGATCGATGACGCTTTCGGGACTGCGGGTTTTTCTTGTTATCGCCGGTACGACTGCCCTCCTCTTCATCGCTGCTGTCGATCAAGTCAATGACATCAATTTCCTTCCTTGTAGTAACTTTTGCTTTCCCACCAGAATTCTTTGATATGTTCGCATCACGGAGAGGATGTCTTAGATTTTTTTCCTCTTCTTCTGCTGCTTCTGCTTCTTCCAAACGGCAATATACCATACTCCCATGTCGAATACCTTGTGAGCGTAGTGTTTGATAAGGATCGATTGCGTGAGTGCAGGAAGGATCGAAACTCAGTGCCTGGGTGATTTTATACTTCGTACTGGAGTTGTTATCCCGTTGTTGTCGCTGTCTGCATTCCTGCATCACTGCATCTCGAACAGTGGATTCCATGGCTCCAGCATCGTCATCAATTGAGAACTTCATTGTACCAAGGTTGTTTCGGACTCGAACAATCATAGTGATGGTATTGCCGATGTCAATATTTAGTGGTAAATGGTAAGATTCAAAGCCTTTTTTCTCTTTGTACGTAAGAATTCCTGGCGAAGACGACAACGACGACAATAATGGGGTTTGTAATGCAACAACGACGACGGATCGGATGAAGAAAGAAGAAAGAAGAAGAATGCAACTAGAATGAACTCTACAACGACCTGCACTAGGATGATGCATTCCAAATACAATGACCAGTTTTATAGTATGATCACAGAGTGTTCACAACTGAGATGAAGTAGAAGCTCTAGCTAGCTACTGTAGAGAAATTATTGTACTACTACTAGTACTTCGTCGTAACAACTTTCTAAACTCGAAAATAGCGGAGAAAATAATTAACTTTTTCCGCGGTTACAATGTCTACAATTTTTTGCACCGCAAAATTTTGCGCTTAAAAATAACAGCGCAAAATGCTAGTAATATGAATAATATTATTATAAAAATTATAGATAAATGGCATGAAATATTGACATGATGTATTTGGTCACAAAATGGTCAATTTTGTGTCTGAAAAGATGGTACAAACATCCACATGCATCTATGTTGAATGAATAATATAGACGTGTTGATCAATTGAAGGGAAAGGAGCGTAATCGCGCAAGCCAAACTATCCTTCTTGTGGTGTAAATAATTTATTTCAATTCTAACCAAAATTAAGTTCGACTCTGTTGGATCCGCTAACTCCATTAAATCATATCCCTGGGATATACCACTTTGTTGGAATCTTTATGAAGTGGTATTACATCCTTCTACATATTTGGTTTATCAAGTTATTGGTGAAGTTGGAGCGAATTTGGCGGTGACCATGGGAGGAGGATTTTGGAACGAAAATTGATTTATAGGCGCGCGCTGTTGAATCCGCTAACTCCATTAGATCCAATCCCTGAGAGCTACCACTTTGTCGGAATATCTTTTGATGTATTATTATATCCTTCTACTTATTTGGTCTTTTGGATAGGTCCAGTTATTGATGTAGTTAGAGCCAGTTTGGGGGTTACCATTGGATGAGGATTTTGGAATGAAAATTGATTCATAAGCGCGTGCTGACCTATGCGCTAGCTCCATTAGATCCTATCCCTGAGAGCTACCACTTTCTCGGACTCTTCTTTGAGTAGTATCATGTCCTCCTAACTATTTGGTTTATTGGATAGGTCAACTTATTGACAAAGTTAGAGCAAATTTGGATTTTACCATGGAAAATAAATTTGAAATAATATGGGTTTGTATATAATATCTAAAAATAGCAGTACTACAGTACTACAGGAGTAGTACCAAAAATAAAATGATATCAACATGAAATACATGTACTATAGACCTCATTGGAGCTATATGATGGTTGATACTTCTCATAATGGTCCTTGAATGATGTATATTGACCTTGTATAACATGGTCAATGGTCAAGAAATTGCAATTTTAATGATATTACTAGTAATTTGTGAGGTAAATTATTTTTATTTTCATGCGCGAAAATCAGAAAATAGTGCGGCGGCAGAAAAGTTAATTAAACCAAAAAATGCCATGCCTTCATCCGATTTATCACGCATGCTCGAATGCAGGAGAAGCCGCGATTAAGGATTTCCACGAGCTAAGGAGGAAATAAAATAATTTAATATCGAGCGTAAGGGAACGGGAATGCATGCGTTATTGGTTATTGAGTAACATTTCGACACGTCGAGCTCCTTCGACACTCAGAACTCGCACACAACCAATAATAACACGAAACACATTACAACATTGCTTCACATTCGAACTACTTCACAAACACTGGACTGACCTCAATTTTGATCTTTACTGGGTTCCAGTTGTTCTCGGCGGTGCAAGGAATTGCCCAATTCATCCAAGAGTAGAGCTTGAGACGATAGAATATTGTCAAGATGGCAACTATCTCACAAGAACAGCAAGATAATAACATTTCTTCAAAGATCTCTGAAGACATAAATTGTTCCGTTTGTCTGGACATTCTATGCAAGCCTCAAACGCTAATTTCTTGTGGTCATTCATTTTGCAAAAGCTGTATTTCCTTCAACAGCTGCCCACATTGCCGACAACCAGTCGAAGGTGTCGTCCCAGCGAGGTCTTTAGAAAGTTTGATTGATACATTGGTACGGGTACCAAATCTTCTATTCGACAACGATAATGACAAGCTACATTTTTTACAGCGGATGAAGGAAGAAGAACAAAAGTCTGTCGCAGAACGAGGTCTCGGTGGAAGTTATCGTAAACGACGAAGACCACAACTTGGTAGGCGCGCAACTAGGAATGATAGTCCCTACGCTCGACACGGAGGTACTGCTTTTCACCCACCTTACAATCATCTTAATTCGGCAGCAATGTTGTCAATGACGGCAACAGCAGGACTATCCCACAGCCGAGTATCTCCAACGACGATGACAACGGGCGGTACTGCCATCGGTAGTCGACGACGATCGGGAGCAGCAACAACACAACAATCTGATACTAATAGAGGCATTTCTGCCAGCGATGCAATCTGCATTGATTAGATTGTAGTGTTAGAAATACTATTAAGAATATTCAATAATTCTTTTGTACACTATTTGTAATTCGTATATAATTTGCCCCATGTTCAATGTACATGAGTATAATCGTATACTTTTATTAACAAAGAAAGTAGCAATTTCTATTGAATTAACAACTTTATTGTTGTATAGTTGGGCTATATTCAATACACAATGACAAGTTGTATAAAGAAAAATTTGCTATGTGACGATACTTCATATATTCTAATTTTGAGTGCAGCAAAGCTCCTTTGTGCATGAAATGGATCGCTGATAAGAAATCAAATTATGAATAGTGAGTGTATGTGATCATGAATATTAACTCCTCAAATTCATATAACTATCATTGGTCCTTTAACGAGAACCAATTATGGTCCCTGATTCCTGACTCACTCTCACTGTTTGACTTCTCTTTTTGAGAGGTCGACAAAAGAGATCCCAAGTCAGAATCAGATATACTTTCCTGTAACTGTTGTGGTTATCTTGTAATGGATGTACATATATAAAGTTATGGTAGAACAATTTATTCAGCAGTAATAGTACCTAGCTGACTTGCCTTTTCCTTTGTTGAATATATTATTGCTTTTGCATTCCGTTAACAGTGAAGTCATGATACCTCACCCATCCAGGACCAATGTGAAGATACGAATCAAAATAAAGCATCAATAGCATCAATCATTCCTTCTTCATATCATGGTAATGTGCATAATGGCAAAGAATAAATAATGTTAGAGAAAACAATTAAACAATTTGGAAAAGTAAAATTATGCTAGTTCGAAAAACTGACCAAATATCCACAGATTCCGTTGGATCTGTGTGTCAATTAATTGTCCAGTATTTATGTAGAGGTAGAAAAAAGGCTTTTTTCATAGATACTATCAAAATGTAGAGTGTTAATTAACAACGTTGACGCTTGAGATATTTGATAAAAAATACAACATCCTTCCTTACCTGAAAAATTGAAAGTTAATTGGTTGGTCAGCTTCATTCCAAAGCAGTATTTTAGGGTGATCATTTTTTTGTGGTGGTCATAGATAATATATGATACATGAGAAACCTAAAATGCATAATCATATGACTAGTGGATGATATTCATTTTCCCAATGTTGTAGAAACTACATTTTTTGCTGCTATGATCAAGTACAGTAGATCAGATCACGAACAACCTCTATGGTTCCCAATACAAACACTGTGTCTATCTTGTCCTCCAATTGATGATCTCAACGCATTGGTAGTGCATATATAGCAAAGATCCTAAAGTTAGGATGGCAACGTTCGTACTTTCCGCTTCCAAGTGTTATTTATTATTATCCTTTCTTCAAAAAGGTTTCGCAAGGGCAGCCTGGATTGTCTTTACATATTATGAATTTCCAAATTGACATTAGACCTTTATGTGTTCCATGTTATTTGCATATCAATACTATACAGTTTACAGGCAATTTTGCCCCTACAGTGTACACACTAAATTATACCTTAATTTATGCTGTATACACTACTTACTTGTACTGTACCATCATAGAGATATCCGGGACTGGAATGAACAATTAATTCAGTCCCGGATAAATGGGGTTATGGGTATTACATTTTAATTTATTTTTCGGTTCAGTCGTCATACACAAAAAGGTGACTCATTATTGGCGTTTTCTTTGATGATGATGTTGAAGCGCGTCGTAAGTCAGAAAACCTTGTACAAGCTTGTATTGCGATTCTTTGCACTAGCAGTTGTACTAACAAAGAACGAAAGAACTATACACCATGGAATTGCCACAAACAACAAATTTTCATACGAATGCATCATCTAAATAATCACACAAACATGACAACAGAAATGAACAAAGTGGGTAAAGTGTTCGAAGTAGAGTGTAGTGACAAAGTCGAAGTCGAAGCCGATGGTACATTAAGTGGACAAAAAAAGAAAGAAAGAAACATTACTAGTGTAGAAAAAAACCAGATAAAATTGCCTTTCGATCCAATGGTTAGTTCGTTGAGTATAAGTAATAGCAACAGCGAGGATATTTCTACAAGCTGTGAAAGTGAATTGATAACGAAGCCATCGAAACCTATACAAGATGATGAATGTGATATCCGAAATGATACAAGTTCAAATAATGAAACGAAATTTCCTGGGGAATTGCCAGACGTTTATGACGATAAACTGAGTCCAGATGAATTCCTCCAAAAACTTCTTCTGGCGACGTGTGGTGTTGAATTAGTACCGAAAAAAGCACAGTCACTTGAAAATTTCTTCGCTACTGTTACAGATGAACAAGTGGCTGCATATACAATGACGGTAGTATCAGCTTGCAGAAGAAATGATCTAGATGCACTGAAAAAGCTTTATTCAGAAGAAAACCAAATAATGAACTGTTCTAACCGTTTTGGGGAAAGCCTACTTACCATGGCATGTAGAAGGGGGTTTGAAGCTATCGTTGAGTATCTGTTACAGTTACCCGATGTAGATATACGTGTATGTGATGACAGCGGCAGAACGGTATTACATGATGCTTGTTGGAATCCCACTCCGCAACTAAAAATTGTTGAGTTGATAATGGAACGAGACCCAGCGTTATTCTTCATATCTGACAATCGTGGCTTTACTCCCTTCCAATATGCCAGATCACAGCACTTTTTGATTTGGCGGGAATTCCTATTAAAAAATATGGAATATTTGCAAGCCTTGAAAAGTGAAGATGTGATTGCTAAATTATCGAAAGATAGTTAACGAAAAGAAGATAATATATTAACACAATATTAATAGAACCAGTATGAACTGCCTATTCCCTTTATGCGTATTTATGTGCATGCACTTCAAGTCCATTATGTAGAGGTGCGCGTAGCTAGCTTTTCGATTGTCTATTCAGATTCGTCTATACCAACTTAACAACACACGGGAGATATTATCTTACTTGCTAATGTACGTAAGAGAGAGCATAAAATAGAGTAACTTAAATATTGACCAATCATTTCTTCTTGTTATTTTTGTAATTGCTATTATTTAAAAGATATTTCCATTCTTTAGTCTGTTTAATGAGGAGAGAAAACTCAGTAATTGCTTCAGTAACGTTGCTTGGATTCCTTTATACATTTCTTTCTCCAGCCCACCATATCAATGGGATCGGTCATTTCAGAAGCTTCTTCGTCTGCCTTGTATATCTTAATGGTCTTATCGGCCTCACCCGTTATGAGTCGCGTACCGGTGCCATCAAATTCAGCGCAGAATATTGCATTCTCTGCATCAAGAGATCCTGGTTGGACAATCGAGGTACCTGATTGGAAATTGTAACCAGTCTTGTAATCCCAAAAGTGCATAGATCCATCATCTCCACCACTAACCAACACGCCATCATCGTTGACGGCCATAGCGTTGACTACAGCCTTGTGTCCTGAGTATGATTTCAGAAATTTCCCATCCTTTGCCTGCCAGTATTTTAGAGAATCGGTCGCACCCGAAACAAATGTATTTTCGAAGGATGGTTCCACTAATGCTCGAACGCTCTTTTGATGATGTGTCAGGGTCGTCATACACTTCCCGGCAACTAGATCCCAAAGTTTAATAGTAGAGTCCATACTCCCTGTCACAACTTGCGGATCAGTTGTACGCGTCAGTAGGGATGCCACTGTATTGTCGTGTCCTGCTAGAACATGGATTTGTGTCTTGGTTCGAATGTCCCATACCCGTGCAACTGCATCACGACCTCCAGTAACTAACAAATCTAATGTTGGGTGGAGTTTCAAACAGAAGACACCACTTAAATGTCCGTGATAATGACGAATAACCTGATTCGTTTCCAAGTCCCAACATTTTACCATTTTGTCTTCTCCTGCCGAAAATAGGTACGGATGACGAGACGAAAAGGCCAACCCACGGACGGGAGAAATATGTCCTGTTAACGTCAACTTCAATGCGTCTGATGCCCCCACCGAAGCCTTGGCTAAATCCCAAAGCTTAATCGTACGATCTGCGGAACCAGTCGCAAACATATCATTAGTTGGATCCATAGCAATACTTCTTACCCAACCCAAATGAGATGACAATACCGTTGATAATTTCCAAGGTGCATGCCATGTAGGGGTTGGTATCTTGAGTCGGTTCGATGACGATTTATTCGATTTCTATTGTTTTTAATGGAGGGAAAATGAGCGAGGTGATACCAGAGGATATCAGTTCCGAAAAAAAAGGAAACATCATAATACATAGTAAGACGACAAATAATTATACAATGGCTTATATGTATATATAATAAAGCAGTCAGTCCAACGCAAGTAAAACACACACACACACACACACACAAATACATACCACAAGGATACCACCACCCTTATTGTCGTTGGTAGTATTTCTCTCTTCTCCTTTTCTTGTCACGTTACTTTTTTGAATTGCCATAGCAGAGGATGTAACAGAGGACGACGACAATGACGACGATAGTGGTTTCATTTGTAGTGTGTTATTATTGATAGTACTTGCACCATTGGCAGGGTAGTCTGCCACAATAGCAAGTGTTCCGTTACCACGATGATCGATTTGTTGATAATGACGAGCAACTCGTTGTTTCCGACGATTGATACTGTCGTTTAATATGGTAGGATCCGCAGTTGGGATAAATGCAGTTTGTGGATTCATAGCGTATAGTACTCTTGATCGTTTTAGTGAACTTTTCGCCGACAAGGAGGAATAGGTTATACTACTATCACCATCACCACCACCATCGCCGCTGCGATTATTGTTATTATTGTCTCCCGATGACGACATGACTTGATTTGTAGCAAAGCGTAAGAAAATATCGTTTGACGTCTGTCAGATTTGATACAGGTAGTATGATAAGTAAGATGATGGATGTCACGAAGCTCAGTATCGAAATCGAGTTTAAATTCTGTTTCTTCTTGTTCTATGGCGTCTTACGAGTACGGTAGATGGGACCTAAGATTCAATTTGAACATGTTTAAAATGTTGTTGTTGTTGATGTCGCTCTCAGGATGTGTTTTTCTTGTTGCTCTTATTTCTATTAAAAGGTCAAAGGACAGACGCGCGCCTCTAACACTGCTTGATAATTATGAATTATTTTTAGCATCAAAAATTTGTTCTTCATTCTCGATCATTCAGCATGCTGCCCATCGTATGATACTGTACAATTGTACGACGTACATAAAGTGACAAGCAAATTGCTTTATTTGTATCTTGAACTCCCATCTCTACAGTATCGACATATTAACTGATAAGGGAACAGTTATTACTTCGTACTAGCTCAACAAGTTCCTGTCATCGACAGCTAAAACCAAAATACGTCAACAGATCGATTCAGCAAGGAAAGTATGCGGGGGCATCGTCACAATTCTACTGCAACTGGTCGAATACGGAAAAGGGGAGGAACGGGAAATGGAAACGACGATAGCAGTACGAATCAAACACAAACCGACTATAAGGACTTCCCAGATAGTAGGCACAACGGTGAAATACCAGTATGCCGGATATTGAACGAAGCCATTGCAGATATCTTTCCGGAACTAAAAGAACACTCTATGCATCATCACAATAAAAATGAAAATCAGCGTCAGCAGCATCAGCAGCAGCAGTCCTTAAAACAGAATTCGAAACAACAGAAACAAAAAGATCAGACAATTATACTGCCACAATCCGTCTATTCAGCGTCCAGTACGCTTGGGCAGATGCTCCGATTAAAACTCCTTTATTTGCGTCAATCATCCTTGGCGGGAATAACGAACACGAACACCAATGATACTCGATGGGAAGATTCTGATACTCTTGTTTCTCAATTTGAAATGGAAAACAACAACCAGAATAGTGCTGATAATACAAACGGAAATCATCCATCGACGGCGACAGCGGCGACGACCAAGAAGAAACGAAAACGAAAGAAGAAGAAAAAACAGCAACAAGATCCCGCAGTAAATTTCCCAACCACTATTTCTGCTGGAAGCAATGAAATTCCGTGCTCGACTGCAGAAACACCTACTTCTTATTCAACGGAAATAAAAGGAGAGGGAGACGACAACAGCAACTTGGATGACGGTAAGAGCATGATGTCGGCAGATCATTCTGTGGAAGCTTTGGACGAAGCCATCAAGAACGAAAATGAAAAAATGATAGAACAGAAAGCAAATCATCAATTTCCATTGTTGGCGTCATTGCCTTCAGACGATCACATACAAGCTGAGGAATGTCCGTCACAATTCCTCGAGCAAATCAAACCGCAGGAGGAAGATGGGGATTCGCTACCGTGCAATGGGACCCACGCAGAACAACAACAACAACAACAACATCAATATAGCACTAACCGCTATACAGACAATGGTAATCATCTGTCGATTCCGGAAGATTGCATTCCGAACAAGGAAGATTCTACAGTTAACGTGTGGAAAAGCCCTCTACAGTATTCGTTTCTTGTACCCGCTCATGGGAGAAGAGACGGGGCTATCTCCGAAAATGGATGTGTTCGATACGATAACAATAGCGATACGTCCACCGCCTACATCAGTGAGGACGTCAATAGTGAACAAAACACTAGTGAAAAGGAAACGACAAGGATATTGTTCCATGAGTGGATCGATCAATCCTTTATTTTGGATGGGAAAATACAATATTCGAAATCTGTTATTACCAAGAAACAGAACGCTAAATCAAACGATCATACGGAAGACTGGGACTCATTTTTCGAATTTTGTAATCAATGTACTATGGGGAAAGATAAGGCATTGGGGATTTCCTTTCAAGATTTGAAAGATATTGCGTCGTCCATTCAATGTCAATCGTGTCGGGAGGACACTCTATCTCAAATCAAGAAACTTATGGAAAAGGCAAAAGGGACAGCATCATCGACAAAAACGTCATCACGAATAGTAATGAAGTCTTCATTATTGGAGAATCCATACTCATCTTTGGGAAAGGAGGTAAATATCGATTCTGCTTTTGATTACGTTGCACTAGAGGAAGGCAATCATATACCATTAAACCATGATCCGGGTAGCACCGGAGACGTAGACGAGTACAACTGCTCTGATGAAGAGATTCTGAAGACTAGTCTATCGTTTGTAGTAGGTGATTCGTCGGTCGATTCGTCGGTCGATTCCAACAAGAGTGCAGGGAAGAGATCCGCAAACAACAAAAACAACAACATCAACAACAACAAAAAGAAAAATTACATACACAACATTCCAGCAACCGAGAAATACCTATTTCTCCAGGAAATAACAAGTAGTCGGATGGATGATTTTCTATATGAATGGCTTATCGCTGGCGTTGACGAAGAATCATTAGTCGAAATGTCTGTTAGGGAAGAAGACGAATTCAGCAATAAATTAGCAATAACAGCGGAATCGAATGAAGAAGATAATGATAGAATTACTTGTTCTGTCGTTACGTCGGATATGATTAAAAAGAAGGTGACAGAAACACAGCAAAATTTCATAAGATCTTTCGAAGGACTAGAAATCGGTATGCAAGAACTGAAGCAAGAATGGAGAAGCGACGAAACTGAACTGAATCTAGATTATAAGCGTGTGATTGCAATCAAGAATTGTGAAGAAAGCTGTGATATGTATTTCACGGAGAATATTTTGCCAATTCTCATCGGACAGCTTTCACTACCATTCCATGCTTGTGCCGACATTCAAATACATTTATGGGCAGTGTACCTTGGAGCCTTGGGAGAAACGTTCAATGCATGCGATAATTACTATAAAAAATTGGAGGAAGACTTGGCTGATCAGAATGGCAGAATACCAATGATTTTTACCAGTGCTCCGCTTAGATTTCTTTACCGAAATTTTGCGAGGGAAAAAACCAATGCAATTTCGGATGTATTGAAAAGTTTCGCTCAAGCTTTAAACAATCCCAAGATGAAAGAATTTTACACACGATTATTCTGGCACCGTCGCAAGCCAGAAGACGATCAATGCAAAGAATCCAACCAGTTAGACGATGACTGCCGAAAGTTGATTAAAGTGTTGACGGAGTGGACTAAAATAATTCAGGGTGGTCGAATGTCCAATATCAATAAAGAACGTACAAAAAGACTTATGTGCGTCTTTAATATTCTTCGGGACGTTGTAGGATCTCTTGGGAAAGAATATGATAAAGTCGACAAACACTTTTCCAAAGAACAACAGAACTACTTTACAAGTCTATTATCAAATATTCATCAGGCTAATGGAGTAAAAAGTCGAATGCGACTCATTGAAAAAGAAGATGTCGTGAGTTTGGCATCCGGTGTTATTCTCATGTGGCGGCATGTACGAATAATGCAAAGTCGTGTGGCTGCTTCTTTTTCCTTGGAGTCACTTCCGCTCTCGCTACACCAATGGATGTTGCAACCATTAAGGATGAATATAGAGAACGATGGATGGTTTCAAGGTTATTCAAAATGCTGTCCTGGTATGGGTGGAAGACGACGAGTCATGGGTATGTTGGCTGGCTTAACATATGTATGGTTGCGAGAGCGATGCAATGAATGGAAGGCGGAAAAATCTAGGCAAGAATTACTAACCGACTTTGATCTTGAGCTTTCGTCGAGTACGGATCATCAGTTTGTAAAACAGCCCGGTGCCAAGTCCAATAAGAAAAATAAGAAGAAAAAGAACAAGCTTGGATCGTCTCTTTCAAATCGACCTGAAGACAACACGGTAGTGAAATATACAGCACGACAAGAATTAACGAATGACTTGAATAAGAACGACAAAAAGTATCAGAATGGCGAAGTTAACGAAATCGTAGACGTTGACAATGCTTCCGACGCTGATGATCATGAATTTGTCGACGGAGAAAGTCCTGGGGAAAATATAGATCTAGAAAACGAACATGGAGAAAATGATGCTTTCATAGCGGTAGAGAATACGCGCAACATTTCAAACGATAATGTCGGAAATTCGTCTCATTTGGAACAAGGAATAGAAGACAACATTGAGAGCTACGAGGCATCAGTTTTAGTTCAAGATGAGTCTGGATATTCGATATCTGCTGCGGACTTCTTGACTGATCGACTCTTATCGCTGATGAATGAATTGGAAAGCAAGGATATTGTAATAATTCCGATTTGAAGTGAGATTAATTTGAAACTGATTCATAGAAATGTATTTATACTATAACCAACGAGTCCTAAGTTCTCTTTAAATGGTCTACACCTCAAGAAAGCAAAAGTCTTTTTGTCGTGCACTAATAAATTTACTTGATTTATCATATTTCATGGAATAGCAAGATAGTCCGCACTATTATTGTAACCAGTTACGCAGCACTTCAAACAATCGGTCTGTCGTCAGGCCGGTTGTTTATCTCTATAGCTTCTCCTACAGCATCCAATGCCTTTCCACCGACATTACCGACATTGTCAACTTTCCGGTTCATGCGTCTATTCAGTTCGGCTAATTCCTCGGGAGAAATTTCAGCATCCTCGTAATATCCCTGGTCGGCCTCGTCATCAAAGAACCGTTCTAACTTAACGTCATATATCAATGTACCTCCTTGTTGTACGACCATCTTTTCGAGGAGTGAATTTAATGTACCTCGTTGCCATGGCATTTCTGGGATTGGTCCAAGTCCATTAAGGACGAATCCTAATTTTGGTGGGATAAGAAGCCGGCGCTGTCCTCCCTGTTTCATGGTATGAAGACCTTCGTCTAGACCAGCAATTAGCCTCCCACTCCCGTGTTTGAGAATGAAACCTGATTGCGATGCAAACTTTTTTTTTGTGTCATCTTTTGGTAGTTGCAAATATCCAGTATACGAAATCACGCACACTTGTCCGTAACGTGGGGTCTTTGACGAGTCACCAATTCCCTCTTCCAATTCAATATACTTCAAACCCGAGCCTGTCTTGATCACCTTAAATTCTTCGAGTTCGCCCGAACCTGATTCTTGGGCTACCGCAGGCGCTGTGTTCCATACAGCGGCAGCGGCAGTAGTTGACACAAATGCTGATCTTGCCAACATCGATGATTGCTGTAAGAAGTAACGACGATCAGGCGTACCGGTAGTAGAAGACGAACATTCGTCATAATCCTTCCTAATTATTTCATCCTGAGACGATAAAGAAGAAGGCGTAATGCCGTCTCGCTGGAAAGATGCATGAAGACTACGACGGGTTCGTTGACTTGAATATTCTTTGTTGTGATACGTCGAAAAGGAATATGTCACGGAAATCCCAGCTCCAAAAACAAAAAATACAATCAAGAACAAGGGAATCTGTACTCTATCAGCAACCATCGTAATTGCTTTTCCTGTACCGTAAGACTTATAAATCAGATTGTTCTCGTAGAGTACGAACTTGCACAATTGCAATATGAACAGAAGACACAAAAGTAGGTAATTGTGTGAAAGTTGATGGGTTGTAAGTTGTGATTGGAACATACCGGTAACAACAATAAATCATGTTTAAATTTTAAGTCTTGCGTGAATGAGTATTCAGACTGAGTCACTGATAGTTTACTCGTCTATCTTATTTCTTTTTAAAACATCTCGCTCGTGCTGACTTTTATTAGAAGCATCAAAGAAAGAAATATATATATATATATATATTGTCTTAAGCACTGGAACTAATCAGCATCAAAATAAACATCTATAATCTCACCACACAATAATAACTACTAGTATTATATGAAAGTGGTTTTTGCCAAATCAAAATATGAACGCGAACCAACAATTGTTCTAAAAAAACAGTCCAATTCAATTTGAGATTTTGGAGGAACTTCTACTGCAGCTACAGTGACAAGAAATACCAAGATTAAAATTCATTACTACTAAGGTAGAGGAAAATTTTCGAATAGCTATTTAATATTCGGAAGGACTTTGGATTTCAAGTGGTTACACTTTAGCTGATGACGGAGAAAGGAGAATCTATCTAACATATACCATACCATATTTGATCATATCTTCTTTTTATGTTATCACGAAAAACTTAGCGGATAAGTATTAAAATACTGTGTATTCATTGCATATATATATACCTGTATCTGTATAGATTGGTGTCTTAACATTCGTCCATCTCTCAATTGTTCTTTTTAGAAGAATCCAGGAGATACCTTCTTTTCTTTTTCTTTTTCGTCGACAGGGCTTTTGGAAAAACCAAGATCCATTAGTTTATTCGGTTTTCCTGCTCCTGTCTTAACGTTAAGAGCTTGGTTTCGCAAAAGAGCCATTTCGACAGCAGTTTTTCCCCAATCTTCACCATGGTTGTTATCACCACTACTACGAGATTTGACTTGACCTTCGTCCAAACAGTTCAAGACTCCGTACACGATGGGACACGTTGTTTGTAACTGAACACTCATTAAACCCGAAGATACTGCATCGGAAATATATTCGAAGTGCATTGTCTATTATTGTATCGTATTTGAACAGAAAAGGTCGGTTCGTAGTTTTTGTTATAATCACGTTGTTGTTGTTGTTGTTGTTGCGCGATTATTCATATTGCGGTAATCAATCAATCAATCAATCATTAATTTATTTTCAATGGGCAGAATTAATTCGATATTGTTATTAGAAATGTAGCAAATAAAGTGTATGCGATAGTATTCGAATAAGATACAATATAAAATTGGCATTCAACTAGCATTGCCATGAAAGTCGAATTTTAAGGAGAGAAGAAGAAGAAAAAACAATGAAAATTGTATATCAACGTACCTCGCCCTTGATCAAAACACCGGCCGTGACAATGGCGTCGACAGTTCCACTCAAGGCTAAAAATCTAGCCGAGAGGGGTAATTCGTACGCTCCAGGAATACTAGTCTCGAAAATATTTTCTTCCTTGACGTTGCATTCTTTAAGAGCCTTACGACAACCATCAACTAGGTTGGTAACATGCTCGTCATTCCATCTTGTACGGATAATACCAATTCGAATGTCACTTCCATCTAGGTCACCGAAAGATACTTCACTTTCAGCACCCTATTTTTAAATGTAAATATATATAATATTATGATTTATTAAAAATTTATTTATTCATTATATCGCAGCATAACAACAGCGGTACCGTGATAATAATAGTATTTAAAGAAAAAAAATAAGTGACATACATTCAATAAAAAAAAGACCAAAACATAACCAGCAAAACAAAATCAAATAAACCAATTCAATCTCTCGACTAAAATAAGATAGAAATTATTTTATGGTACTGCATGAGACACGACACGTACCTTCAGTAATGACGACGACGACATAGACGACGATACTTGAAAGGATGGTGCGAAGGCGCTAGCCGAAGAGAAAAGGCATAGCAGGAACGTTTGGGTATAATATGACAACATTGTTTGATTGTAAACAATAAAAGAGTGATAGAAAATGATCGATATCTGCTGATAATAGTACTAGTGTGTGATCGAAGTTATATAATTTGTAGATGTGCTTGTTGGTATATTGTGCCGATAACGTATACTGTTACTGAAGATAGAGGAGGATCTTTTAAACCGAGCTGTTCGGAGAATATGAATGAATCGAATCGAAATCATCGAATCAATCGGGAATGAATCATTCAGATCAATTCATTGATTTTAATCCAAGTAGTCAAAACGAGTCGGTGAAATTTGGCTCAGCAAAAATCACAAGAAACCAATCCAAACAAAAACAAAACAACATTGTAACAACAAGGAAAAGATCATGAAATACTAAGAAGTGAAGAATCATGCTTGACGCTTTTCACTTTTAGATCTGTCAATAACAAGATGATTTGCAAGATAAACCGACACAACTCATCCCTACTAGTGGTAGTATTAATTCTCTGCGTCATTGCGTGTCATATTTATGAAACTTCTGGTTTCTATTACACTCATCGTCGGAGTGGATTTTCACCTGATATATTGCGTCGTCAAAAATCGATTTTTGTTGAGAGACGCACGAAGAGCACGCTAAAGAGACGACGGTCAGCAGCAACAATGGGCGCCGTGGATCATACTACCCTCTTTGTTTCTGACGAATCTTTACCTCATAAAGCAAAAACACGGCAAAAAAGTATCTTCCGTACTATTATTGAAAAAAAAAAAAAATATTGTTGATACCACCCGCCTTGGCAGTAGTAGTGCTGTTCCTCCCTCGGTTATTGAAGAGACAGCTTCTTCCATCTAAGGTATTAAATTATCACCACCTAACCAAACAACTAAATGGAATAAAATCGCTCGATTATCTTTTGCGGTTTTGTTCGTATCATCAATATTTTCGACTATCAACACTCGTAGACGGCAATCAATAGATCCAACCTCGGAATGGAGCCGTTATGCAAGAAGACCCGGAGCGCGAGGACGAGCAATTCTATGGCTTTTCGTCAAACAGGCTTTTATGATTTCTTCAGCACGTATTGTCGATTCTATTGGTACTGATGAAATTGCTGCACGTCTTCGGCAAAATGCTGGTAGAGAGTTTTCAAATAGTATATTGAAATTAGGTCCTCTATACATCAAGGTGAGATTTTCTCTCTATATATGATATTCTTATTGTACAATTAATAATATGAACCCGTCACGATTTGGAGCATTATAAAAATATCTAGACTCACCTCGTTGATGCTATCTTTATTTCAAGATGGGACAAATTGTATCGTGTCGTAAAGGGTTACTCGGTGAGGAATGGGTGAATTCTCTTGCCAAGCTACAAGATCGGGTACCAGCTCGGTCAGGTCAAGATGCTCTCGATTTGGCTTATTCTGCTTTTGAGGGAGGGGAAGAAGAATTCCATCGTATTTTTACTGACTTTGATTCGTCACCATTAGCAGCAGCATCGTTGGGGCAAGTTCATCGAGCGATGTTACGGGAGAATGGCAATGAAATCGCAATAAAGGTTCAACGACCTAATTTACGACTGATATATGATCAAGACTTTAAGCTATTAACAAAGGTTGCAAAGCTTATAGACAAATTACCATCAAACAACAAGAATGTTGGAGGTATCGAATCTTCGTGGAGCAAAATTATTTCTGACGCAGAGATGATTTTATATCGCGAAATTGATTATCGAGATGAAGCGTCCAATGCGGTTCGGTTTGCCGAGAACTTTGGTCTTGGTATGGGTGGGAAAGCTACAGCAACAACTATATTAGCTCGAAATAATGAAACGTTGCCCAGCGCTGCCGATTGGTTGCGTACGCCTTACATATATACGGAGCTTTCCAATGAACAAATCTTGGTACAGGAATACGTCCCGTCCATCAAAGTAACCGATAAAGCAAAGTTAGATGCTGCGAATGTCACCCAAGAGGAGCGTTTTAAGCTGGCTGATGATTTAGCACGAGCATACCTCCGTCAATTTTGCTCCAATCTCTTTTTTAGTACGGATCCACATCCTGGTACGTGCATTATCATGGTTTCACTGTCATGATTTTTTCTTTTCGTCTGTAATTACGTAATTACTCATCTAATGTCAATTTCTTCATGCTTTATACACATAGGAAACATTGGGGTTGAAATGATACCCTCGACTTCTTATCACAAACCTTTGAAGCCAAGAATCGTTATGTATGATTTTGGTCAAGCTGCCACTTTGACGCAAAACCAAGCCGATGGGATTTTAGAGATAATAGAAGCCATCATTGATACTGATGTTGATCGTTCGATAGATGCCTTTTTAATGATGGGTGTCCTAGTAGATGATGCCGATCTAAATCAGATCAGAACGAAGGTTGCCGAAAATTACAGGTGAGAATAGGATAACAAAAGCAACAACGTCATCGATGACTGCATGTAATTGCGCATGAAGCACGCCATTTTTTTCTTCAGTATCATAATTTCTCACACACTCAATACTATCATTGCGAAGAAGTGGCAAGATAAAAGCTGATCGGAAGAGACTCCGTCGAAAGGGGTTTAAATTTCGAGACAAGGATGAAAACGAAAGAAAAGTAACATCTTCTGAGGCGTCAAATGTCACTACTACCAACAATACAGAATCAAAAGGTAGTGACGCACAAGTTATGTCGTACTTTACACTCCCCGCCGAATATGCTTTCGTTGCTCGAGCCATCACTCAACTGGATGGCTCGTGTAAATCTTTAGACCCTGAATTTGACTTTATTTCAAACGCCGCTCCTTTTATAGTTGAAATCAAAGGCACTGATCTTTATTTGAAAGAGGAAGTACTTAAATTTATTACTGCGTGTCAAGATCGGATAAAGGAGTGCTGTGAAAAGATAGAAGATTTGTTTCGTTCAAAATTACTAAAGTAACATCACAGCACCACAAAAGCAAAAAGCTTTCATACATCACAAAGCCTATAAATTAATAGTTGTCGAAAGCTTGCTATTTACTATCAAACTGTGTTACCAGGAAAAAGGATATAACAAGTTTGCAAATAGAAAGAAATATACAAAATTAACAAAGTCAATTACTTTGAATCTTTTTTATGTTGAGTGTTCATAGTTTTTGCGTCTGTATTTATTGTATTATATGTAGTGTAGACGTCATACTTGGTATATTTATGTTTGATTGAGCGCAAATCGAGTTGGTAAAATATTGCATCGTGTATGGTATTGTAATATTTATGTGATCTCATTTTTCTAATATTGAATAACAAATAGTGTGCGTCGGTACGAATATTACATCAAATCTTTCCCACTAGCTAGAGAATTCGTCTCCATCTCATTATTTCCTCGAAACAATTATTGGACGACGCTATCTTCACTTGACTAATGCATCATAATAGTATGTAAATATTGCCTCACAGCTATAAGCCGACGTTAAATACCCTTGAATCCAAAAGAGGAATACAGGAACTCAATTGTCAACAACTGGAGGGTTGCCATGGGTGCGAAACGGGCCCAGCTACGACAGAAAAGGAGAAATTAGAAAGAAGAGTATCAGATAAACAGAAGCAAAAGCCTATTCTCCTCGTGCTTGAGTCAAAGTTACTTACATAGGAATGAAGCCCCTCCAAAGAGACAGCGGACCTTCTTCTCTAACAGTCTTCATAAGACAGTCCGACAAACCCGTGTAAATTTTTTTGTTGGTTGGTTGACTCATAAGCTTAGTTCTCACTCGATCAAAGGGTGCCACTGTACATGTCATAAAAAAGCCAGCCAGGAAACTTGAGAAAAAGGCCGTACGCGGATCTTTTCTCGTCCATCTTTGATTTTACAGAATTTTTAAAACACAAGAGTGTCTGTGAGAGAGAAATTAGGGGTTTTGGTAGAAGTAACGCATGGACGAACTAAAGACAAACAAACTTTTTGAAATAGAATCGAAACGAACAATATTTTAGACAAATACTTACCCAGTGTACGTAACTACCTGACCCTTAGCGACGTCGTATACACCTATGATGCATTAGGCAAATTAGAGGTAACATTAGACATAAGAAGAAGGAAGATAAATATTGGTAAAACATTTCAAGGAAGTACGAATACTGTACTTATCTATTACGACAACAATTTCCCACCATTAAGATAGGTTTATAGTATCGAATTTCTTACCCATTTTTGTTGCATTCAATACAATTGCTCTCATAACATTGACGTTAACACCACGATAAAAACCAGCCACACCTTGATCACGATACATGTCTCCAACAAGTGTACTTAGGGGAATCGGTTTTCCTTTGTTCGTTTGGCTTAAAGTCTTCATTTGTTTTTATTTTCGATGGTGGCAAATCGGCAGAAGAGAAAGATCAAAATGGTAGTAAAGCCGTGAGTCTCAATAGAAAAACTAGTGATAATAGGGATCAAAATCAATGTGATATTCTTCCAAAACTCCCTTACCTTCAACACGTCAAAAGGATTGCTGAAACCAAAAAGTAATTTAAAAAGGTAAGAATGTTGGATTCATTTCAAGAAATTCATATCCGTGAGAATATATAGTATATACAGTATATAATATATATATACATATACATATAGTAGTAGCT
Organism: Fragilariopsis cylindrus CCMP1102; assembly: GCA_900095095.1. NCBI lineage: Eukaryota > Bacillariophyta > Bacillariophyceae > Bacillariales > Bacillariaceae > Fragilariopsis > Fragilariopsis cylindrus. The sequence goes on from FMBT01000300.1 coordinate 551,317, forward strand.
TCATTATCCAATGAATTAAGAAATATCTGACTTGAATGAATCAATCGGTTCATACTAACTTACCCGGCTACAGATCCGATTCCTCCCGTGATTGCACCTGCAAAGAATTTCATATAAATTGGTGAATCAGGTGCACCGGCTCCAATAGCATCTCTTACAGGAGCATAGGCTTAGTTGGGCAAGAATTGACAGTAGAAATTATTTTAAAAGGTGGGATTAGTGAATTTGTATGTAAAAACGCTTAATAGAATTGGAAGCCAACAGCGACAACTGCAGTATTCTGGTGTCTAGTAGTTTCAAAAACGGTACAAGGACTCAATAGTAGTAATATTCTCACCTCCAAGGCGGATGGCAGTGTAACTTTTTTCATAGACGATCCGGGGAGATGTAAACAAATTAAATTGTGAGTAAGAAATATATTATTTCAACTTAGTAATATCTTATTATACATGATTCGATGGTGTAGTTATTATTCTTGTTCTCACCTTCCCTCCCGACAGTAGGCCCATGGTAGTCCCTGATTTACATAGAAGAAGAAAAAAAAAGGTAAGAACGGAGTCAACGAAAACGATCGTACAATTGTGTCTTGTCGTAGATTAGATGATATCGACAGCCAGCGAGAACACACATCATTAACACCAAACTGTATGCTGGTTCTCACTCACCTTCCAAAAGGCTGCAATTCCTTCATTCTTCATCGTGTCCGAAATAGTCTTCATGACTCCCATATTATTGATTTGCACCCGGCTCTTTACTAATTCAATCGGGTGAGTGAAATTCACTGCAAAGACAGCAGCTGATCCGCCCAAAGCAGTCGATTGTAAGAGAGTTGGAGTGTTGTTGGAGGCAGACATGATTCTTGCTGTTGCTGTTGCTGTTGCTGTTGCTGTTGCTGTTGCTGTTGCTGTTGCTGTTGCTGTTGCTGTTGCTGTTGCTGTTGCTGATGCTGATGTTGTCGTTGTCGACAAAATGCTCAAATTGTTAGCCTATTGTACTTGCTTGTGTTGTGATTGTAATCGTAATCAATATCAGTGATGTAATGGTGTGTAATGCAATGATCAAAATTCAAATTTCAATCTTTGTGGATCAAACCAAAATAAGAGGTCATACTGTAGTACAGTATGAAGTAGCGCGCATTTTTGAGGATTTTGTGTTCTCTGAGTGCTCATGACTCATGACTCGACTCGTGACTAATGTATCGCGAGATCGTACATATGAAATACGCGCGCCACAATATCTTTGGGTTTTAAAGCGTTTAGTGCTGGAAGGAAACGTACCAAGACTTAATCGTTATTTCGGCGACTTGCTGTTTTAAATATAACGGTCATGGCTGAACAATGGTGGAACCGTGGCTGAACTTTGGCTTAATTGATTCAGCCATTGTTCAGCCATGAATATTTCCATTTATGTAGCTTAATAGTAACTATTATTTTTTATGGCTGAATAATGGCTGAATCGATTCAGCCATGGTTCCGCCATGGATCAGCCGCATTCAGCCACGACCGTTATATTTTAAAAACGTTAAGTCGCCGGCTATCCGTGATTAAGACTTGATACGTTTCCTTCCTGTACAACTTGTTGTAGACTGCTACTGCAGCTTACTAGCTTGACTACGCACTGGCAGACGCTAGCTAACAGCGCCACTGTGTTTAGCACGATATTCGATGTCAATCTTGTCGAACTAAAACAACAATCAACATAGCTACACTGCATAAACAATGCTGTGCAACATCCATTTCACCGACCTATCCTAACCTATCCCTACTTCTATTGTACTTAATCATTCCAAATAATATTTGATAAAACATGCCCCGCACTAAGGTTCCAACGAAGGCCGGTCGTAGTTCCGGTGGTGGGCGCGGACCGAAAAAGATTGTTATTCGACCATTTCAAAAACCTCCAACATTGCCCCCAAACTACTACGAACAAACAAGCCGTGAACTTCTCGAAGGGACAGTGAATGTTGCTTTTAAAGGCGATATAGCTAATGGTGGTCGAGGGCAAGTACAAGATCAACATAACCTTAGCTTACAAAATTCCTATCAGCAAGTTGTGAACCTTACAAGTCATAAATACGGACCGCGTTTGTATCGTGATTTGGTAGAAACCCTGCAGAAAACATGTCAAGAACACGTGCTGCCTACCCCTGCTTTGGAACTCAAATCTAGTGCTGAAATGAATTCTAATTTATTAAGTTATATTCAAAATCAATATCAAAAGTACGTCGACTACTTATTGTTGTGCAAACACGTATTTTTGCCTCTGGATCGTACACATGCTTGGTTGCCATCGACTGGTGAAGTTGTGAAGCGTTCTTGCTCGTCGTCGTCGTCGGGTGGAGAAGAAAATGCTTCTTTAAGTTGTACAAATACGATAAGTACTTCCCAGATGAATCAAAATAATGGCAACAATATCATCAATAGCAGGAAAAGGATGACTATGATGGATCTATGGCAAGTCGGTTTGTTGCAATTTCGACGACGATTACAAGATTTTCAATTTGATAGGCTAATCTACAAAAAATGGTGGGAAAGCTTGCAAATGGACTGGGACGATAATCTTGCTGGTCGAGGTCTTGATCAGCAGGCACTACTACAGACTACACTGTATATGTGGCAAGATTTGGGGGTACTGGCTGAAACTTTGTCGCAAAAATTGGAACCAGATTTGATTCTTTTCTTCCAGCAGAAGTCGCAACAACTCAAACATAATTCTATAGAGGGATTACAGTCGACGTCGACAGCGTCCACTGATATGATGGTTTCATCTGATACATACAACAATGGAGAATACAGTGCTGCTGCAGTCATTTCATATTGTTATTCTAAATGGATGCATGTGGCTTATAATTGGAGTAGATTTTTACCGAAGAAAACATGTGTTAAATTATTAGAGGACCACCTTTTCCGTGCGCACTTACACACCGATTGGTTGTTGAACCCCAAAAATTTTGATCCAATATTAGAGAAAGCATTTGCAGCCACCTCTTCGTCAACGGTAAATACAGCGATGCCTTCGATAGGATCCACTGCTTTGTCCTCTTCCACTACCGCCGTAAACTCCACTTCGTCTACATCTCTCATTCAACAATTGTGGATGCTCGCAGGACGTAGCCCTGGTGGCTATAAGCTCGTGACCAATGCCATTTCTCAATATGCACGGTCGAGAGGTGCAGCGCTGATGAATGCCGTTGGTGGAGACGGTCCCGAAAGTGGTAGCAACAATAGTATTGCTAATAGTAGTGCCGTCGCTGCTAAATTAGGAAGACAAAAGATTGCAGAACTATTAGAGCTTCAAAAGAAGCTGCAACAACTCTTGTCATATCTCCCGAATTCAAATGAACACTGTTCACTCAAGCATGTATGGGAGGATGTAATCAATCCAACTAACGAGCAGGACGACGAGGATACCAACATGGTGGCGGAAGCTCTTGCCAAGTATGTTGATGCGTGTCTCAAAGACAGCAAGCGGCAACTAACAACAACTTCACCGACCTCGTCGTCATCTTCTTTCGGCAACAATAGCAATTGGGCCGAGTCTATTATATCTGGAGTCTTTTGTTACTTACAGGCCAAAGATACATTCGAAGCATTTTACAAACAAGATCTGGCCAAACGACTCCTATGGAATCGTGTGGTGAGCATGGATGTCGAACGCCATTTTGTGTCACTACTGAAGGCAGAATGTGGAGCAGGATACACTTCAAAAATGGAAGGAATGTTTCAAGATATAAATTTTAGTCGAGAAACCATGAATCTTTACAAGCAAACACAATATCGACACGAGAAGCCCTCCACAGATGGAAGTGGAGATGTTAACAACAACTATAAATTAGAAATGGACATACAGGTTTTAACAACTGGGTATTGGCCTGTTTATCCACTCTATCCAAATCTTATTCTTCCACAGTATCTTTTGGATCCACAAAACAAATTTACAGATTACTACAAGACAAAGTATCAAGGAAGGAGAATGACTTGGCAGTATGCTCTTGGGCATGTAGTAGTGCGCTTCAAACCCAATGATGCAAGTTCTGGCTCAAAGTACGAACTTTTGGTTAGTCTTTGTCAAGCTTTGGTCCTTTTACAATTTAATGATACCAATGAATTGACGTTACAGCAACTTATGTCCGCTGTCGGATTAGAAGATCGAGGCGAAATGGAGCGTGTCCTTTTAAGTCTATCGTTAGGGAAGGATGGAACACGCGTATTGCAAAAGCGAGACCACGATGCTGAAAGGAAGAAAAAGATAAGGATGAATGTTCACAACGAAGATAAATTTCGGGTACAATCAAACTTTAAGTCCAACACTCGTCGCATCCGTATCAATAATATTCTTATGAGAGAAACCAAGACTGAGCGTGAAAAAACTGTCAAAGCTGTCAGTCGTGACCGCCTTTATTTGATTGATGCTGTGTTGGTTCGTATTATGAAGGCTCGAAAGACTATTCTACACCAACAGCTCATACCACAAGTCATGGAACAGGTTAAGGTACCAGCCCAACCAGCGGACATTAAGAAGCGAATCGAGAGTCTAATCGAGCGGGAGTATTTTGAACGGGACGCGACCGACCGTAATCGATACAATTATCTGGCGTAGATCGGGATAGTCTAAAAAAATGGAAAGATCAGATATTGATTTCGGGTACAAAGTTCTGAATAATCTCTAATTTAATTTAATCAAAAAAGATTGTTTAGTTTCAGAACCATTCTAGTTTTTTGTGATAAAAAGTAAATTAATTATAATAGTTTTATTAATAACATATATTGTGTTGTCTACAAGAAGGACCTGTATTATATATTATCTTCTATTATAGAACGCAATAGTATATACTGTATTCAATCGTTGGTGCTGGTGGTGCTGGTGGTGCTGGTAGTGCTGGTAGTGCTGGTAGTGATTGTTTAAAGATCAGAAAACACTCTAGAAAGAAAAAAGATTGACAATCATAATTCAAGTACACTGTGTACGTGTTTATTGACTGTGTACCGAATGTCAATTTCTAACTTTTTATTCAAGGTATTCAGCTGGATATGAATACAGCTTGAAATTAAGGAATTAAGGATATTATATAGAGCTGGTGCTAAATGCCTATCAACGAAGCTTGCTATTTTTAGCAAATGAACACACCACATCAATAGAAACATAAATTTGATAGTAGTAATAGTAATATGTGCTCGATATAGTACATAAAAAATAAACTGTATTATATTGTTGACTTGTCGATAAATTGTATACGACGTGGTGCGTTTACTGGTGGTTTAAATTAAAGCTCTCCCTCTGGTTCATCTTCTTGTGTATCTGATACTGGTATGACTGGGATTTCTGTTGAGGCGGCGATTTCTTCCACGAAAAAGTGTCCCACGACAGGTAAATGAGGTGCATTTCCACTAGCACCGATTCGAGCACCTGACAAAAAACAAGCCAAACCTACGACCAGTAATTGCATCAAAGAAGACATCATGATTCCACCCCCACCACCTTTTCCTGAACCGCCGCCTCGAGATGACGATCCCCCGCCTTGTTTGTTTTCCAGTGCCGATCGAGCCGCCATTTCCCGGTTATAGTCTCGTTTAGTTTGCTCTAAAGTATTACTGAGAATGTCCCGCTCAGCTGTTAAGTTTACACTAAACGACACTAATTCATCGTACTTGCGTCTTAGATTAGAGAGCTCAGAGGATATTTGATCCGCAGACATTTCAACCATGTTCGAATGTTGAGTGGTCTCCAATCTTGGTGCCACACCCTTACTATTAGAAGTATTTGAGGTACCTGCCAAGGACGGAGAGGTACTTACAATGTGACGAACATGTAACTTTTTATTTTGCAAGGCAGCGGAGGATCCACCACTGGTAACAGAATTCCACATCGTGGTAAGAGCATCATATAAGTCCGTTTGGCTACCCAATTTTTTGGCAGCAAACGTTTTGTCAACCGTACAAGATTGAACTAAGAATTTATCTTTCGAATGATCTAATCCCGATTGTCCTAACCTTTCATAAGACTGTAAAAGTGCTTGTTTATCTTTTTCTACCAATAAAATTGAAATAGTTTCCGACGTTCCAGGTGCGATCAATCCCTGGTTGGGTCGTACAAGATACCGGCGTGGTTGTGTTGTTTTGACCTATATATATTAAATATCACAGCAGAGATAACAGCAAATATAATGGAAGATAATTATGGTAAGTGATATGTAATGAATATTGTATACGGTAAGGACAGAATATTACTTAAAGAGAGAGAGAGATATTTAAGAAAATTAATCATATCTTTTTCTTGAATTCATAATGGGCTGCCAGATAAATACATTGTTTATCACTACTTGTAGTTGCATTAAGTTGTAGTAGTAGTATACGCTGCAATGTAGTAGGTAATTATAAATTCATACATAGCACATAGCAATACATAGCACATAGCACATAGCACCCACCTTGAACGCGATGAACTCGTCAGTTCCCCCACCGTGTCGAAGTGTCATAGAACATCGTGGTGTAGCTTCGTTTGGAGATAGAGAGAACACAAGTTCTGATTCTGGATCGATTATCAAGTTGTGACCTGCCATGGTGGATGTATAATAAATTCTCTTCCGCTTTTAAAGCTTTCTTTGTGGTAATGTACAGTATGCTGTGATGGTCGAAGAATTGAGAATAGTACAAACAACACGCAACAAAATAATAAATGACTTTGATACAGTGTACACGGTCGTACTGTATGTCAGTTCGATAATTCGCACATTACCACGCGGTGAAATAGTGAATGATTTTACGTGTGATTGGAGCATGCACGCGGTTAACGGTTTTTCACGTCTTCTCTCCCTTTTCGACTTTAAATTTTTGTAATTATTTTTACGATTTTATCGCTTTCTTATTTTACAAGTTAATAAAAGTATTGGAAACAAAACTACACTGCTTTAGCGTCAAACCTTCTAACATGAGTGAAGAAAAACAGAATGAATTATATGTCAACAAGGAATGTCTAAATGGTCTTGAAATACTCAAGGAGCACAATCTCATTAATCTCTGTCCCACTAATGACGCTGATGCTGACGTTGACGCTAAAGATATCTTCAGCTCCTTTACAAGCTCGACAGACAAAAAGACGACAAAATATCCCTCTGTAGAACTCGTTAGCTCTTGGAGTAGCAACAGTAAGATTCAGTTCGATAGTGATGGTTGTGTGACGTCCCTTGATTTTGGAGGGAAGAGGCTACATAAGGGACTTCCCTGTGATCCACAAGTCTTCGGTGATCAATATTTTTCTCGTTTGCGGACTCTTAGTCTAGCAGGTACCGACCTACCAATCAAAGATATAATGGCCATTCTACCATTCATTCAGGTACATATCGAATGCTTATTCTTAGGGGGGAATGCCCTTGGTGTTATTGGAGCGGAACAAATCTCAACATGGTTACCCAAAGCGACGTCGTTAGTCAAGCTTGACTTACGATATAATGACATTAACGCAGCAGGAATTACCGTGATATCTCGTTCATTGGTTGGTACGAACGTACAATACTTGTACCTAGAAGGGAATATTATTGGAGATGAGGGTTGTACAGCAATGGTGGATTTCTTACTCAAGAAAGAGGAAAATTCGCAAATTCGAGAAATATTTTTAGGGGCCAATCAAATACAATCGTCCGGTGCAGCATCTCTCGCCTCTTTGTTGCATGTAAATAAGAATATTTCCAAGATTTATTTAGAAGGGAATAATATTGGTGCAAATGGTGCAGCTGCATTTTGTGAAGTCCTGGAGAAACTGAACGGAGATACAGGACTACGGAATCTTTATGTTGATAATAACAATATCGGAAAGGAACTATCGAACAAACTTGCGACATTATTAAAGAGTGAAACGACCATTCAAGATCCCTTAGATGTCTAAAGATATGTATATGAATTTGCCATGTATGTATTTTTTTTTCATTGTATAGTTCCTATTACTGTACGGCCAGCAATCATTTTACCCAAAAAAAGTGACTAAAGTGTGCCAAAATGAGTTTAGAATATTATATAATGTATTCAGCGGAATAAAAATGTTTAGTGGTTTTGTGTCTTGGAAAATACTGTAACGTGTTTAGTTATACACATACATTTTGGCATGCTTTGTTTTATTTTTACACCTCCTTCTGTGGGGAAAAGCTATCAAACTAACATTGACCTGTAGTACGAAATGCAAGGAAATAGGGGGAAATTTGCGGAGTTTGATTTGGTCTAGTAACTTTCTTCATATTTATTAGTATTGCACACACAATGAAACTTAATTGTTCCTCTACTGTAACCTTAAAGTAGTAATACAGCTATTTAAACTATTCCACTCAAGTGAATCGCATAATTCATACAATCATATCAATTGTAAGGAATCTGTGAGAATAATATGCTTACCATTTTGTTATTATTATTATTGAAGGTGTGTATTGGGGCTTGCCATGGGGATGTTCTTTGTTTGATTTGATATGATTGCTGCATTGTCCAAGTATAGAGTATAGCATGTGTGGTATAATTAGAAGAAACTATAATGTGCTACAGGCTCCCTCAAAGAAGTAAAGCTACAACACACAAGACAGCGCACGTATACACCATCTCCACTTGATGTAGGTGATGTCAACTCCTTACTATAGCCAGCTGACTATAGCCAGGAATGAATAGCAATGTAAGAATAATGGAGGAAATCCACGTACAACTGAGAGTGTGACTGAACCGATTTGAGTCATAGAGTAGCACACCAATACCTAGTTCCTTGCCAGTGTACAGTAAAAGAGGGATAATAATGACTGTATATACATAATATTATGCAGTGTCAAACAAGAGGAAGGCAAAGGCTTCCTTCAATCGTCTACTCAACGCTCTCATTCTACTATCAACAACAATTATGTAGTAACTCTAAAATGGTTAGTAGTACTGTTAGTACTATTATTATAAATTTACAATACCGGCAATAAGGGCAAACATCATACGGATACAATCATCAATTTAAATTGGTTTGAATCACAGTATCAAACAACAAAAACAGCAAATTTGATGAGTCATCTTCTACTACTACTACTACTACTACTAATACTAACACTAACACTCTCGTTAACTCAGATACAAACACCAACGACATGGACTAGGAAGAGTGTGACATAAACATTACAAACAGCAGACAGGGTCCAGTCCTACACGCAAAGGATAATAGTGCACAAGGTTGACATTTTGAAAATGTCATTTTGAAAGCTCAAAGCACAAGCTATTGTGAGAACACGTAGTGTGTTTTGGGAAGACCTGTACCAGCAATACGGACTGGAATACCGGAATTTGACAAAACCTATGCCACACTTCAAATCTATTAGAGTGTTAAATTATACATAGTACTCAAGCGTAGGAGTCATATGTCGTACATAAGCCCCGCGGAGTAGAAATACGAGCGCGATGAGATTAGTGAGTGAGAATGCACGTGTATGCATTATTGAGATAAAAGAGAACCGAAAGTTAGCTAAAAGCCAACATCGTACTGTTGGAGTTGAAGTGACTGTCGAAGCAGTTGTCGAAGCAATTGGAACCGAGCGCAAATAAGAGAAGTGCTTAGGTATATTTATACAAATCGGAACACGATTAGGAAGAGTGTCCGAATACATAGAACACGATTATGAAGAGTGTTATACATATGGAAGTCGAACAGATGTCGATGTCCACCTTTGAACCGCTAATGCGATATATATGCATTGAGGCGAAGTGAGTTAGGAACAGAAAGTTGTATGCAAGGTTACTGGAAACCGCAATACTAAAATACGAAGAAAAGAGCAGAATTACCTCGATTACGAGAAATGAACAATTACTGTCTTTTATTGTTGAGAAATTGTAATAACCATAGACTAATTAAACAAGTGTGTTAATAACAACTTTTGCGTTTGAACATATCGTTGTCTGGAAAGATAATAGAAATATCTACATTTACAGAGTGAACATTGTTCGGAAGAACTTTCAGCATTCTAAAAGGGAGAGTATCCTGGTAGAACATCGCAACCAGTCTATAAGAATCGAGAGTATCTTTTCTTACCGTCATAGCAGAATCTTACAAGACCGAAGAGTAAGATTGTCTGAATATCAAATCCTATTTGATACTGAACCCGTTTCAACAATCATCGATTGTTTGTGAAACTTATCAGATTAACAGTCGCAATTCTATCCTATAGAACTGCTGATCAACTTCCTTTGATTTCATTTTGAACATCAAGAGGACCGGAGATCCAATTAAATTTAATTGATATTATTGAATTAACGATCTCGAAAGAAGTCTAAATACAATATACTCATACCTCAAGTCTTACCGAATAAGCAACTAGAGAAGTCATTCAACTGTGAATGAATCAAGAAGAAGAAAAAGAAGGAACAGCTAATAATCCACTACCCACAACAGGAAGTGATAATAGCGATAGTCCATCTTATTCTTACTTGTCGGCAGCCAGCCTATCGCCAATACCCGAAGCGTCGCTCGACAGCTCTACTCCTCCAAGAGAAGATCCAAGTCTACTGACACCTTTGCGTCAAAGTACTACCTCTCCAAGGTCCGCGAAACCACTCAAGAGAAAGCAGCAATATCTATCGACGAGAGGAGAAGCAGAACCTGAAGCGAAACTAGATCATAACAACAGCGCTCTAAGCGGCTCTAGTTCCGGCGATTCAACAGATTCTGCTATACCCAGCTTGGATTCATATCTAGCAGGACATCAGATCAAATCTATTGTCTCGAAAGAAACAACAAACGACCCAGAAGAGAGTATCGAAAGAAACGACGATAACGACAAAGGAACAAGTTCACCTGATCCTTCAGATCCTCAAGACCCATCCGATCCTTCTAAGACTACAATGCCGTCCACTCGAACAACACCTACGGTAGCGACAACTGCTATAGTTCAAAAAGATCTAGAACATCTGTTAGTAGATATCATGGCACTTAAGCTCACGGATTATGTCTCGTTAGCACTTCACCGTCAAGGATGTCGTTCCTTTGAAGATTTCTGTGTATTAGATGAAATTGACACAGACACTCTTCAATACGATACGGTAGATGGTATTTCTAATACGATTAAAGCAGAGCCATGTAATTCGACAGACAGGAAGAAGATCAAGCGTGCTGTTGCCTACTGCGCATTTCGTGAAAGTGATGGATCCGATGTTGAGAGACGTAATCCAACAGCATGGGTTGCAGCTGATTACTCTACGTGGTGTAGAACTGGATATCCTGCCTGGCTTATCACACTCTCGAATGCAGCGTCAGTAACCTCATCCTCAGGAACGAGTGGTAGCTCAGCTGGTACTATCTTTTTACCTAAAAGCCAATTAGAAAAGGACCAAGATGCATTGCTTGTTAGCTGGAATAGAAGCCCAAGAGATATTGCTAAATATCCACATATCAAGGATGATGTAGGTTACGGAGAATGGTTTATCAAGATGAAACGGCAATTGAAGGCTGATCGATTATGGCGGGTAGCAGCACCTAATTGGACAATTGCTAAGAATTGCAGTACAGGATCCGATACAATTTTAGCCGAACTTCAGCTAAACTATTTCGAACAGATCCTAGCTGCAGTTCTTCAGAATCCCGAAGGTAAAGGTTTACTAACCACACATCCAGAAGATTCACTTTATGTATGGAAAAAGCATGAGGAACATCAGACGTCATCTGATTCTGCAATGCAAGGTACACATATCTTGATGAATAAGATAATGTCTTTAACGATTACTAAGTTCGATACAAGATACGAATTTCTCATTTCGTTCCAAGAATGTGCTGACAAGTATGACAAGATCGCAAGAAAGCCTCTCGACGAAGATTTTAAGATTATGCTTCTTCAAAAAGCCACTAATCCTGATGTCGCTCTTTCCAATAGTTGGGTACAAAAGACAGAAGCAAAGAGAGCCAATGCGTTACCTGGTGCACCTACTGCTGTTTCATATACGGAATACCTAAAGTTCCTAATGCAACAATCAAAGGTACACGATTTGAACACTCCATTCAAACGGCCAACTCGCCATGCGCATCAAGCTGAATCATTTTACAATGATAATGACAACGGCGTTATCGACGGAGAAGACGATGGTACTAGTGATTTCATTGCAAATATGTCCATTTCTGGTGAAACTATGAGCAATGAACAAACGGTACTCGCCTTCGCCGCTTATCAACGCAACCGTCCGCCACCTCGTCCTCGAGATCCAGAAGCTGATATCGACCAAGCAATATACAGCAAGTGTTCTAGGGAATTTCGCATTGCATGGAGCAAGGAGCCAACGGATATCAAGAAGCAGATTCTTAAACAGAATAACAACAAATCTCCTAAGCAAGGTGCTAAGAAGAATAGTGAATTAGCTGTTTACATGGGTCAGTCTGAAGGCTACGAAACAGATACATCTGCATATTCAGAAGCTACGTACGGATACGACGCTGATGACAATGACGATCAATCTGTTATTGAAGCTACCGAGCTAGTTGCAAATGCAGCAAGAAGACGCCCCAATGGAATCCTCAAGAAGAAAGATCTTCCAAAGAAGACCGATCTACCAATTGCTGATCCACGAAGAATGCTGTCCAATAGATCTACACCATTAATCGGAAAAGATGGAAATATCACTGGACATCTCACGTATACAGCCTCTATGGCAGTAATCCGTCACCGATTCGATCAAGTCGATTCTTCGCAAGCAGTTTCCATCGAAGATAACTATGTCATATCCGTCAATGCAACCAAATTCTTTGATGAACCGCTTGCATTAATGGACGGAGGCGCTAATGGTGGAATCGCAGGCAGCGATATGAGAGTTATGTCATACAACTCGGACGGACGACGTGTTAATATTGGCATTGCAGGTGATCATCAAATGACGGGCAAGAAACTCGGTACCTTTTGCGCTGTGATCGAAACTCGATTCGGACGTGTTCTAGCAATATTCCATCAATATGCTCATGTACCCGAACAAAGACGATCAATTCATTCTAAATGCCAATTTCAAGCGCATCACAACCTAGTTGGTGATACAGCGACAGCCTATGGCGGTCTTCAACGCATCGATACAGCAGATGGGTATCAACTACCTTTAACTATTCGAGCAGGATTACCATACATCCGTCAAACGTATCCCACCGATGCTGATATGAACCTTCCACAAGTACAATTTACTTCACCTTCTCAATGGGATCCCAATCTTAATGATGATAACCGTACATCAGAAGAAATGATACGAACATTTCCTCCTATTCCTAAAGAAGCCATCGATAACTTCTATGATGAATATGGAAGAACTAACTACGAATATTTACAAAAGCGTGTAAATAAAACCGTTGAGATTGAACCTGACGATGATGACAGTGTTGGTACTATGCCCGGTTTACAAGATCGAGCTCGAGAAGATTCCTCAAGTGATGATGATAGTGTTGTGGAACATATCCGACCATCTACCTCAATTGAATGGAATGTTCCAATCGATGACTCCAATGGGGAGAAAATTGAATGTCCTCGACTTAGGAAAAGTAAGCTCAAACGTCGTATTCGAATCAAAGAAAAACGACTCAAAGCTGCGTCCTCTAAGCAAGAACTGACTGACAAGAAAACATCTGCTTCTAAAGCTAATGATTTACCAATCCCAATTATTGATAACATGGGCAATAATAAGGAATCATCTACAATGGTAGACGGCATAAAATTCTTTCCGGCAGAACGTAATTCGACTTGCACCGACATTATTGAGGACAATAATATCGAAGATTTGAACGATCAAATATTTTATGACTCCACTGAAGTACTTCATGATCCTAACATCTTTGTTGACACTGTATCCGACACAGCGTATCTAGATGACATGTCGACGCCTCGACCTACGGAGCACGAGTACTGGGAAGACTTTCTATCAAACGAAGTCACTCAACGTCTTATTTATCAAGGCATCATTGATTCCTGTGAACAATATGACATCAACGCTAACGATATAGCTTCTGTAATGACGCCTCTCAAGCCAAGATATTCGGTACCCACACCGATTGACTACGAATCCAAACGGAAATATTTTGCACATCTACCAGCAGATATTATTAGAAATACCTTTAAGAATACAACGCAAAATATGAAGCTGCCTCCATCTACGAACCTGCACAAGATGTTTAAGTCACCTAATCCTTCTGCAAACCTCAAACGTCGAGACGAAGCTGATGCAACTGACATGATCTATTCAAATACACCTGCTATAAATGGTGGTGAGAAATGTGCTCATATCTTCGTTGGTAAAAAGTCAAAACTGACTGATGCATACAAGGTTAAAAATGGTTCTTCTGAAGAGTTTCTAGAAAGCCTACAAGATCGAGTCCGTTATCGAGGATGTCCTACAGGATTAGAAGCAGATAATGCTCCTATGTACCGCGGTTGGAAAAACTCACGATATCTCCGAGATATATGTATTTCCCAGTGGCAGTGTGAATCGAAATATCAGCATCAAAATTACGCTGAAAATCGATGGCAAACTGTCAAGCGGTACACTAACCGAGTCATGGATCGCAGCGGCTGCCCTCCTTACATTTGGTTTCTAGCATTATCGTATGTCATCTTCTGCCTCAATCATTGTGTTGATCCTATGCTCGGAGATGGAACCAAAAGTCCTTTGCAAATCGCGACATTCCAAATGACCGATATTAGTCCTCTGCTGTACTTTTATTTTTGGGAACCTGTTTATTTTCTTCTCGATGAAAAGGAACGAAAGTTTCCAGGAAAATCAAAAGAATGCAGAGGCCATTGGGTAGGAGTATCAGAACACATTGGAAACAAGATGACCTACAAAATCATTACAGATGATACTGGAGAAGAAATTTGCCGATCTGCCATACGTACTGCACGGGACACTACGATGAAGAATCTACGCGAAGATCCAATCACGATTGATGATAACCTACTCAACGTAGAAGATATCATTTCTCCAGCAGAAGAAATTGCAAATATCAAGTTAAAAGAAGTAACCTCGGGAAATACTTTTAACAATTTTGATACTACAGCAATATTAAAGAACATCGACGACCAACTACAAGAGGAACTGAAAGTAAAAGCAAAAGCTAAAGCTCATCAACTACAAGAAGAAGCGGATGACTACTTTTTTGATTCAAATGAACAGCAAACTGGTCATTTTAACACAGCACCTCCTGTTGTCCCCGTTAAATCGTCACTGCCCAAACGTTCATCTACTACCAAGTCGAAACATGTAAAACCTAAGAAATTACGCGACTTACATCCAAAAGATCCAAGTAGAGGAAAAGGAACACGTAGTAGTAAACGTTTGCGAGATATGAACATTCATGCAATGAATGCACTCATGACAAACGAAGTACAACCTGAACAAGACCTTCCGTTATCAACTAGTCGCCAACAAGAACATGTTACGGATATCAACCATCCCACCAACCCACGGCCATCGCCTCTAACCCGTCAACAGGTTCTGAAAAATCGTGATACGCATATCACCGAACAAGAAGATCAATTTGTCTATCTACGAGAAAATGGGGAGAATGAAAATCCTATATGGCAAGAATTTGAGTTTCCTCTCGAAGACGAAAATGGTAACGCGGTAATCGGAGAAGATGGCAAACCGATGGTAATAATAGCACCTCCACCAAGTGACCTAGTAGGAAGAGTATTTCTAACCAAACCAGACGAGAGAGGTGAAGTTAATCGAGCACGAGTTGTAGAACTTATCAAGAACTTCGACGGCGAAGTAGAGAAGAATCAAGATCTAATCAGGTTCAAGCTTAACTATGATCACAGTTCCCAAGAAGATATCATGTCTTACAACGAGATCCTAGATTACATCGAAAGAGAAGAAAACAATGAAGACGGACATCATTGGAAGTTTCGTACTATATTAGGACACGTGCATACTCCTGTGGGACACAAGGAAAGAATGGGGAGTGACTATAATGTCAAGACGGCTTGGGAAACTGGAGCAGTTTCGGTTGAACCATTGGACTTCCTTGCTAAGGATATCCCAGTTGATCTTGCTATATATGCCAAGAAACACGACCTACTTGAGTTAGAGGGATGGAAACGCTTTAAAAGAATTGCTAACCGAGATCAGCATATTCGACGACTTGTGAAACAAGCCAAGCTACGTTCCTTCCGTGTTACTCCGAAGTACAAGTATGGATTCTCTATACCACGCAATTACAAGGAAGCCCTTGAATTTGACGAAAGGAACGGAAATCATAAATGGCAAGAAGCAAATGTACTGGAACATGCGCAACTAACCGACTATGCAGTATTCAAGAATAAGGGTAAATTCAACGAAGCAAAGATACCAGAAGGATATCGAAAGATTCAGGTTCATACTATCTTTGATGTGAAACACGATGGCAGACACAAGGCTCGAGTTGTAGCTAATGGTAATCTAACGGATGTACCTCTTGAATCTGTTTACTCAGGTGTTGTTTCATTACGTGGCTTACGTACATGCATATTCTTAGGAGAGCTGAATGTTGGGGACTGAATTAGTTCCTACTAAATACCACGTTACTAGAATTGATATCGAATATCGTAGCCTCACTATCTGTACACTGTTGATACAGTAACAGCGCGTGTGGTGTCATTACAATGCTATCATCTACTTGATATCATTGTTATTTATAAACTTAACATTATAAAGGATTTAACTACTTCTTTTATTAACTGCTTCTAGATACTTTACGGATTAGCACTGTAGAATAGCTTAGATTATAACATTTATAAATAACAATCGGAACAGATATACGATAGAGGAAACCATCGGAAGAAGTTTGTTGAACACATTATTCCTACAACAAGGTCAATATAATGTCCTCTGCCCCAACCAGTGGCAGCACCCCCCCTGCTACGGGAGGCAACAATACCAACAACAACGGAGGTAGAACGGGTTATCAAGGTAACCGTAATCGTAACAACAACAACAACAATAATAATACAACTGCGAAAAGAAACCAGTTTAAAGGATTAGCGGGAAGTGATACTGCTTTATTCGAGAAAGTAGTTACGGTAGGACCAAACCAGTCCACACAGATTGTCGATCTAACTGATGCGCTAGTCACCTACTGTGGCTCAAAAGGATATGGCAAATGGGCCGAATCAATCACCGAACTAAACAGGTTCGACGAAACCGATTTCGTTGGCGCACCACCATCACAATCAAGTTATGGTACTATCGCGGCAAATTTATTTACTTACAGTGCTACTGGAGCAGAACAGTACAAAATTGCATACGACATGTGGAAGGCAAGGTACAACCACACGTTGAAGGACTTTATTGAATACGAAAAGAACGCGGTCCACATCTTCCTTGCTCTTAAAGGGCAGTTTGAGCAGATAGCTTGGGATGATTTACAACACGACGGAAGGTATGCTACGGTGGTAGCGTCCCAATGCCCAGTACAGCTCATTGAGCTGCTCCTAGAGACGTGTTCTACTAACGAAACCTCAACATGGGAGCCATTGGGTAGGCTCAGGCACATGCGCAAATCAATTACGTATATGCAGAAGCCCAAAAATTCTTCCAGTGCTGTTGACACAGCACAATACAAGAGACATCTATCGGTCTATGTAAATAATGCAAGCAGGGCAGGAGGTGACTTCGTCTTTGGAACGAAATTCTATGAACCCTTCCTAGTAGACGCTGGCGAAACACTTATATCCTATCTGGGTATGACTGCATCTGATAAGAAGGTGTACGACAAGAAAGTCAGTGATTTGGTGGTTGGAATCCTAATGATTGAAGGATGTAAAAGCAAGAACCTCAAGACTAACCTCAAGAACCAATTCCTTACAGGCAATGCGGACTGTTACCCAGTAACAGCATCGAAAGCATATGAACTCATTGACAAATATGAAGATGATACACCAACCACTAGCGATCAAACCCCTCGAACTGCTAAGCAAAAGAAAGCCGCCGCGGCTGCTCGTAAAGCAGCGAATGAACAACAGGATGATGGCAATGTGGCTGGTGCGCACGTGGTTGAAATGGAAACTAAAGCAGTTGTATTAGCTGCGGTGAGTGATAATGGTATCATTCATCAAAATGCCTTTGAGCCGATCATGACGCAAGAAGAATTTGAAGATGAAGATCTTGGGGAGGTTGCATGTATCACTATCGGTGATCACTACTACCCAAGTGACGATGAACAAATGCCAGCCCTACACGACAGAGCAGCGGATGATAGTTCAAGTGATGGTTCAAGCGTTGATTCGAATGATCCATTCAATATAGTACACATCGATGGGAATGATGATTCCACTTATATGACACCTGATTCAATGGATTTTGATACTGATGATTTCTCGTATGATGACTCAATCAGTGATGATGAAGTGATGCCAGGCCTACAGCCTAGGACGTATGGCGCTTCAACGACATCATCGGAATCTAGCGCAAGCACCACGGTTGGTGATAAGGATTTCCAAACAGTTATATGTGAAGCATCATACGTATGTGATACAGATGAAGACAGCAGTGCTGCAACATTCACTTCCCATGACGACAGTGTCATTACCAACATTGGAGTGCTACATTCTATTGAAGATCCGTGTACATCCATGAATATCACCAGTTTGAACGTACCAATCCGAATGGAGCAATCAGTACGTCAGTATCTTGTTTCTACAGTAGTGGATTCACCAAAACTGTCGATGATCAATGGGAAAAAGACCAGTAATATTGCTAATATGGTTGATGTAAGACAAAGATTTGGTGGTAATATTCAAATGTACCGGAAAGAGTCAAAGTATCTTGGACGATCGACTACTCAATTCACTCTCTACAAGATGTTACCATACCTATACAGGTCGGGACGACCAAAGAGCATATTTCCAGATAAGTTTGAAACTTTAAAGGATGTCATTCATTTAGACAATGCATATATGTACATGGACCCAACTGACCCTGATTACCAGGATTTTCGCAGGGGCGGACGCTAAATAACACCAAGTGTCTGTTGCCCTCAAATCTATTGGTTAATGTGGTTACGGAGGATCAAAAGTCATCGATTCTCCGAATACCTGATGCGACAGCATGGATCTTCCATGCCTATGCCTTTGGCACAGTTGGCTTTGCCGACAACCAGGCTTCACTATCTAATATTGTGCCTCCCTGCCTCGAACTATTTCCAACAATTCAAGCCAGTGAAGCAAGGAGTGGACCGAACAAGAAGACTCGTGGTAACATATCACTCAACGCACTTGTTCTTGATAGTGCAGCCTCATTACACCTATTTGCGAATGCTGCAATGCTGCAGAACATACGCCCTGCGACTAAACCCACCCCAATTCACTGTGGTGGCAAGTCATGGTTTAACAACCAAGTAGGAGATCTCTGTGATGACCTCAAATCACTACCCCTTCCCCAAGATGAACTGCACTTACATGAAGACGGAGTGGCAAATCTGGTATCTCTCGCCCTGCTCTCTAAATCACACCGAATCTTCCTTGACTCAAGGATTGACAATGCATTTTATGTGTATAAGGACAATGGGGAATACATAAGGTTCCAATTAGAATCTAACGGACTGTATTGCTTGCATGTGGACGACGGATCATCACCAACAACACTCTTAACAACCGTTGAAGAAGAAAAGAAGATGTTCTCAGCACTGGATGTTAAGAGAGCATCATTAGCCCGATATATTCAAGATTGCTTATGCCTCCCCTCGGATGAAGACTTTGCGCATGGCCTGGAAACAGGTGCAATTAAGGAGTGTGGCGTAAGTCGGAGAAACATAAATATAGCTAAGGCTATTTTCGGGCCCAACAAACACTCAGTACAAGGAAAAACAGTGCAGCGTACTAACAATATGCCCAGAGAAGATCAAATACTCGGAAAACCACCTTCGATACTTAAGCACAATTCGGAGGTGACTGCGGGCATAGATGTTATGCATGTTAATGGAGTCGCGTTTCTAATTGCCACTTCCAAGCACATACGTTTCATCCAATGCATATGTATTAGAAACAAGTCGGACGACATGTACATTGCAGCAATAAAGAAGATGGATAATATTTATAAGCTTCGAGGCTTTAAAATAAAAACTATGTATGCAGACCGAGCTTTCCAACACTGTCTCGATGCGCTTGCCCTACAAGAAATAACCCTCATCTGTTGTGACAAGAATGCACACGTGCACTTCATTGAGAGGTGTATCAGGTTCACCAAGGAGAGGATCCGTGGCGTCCGATCGATGATGCCATTCACGAAGATGCCAAAGAGATTGCTGATGGAAGTGATCTATACGGTGGTTCAATTGATGAACGCTGTCAACAGAAAAGGGGGAGTGCATCCTACAATGTCTCCTAGACAAATCGTAACAGGCAAGAAACTGCTTATCCCTCCATATATGCCCGGTGCGTATGTGTATGGGGTTCCCGGTGGAAGCACCAACAGTATCGAAAAATCCAGAACATTCGATGCACTGTATTTGAGACCTAATGATGGTGGAGGTGGACACTTTGTGTACAACATCAGCACTAAGCAAAGAAATTCAGTACCAAGAGTGATAGGACTTGAAGGAAAAGGTATTCCAATGACAAATGATATCATCAATACGATCAATGAACAAGGCAAGAGTGAATGCCAACCAGATGGACTAATCTTTGGCGACATGGATAACATAACAACCATCCTTGACCTAGAACCAAGCAATGAGGGGGAAGAGCAACCCGAGTTCGATGATGATGATGCATCAGACCGGTCATACAGACCACAAGATGATGACAGTATGACTAGTGATGACCACGACATGCCTCCAAACCAGTACGACGATGAGGAAGCAGGAGTGGGTGAGGGCATTGCCCCAGAAGAACCCATTGTCGATGACGACGATGACGACCCTATGCTTGAAGAGCTCAACGTGGTTGAAGAAGAAGACAGCGGAGACAACACAAGCATCGACCAAGACAACCAAAGTGAAACTGGCATTGAAGAGATTGATGAAGATTCGAACCCAGGTCCGGACCAATCTGAAGAAGAAGACGAAGAAGAGGAACCACCAAGAATGAAAGGCTTGGATGGTAACTACTGGAACAGGAAGGGCGAAGCGAACTACTGTTTGTCTATTATAAAAGGATTTGGTAACTTGGAAGCAACCCTGTCAACGCCGCAATATGGCTTCAAGAAGGGGTTAACTATATTCGGTGGTCCAGGGTATGACGCAACCCTCAAGGAACTGGATGAAAACCTGATCGGTAGAGATGTGATACAGATGCTGGATCCTAAGTCAGTAACATATGATATGTTCAAGCTGTCACTTAGCTACCTTATGTTTCTCAAGAGAAAGAGATGTGGTAAGATCAAGGCCCGCGGCTGTGCAGATGGCCGGTCGCAGAGGGACTACATTACTAAAGACGAGTCAAGTTCACCCACAGTGAAAACACAAGCCCTTATGGTCAGTTCCCTAATTGATGCAATTGAAAGGAGATGTGTTGTGATCGGAGATATCCCTGGAGCATTCCTCCAGGCTGATTATCCACAAGAAGAAGGCAAAGAGTGTTACCTCAAGTTTGAAGGAGTTATGGTTACTATGATCTGCGAAATCAAACCTGAATACACGAAGCTTATTAAAAGAAATAAGAAGAGTGGCAAGCAGTGGTTAGTAGGCAAGGTTACGAAAGCAATATACGGAACGCTCCTTGGTGCTAGACTATTCTATGACAAACTCAGAGCATTCCTGGAATCAATTGGATTCACAGTGAACGATTACGATGAATGCACATTCAACTCCATGATTGAAGGGAAGCAGTGTACTATACAATTCCATGTGGACGATCTAAAGATGTCCCATGTAACACAGTCAGTACTGGATGATGTCATTGACAAGTTGAACAAGGAATTCGGAGTGAACAAGAAAATATCTGCAAGCTACGGAAAGATCCATGAGTACTTGGGGATGACCATTGATTACTCTGAAGATGGCATTGTGAAGTATACAATGTATGATTATTTGGAAGACATCGTGGTAGAAGCACCAGATGACATGGATGGTAAATCAGTAACGGTAGCAAGTGACCACCTGTTTACAGTTAATGAAGAATGTGAAAAACTGGACCCTGAAGTTGCAGATTATTATCATCGAACAGTCGCAAGGCTGTTGTTTGCGGCCAAGAGGGCGCGTCCGGATCTACAGACAGCTGTTGCATTTCTATGCACCAGAGTTGCATCACCAGATAAGGATGACTACAAGAAACTGGCCAAGGTAATAAGATATATTAGAGAGACCATCCATCTCCCACTTGTATTGGGATGGGATGAATCTGGAAGATTGACATGGAGTATTGATGCATCGTTTGCTGTCCACATGGATATGAAGAGTCATACAGGGTACTGTCTAACGATGGGAAGAGGATCTGTTGTTTCAGGTTCCGTCAAACAGAAGCTTACAACTAGGAGCTCAACTGAATCAGAACTAGTGGGTGTTGACGATACCATAACATTCATCGAATGGATTAGCCTGTTCATGAAATGCCAGGTTAAGCACTACCCAGACAGTGATCCATTGAAGCTACTTGGGACCAAGGTCCTTGCATTGCAAGACAACACAAGCACCATCAAGTTGGCAAGAAATGGACGCAGATCATGTGGGCAAAGAACTCGACACATCAATATCAGGTATTTCTACATCACTGATAAGATTAATGATGGTACAGTTGTTATGTCATATTGTCCAACAAAGGAAATGGTATCAGACTATTTCACCAAACCATTACAGGGTTCACTGTTCAGAATACACAGGAATGCTATCATGGGAGTATCACAAGCTGACTATGACTGGTATGAAGACCAGTACAAGGAAGCCAAGAAAGCATCGAAGCTGTTGGTGGCAAAGCTATTAGCAGAAACGAATACAACCTGAGTTGTTATTACATTATCATACATGGATCCTGGATCCACCTATGACAATGTAGGAGTGTGTTGGGGACTGAATTAGTTCCTACTAAATACCACGTTACTAGAATTGATATCGAATATCGTAGCCTCACTATCTGTACACTGTTGATACAGTAACAGCGCGTGTGGTGTCATTACAATGCTATCATCTACTTGATATCATTGTTATTTATAAACTTAACATTATAAAGGATTTAACTACTTCTTTTATTAACTGCTTCTAGATACTTTACGGATTAGCACTGTAGAATAGCTTAGATTATAACACTGAACAACATGACTCCATGGGCTACTGATATTGGAAATGCTTATCTTGAAGCAAAGACCACAGAAAAGGTATGTATCAAAGCAGGGCCAGAATTTGGGGAGCTACAAGGAAACCTTCTTATCATCGATAAGGCTCTTTACGGACTACGACTTAGCGGAAAAGCTTTCAACATTTTGCTATCTGACTGTCTACGAGACCTAGGATTCTTTCCATCTAAAGCCGAGTCAAGTATTTTCATGAGAAAATGTCCCACAAGAGATGTGTACGAATATGTGGCCACATATGTCGATGACCTATGCATTATTATGGAGAACCCGTTAGAGTTCCTCGAGCAGCTGTCGTCAGCACCGTACAACTTCAAAATGAAAGGTTCAGGAGAAGTTAACTTCCACTTAGGATGTGGTTTTGAAAGAGACTCTGATGGAGTTCTATGTATGAACCCAGGTCGGTACGTCGATAAGATGGAAGATGCCTACAAGCAAGTCTTCAAGGAATTGCCTAAACAGAAGTACAGATCGCCGTTAGTAAAAGGAGACCATCCAGAGCTTGATACAACCGCATTCCTTGATCAAGACGGAATTGAGATATATCAATCATTAATAGGAGCTATGCAATGGGCAATCTCTATAGGACGATGGGATATTCAATCGGCAGTAATGACCTTATCAAGTTTCAGGGCTCAACCAAGAAAAGGACATCTTGAAAGAATCAAACGTATCTACGGATTCTTATGCAAGTTCAGGCATTTCAAACTACGCTTTCGAGTTGATGAACCAGATTATTCCGGTACTCCACCAATGCCACCTTACGATTGGAGCCATTCCGTATATGGAAACCCAACTGAAGACATCCCTAAAGATGCACCGCCTCCACTGGGAAAACGAATCGTTTTGACCCATTACTTCGATGCAAATCTAATGCATGACGTACTCTCCGGAAAGGCAGTTACAGGCGTAGTTCATTTCTACAACAAGACTCCAGTCGATTGGTATTCCAAGAAACAATCTACTACAGAGACTGCAACATACGGATCTGAATTCCTAGCATGTCGAACTTGTTTCGAACAGATCATTGATCACCGACAGTATCTATGATACCTTGGAGTACCAGTGGGTGAGGAAGACTACGCATGGGGAGACAATGATGCTATGATTAATAGTGCAACCATACCTGACGCAAAGTTACATAAACGACATAACATTCTGTCATTTCACTTTGTTAGAAGCTTAATTGCAAGTGGTTTCATTAATCTGCAACATATCAAATCGGAAAGTAATATCGCGGATATACTTACGAAACATTGGGGTTACCAAAGTACTTACGAGTTGATCCGTCCAATCTTTCATTTTGGAGGTAACACGGCCGCGCTGTATTTTGATGATACATTAGAAGTCGATCGATACATTACTCAATCAGAGTTAGATGAAATCGTTACGATCAATGGGGAGTGTTAAATTATACATAGTACTCAAGTGTAGGAGTCATATGTCGTACATAAGCCCCGCGGAGTAGAAATACGAGCGCGATGAGATTAGTGAGTGAGAATGCACGTACAGTGTATGCATTATTGAGATAAAAGAGAACCGAAAGTTAGCTAAAAGCCAACATCGTACTGTTGGAGTTGAAGTGACTGTCGAAGCAGTTGTCGAAGCAATTGGAACCGAGCGCAAATAAGAGAAGTGCTTAGGTATATTTATACAAATCGGAACACGATTAGGAAGAGTGTCCGAATACATAGAACACGATTATGAAGAGTGTTATACATATGGAAGTCGAACAGATGTCGATGTCCACCTTTGAACCGCTAATGCGATATATATGCATTGAGGCGAAGTGAGTTAGGAACAGAAAGTTGTATGCAAGGTTACTGGAAACCGCAATACTAAAATACGAAGAAAAGAGCAGAATTACCTCGATTACGAGAAATGAACAATTACTGTCTTTTATTGTTGAGAAATTGTAATAACCATAGACTAATTAAACAAGTGTGTTAATAACAACTTTTGCGTTTGAACATATCGTTGTCTGGAAAGATAATAGAAATATCTACATTTACAGAGTGAACATTGTTCGGAAGAACTTTCAGCATTCTAAAAGGGAGAGTATCCTGGTAGAACATCGCAACCAGTCTATAAGAATCGAGAGTATCTTTTCTTACCGTCATAGCAGAATCTTACAAGACCGAAGAGTAAGATTGTCTGAATATCAAATCCTATTTGATACTGAACCCGTTTCAACAATCATCGATTGTTTGTGAAACTTATCATAGAGTGGCTCAAGTTCTGTGATATTCCTGTATTCCAGTCCATGTTGCTGGTACAGATCTTCCCAAAACACACATTGTAAATAATAAGTAGCACCTTTAGGAACAACGTGCATTAACACGGTACTTGTACTTGTACCTTCCTTTCAAACAGCAGCAACAACAACAACAACAACAACAACCAATAGAGATCAATCAATCGATTGATCGATTGATTGATCGATCAATGGACTTTTGAGATAAAGAAACCATCAAATAATCATGTGAAGAAAACAATGCAGATCATGGTCACCCAGAGGCATAGAGGTACTGATAGGTGCGGCTATTATCAATTTAGTTGGAGTCAATTTTACAGAGACACATAGTAATAGATAAAAAGTAATTATAGAGTATAGTCTATTATTATTATAATTGTTACATACTGTTACAAAAAGTATGGTAGTTGGTCCTATTATTATTAGAGCCTTGAAAGGGGATCCATTACCAACCAATGGGTATGTTTGACCTGTTCCTACAAAAAATTAAAAGTCATCCACAAATAATCCTGTGTTATAGAACTGACTCCAGCTGAATAAATATGAGACGGCCACACCTATATGCCGCTGGGTGGATCTCATCTTCATTACTTTTCCTCTCACATTAAAATGCACTATTTTTTATATATGATGTATATTTTGGGCACAAAACCTGGATTGTTGCGTGGAGGATTGAAGAAGAAGAAGAAGAAGAAAGTAGTGTGCTGTCAGTGAACAGTTTTGGGGCATACATGGTACTGCTTGTTTGTGTTGATTAGCGCGGGTAAATGGTATGCCTATAATGGCACCATTACCATGGTACCACTAACTTAGTCAGAAATATCTATCAATTATAATTTGTGTGGGGTATTGTTGCTAGTTATGATTACTTACTGTAAGTACAGTAACCAGTACATTTAACTCGATGCAATCAGTCAGAACTTGGTCAATCATTCCCTAGCTACTAGTGACTGCAATTTTATCGGAACGAAGTTTATCTTTTTTATACTCCTCGAGGTCTATTTAAAATAAATAAATATATAGCGCGTGCGCCTATTATTTTAACCTATTAATTATAAAATACAGACGTAGAATTCTACGAGGTGTGGTACTATACGTCACTTTAAACTAGATTTTCGCGCCGAACAAGCCACGCGGTCCAATTTTTTTACAAAACTACATTCACTCATCACAGCCTACCGAAATCACTCTCATTTCGTGTTAATTTCGTAGCATAATCATTCTGCGTCTTTCAAACACATACCTCCAGAAAAGAGTATCAATCAATCCTTTCCTTTTTTCTAAAGATATAGAATAGTTTTGTCAACAATGCCTTCCGCCGAGACTATCCCGAAGTTACCTCTTGTTTGTCTCAAGACTGCCGACTTCAAGAACACCAAACAGATTGTGAAGGGGAAGAATACTGTGATTGGTGAGTAAATGATTTCTTGCCAACGTTCATTTGACACGTTTTCGTTATTTCATGCCGACATCTTGTAACTCACCCCTCGTTCATTCATTCATATTTGTCAATTTCTACTCTATTTTTCAGACTTTTGGACAACAGGATGTACGCAATGTCCGGATGCCTTAGATAAGCTCGACGATATGGCTCAAGATCCTAAATACAAGGATGTTCAGTTCATCAGTATCTGTTGTGATAAACTTGACGGGGCTCGAGATATCATCGAAAGGGACGATGATTTACGATGGCAAAATGTGAATCATTACTTCATGGATAAAGAAGATAAGGAGACAGCAAAGAAGTTACTGGGGTTCAAACAAGTTCCGTTTTATGTTGTTATGGACGAGAATGGCTCCATCACACAATCGGGAAGTGGAAGGCAAGTTGATTTTGAGGAGGTACCTGGTGTAGTCCGTCCTGGATCAGAATCTGAATTTGAGGAGGTAACGGATGTAGTCCGTCCAGAATCAGAAATTGAAATTGATAGAAGCCGTCCTATGGTAATACCTGACGATGACGATGACTTCGGTAGCCTCGACTTTGAACTTGATTTTGACAATCAAGTTGGAGAAGAAACTTCACAGAGTCCTCCTGAAAGCATCAGTACTTGTTCTCCCGTACAGGTACTTGATGAATCAATTTTCGACTTAGATGATTTTTGAATGAACGACTGGGGTTTATATTGGGACTGAAGAAAATAAAAATGAAGTCTTCTGTAATGAATGTATTATAATATTTTTAGTATTAGTATTAAAATTATACGAATAATCAATCTAGAGGTCAGTTAGTTGTACTTGGTACCACAATTGTACTAGCTAGTACCGTATGATAATCTACGAGTAAATCATAAACTACTGCAGGTGATACATCAGTTGTATCATCTTCAAATTTTCTTTAGTACGTGTAAATTATCTGCAGTCATGTTTATTCTACGTATCATGGATCAGGATCAACACACATATACAGGAAGAAGAACTAGTCATAGAGTGGTGGTTTGATTTTTGATTACTTTTCTAAAGAGATTTTCTAGAAGTGTTCTCAACGTGTCTCGTATACAATTGCAGGAATAACCAAATTAAAATATTTTAATTATAATTGTTATACGTGCCTACAATGTGTTTCATAAGCATGTTGCCGTACAAGTATACATGTATTTAAAGTGTTATGCCTGACCTTTCAGAGTCAACCATATAAAACTCCTAAACACAAAAATAAACTCAACTGTAAAGAACTGTTACTGGAAGTATTATCTTCGATGTGTGAGATCTTTGTGAATATTTTTTATTATCAACTCTTCATCATATAATTCTACAGTAGAGTGGAATTCATTTTTTTCTAATTTGTATCATTAATGAATGGATGTCAACGAATATCGAGGTTCTCAAACTTTTAATACTGGCTAAAAATCAGTCCAAGGGGACCGATGGTTTGACCAGAGTATTATCGAAATACGACTATAGCATTTAAGCTTGAATAAATGTGTTGATAAGGTGGAATAGATACTGGATTCAGTATGAATTCATGATCAAAGGAATAGAATAGAATGTTTCTAATTATAATACAAAGAGAGTAGTAGATGGAGAAAGTCCGACTCATCGAAAATTTATATCTATTTATCTTTCTAATTCTGAACGGAAGATTTTCCGATACCTCAGGATAAGAGGTGGTCGACTTCTTCTGCTGTCACTTCCTTGACGTTAGAGTGCTGCCACCCTTGGAAAGACGGAGCTTTGGTCTCATCTCCTCCGAACTTTTGTACATGATCAAGCCAGTTGCGAAAATCTGATCCTACCATTAATTTTCGCTGGGCCTTGCCTTCTCGAGCCATACAATTTTCCATAGTAGCCGACCGCGTACTTCCCATTTTCATCAGTTGGTATACCACGCGCAAAGATAATGGGGACTGTCGCTCCATGCGGTCCACTAGTGTTTTCGCAACAGTAGCAGTCGCGACATTATTTTTGTCTTCAGTCGAATCCAACGTAGCCGCTACCTCCTTCAGACGTTCAATTAATCCTTCCAAAGAACTTTCCTGTCGAAAAATATCGTCCAAGCCAGCCGCCATACCTACTAGAGGACTGGAAAAAAATCCTGCATCGTAAGGTACGTGATCAGTATCCAAAGACGCGTCGTCGCAACCGTCTTCATAAATGGCCGTGAAATCGAAGGGGAATTCGTTGGAAGAGTCAGCTGACACGTCCGATATCTGTTCGATCAGGTGGGCAACACTACGATTGCGGAATTTTCCGTTCACATCATGAGAATGAGTGGGGGTAGGGTTGCGTTGAAGTTGTTGCTGTAAATAATTTTGTTTTTGTTGTTGCTGATGATGATTTTGATAATTACGATTACTGCTTTGTCCGTAGTATTGTCGGGGCTTAAGTACCAGGCCCTGTTGATCCCATGATGGTAGGGTGGCTAAATCTTCTTCTAATATGGGTAAGATACCCGAATCGCCTATTAAATGTGTCGCCAATCCTGTCTCAACCATGTCATGGCAATTTGCTTCATATCCTGCCAGTGCCATGATCATACCACATCCTGAATATTGCTTCGATTCCTGATCATATTCCCATCCAAGCCGAGGTAGTATGTATGAAAAGCCAATTGGATCGAACGATAGGCCACGAGAGGGATTGAGAATTCGAAGGGAAGTTTCATCAGTTGCAAGGACATACGAACCCATACAAAGAGCATAACCACCGTCAGTAATTCCTCCGTGTGGCAATGTAATAATCGGAATTTTGGTGTCGGTACCGACTCCCTGTACTGCCACTGCTAGCTTACGAAGAGATTCCAATAAGTAGTCAATATGATCATTGTCATCGATGTCTTTAATCTGGACCGGGTCGTATCCTCCTGCGACATACCAAGTGTGATCAGGTTCGGGGTTACCGAGTCCCGAAAAATTGACCTCCTTACGTTGCGTAATGAACCGTGGCAAACAATTATTGTTACTGGTAATGCTCTCACTACTATTGGAGTTAGTGTTGGTACCACAATCGACTTGGTCGTCTGTGGCAATCAGCAAACTATTGATGCCTTCGCTTTTGGACAGAGCGCGAATTCGATGCGCCAAGCCCTCAAAATCTTCTGCCTCCAAATGTGGATCCAACAAAAAGACACGCCGACTATTACCCATGGGCCTCATGGATACATTTGCTAGACTTGTGCCATCGATGTATTCACCAGCGCGATAAGGAATATTTTTCACGGTCAATGGTACTTCTGCAGATTTTGCTATTTCAATGATCCGAGACGCTTCCTCGGTTCCAATTTTGGCCATATTTTTTGAGATTCGAGGACGAGTAATAACTCGCGATGCAACGGCACTGACCATAGTGGTGATGAATTTGCTGTGTGACGTATCGAATAGGAAATAATAGGAGATACGTGATGGATAGGTGATAGGTAGGTGATAGGTGGATATATGGATAGGTGATGTGCAATTGAGTGTTACTGTTACTGTTGTTGTACAGTAGATCTACACTGTGGTACTCGAGATGCAATGGCCACGATTGTTGACAGGTTGCCTTGAAATGAAGGAATCCAGTGATCCATGGAATTCTGTTGTGTGCGCGCAGTGCGCAAGAATTTGAAAAAAACGCCCATCATTGTTTACCGTGGCGCCTTTCACCTTCCTAATCCTGTGTTCTGATTCGTCAGTCATCCAACGTTTGATTTTGGCGGCGCCATTTTGCTGTTCAACACTTTCGACACAGATCGTGCTTAATTAATTACATATTACATTCGCCGTTCCAACAACAACAGTTACTTACTTGTTGATGTGCATCAGTAAAAATTATATTAAAGCTAACTTGCGAATAAAGAACTCATCACTATCATGTCGTTGTTTGCCGCTCGAAGAGCAACTACCCAGGCTGCGAGCCGCTCGATGTCTCGCCGTATGTCAACAGCACCTAGATTGCACAAAGCGAAGGATGAATGGGCAGGTTTAGTCAGCAAGCGCCCTCCTATGGATGTGAGTACCTGTTCGCGCTCCTACAATTGAGATGTTGGTATTCCCCTTTCCATTTTATCTGGATTAATGTTTGTTTATGAATCGGTCTGATTTTTAATGCAATATTTTCTCTATCCGTCTACTAACGCTCCCCTGCTCTTTTTATTTTTATCCTCTATTGGCTCCATAAAAATTCTAGCATTTGGACTCTCATAAGTGTTTTGAACCTCCATACAATCCCATAGTGATAGGAGGAGGAATCATTACGGTTTGGGTGATCGGTTATGGAAGTATGTACTTTGGCTTTTCTTGGCAACAAAAGAAACAGGGCTATTGGAAATAAGAATTCAAGAATTCGCCGGTTCTTTGTTCCTCATACTATGTTGATCACTACTTTTGTTTTTGATTAATGGATTTATGAGCGAGGAAGATGACGTTGGTGATTTAGTTTAAAAAGCACAATAATCATACAATTTTCTTCATGAATTATCTTATGAAAAACATTCGAAAAACACATCTCATTATGTCTACTATCGACTAGACTATCACTGTTAAAAAACTTTTGTTTCATATCCGTAGTATTGTAGTATCTTAGAAGGAAGAGGTAGTTCCTTATGTCAGTTGCGAAGAGAAGGAGAAAAAAAATAGCCACAAGGTCTCACTATCTCATGATGTTTACAATCTGTTGATATTTATTGTATGAATGTGTTCAATCTGATATTCACTGTAGGAATGTGTTTAATTTAACATTCATTGTAGGAATGTGTTTAATTTATTCAGAGAAGGTAGATAGCTGTTTATATATGCAGTCAAAACCGGTGATAACATATTATCAGCCTGATAAGTTTTCTCCAGATAACCCTATGTCTTATCAGCACAGAAAATGTTATAATCTGCATGGTTGCTGTAAAATCTATCAAATGGGGAAACAATAATACAAACAAGAATTTTTCACATAAAATTGTACCTCAACATTTAAAATATGCTATCATAATTACTATCCACATGGTTCTACAGTACCTCAGAGAAAATGAATTACTCTATGTATTGAATATGGATTTTGAACCATCTTTTTAATCAATAATTATTTCTAAAGGGTGTGCATGTGGTAACATTAAATGTTAAGAGTAATATATGTGATGGCAAATGTGATAATTGCCATAAAGAAGAGAATCACTTGAGAAAAATGTGTGGACTGGACCTCTATTTGCTTTCAAACTGGTAGTGTTGCTTGATTATTTCAGCTTCCAGATCTAAACCATTATTTCTGTGACATTAAAATATCCCATCATTCAGTCTGCTGTTGTGTTCTTCTTTTTTTCTTCTGGTAGACCAAGAACAAAGATAACTACTAATATAACCAACATCAATAATATTGATATATAAGAGACAATATAATACTATATCATATATATATACATATATATCATTAATTTAGGGGTGTTTGTAAAGGCATCTTATTCTAATATTATTCTACTGAAGTACAGTGCGTAGGTTGCTTCTCATACCGTACGGTAGTAGAGCCACAATTATTGACTATTAGTGCGCGCAAATATCATCCGAAAAAAAGTTCAAAATAAGTACAGTACAGTACGGTAGGTTGTAGGCTGTCAACCATTGCAAAACACAAACTGTAACCGATTGAAAGAGTTGCTTTAAATTGTTGCTACCGTTTACATTTTTATATCCAGCCTCCACCGACAGACTTGACGAGATTATTCTGGTTCTCACTTAGTACAATGCCCCCGAAGAAAACGAACAAGGCCGCTGCGAAAAAGGTAGCACCGAAGAAAAAGACGACGAAGTTGAAGCAATGAATGAAGAAGTAAAGGACGATGAGGATAACGATGGGAGTGGCCGAGGTAAACGACAGCGCCGCGAATTCAAACATTACGAGGTTAGTAGCATTCGTATCTTATAAGTCGTCGTGTACACTACTGCAATTTCGACTATCTTCCTTTTTTAAAATGTTGATTTCTGAAACAAATATTTTCATTTCTATTTATTGTGATATTGCTATGTTCTTGTGTTAATAATTACATACACTATCATACATAATAGCCTGACGACTTCACTATGATATCACATAATGCCACCATCAAAGCTGCTGCTCTAGAAGAAGGACGCGGAACAAAGTTAGTTGACATCGAATGCGTAAAAGCTTCTATTGATAAATACAAACTCAACTCAGATGAATTTACAAACGCCTATAAGTTTTTGTTTTCTCGTGGCGTTTCGAATAAGAAAATCATGAAACAAAAGCTTCTCGAATTTAATGGATACCTACCACTAGTTCCAGAAGACCAAAAAAAAGAGCAGCAGGAAGATGAAGATGAAAATATCGAGGTAAGTTCACAGTTGTGTTTTGAAAGAAAAAAACAATCTATTGGATTCGCGGTAATATGAAACTCTCACCGATGTACCCTTCATCAACATTCTACCAACATACCTATCCAAAGACAAAGTATGCAACGAAAGCCTTTAAAATGAATGTTAGTCAAATCAAGACTCTCTGCGAGTTCTTTGCAGTTGACCTAAGAGGCGAAGATGGGAAAACCCTGAACAAGGAGAAGATGATTGATCGTTTGCTTGATTTTTTGAGTTCACCAGAAGAAAGCATGGTTAAAGAAAAGGTCTCGTCATGCACGAAGAAAAAAGCTGCTCCTGCTCCCGCCACCAAGTCAAAAAAGAAGTCACCAATCAAAAAGCGCAAGTCTGTGACGAAAAACGCAGATCCATTTTCTTTACTTAAGGATCATAAAAAGGGAGAGGATCCCAGTGATGCTGCTATACGACAATGGGTGAAGGCATACATTGTTTGCGTTGACTTGGATACGGCCACAACTAAAGATGCAATTGCGATAGCGTCTGCTAAGTTTGGAGTCGAGATGAAAGACAAGAAGGCTCGCATTAAGCAGCTTCTTGGTATGTGATACAATGCAAAACACGAAACTAAAAACTGTGATACATCGATCAATATTTGAATTGATGTTGTTTCTTTTTTCTGCTGCCCCCTATCTTATTTTTTCTTCTACTTTTTCAATTTGTTAAATTCGCCATTCGTCTTCAATTATAGCTGAGGAGATCTAAAGCAAGACAATAACTCCTTGCTCATAATACTGTTTGTGAATCTTCATGGGGAAATAATTATTACACGGTGACACAACCAACTGGACAGAATTTATCTTGATGACAACTTATGTAGCTTGCTCGAATATCGGCAGATGGTTTTTGTAGCAGAAGTAGAGTTACTTTAAACTATCATTACTAGCGTCAAGTAAGCCATAGCGTGTAAAATATTTCTCGTTATTCTTTTGTATCACTTGCTCCTATTAGTTGTATCGTGTTTATTTAAATTCAATCATGATGACCTTGCTTTCCATCTTCATCTAAAACTAGACTTTTCAACTGCTCTTGCTATTTTGAATATTTAAGCTTGAATGAAAAGAAATGAAGATTTTGACTGATAATATTATGATTTATAGTAATATATTAATATGTACTCATAGGAACTACATACAGTACATTTTCAATCCTACTACCCCTTCAATGGTACAATGGTACAATGTTACATTATTTAGTTTTTTTAACAAATATTTCCCCCCCTCATTTTTGATAACGGTAAGTTAACGTTAACGTTAACCATATATTTTTTCTCATCCAAAAATACAAGCAAAAAGAGGGGCACCTCCTTGGGTTACCTACCCCCTCTCCCTTTTACCCAGCCAAAAAAATACGTCAGATTCACACATCATCATCGATTGTTCGAATTAGCAGCACCCGACAGAATAAAACATGTGCTGTTCTAGTTTGTGTTTCAATCGTCATCTCCATGATAAAACATTTGAATGAGTTGCTCAACAGTCACACTTTGATTCAGACAAACTGCTTCAGACAAACTGACCTAGTTTAGGAAAGATACACTCTTCTTTTCTTCGGTCATGGCAAAATTCTGCCTGGTAAAAAATAGCATCGAACAGAATACAACTGGCACAAAGAAACGAGAATGCAGTTAAAATCCTGAATATTGATTATTCGTGTATTTGTACTTGTCGTCTTCAATAAGAAAGGGATAAAATGGTTTCCAATAATAGC
Organism: Fragilariopsis cylindrus CCMP1102; assembly: GCA_900095095.1. NCBI lineage: Eukaryota > Bacillariophyta > Bacillariophyceae > Bacillariales > Bacillariaceae > Fragilariopsis > Fragilariopsis cylindrus. The sequence continues at coordinate 586,290 of FMBT01000300.1, forward strand.
AAGCAGAATGAAAAAATTCCCAACAAAAGGTCCGGGATGAGAAAAGCAACGTTTTGCTATGTAGTGGCTTGTCTGTTTGGAAATTCGTCTTCATTATCCTCACCACTTTATAACAGGATGGGACCGAAATCCCTGCCAGATGATTTGCTTGAAGAAGGATTAAATCTAGCCAACACTCAGCTTTCCAAAAAAAACCAAGCTAAGACCTCTCAGGAACAGGTCAAAAGTCGTCCTTCGTACAATATTGATGCAACAGATCCTTCAAATCGACCTCGAATTTCGGCACTTTCATCGGTCCTGACGAGTTCTACCCTACCCGGCTCATTTCGGCAGGTTCGGAACAAAGTGATAGAGCAGCTACGGGAAGATAATGATCTAGATCATGCTAAAATTATAATATTTGATATGATCGAATATCTAAAAGAGAATTCAGTATACGTAAACGAAAAAAACGTTACCACAAACTTCTACTGGCAATAGTGTTTACCCTTACGATCAAAAGCAATACCTCTCGCCACAAGATCAACGAGATATTTCGGAAGTTATCGATGAAACTTTGCAAGCATTTTTTGCAAGAGCATTTAAACCTGTAGTTCTTAACAATGAAAGTGTCAATCGTGGCCAACACAAGAAGCAGGACGGATGGCATCGAGTTGCATTAGGAATTGAATTGTTGCAATTGCAACTGGGATCGTCGGATGTACTCGTGCATCCTTATCATGATATCCCCAAAAGAGTTCTAGTTCAAGCGCTAGCAGCTGTTACTAGACTACAAGAACAGGAACAGCGACAGTATCAATATAATCGACTTGGCACGAATGACGAGGCCGCCACCATTCATTCAGATACGGCCTTTCGGCTATTGCAACGTCTTGTTACGGGATTTGGAGTTCGAAATTCACATCGTTCGAAGCATTTTGAAAATCTGGAAAAGAATAGGTCAAACGGTAGGGGTAGAAGTAATCAATCAACAAAACCAGCCCCGCTCTACGAAGTCGATTTCAACCGTGTACTTAATATTTACTCCAGTTCAGGAAAAATGGATATGGCACATCGCGTCATAGCTCTACAAGAACGAACTCCACACGCTCCTGCCCTATCTCCAGTTACATATTCTATTCTAGTCAAGGGCTATGGAAAACTATGCGATGCCGATAATATTGATATGCTACTCCGACACGCGGTAGCGACTACTGACGAAAATCAAAAAATAATGAAACCAGACACAATTTTTTTTAATTCGTTAATGGACGCCTATATTAACTGTTGCCAACTCAACAAAGCACAAACCATATTAACTGCAATGGTGGCGAATAATCGATCCATTATGGCTGCTATCGACCTAAAAATGCCAAAACGAAATCCGAAAAGCAGCGAAACTGATTTTTTTACCTTTGCACCTAATGTCTGCCCCTCCCCGAATCTGAGGTCGTACAATATACTACTTAAAGGATATGCTCAACAGGGTTTGTTGCAAGAAGCGTTGGAGTTGACGGAAGAAATGAAAGCTATCGGATCATTTAGGGGTGATGAACGATACTGGTGGGATCACGTGACAACTAATACTTTGGTGCAGGCTGCTGTCATTGCGAAGGAATTTGAAACCGCCAAGGATATATTGGATCAACATACATTGTTGGAACACAAAAGCAAAAACGAAGGACCTCGTAGTCGTCGTCGTCGCGATCATCCCAACGCAGATGCCTACACAACACTTATGGATGGATATGCCAAGGATGGGCAATTGAAGCAGGCGATTGGTTTATTAACAACTATGAAGACCCGCAAGGTGGAACCAAATGAATATCATTATTCGTGTTTGATTGGAAGCCTTGCACGCGAAAAAAAGATCTTTCATGCCGAGAGCATGCTAGCTCATGTGAGGTCCACGGGAATTATCACCCGGACGCACCAAAAGGCTATTTATAATGCATTTATTTCGGGCTTGGTGCAACGTAATCAAGACACCGCCGACGACCATGATAGACACGTCGATAAAGCTATATTGATTTTGAAAAATATGATCGAAGAAAGAATAATGCCTGATGCCAACACCGTGGCGATTATCCTTGATGGCTTCGGTCATTGTAACCGACCACGGATGAAAGAGGCCATAACTCTAGTCGAAAAGCTCGAGACACAGAGGATTATACCTACGAATCATATCAGGGTCACAACGGCCTTGGTTCGAGTTTGTGCCTCTTGCCATAATTTAGATGGAGCAATAACATGTTTTCGGAGAATCCCACGTCCGGATGTGGCTGCCATTAATGCCTTAATTGATGCCGCTGTTCGAAGTGGCAACAACAAGATTGCGATCGAAAGTTTTGATAGATACTTTAACGGCGATATACCTCGTGCGGTTCCGGATGTAGTAACGTTTTCCACCCTAATTGGTGCCTACATGAAAAAGGGGTCATTTGATGGATCACGACAAGCTCGAGAGCTTTACCAAGACATGAGATTCCAACGACGCATCCTTCCTGACAAAGGTCTTGTTGACATGTAAGTAAATAATTTTATTATGAATCAAGCATTTTGCTGTATAACCCGTTTTTTGCTAACTATTATATTATGTTAATGCAATTGAATGTTTCAGAATCGTTAAGGGCATGATAGAATCATGCAGGACTTGTGGTGTGCAAGCATCTGATGCCCGTTTCGTTGCAGGTGTCTTGAGGGACGCCGAAAAGCTTGACTGGGGCGAAGGCCAATTGGATCAGAGAAAGAGAGCAATCGATTCAGCTATGAGTAAACATGTTGCAAATGCATGGGAGGAAGAGGCGGAACTCTATGGATTGTGGAAGAACGATGGCACAACCAGGAAATTGAGACAGAAAGATAACTTGTTCCAACGTCATGGTTGGAATGAAGTTGATTCTGGATTTCGTTTATGGGGTCCTGGGAAAAAGAATGAAGATGCTGCTGACGATTTTTTGCAATCAAAGGGATGGAATGATATAGACTCTGGGTTTCGTGTTTTCTTTTGAATGGACTCAGTAAGTCATCATGTGTATACTTCAGTTATTGATAGTCACTACTAAAAAGTCAATCAGCTGCCATTTTCCACGCGAATGAGAACACTTTCACCTTCGCCTAAACTATTTAGTACGAAAATGCTACTATAATACAACGACGAGATTCCGCTATAGCTATGATTTCTGGCCTGTTACATGGAAAATACTAGTAGCGCTAACAACGCGATCAACCACAAAAAAAAACGATATTCTCTGTGGTCGTGGTTAACCAACAGTCACGTCGGAAAACGAAATTAGCGTATTCTTGTTGGAGAGTACCAACAAGAATATTTGAATGCTCGCAAGAAAGAAAAGAAGGAAATTGCTATAAGAATTGTCACCTATAAATGATAGTGGGGGAAGGTTCCTAAAACGAAGTGCTGATTCTTCTGTTTGGTCAGAAGTAACAGAGAAAAAGCAATAGAGAAAACGTCACAAGCCTTACGCGAGGGATTAGATGTACGGCACAAGAAAGTGCGTCCAGAGAAGCTAATCGATTACAATTCTACTATGATGTAACAAATCCGAGGAAGCGACAAAATTAGTTGAGGGTCTGGTGATGGATTCACCCAAAATAAATGGAACTATCACGCCATTGTTTACATCGGAGGTGTTTCCGAAATCGAGTGTGATAACGTACATGGAATCTAAATATACTGCAACGAAGACGAACCGCTTGGATAATATACGATTATAATATCATAGAATATGATGTAGAAGAGAAATTAAAAGTAATGCTATTCATTCCACTAGGTCAAGTCCTTACCATCGATTGATAGATAATCGCAGAATACATTATAGTCAAGTAGATATTAATGAAAGCATAAATGATAAGTAATGATGTTACTCTAAATAGGTCGTATTCTATTTTTCCAGGATTTTAGAATTAATTGTCGCGCTTTATTCTGGTGAATTGGGTTTTAATGATGGAATCTGTTATGTTATAGTAACGTATGGTACTTCAGTTTATCTTCTTTTGTACTTTCGTAACATGTAATCGAATGTAAAGCGAAAATGCAAATATGAAAAGTATAGCCTAATAATTTTTGCTGACCTAATTATCATAAGTCGTATGTTTGTTGCATCGGGAAGAAGTCTAACTCGAATCATTTAGTTAAGAAGAATTCTTGTTGATGCGACTTCTAAGATTTTGGAAGGTGCATTTGATGTGTGATCATGATGTGCATAATCTTCTGTAGCGATTTGACAAATCTAAAGATAAAACAGGCACTGTAATACGAGCTTCACAATATACAAATCCAGAGCTTTCGACCCATTCAATATTCTAATACTCTCTATTATTGGAGGTAGTAAGTACCATTGCTAATTTTCAAAAGTTTTTCCACCTAACTAAGATCTTAAGATAGTTGAATTAACATATGCTAGTACGTCTTTGTATCATGAGGAAATCAATAGTAGTAATAAAATGCAGATACCTTTAGTCATTTACATAGACTGTGCAACAAAGAATACGAGTTCGAATATTCTTCGTTGAAATCTGGACAAGTATGTAGCAAGTGGACAGTGAATGCTACGGCAATGCTTGATGTAAGATGCCACAAAAAGTGAAGATAAATCCAACCCTGTAGATCCATTATTTGCTTCGATTGGTTTGCCAAAATAAAAGTGTATATAGGTATAACGGCAATCGTGGTGGTAATAATTTTGAGGCAGAGGGCGGCTCGAAATATAACTAGAAGTGTGTTGGCAGTTGCAAAAAAACGATCAATGCCGTGAATCCAGGAGTCTCCCCCCACATAAACATAGTCTGCCATGACGGAAATAAGCGCTTGTGTAAGCCAAATGGACTGCTCTAAAGGATTACTGTTGCAGAATAAAGCTGGAAGACAATATAGTACCCCAGACCCACCCGCGATCAAAGAACGGCATTCATGACCTGACCAAGGCATCCACTACTTCTGAATTCCTCTGTCATTCCCCGGGCTTGCGTCTTCGCCACCTTGGTAATTTCACAGAAACTGTACAAGGAAGAAATCTTTGATGACACTGCTCCTTCGTTATTTGAGTTTGGTTCATTCGAAAACTCAGCAGTCCTCTTAATTGTGGGCGACTTGTTATTGCGTAGCAGGGTATTATTGTGGTACTGTATCCACAAAATGAAAGCGACGAGGCTGAAATCTCTGAAGGAAACTCTAACGCCACAACCGGGGAATTCTAGTAGAGTCATTATTTTCAGCAATTCCTGGTGTGCCTTGGTGTTTTCGCCGGCGTGTTGTTGCTTCCTTCTCACAATGGTATGTGCGGTGGTGCCCATATGGAATAAAGTGGGTTGCGTAAGACGTCTTGAGCATCAAGCCTGCCAGAGTTATCCGAAATATCGTCTCAACTCTCAAATGTACCGTACAGTCTATATTGTAGGATCACTGCGTTCCTCCATCTTCACTGGCGGAATGGAAGAAAATTACAGATTCGTAAGGCATCATTTTTTTTTTCGGCATCAAATATTTGCTTAAATTTATTTTCTACTTCATACTCGTAAATGTACATTTGCCGTAGTATGCCGCTTTGTGAAAGAGTAATCGAACTAATCGAACCGTTGCTCTTCATCATCAGTACTTTCATCCCTCATCCTCAGTTCATAACATACTGTACTACACTGAAGTACAGGTACTGTAACATACTTAACACATACTAGTACTACTATGTATTATGATGAACGGGCACAAGATCACAGAAAGAATCATCCAAATATCAGCTACCCTCCATTCCAAGAAATTTTGTTATTGGCATGGCTTCTTCTTTACTGTACTATATAATCAGCTAGCTACTTGCTTGCTAAGGTTGTTACATCAATAAACTGTCATAATATCAATTTGGGTAGATACGCCATCATCAGAAAGGAATGATGATCCATGATCCAGTGATGAATTGGGCAATAGAAAGGCAAACAATGAATGTCACAAGTAAAGAAACTTCTTTCAGAGCCCAGTTAGTTTTACTCACACAAATTCTGGACTGCCTAGTATAGGAATGTATTCATGCAGGATGAATATGAAATGAAATAGAACAGGAATGTGTGTTTGTGTGTGTGTGTGCGTTCACTCAGATATAGGTGTGATTAGAATAACGTATGTTACAGCACCATTTGAATTCATTCCATACATTCCATATTCCTTGGAGTGAAGTTGCATAGTTCAAATCGTGTGCATGCATTGTCAAGAGATTTCCATCTGTCTCACAGAGGAGCCTGATGTAGAAAATAAGTTCACTGCCAAAGCAAAAGTAAGTTAAAAGAATGATTTCTTACAGTATTAAGAAGATTACACATCTACATATTTTACCAGTGTGCATTAAATATGCATGCAATAATAATTGTAATTGTAAGGTGAGGTCAGATGGAGTTTCTGTTTAAGCTAAAATTATTGATAAGATTTTACATTGAGTTGCAAATTTAAGACATTTTATTGATCATAATTATTTTTTCAATTTAACGATTTGCAAGTTTTATTTATTTCATTTGTCAAGCTCTTTGTTACAGGCTTAGTTATATATGTCATCATTCTTTTCGTATGCAGTTTTGATTTTAATTTCCTTCTACTAAGGTTGCTGCCATGGACGGAGCACAGCCTTGGCCTTCAGAACAGACTTGTACTTCCTTCTTTTCGTAAGTTGTTTTGTACCATTCAGCAGTGCGACGAATACCTTCCTCAAACGGAATCTTTGACTTGTATCCCAAGTACTCGTAAGCTTTGTTAACATCCGCGCATGTGTAGGGAACATCTCCCGGCTGGTCAGGCATAACCTTGATAATAGCCTTTTTTCCAACGTGCTTCTGGACCAAACCAATGAATTTCTTCAGTGAAGTACCTTCACCCTTTCCAAGATTAAACAATTCGTACTTGTGTCGACGGTCAATCGTACGGACCACGCCGTCAACAATATCAGAAATGTAAGTGTAATCACGACTGGAGGAGCCATCACCATACTGCTGCATTTCAACTCCACGGCTGACACGATCAATAAACTTGAAGGGTGCCATATCGGGTCGTCCACGAGGTCCGTATACTGTGAAGAATCGAAGACCAGAAATATTGAGCTGGTATAAATGATGGTAGGTGTAGGCAAGTAGTTCGCAGGCCTTTTTGCTGGCAGCATATGGACTGACTGGATTGTCGACATTCTCCTCTTCCGAAAAGAATGTACTCTTGGAGCCACCGTAAACGGAAGATGAAGATGCGAAAACAAAATTTTCCACGCCGTATTTGTGTGATAATTCCATTAGCTGAGTCGTTCCTTTAATGTTAGAGTGAATATAGACAAAAGGATCTTGAATGGAAGGACGGACACCAGCGCGGGCCGCCATATGGCACACCCATTTAGGCTGGTCGGTTTTAAAGATATTTTCCATCAATTCTTCGTCACAAATATCGCCACGGTAGAATGTAACTCTTCCTTCCTCGGGATAAGACTCCTGAAGAAGCTTGATGTTAGATTCCTTAATATTGACATCATAGTAATCATTTATTTCGTCCACAATAACAACGTCGTCACCACGTGAAAGGAGATATTCAGCAACATTGCTTCCAATGAAGCCTGCGCCACCCGTGACAAGCACCTTTTTGTATCCGACATGAGGAGCTACAGCAGTACGCTCAGTAACTGCTTTGGAATTGCTGATATCAGAAAACATAACCGAGCTTCCAGATCTGTGAAAAGATTGAGTTGATTCATTGGTATTCGAATCGTGTGAAATTGATGCATCCGAACTCGAATGATTGCAGGTGCTTTCATCGTCACTCGAGACGAGAACAGGCATGCTGGGAGAGTGATTAAGATTCTTCATCTTAGCGGTAGTTTACTTGTTCGGAAATGCGTCGATTGATTGATGATAGGGCGGGAATGTACCTCCTACATCATTGTAACGATATAATATACGGTCAGAAGTGGAAGAAAAGAATAAGTTATAGTAAAGGAACAGTAGTGGAAAATACTCTACTTCATTTGGTATGCTGATGTAATGCGATGGTAAAATCGTCACTAACCTTTGACGCAAGACCGTTTGAAGCCGAAGAAAGGGAACGTGGTTGAGCAGTGTTTGGCCGTTGCTCTTGACGAGTAACGACTAGTAGGTAGGTTGTGTTGGTTGTTGGTGTGTATTCGAGATCGAATAAATAAACTAACAGCAATGATAATGTGCCGTAAGTCTTAATCAATATTCGATTGCAAATCAAGGAGCGGAAAGTGAACGATGTAGTTGATTGTTCGTTTGTTTATAAGATTTTGTGATTGTTTATGAATCTTGGCGGTACTGTACTGTATATCATCTTCTTCAGATTTACATTTGATAAATTTCTCGGATACTGTAGTTTTTGTACTGTACGTACACAATCACATCACATCCGCTGGTTACCACAAACGTAACGTGGCCAAAAATGCACTTGTAAATCAAGACCTCGCACTGACCTCACCGAGTTGTTATCGCCGTAGATGAGTGAGTGAGTCACTATTCAATAAAGTTGTACGGTAGTAGTAGTATTCAAATAAGTATAGTCTGACTGACTCACTATTCAGATACTGAAAATTTTCAGAATCCCCAATTGTGCACGTCTGGATCATTTGTTTTTTTGAGTCGCGGATACTAGGATACAAGTTTGATATTATTATTATCACAACTAAACACAAGCAAGTCATTTTTGCATTCATACATTCCCTCCCTTCATGTACTAGTACAGTAGTATCAATAAGTATACTGCTTGCTTTCTAAGAAAATATCATTTGCTGTTGGGGTAGCATCAATATCTGGACAGTAAGGTTGTAAGTATACTTTCACACATGGGTGGTCTACAACACTTTTACATAAGCGCTCATAATTGACCACTATAAGTGTGCTATTGAAACATGTTGCTAAATCTCTAGGAAGTAGTATTGATTAGGGCATTCGTTCCATACGACTTCCGCAATAAATCAACTGAACGTCAATATCTAAATCGTCGTCAACATCGATCATAGGTGAACACAGCAACAACTAGACACCGATCCTACCGAACGTCAACAGCAGAATTTTCTCCGGTCAAGAGATCCACCTATCACCGATCGGCTATAATGGGAAAGAATAAGGATCCACCGAAAAATATGGAAGAAATCTGAGGTTGCTCGAAGCCGAGATTGGATGCTGATGGTAATCCTACTAAGGTAAAAGCACCTCCTCCTAATGGTTTGTTATCTCACGAATTTCTTACAAGACCATTATAATGACATAGCTGACATTATTCAAATCTCTACAAGGCATTTGACTCGATCGCCACAGAATAAACTTTTAACTGTCTCGGTTCAAAAAAAAACGGTTTACGTAGAAACCATATGGGATACAGAATAACGAATCGACGGCACGACGCTAGAAAAAATAGTAACGGAACGGAACCGCAAAAGAAAAGATGGTCACCCAATCGTTAAAACTCAAATCAAATCCCAAAGACTACCGTTACTTCTTGGCGATATCCACCCTAGCTAGAAAGTTGTCTCTTGGCAATTCATACCAGGATAATATACCACCACTATGTTCGAAATTTGCGTTCAGCAAAACAAATGCGAAGTAATATAGTGGTGAGAGAGACAAATATATAGATGTGTGAGGTATTTAATAGCGGTCATATCCTCCTCCTCCTCCTCCTCGATTGTCTCGACCATATCCGTCATCGTAGCCACCTATTAATAATATAGAAACAGACAGCGCGATCAGAAAATATTGAAGAAGAGAATACAAAACAAAGGGCATCAAGAAGCAGCTGCACTTTGTGTTTCAGGACTAAAATACAAAACGTTGGTGACGTATTTTTGGTAACAGAACCATGCAATCTTTGCGGTTATTATTTACAATTAGGCCCACTATATATTCGAACCGGTAGAAAAAGATACCGAACAACATTCTGACGAATAATATTTTTACACAGTACGGTTCTTACCTCCGCCGCCGCCGCCACTACCACCGCCTCCTCGGTATCCACTATAATATTATGGGAAAAACGTCGTGCAGCATGGATGAATGTTAGAACTGCATGTGTAAAGCAAGGCCTCAATGCTTCGTTAAAAGGTTAAAAATCTACTTACCCACCACCACCACCACTGCCACGATCATCGTAACCACCACGATGGCGGTCACCATATCCATCTCCTCCTCCGCCTCCACCTCTGTCATCGTAGCGACCTCCATAACCACTACCGCCACCACCACCGCCACCAGAGCCACGATCATCATACCCGCCACGACCACCGTAACCGCCGCCACCACCTCCATTATAGCTACAATTCGAAACCAGGACAAAGCATTGTGTGAGATAAATAGAAACATTTGATATCATTCAGAAAAATATACACTCGAGCAATGGAAAAATATTGTCAATCGACCGACATAAATAAGATTACACTACATGGAATAAACGACTTACCCGCCTCCGCCGCCACCGTAACCGCCACCGCCACCTCCACCGTAGCTATAATTAGAAAAGAACAGATTATTGTGTAAGATACAGAAACAATTGACATCATCATAAAAATATATACTCGATGAATAGAAAAAAAATTGTTGTCGACAACGCTCGTATTACACTATTCAAATGCACGGTAAGAAACGACTTACCCGCCTCCACCGTAACCTCCGCCACCTCCGCCGTAACTGCAATTCGAAACAGGAGAAATGAAAGTGTGAGAAAGCAGTGTCAATGAAAGATAAACAGGAAGATAAAATAAAACTCGAGGCGGGGTAGAAACATTGTTAACAACGACTCGACTCGACTCACCCATTATCATCGTAACGTCCACCGCCACCACCGCCACCGCGGTATCCTCCGCCTCCACCGCCGCCGCGTGGACCGCCACCACCGCCGCCACCTGCATCTGCACCACGAGGCTGAGCTTCATTCACACGAAGCGTACGTCCATCAATTTCCTGTCCGTTTACTTTGTTGCAAGCGTTTTCAGCTTCCGTAGATGGCATAGTCACAAATGCGAACCCACGTACTCGACCTGAATCACGGTCCGTTGGCATGAAACAATCGTTAACGGTTCCGTACTCCTCAAACATACGTCTAATTTCCGCTTCGGGCGTATCGAAAGATAAGTTTCCTACGTATAGCTTAACCTCCTCCTTTCCGGACGAATTAAAGGTTCCAGATCCACCAGGACCGGCCGCTGCACCGCGTTCACCTTTGGGCCTCGATTCGTTCACACGGATAGTTCGACCGTCCAACTGAGCCTGGTCCATCTTGGAAATAGCCTTTTCGGCAGCGTCACGAGTAGAGAGCGTTACGAATCCAAATCCACGTGGACGATTGGTATTCCGTTCTACCGGTAAGAAAACATCAGTCACTGTCCCGAACTCACCAAATGTTTCACGGAGGCGTGGCTCGTCCGTAGCTATAAATAATGCGTGTATATATATATATATATATATATATATAACATATGAAAATCAACGATGAGAAGACAAAAGAGTCACAAAAACAACACTACTACGACAATAAATAATATCTATGAAGGCCATACAAAACAACTGAAATATTTTGCTTACCGTAGTCCAAATTACCGACGTAAAGTTTGACCTCATCTGCACTACCACCACCATCACCACCACCAACACCACTGCTGATATTGCTATCACCACCTCCATCTTGGGGAGCAGCTGCATCATTGTTATCACCGCCGCCACTAGTGGGTGGATAATCCTTTTCGTTGTCTCCAGAAGGCATTCCGCGATCGGGGGATCGAGAACGTTCGCGATCAGTCATGGTTAGCGTTTTTGATTGAAAAATAAGTAAAGTTTGATTGCGATTCGTTGCTGTTAGCAGAACGATAGTTTAGTTTCAGAGCTAGCTTGATTGTTACTACGACTATTCCTTGTATTCTTGAACTGGTCGTACTCTGTTGTTAGTGGTGTTTGTACAATTCATTCTTCGCACGTTCGAACGTGTACTTACTGGTATCAAAAGAATAGGACCATATCCCGAAGACAGGCAGACCATTGATATAAATTTCACGTTTTTCAAAAAATAAGTTACTACACGATGATCATAATATATTTAGTAAACGTCGTTACTCACTAACGTTACTGGTAGTACATCACAAAAATATCCATTTTTTTGATCGTTGAGGAAGTATGAGGTTTTCAACTTTATGTGTTACAGCTATCCTCTTGCATTGTGGTGTTTCTGCAGAGCAGGGAATTTGTAGAGGACCAGAAAGTCCTCCTTTTATCAATCCCAAACTAATGATTCAGGGGGAAATAAAATCGTCATTCGATGGCGTGGAAAAGACACCTCTCGCTGATGTCCATGGTTGCTGTACAAGTAGTCTGCCAGTAGATGAATGCAACGACAGCAAAAAGGATGCCTCAACAACAATATCATTTGCTCAACCTATTATTGGGAAAATGCCACAGTTGAGCACAGAACAAACACTTCAAATTATGAAGGACGCCGAAACAGCGTGGGACGGAGGATCGGGTGTTTGGCCGCAACTTCCGCTTCGGGAACGACTGGATGCAATCGAACGACTATTGAAAGACCTGGAGACGAATCAACGTGAGAAAATGGTGCAAGTATTGATGTGGGAAATTGGTAAAAATCGAAAGGATGCAGAAAGTGAATTTGATCGAACAATAAAATTTTCACGTGACGCTATGCAAGTCATTAGAGGAATCAATACGAACGCCGACGGCGACGATGATGTTACCAATGAATTCGCAGGGTCCTGGCAATCACATGGATCTACCATGGCATTTGTTCGGCGTGCAGCGATTGGTAAGTTACTTAACTTTACTTCAGAGAAGAAGAAGAAGAAGAAGTAGAAAAGGAAAACATCCTGTTTTTGTTTTTATTTGAAGCCTTAATTAAACATACATTTCTTCTTCTTATATCATCATGTATTTGTACGCAGGCATCGTCTTATGCCTCGGTCCTATGAATTATCCGTTGAACGAGACATATGCCACCTTGATTCCAGCCTTGCTAATGGGCAATGTCGTCTTGATGAAGGTATGCCATTATAATCATAATCATCGTCGTCGTCATATTGAAAATGAACAAGGAAGTTTTTTGAAGTGGTGTTTATTCATTTATTCAGAATGAAAAATAATATGTCTTAACTATACATCTTTGTTATCTCCCTCTTCTCTTCTCCTTCTGTGTATACCACGAACGATCCACGTATGTCTAATGTCTTTTACGAATTAACATGATGAAAGATTCCAACAGTCGGGGGACTTGTACATTTATTAACAATGGAGGCCTTCCAAAAGGCTTTGCCAGCAGGTGCCATGAATTTTATCTCCGGTCGGGGACGAGATACAATGCCAACCCTTATGAAGACAGGCAAGATTGATTCACTGGCATTTATCGGTGGATCTTCTGCTGCCGATTCCCTCATTCGACAGCATCCTCATCCCCATCGGCTGAAAATCTTTCTACAACTCGAAGCTAAAAATATGGGAATTTTCTTACCAGATTTGTTTCAAGATACAGCAAACAGGGCTGAGGAGCTATCAAAAGCTGTCGATCAAGGAATCTTGGGTGGTAAGAAAAACGTGAATATTAATTATACTATTTGTGTTAAGTCTTTTTTTCTTATGTATTTGTATGAATTCTCACAGTAAATCAACTTTGTTTTGTATATAGCTCTCAGTTTTAATGGACAACGATGTACGTCCCTCAAACTGTTCTTCATCCCGAAAGGACATGGAGCTGAATTCAGTAGACAAATGGCAGAAAAAATAGATAAAATGCATGTTGGCCTCCCGTGGCAATCATGGGATGATGACGATGATAGTAATGACAGTAAACCCATATATTCCCATTTCACACCATTACCCAGCAAGAGCCGCATTGACTTGATGAGACGGTTAATTGACGATGCGGTATCGAAAGGTGCGGAAATTGTAAATAAACAGGGAGGAGAAATAATCGGTGGAAATGACTCAACTCTGATGGTGCCAGCCGTATTATATCCCGTTACTCCTGACATGGACATTTACTATGAAGAACAATTTGGACCAATTGTCCCAATCACTGAGTATGAAAGTCTAGAATCTGTCCTCCTTTATGGACAACAAGGAATTTACGGACAACAAGTCTCTATTTTCGTTTCTGAAGAGGAAACTAATAATGCGGCCAAACTGTTGGATAGATTTTCAACTGTTTTTGGAAAGATAAATATCAACTCTCAATGTGGTCGATCTCCCGATACACTGCCATTCTCGGGCCGAAGATCAAGGTACGTGTTGAGATCATGACGGAATTTTGTTGTTAAAGGCTTGCATATCACAATTATTGCATTCTTTACATGTTGATTTTTTTAGAGATTCAATGAAGTTTCTCACCTATGTAATTTGTCGTCTTAACGATTTAGTGCCATGGGAGTCATGAGTGTCAAAGATGCACTACGGGAATTTTCCGTCCCAACTGTTATAGCGTATAAGGATAGCGAAATCAATACAAGAATTCTTCAGGAAATCGAATCAGCATCCATTTTTTTGCAGGGCGGTAGTTCCTACACGTCTAATTTGTAATTTCATCGTCATCACTTTGAATTTCATTACGGATCAAACTACTAACAATAGATTCGGGAAATAATCGTATAGTTTGAGGTAATCTAGTACCGATATTAATTAAATGATTTTGATTGTTACCACAAAAATTAACTTTCTTCAACACGAATATAATATTTGTTCTAAATCATGATTTTAGATAGGAAATACACAAGATACATCCTCCACACTTATGTTGCGTTGATGCACACATGCAATTATTCAGTGACTATCATAAAATCCACACCTTGCTCTGGACATTCGCTAGCTAGCTACTTCGAGGTAGCAATAGCAAATGCACAATAAAGAACTGGACGAGAATAAACCTGTGCTAGAAATGGGGTAGCGGGAATGATTGCTATTATAGAAGGAATGCTTATTGATGGTCAAGTTGATGTTGTTGATGTTGCAGTTACCTAATTTTGATCAATAACAATCACACCTCTAATCATGGTGTCTATGTTCTACATAAGTTCGTCGATACATTTCCTACATATTGGGTATTGCGAGGTATGAAATTGATAGCAGGAGAAACTGACCAATAAATGCACTAACGAATATTGTTTAGAATAACAATAAATATACTTTAATGTCTTGAAAAAGTATGTTAAGTTGGATCTAATAATAATTCACTGCTAGATTGATCAAAACCCACTCACAACTATTTAAGCGAGCACAAAATAGGTCTGATTATGAATATATAGAATTAAGTTGTTCATCAAACTAGAGATTTAATTTTATAGAAATTAGTAATACATCAATTAATATAGTGTATTAGTAATAATGTAAACGTTCATCAAATATATGTTGTATAGGGAACCATGGTGGTACAAAGCAATAAAAAAAAGCACAGTGGATTTCTCGCATATGAGAGATTTTGCTGTTGGTTGCGAATTATTATTTATCATCAATGATATCTTTTTAATCTTATTTACTTGGTCATAACTTTCATGAGGAGAGTGGCGGCAGATCCGACAATAGCTCCAGCTGCCATGAGAACAATTGGGCTTGGACTCAATTTGGCCTCACCAAGCTGAGAGTGGGGTGTTTCATCCGAAAGCTCGTATGTACCGGTGGTAGAAAGTTTATCCATACTGACCATAACACGCTTGCACATCGATTCTTCGGCCTTTCGGACCCAAACACGAGGATCGTAGAATTTCTTGTTTGGTTGTCTTTTCCGTCAGGATTACCAATTTGGCCCTTAAGATAGGCACGCTTTTCGCCCTCATACGCACGAAGGCCGTCCCAGTAAGCCCACTGAGTATCAGTATCGATATTCATCTTGACAACTCCATTAGACACGGCAAGTTGGATTTCTTCGTCGGTGGAACCAGAACCACCGTGCATGACTAGGTAGATAGGTTTGTCGAGGGAACTATTCAACATCTTTTTGGCATATTCTTGGTGCTTTCCAAGTTTTTCAGGAGAAAGTTGACATTACCTGGCTTGTAAACCCCGTGAACGTTTCCGAACGCAGCGGCAATCGAAAACATAGGTCCGACCTTAGAAAGAGCTTGGTAGACAGCGTAAACTTGTTCGGGTGTGGTATAAAGCTTTTCTGGGTCGACATCCTCGTTATTTACACCATCTTCTTCTCCACCGGTGATACCGATTTCCATCTCCAACCAAATCTTCATGGGCGCCATTCGCTTGAAATATTCGACACAGATAGCAATATTTTCCTCATCGGGTTCTTCGGAAAGATCAAGCATATGAGAAGAGAAAAGAGGTTCTCCGTACTTGGCGAAGAATTCTTCGTCTGCCTCAAGCATACCATCGAACCAAGGAAGAAGCTTCTTAGCACAATGGTCAGAGTGAAGGACGACAGGGATTCCATAGTACTTCGCAACAGAACGGACATGCATGGCAAGAGCGACAGATCCAGCAGCTGCACCATTCCCATCCTTAACACCCTTTCCAAGCAAGAACGAACCTCCTCCGTTTGAACATTGAACCATAACAGGTGCCTTAGCCTTGCGTGCGGCCTCCATGACAGCATTCGCTGTAGAAGAACTGTGTAAAGGAGGATTACAAATAAATGTATATAAAGATATCGAAAAAGTGAATTTCAAGTTAGAGGAGGGGGGGGGGGGGGGGCTCGACAAGAAATCATCCTTAATATATACTGACAGGATAAAAACCATAGAATTTTATCCTTCAGATTGGATATACGATATCAGACCCAATCACAAATAATGGCTGTCTTAGACAATAGATGATGCCTTTGTCGAACGACGACGACGACGACGACGGACGTGAATAAACGTACCTGGTACAGTTCACAGCAGGAATTGCGTAGGAGTTGGCACGAGCATGATCAAGAAGGTTAACCAAATCGTCACCGGTGACAACACCAGAGGGTACAATATCAGACAAAGAAGACATCTTAGCGTATTATGATGATAGTAATGATGTTAAAGTGGAATAATGGGAGAGGTGAATGATCCCGAATGGCTGAATGACAATCTTTTTTGTGTTTCAGTAAAAAATTTGCATTCCATTTTTGCGCGGCGAAGGCAACGATAGAAAAGTCCAAATACGCACGAAGAAAAGACCCACTTTTTGAACAGATTTTCTTGAACAACAAACACGTATGAAAAATCCAGAATGAGAATGAGAATGATTGGATAGTACAGCGATCGAACACGCTGCTGCGCCAAATATTACGGAGGCAGTGCAATTGCAGATGTCGTATTTTTAATGACATATTGTACTGAATTGACGACGTAGCTTTTCAAATTTTTTTACTGTCTTTTCAAATCGAATTGAAAACAGGCAGAAGAGAAAGATTAAACTTCCACAGGAGGTATGGTACAATTGTACGTACCGTTCAATATATATATGATACGCGTAAATCATTGCTACACTCACCTGTACAGTATGATGAAGTTCTACGGTAGCAACACAATTGCTGCCTGTCATCGAAAGTTCAGATTGATGGAAATATGAATGAATCGGGTGATGCCAGCAAACACCTATTAAGGAGTTTCGATGAACGGTAGCCTACATCTTGCAGTATGTTTTTATATCGTTGTCAAATAAGACTAAGACGGAGAAGACAAATAATGCATGCAGCAGAATCGGCGTTAACAAGTTTCTACTAAATATTTATCAATGAAGATTTCTACATTCTACACAAAACACATTTTTTTCTGGCGTAATAAAATTGGTACATGCGATTATTATTATGTGGTATGGTGAATGATCATTTTGTTGTGAAAAAGTTTTTTTAGGAAAAATGCCGTATTTTAGTTGTTGGGTGACATAAGATCTGACTGGCACGTTGTTATCAACTTCTCTTTTTGAGAGGTCGGCAAAAGAGATTCCAAGTCAGAATCAAATAATACTTTCCTGTAACTGTTGTGGTTACGTTGGATCGGATGTACATATAAAGTTGTGGTAAAATAATTTATTCAACAGTATAACACCAAGCTGACTCGACTGGACTCTTCCATTGAAGATGTTATCTCTTTTGTATTCCGTTTACGGTAATGTCATGGCACACCACCCGTTTATGACCAATGCGAAGATATGAATCAAAACAAGACGTCATTAACATCATTCATTCCTTTTTCGTATCAAAGTTATGGCAAAAAATAGATAATGTTAGAAACTAATCTTTGTGACGAGAGAAAACAATTTAACAAATTAAAACTATGTTTGTTCGAAAAACTGATCGAATATCCACAGATTCCGTTGGATCTGTGTATCAATCAACTGTCCGGAATTGATGTTGGGCAAAAAAAAAGGAATTTTCCGTAGATTACTAAGAATGCCCAGAGTGTATTTACCCGTTGACGATATTTGAAGAAATACAGCGTCCTTCCTTACCTGAGAAATTGAAAGTTAATTGGTTGGTCAGTTTCATTCCATAGCAGTATTTTAGGGTGATGATTTTTATGGTGGTCATAAATAATATATGATACGATATGATGCATGTCAGACCTAGATTCAATGCACAATCATATGATTAGTAGATGACTTTCATTCTTCAATATTGTATAAACGACATTTTTTGATTTTCATATGCTATAATATCAAGTAGATCAAATCACAGGAGAAAAGTATGAGATTCTTTCGTTTTCAGATGTAAGCTATACCCACTACGATGAGCTTTATTTTGTTTTATAGCAAGACATCAACTCTCAGGGCACGCAACACAAGCGCAACAAATTCCAAGAGATTATTTTGTTAAAAAAAAATCAACTGAAACGGAACCAAGGGATAACATCGGGCATATTGTCGTACCAGAACGGTATAACTCCCGCATACCTTGTATTCCAGGCGATTGCTATTCTACCAGAATTTTCTAACCCCATAATAATAATAAGGTTGAAAAACAAACGTAACAGATGACACAATAATTGATAGTAAAATACGCATCCTGACTAATTTGTGGATTCTTTCTCTCTCTCTCTCATTCTATTGCCTGATCATTATAGTATTGGAGGACTTACCGTTCATTTTCCTCGTCATTTGTCTTATCTTGTGTTTATTTATTTATTCGTCGGCATCTGTCCGTCTGTCAATGAAGATAAAAAGCAAAGGATTAAAATTAGATGCATTCGATGTGATGTGCGAACACTTGTGACTCTCCTTTCAGTGGTTTGCAAAAGAAAAGTGTCTGGGATCGTAGTCATTCTAGCGACTAGCTTTTATATTTGTTTGTTTGTTTCGATTCGATCATCAAACAACCAATTGTGATAGGTTGTTACGAATGAAACAACATGCTTGTCGCGTCTTTGATGTGCATTAATTTAAGGTTTCAACTTACTTTTCTCGTGGTTGTTGGCCTACAAGTTGTTGTTGTAACCCTACCGCCGTACATAGTTGGAAAATAAAATGAATGTGAGGAACTAACTTGAACGAATGAACCAATCCATCACATCAAAAAAGAAATTCATTACTCGAAGATGTACAATTTTTTAGTAGAGCGATAGTTGGCCATCGAAAGATCTGAATACGTACGTCGTACGTAGGGGTGCGTATTTAAATATTGACAGTATTCAAATTTAACAGGACAAGTGTTCACCCTAACATAGCGTGTTTCGGCGAATTAAAATAAAAAATGCCATCATGAGTGATGTGTTTACATATACAGTACTGTACATCAATCAGTGTTGAATGAAATCTTAGTTTGGTGTACAATGTACAGTGCCACCACAGTGCATAAAAGACTATACAAGAAAAGCACATGCATCTAAGGTGCTTTGACTTTCTGCTTTATGGAAAAAGCTTCTGAGCAACCATTTTTTCTCTCTCTTTCTTTTGAGACCCCATCTACTCTTAACAAGTGTATTATTATATTAGTTCAGTAAAGCACCACTTTTGTGGGGGTTGTGATTTCGGTTTCTACCAGTATAGTAGCGCTATGAAATTACAAACACATGTACCATGCGCAAAAACCCACTGCAAAAGATTGTGACTATAATGGAACCACTTCCATTTGTAGTCTCTAATGACAAAACAAAACAAAACAAAAAGTATCATTCATGGCAGAAGCAGAACTCATAAGTGGGACTCAGCTTTACAGACCCCCCTTTTACTTTGCTTGGTTAATTTGAAGTGTTAGATAGTGCAATATGCGCTCTATTTGTGTAAGGTATAAATAAGACGTCTGTCACACAACTAGTACGTACTATTTACGACTACAAGCATACTTTTAATAATAATAAATCATTTCTACTGAGAATTAATTGTTTTCGTCAGTCGATCTCGTTTGCGGTTCCTTTTGTTGACATGATGGTAAAGATATACCAAACTCTGGGGAGTCACTCCACTAATTTTTGAAGCTTCTGCAAAAGTTCCGGGAAGGACAGAATTTAGCTTTTCTATCTCTTCGTTTGAAAATGTTGGAAATTGTTTATGCTCATAAGTCAGATCTGGTGGTATTCTCATCCCTTGGGCCTTTCTCCAACTCTCCATATCTCGATGCTGTCGATCGACATACGAACTATACTTCACAATTGCTTCCACGGAATCAGAAACTGAAGCTGGAGAGATAGTCAATTTCTCGCTATCTGAGTCTTCTGAGCTGGTTTCTTGCTGATCCATTGTGACCATAATTTCCTCCACATTACGTAGTGTCACATGAGGCATTTGTAAAATTTCTTCTGCTGTCTTCTTCGTACCAGTTTTTTTGCTCATTTTCGATCCTCCCATTAATTCTTTTCCTCCCAAAGAAGCCCATTCCGTAACCTTCAAATTAAATGAGCGTAATTTCTGAATTCTATCCTCAATTAGATGTTGCCTTGCTTCCACCGCTGCGACGCGTTCTTCATCAACGACTAGTCCAAAATCTTTCCCCTTTTGTGTCAGCCGTAAATCTGCGTTATCTGCTCTAAGAGAAATTCGATATTCAGCTCGTGAAGTAAACATCCGGTAAGGTTCTGAGGTACCTCGGGTAACCAAATCATCAATCAAAACACCAATGTAACCTTCGTCTCTTCCAATAATAAATGGTTTGCTACCGGCTGAAATCGCAGACCGACCGGCATTTGCACCTGCGAGACAAAACTGTGAGAGAACGAAACGGACAGAGACAACAAACATTTCCAAACGAAATTAAAACGACAACATACCTGCTACTATACCCTGAGCTGCAGCCTCTTCGTAGCCTGTCGTCCCACAAATTTGTCCAGCAAGATACAAACCTGCGATTTTCTTTGTTTCCATTGTATGCGTTAATGATATTGGGTTAACAAAATCATATTCTACATCATAACCAGGCCTGACGATTTCTACCTCTTCTAATCCTTTCATGCTTCTCAGAATCAAAAGCTGGATGTCTTCGGGATAGGGTCCACTCATTCCATTGGGATAAACGATATCTGTTTTCAACCCCTCTGGTTCCAAAAAACAATTATGTCCGGTTCGTTCCGGAAATCTTTGAACTTTTTTGAAGATGCTCGGACAGTAACGAGGTCCATTCCCTGATCCATCCTTTCCATCATAGATTGGCAGACTGCTCTCGTATTTCATGACCAATTTATGCGTTTCTTCATTAGTTGCCGTTTGATGACAAGTGATAACCTTTCCCTGAGCCACCATAGGAGGCTGTTCATCCTTAAATTGCAGTAAATGTGAGAAAGGGGTTGCCGGGATTTCGGATGGCTGCGGTAAAAGAACATCCCAATCTATAGTAGTTCCATCTATTCTCGCAGGAGTGCCTGTCTTCAGCCTTCCCAATTCAAAATCGTGGCGAGCCAAAGTTTTCGCCAAGCCCACTGAGGGGGGTTCAACTTCTTCAGAATCTCGTAAATGGCGTCCTCCGCTGTATCTTTCGTGACCGAGCATTAGAACACCTCTTAGGAAGGTTCCAGTTGTGATTACAACAGCATTAGAGGTCAATTCACTCGTTGAACCATTTTGTTCTATCATAACTCCTCGAATTTGAGACTTGCTTCTGCTATTCTCATTAGACGAGTCTAGAATCAGCCTAGAAGGTTCTTCCAGCAACAAATCTTGAACACTAGCCTCGATCAGGTCTAAATTTGGATAATTTTTCAGTGTCGTCTGCATGCTAGACTTGTATAAATCTCTGTCCATTTGCGCTCTAACAGTGATTATCCAGAAATTGAAACAATACATTTTAAGGGAAGTCAGCGCAATGAGATACATCGAAGCGAAAAATCAATAGCCACATAGATTAAATATAATATAATGATACGAAATTTTCATGATAGTTTTGTTACTCTGTCCTCACCTCGGTCCTCTCACAGCTGGGCCTTTGCGTCTGTTCAGCATTCGACTAGTAGAAAGCAAGCAAGGAATATGAGGATAAGCAACAATAGTGAGTAGTGAGAGGGGAAAATACGCATGAAAGAGTTGGAATCGCCGCCTTAACGTACTAATGAATCCCCGCATCATCTGCAACTTTTCCAATCAATCCATCGAGGGCATCTATTTCCCTCACTAAATGACCCTTGCCGATTCCTCCGATGGAAGGATTGCAGCTTAGTTCTCCAATTGTATCAAGTCTCTGCGTAACCAAGGCAGTCTTCGCGCCACACCTCGCAGCAGCGGCAGCCGCATCACATCCAGCATGTCCACCTCCCACAATGATTACGTCGTAATCAGCAGACATGGTAGCTCCATCCAAGGAAGTAGAGGTAGTAAAGAATGACGCAAACGGCGATATCTTTGACGACAGGGAAGTCACACCTGTTGGTGTAACAGCTCTACGCGATGATGTAGAGATAAAAGCTAGCGTCGAAGATAACATGCTTACAGACAACGACAGAAGCAAAAAATTCACGAAATAAATGTGTTTCCATACCATATCTGATGATGATTGATAGCCGAACGATAACAATATTTGACAGGCTCAGGGTATAGTCCGGTGTAAGGAGGTCGAACACTATACTTTTCTTGAAGTCGTTAAACTACTAGTCTAGCTGCCGTACAAGCTTGTAGTATTGTACAGTAGTGTTGGTGCTGATTGATGAATCTTCTATTCTGATGATGGATAGAAGAAGTTCTGTACAAGACAGCAGCTAAAGAATGAGGGAGACAACATTCTACATAATTCTATTTCGAGAATTAATGATTAATGGTGTTGGTAAATTCTAAAGCAAAATCGAGCGAAAAAGCTATTTTTCTGCCCCCCCCCCGCCCCACCCACAATCGTGACTAAAATAATAAATTGATCATGAAACAAGATTGTAGGATCTGCTGTGCATAAAATATGGAAGAAAAGGGTATTGCAGTAACGTTACTGCGCCAATAATAATCTCCACCCAGTATATACTGTAGGTACTAATTAATTTAAAGTACATGATTAAGCATACACATCGAATTGATCAATGGTAAGAGTTACACCTCTTTCTTAAATACATTATTAACTTTTATGATGAGATTTGGGTGCACCTATCTGATATGCTGGGCTGTTGGCAGTTGCTCAGTCTTTCTTCCCATTTGTATCATGAAATAAATCCATGGAATCTAAAATTATAAACTACTGGTATCAAATTAAACTAAATTCATTAAAATAGCAACACTTGTGACAGCACTTTTTTGAACTGCATCTATAAGTCAACAAACTACAAAACAGGACAGAGTGCAACATAATACAACAACCCCCATAATAAAATGATTACTACAAGATGATAATGAGAAGAAAATGACAGGGAATTCTTTTTTTAAGGTCACAAAATTTCAAATGATAGCATATATGCACTCGTGATTAAATATTTTTGTGTTTCGATCGATGTAAAGTGCGGTCGGTGGTCAGTCAGTGCGCCATATTATTTATATTAGCTAAAACATTTAAAATTGAAATGATTGTAGTGTTGGATTATTGAATGCACAACAAATAATGTTTCAGTAGTGAGGGAAGTTTAAAGTTTATCAAAAGATATTGACTATGAATGATACAGATACGAATAGGCCGTCTAAGGCCATGATGCTAATGCTCGCACCGGTGAGTATTGGGTTTGATCTTTCGTAATACTTGCATTGAATATATTGGGTGGAGATACGTTGAGTTCAGATTGAATTAACTGCGTGCCGAGTATGTGGATGATGATGTACTATACTTCGTCTACCTACTTTTTTTAGCTGATGCGTCTAACATAATTTTAATTGAAAATTCGACAGGATGGCTACTACGCCTATTTGAACATACCCAAATGTCGTAGTAGTACTGGCAAAGAAACCGATCCGTTATTACAAATAGACCTAGATCTTGTCAAAAAGAATTATCGCAAACTCTCAATCAAACATCACCCGGACAAGCCCGGTGGTGATGCGGATACCTTTCGAGTCTTGAAACGAGCACAAACAGTATTATCAAATCCAAAATTACGACAGCAGGTGTGTACATGCGTCATGCTGCGTTGATCTCCTTAGTATTAAATACAGTACCTATTGTTTTCTTCTCTTTGTTTTGTTTTTAAATGTTCTTTCGTAACAAGCAAGCATTCACTTGATATTCATCACTTCTATTGTTCTTTCCAGTATGATATATTAGGGATAGACTTGGATGACGATGAAGTAGAGCAAAATGGTGTTGGTAGTGCAGAGAATGAGAATGGAGAGGGTGGACCAGAACCACAAACTACCTCTCAAGGGATTGTCCAGGAGATTGCAAGTTTGGCTCTAACATCAGTACTGCAATTAGTGGTTCGAACAGGTGCGTAAATGCTGTATGCTGAATTTGATATCGTCAAATACAGCACTTTTTTTTGGGTATTCGTCCCTAAATTTACATTATTTCTTAAATTGTTCTTCGTACAACAACACGTCTCTCAACACGACAAATTTTCAAATCTTCACAGCCCTTTTAGGGTCAATCTCTTTGATCGTTGTTCGGTATAAGTTAACACTCTTCCCTGCATTAGCATTTTTAGCATTCATCGCCTATAAGGTTCGTTCTGCATCAGCTTATAATACGCTGGAGATGTTGTCCCCATTTTTAATCAGTATTGGAATAATTATCATGTATCAATCGTCATCGGGTAGCTGGAATATCACTACTGGAGATGGCAAGGGCCAGAGCAATCACTGGCTATTGTACTGGTTAGGGGAATCTATTCTCATATTTATGTTTACGTACAATTCCATGGTGGAAAAGCCATCTATGTCGAATCCTATATATGTGGGTGCCATCCTTGTTTTTGGAATAGTAGCTGCCCTGTGGTTTCGCGGAAAGTTTTGGAATTATGCAATTATTATTGGATTAGAAATTTTCGCGGCCATCTTCATCGCCGTTTCTTTTCCTGTCTTCGAAATGATTCTGGAGGCTATTCTGAATGATAAACTTAAAAAGGTGGGTGAAAAATACGAGCTCAACACAAATGCATGGAACGTTACTATAGAAGTGACAATACTGATAGTGGAACCAAATAGATGTTCAGATGTCAATCAATAGATGATTTGAACGACTTTACAATATAAGGTAGTGATGGCTGAAGCATTGGTTGCTCTGAGTAATTTTTGCTTGTGAGGGTGCACAGTTGAAGTTCGTAATAATATGTTCCGTTTTCTTCCAGTCAGTCGGGGAATGCTCTTCGGCGTCCTGGAAAGATCCTATGATAATTTTTTTAAGGCGCGAAGAGCTAAGCGATGTACAATTGAAAGTATGCATATGATACTGAGTGGTCATTCTTCTATACGCACACGTACCGGGGGTAGATCAAAGAAGAAATTTCGAGTATCCTTGTCGTGCTGGTTAAAGTAGCAACATTTCATTTTAACAAAATATAGAGAAGTGTCCTGCTATATTCCACATTGTCGCAAAATTACATATAGAATAATGTAGCATTTCAACAACTTTAAACTACAGTGCACGCCTAAACATTGTTATAGATATCGTTTGTAGTGTCGGTATCATCCAGAAATTCAAACATGCTTAAAACGTCTCATTTATCCAATTAATTTTGCAGCAAAGAAATATACTGTTCACTATGCACAGAAATAGACAACCTTGTCGTCCTTTGGACCAACTATCGTAATAATTTGGGCTTAATTGTGAAATTGTATCATCTCCTTTACATTTTAAGACTGTTGGCATTGTACGCCTTGTCGTCCATCTTCGTCGTCACTGTCGTACTCGCTGCTGAGTTCGGCTCCACCCTTTCCAAAGTGTCGAAGATCAGCTTCTACCATGAAATGCTCTTCTACTTCACTTACATCGTGATCTACTTCCATGTTGGCATCCGGTAAGAGATCTCTCAATTTATCAACTACGTCCTTCTTCAACGATTTTGGAAATTCGATGTGAAACGCAACATAGAGAGATCCTTTGACAAATGGATTTCCTCGGCTGGGCATACCTTCGTTAGGAACCATCATCATGTAAGGCATGGAGCGGCCAGAATCCGGATCCTTTGATTCACTTTGAATGACCTCACCAGGTTTCGTCTTGATTATAACGTCTCTACCATCTAGGTGGTTGAAACGCAGCTAAATGAATCGAGGAGAAAAGAGGAATACGAAAAGTGAGAAACCACGCGGTATAATATTCCGGCAAATAGAAAGAAGCCGTAATGATTTATCATTCATCAATATCATCAGTAGGAAATGCATAGTTATTATTATGTTTACAGTTGTATGGTAAAAATTAGAACTTACCGAGAATCCGGTTAAAGCTTGATTAAGACTGATATTTTGCATGATCAACAAGTCTGCTCCTTTCCTCTTGAACAAATCGTGTTCTTTCTCTTGTATGATGAAATTGACATCCCCGGTTTCTCGTCCTGGTACTTCATCAGCCATTCCCCGGAAAGTAATCTTTTGGTTATTTGCCGCACCCTTTTCCACGTGGACTTCAACTACCTTTCTTTCGTTCTTGGTTTTTGCGTTGTAACCCTGTCCTGAACATTCGCCGCATGGTCTATACGAATTAGGATTTTATTAGAGAAGTAGAAAAGATAAGGAAGATTATGTAAGCTAGGAATATTAAGAAACAAATTATGATCCCTTTCGAACAAATTAACGAGCGATAGAATCGATCGTCGAACGAGCGATTAAAAAAGATAAATCACTTACCGTTGCATCTGCGTGATCATGCCGGGTCCTATTTGCCGCAATTCCATTACGACTAGAAAGAAACAAACAAGAAAGAATTTGGTGGCAATTTGAGGTGGTTAGTTTTTTTCTGGTTCTTTCCTGTTCCAATCGATAATAATGGATACATACGAACACGCTTTGCTCTTGGAATAAAACGGCTAAAATTGTATTAAATCTTACCTCCTTGTCCGCGGCATGCTGAGCACACGTTGGAATCTCCGACGATCACCTTTCGGAAGATAAAATTACAACAACAACAAAAAGTGCAGAAAAGTGCAAAAAATTTAGCAGAAGCAAATTGGGGGGGGGGGGGGGGCTCTGTTGATATTGGGAGAGAGAAGGAAAGAAAAATCATCATAATTCAATTTACGCACCTTTCGGTTGATTGCTAATTTGACCATTTTTCCGTTATATAGATCTTCCAAGCTGACTTTGAGGGGATGCTGGAGACTATTATTCAATTCATCACGTCGATAAATATATCATACCCCATTGGTTGGTTGAATAAATAGAATCAACAACAAAATGCAGAAAAGAGCAGAAAAGTTAGGTTGAAGAAACAAGAAAAAAAAATTGAAAATCTGTTGATATTGGAGAGAAGCATAATAGTTCATTTCACACGCACCTTGGTCCTTTACGGGGACCGGGACTTCTTCCTCTTCCGCCGCCACCAAAGAACATGCTGAACAAATCTTCCCCACCAGCACTAGAAGGTCCTTCGCCATTTTGTTCCACTCCCTCGAGACCATACTTGTCGTAAATTTCACGTTTCTTAGGATCTGACAGAATTTCGTATGCTGTGCGATTAATTAGGTTATTGTTATGTATTGTTATCGCTGGTGTGAGTAAATTATAATGGGGCAAAGTAGAGGAATGGAATTGCGAGTTCACTAGATTTATTTTTAAAGACTATCAAACTTCCGGGAAAAATCCAACAACGAAGATAGATAATAAGATAAGACAAAAAAAAAACGAAACGAAACGTACCGGCATTCACTTCCTTAAAAAAGTGCTCATCACCACCCTTATCAGGATGATGTTTCAAACAAGATTTTCGGTACGCTTTTTTCAGCGTCTTCGCATCGGCACTCTTTTCGACGTCAAGTACCTCATATAATTTAGTTGTATCAACTTCTTTGTTGCGTCCTCCGGGCATGCCTCCTGGCATACCACCAGGCATACCACCGAAAGGATTTCCTCCACCAAAGTGCATAGTATTGTCGTGTCTATAGTTTCGATATTCACAGCGTTGGTACGGTGAACAGATTCTACAAATGCAATTCCTCTAGTGTTGTATGTTCAGAGTTCAGAATTCGATATTGTAATGTAAAAAACGATAAAAAAATTTCATTATTTTTCTACCTTTCCCGCAACAAACAAAAAGAGGTTTTTTTTTCCGCGCCTAGTCACGCGGGATAAGAAACGACTATTTCATACTATTTGGATTTTTACAGTAAACTAACTATAAATAAATAATTAAAATTAAGGGAAGCTTATGAAGCAGGCACTGGTTTGCTGTTCCTCCAACGCAATCAATTCTTACAGAGGTGCCATTATAGAACTAGACTAATTATAGACTACTTGTGCCTCTAATCTAACTGGGTGCCAGATCTTTGTGTACAGTGGTGTGGCCTTAGCTGCCCCTTATTACTTGCAGAAGAAGAAGTTAAATTAATAAATATCCATATTATTATTCTTATGGAGGTGCAAGTTTCAAGTGGATCTGCTCATGATATTTTACATTTTAGCTTCCTTTGTGTAGTTTTCTTTGTCATTGATTTGTGGTTAAATCAAATAAAAGAAGGTGTTGTGTCAACCAGTATTATGAGTGTTATACTGCTGCTATGCTACTGTCTGATGAATCAACACGGCTCAGTTGAAACTTTCACTTGATCAAAGCTCAAAAATGTAAGGCATGAAAGTGTTTGTGAAGAGAGTACTACATGTCAATTCTGTATATTACTTATCTATTACACTATTATTCAATTTGGAATCCTCCTCTCTTATGCACCTCTTGTGGCGATTCAAAGATGTGCCTGTCATCCCTATATAACCTCATAGGATCTCCCTCAACAAACCAGATTCAACCAAACTATATCTCCCTATTTTAAATGTATTGTGCGCTAAATATTGGCACCTCTCTGTTGTTGTATTATACCGGCCTATACTAATGGAGGTACAGTCAAATGAATTCCCAATGTCATGTTGGTGTAAATGATTTTCTATTCAAATTCTTGATGCACATAAAAAAATCTTCCTCAACGCAAGGTATCGTGTGCGCGATTGAAAATGTCATGAAAGTTCCTACCTAGGATTGGACCACATCAGCTCTTCTCTCTTCATTGTCGTCGTAATACTACACTGCTAATTAAAGTACTAAATGATGCAATAGTGATAACAACGATTCAAGTAATAGCAACAACATAGTAGCAACAACAGAGCAAAGGCAAGATTTTTCAATCTTCTCCCCCTGCTAGTTTATATAGCTCACACTGTATACACACTACTCTACCTACACCTGTATCATTTTCAATCATTCTGTTTTTATATTTTTTATTATTCTGCCTGCCATTTTTGTTCCTATTGATGCCTCTATTTGATAGTCCTTCACTGTCGTTGTCTTCTACTTTTTTGTCCATTGTGTTCTTTCTGTGTATTGTATATATATTATATATTCGACTAAAGTACACTTCATTATACATTTTTGAATATTCGCGCATGAAGGATAGACGCAGTTGAAACAAAGTAAAATAGTACTTCCTCCGAGCAGCGCTAATTTACCACAAAGTTTTGGTACTTAAATTTCACGCAAGAAAAAACTACGGGATTCTAGGGAATTCAGGTGAACGCTTTCAATTTAAATTAATTTATTTTAATTCTTTCCCTAAAAACCCTTCCTTTGTCGCGTGAAATTTGACGTCTAAAACTTTTGGGTAAATTAACGCTGCCCGGAGGAAGTACTGTTCTTACTAGCCAGCTACTCGCTAGTGATAGTATTTAGTACTGTGGGTAGCTAGTCCAACTCCGTACAGTACGTACTCCGTACAGTACCGTCACTCATGAAAAATTCGTACTAGTACAGTTTACAATAATTGAATCGTTTTTTTTTTCACCGCACCGGGCGAACGCTATCTCCTCTTTTTTTCTCTCTTTTTGATAATCAAGAACGACCGACGATGGATTCATATAAACTGCCACCGTAAATCGCAAGGAGTCGAACACAGTTGCAAACAAGTCCCACTTTTAAATTGGCACAAAGACCGTCTCGCACCGACATCGATGTACATGTACATTTCCGTCCGCCTTTTCATACGACTTACATTTAGTTATTCTACTCTTTAGGAGGAGTGACCACGGAGAGATTTCTGTTTTTCTTCGAATTGTTCAGTCAATCAATGTTGTAAGGTATTTTCATCGGCAATCGGCAACATCTATATCTGTAGTGCCATTATTTCAACAGTAGAGATCCAAGAAGACTTTACATTCTTCTCTAATATCGACCATGGCTGCATTTTTATCCTTTTCTCGACGCAAAGCATATGAAACAGCAGGGTATCAGCAACCAATTGATCCATGGAACCTTGGTGTGAGTACCAGTACTAGTAGCGTAGATAGTATCGCACATCAAAGTAGTGGCGATGACACGCTCCTTTCCACGAGAACGCCCCCGACTCCTGAAGGACTTAGACCCAGAAAGTCAATTCAGAGAATCCGAAAGGATGTCCTAGAAGTTTATCATCATCGTCATGAAACAAATTTCAAGAATAACCTATCTCGTGAATATAATATTGCCACCGACTGCAAACTTCCTCCTCCACAGACTCTACCACAAACACAATATAGGTCAGGTTTCCAGGCAACTGCTTCTTCTTTTCGAGAACTACCCGCATCTGGGATTCTTCCAATTTCCCTTCAAGATGCTCGTAGATCTCCCTTAGACATGACCTCATCATTCTATAAGCCATCATTGGAAGACAACGAGAATTGGAATGAGGAAGATGTCGATATAGTTTCATTGGCGGAGAACAAATTTTCGCAAAAACATGAACGCAAAAAGCGTCGACAACAAAAAGTTGCTGTATCTCCGGACCTGAAAAGAGGTGGTAAGGCTAAAACAGCCGTGGGTGCTCTGGTTTTTGCCATGACCGAGTCCTCTGTACGACCGAATAATCCACAAGGGTTGGCAAGTACGAAAAAAACAAATGACGAGACGTCTTATCATTCTATTTTACCACCAAGAACTTGGATGAATGATCACCAATACGAAGACGAGTATTTAATGGATGATTATGCCGATGAGGATGATACGATCGACTGTGACGGGGACGATGATGACAATCAATCGTCTCTTCATGCTTCTCCGTCTTCTATTCGATTGAGACGAAAATCACAATCTCAGCAAGATACAAGTTTTACCCGGGGGATTCTAAATAATGAGCACAACTCGTCCTGGCTCGAGGAAACGTCTAATCGAGATCACTTGCCCTATAATTTTAACTCAATTATGACGGAAGAAGGTACTGGTACTTCACTCAGAGAGAAGATCGATGCTCCTCGTATTTTGTCATTGGTAAACGACACTGATGGGCTCAATGTTAGTGCCATAAGTCATTCTCTGCACCAAAGAGATATCGAGACCCTCCATAGCTTAGCCGATACGATGGAAGACGAAGAGGAAGAATATAAAGAAATTCCTCTCTATTATCAGGCCTTAACAGATACGCATGATGTTGCCAACGATGACGCCCTTCTTCTGGCAGAGGATAACAATCATAGACGGATTAAAGAAGATGTTCTTCGATCTACATTCGAACGCTTACAGTATAGCTTGGATCTATTGAAGGAAGTATTTGATATACACAGTTCGTTATTTCTTGGAGTACAAACGACGAAAAGTGGTCGGAAATATTGTCGTATTTTGGAAGACTTACTACTGGAAATGCGGGAGAAAGATTCATGCGATACTCGAAGGCAAGCACTACTGTTTTGTTTGTCGCTAATACAAAATACAAATCAAATTTCTGATATCAGTCCTTTTCCAACTTATCTTCCGAATCATTGCTGGAAACCCCTCCCCGGATTCCGTTCCTCTCTTGGTTTGGAGGAGGAGCCTCAAAGCCCGTCAACTATTCGGGGTGGAGATACATCCTTATTTTCTCTCCCATCGGATTCTGCAAATGATAGCACACCTCATACATCAAATGTGAGTATGACTACTACCATAACAACTATAGTATCTCCCGATAAAAGCACATCGCAGTTCTTTAACCATCAGCAACGACCGTATTATGTTTCCAACGATCGTGACAATGACGATGCTGATCGTTTTGGAACGCGTAGGACGGTAGAATCCCTTGTCAACCTGCTTCGAAGACTTGAGACTTCTTGTCAATACCTGGAGTCAAAAATGAGTGCAGGAGAAAAGTTGAAGGTTATCGAAGACATCAAGAAAGTGTATCTTGAACTTTTAATCGTACCGACACAAGATCTGAAGCAAATTATAAAATGTTTTGAGATGAAGTTCGATCAGACCTCATATTTAACAAGGACAGTATCCGATGATCAAGATATACATATATCTCGGTCGATTCTTCGTCCCCTTAATTCATATGAAAGCGTTAAGATGATACCAAAAAATGAAACAGAAAATGCCGATCAGCGACAAGTTGCACTGGCAGGAGAAAATTTACGGGTCAATATTGTTCAGTGCGATGTCAACGGAGTCATCGACAACCAGAATCAGAGTATAGAGTGTGACTTATGGAGCCCAACAACCAACGATATGAATAGTTTGATACATCCTCAAAGCATCGAGGAGAGCGTGACCGCGATGAGAAACGAATATACAGCAGTGGTAGAAGAAGAAGAAGAACACATAGATGACCTAAGACGCACTGTAGGGAGTTTCGACCGTGAAAGCGACCAAGAAGAAAGAGAAGCAGCTCCATCGTCGGACGAGGATTTGCGTGATAATGTACATGCTGCAACTGGTACCATTCGACGGCAACGTTCGAGAAAAGGTCGAAATTGGAAAAAACGTTTTTTGGCGCTAAAGAACCGAGGTCGACAAAAAGCTTCTGAATAATCTTTTTCAACAATGAAACATCGTACTTGGAGAGATAATCGATGATACGTTAAATTTTTATTCCAAGATTAAAATTCATCTGACATTTTTTACAATAATGTATACAATTGTAGATTATTATAATTAATTAATTACTGTAATGGAAGGAACAATAAGTTGCAATCGCAATTATTCATAGAAGTTTATCTCGTATCTTAGTACAACAAAGTAAGGTAGCATCACCAAGCATGTTCGATATGATCTCAATTGTTCACTTTTTGGAAAAGCAAGACAGACAATCGTATCGTGTTTCCAGATTAATTCACATTCTTTATATTATCTCAACCTCCTGATATGGGCGGAATCAATGCAATTGTATCCCCATCTTTCAAAGCTAGAACCTGTCCTCTCGTCACATACTCTTCATTTAAAGCCAGCGTAAGGTTTTCTTCATCTTTGACCATGGATGCCAAACCGGGATATTCCAGTGCAAGTAGACGTCTCAGAGATGAAGTATTTGCCTCATCAGGGGTTAATTCAATGCATTTTTTAGAAATGTCACCAGCTGCTTCGCGGGCCGATGCAAAGAAAAGAACCTGAATTGATATCATTAATTAGTCCGAAATCAATTGATCTGTTGCTGTTGCTGTTGTTGTTGTATTTATTTGTTTTGTGTGTGTTGTGTCATACTTTTGTAGAACTTGAATTGATATATCATGCATAAGTTACTGTAAGTTACTACGGTACTGGTACTGTGAGCGTGAAAAGTATACCAAAAGTATACTAGTACCATCGGCCGCCACAACACACGTATTTAAAATTCAGTGCTAATTTCAGACATGCCACAAAGTGAAAAACTGGATGATTCCCGAATTCAAATAATCCTACGGTACACGCACAGAATCCTACACGCACAGAAAAAAAATAAAAAAATAGAATAATAGGTGCTATGTTAGCTTTATTTCCAAATGGAATCTTACTTTTCCCCTCTTAGATAAATAATAAAACTATCAGCTACAGTATTTGATCTGCACACGATCAATATCAATCACAAAGTCTCGCAACTTAAGGTAAGTTCATGACAAGGCAGTTTGAAGCATGGGACATAATGCAGATAAATAGACAGTGTGTATGTGTGTGTATGTGTGTGTTCGATACGATAGTTGCTACAGTTATTCGCGGTCTTTCATAATCGCTCCGTTTCTTCAGATGCTATTTTGCATTTTGCGGATCTAGCAGCGCCGACAACCGACTTCCAGCTTTCGTTCGTCAAAAATTGACAGAAGCGATGACGATGGAAAACGAATGCACCATAAAAATTCATCTGTCAAGTAGCATTCGGTTCGGATGATGTAGTTGCCATCATGGTCAACCAGGTCATCATCATACAATACACACAGAACGATGATAATACCATTGGATCTACTTTTTCGTTATTCGTTTGTGAGCACGCGCGAATTTGTATTATTGTACAGTAATGCGCGTTTTCCATTTATTTTAAAATTATTGGAAATCGACAAATGCAAAAATAATCGCACATCGGAAAACTTTTCCTCTTTTACATTGTACAATTAATTGCATGTACTCATACACTTTTTCTTTCTTATTGTTATCACACATAGTCCATCTTCGAACAACAATCCTCGTATATACTACTAATCTATATACTAATCATGAGTGTTGAAATGGAAACTTGCCCGGCCTCTGCGCCCTTCTTCGGCTTTATGGGCGTCACTTCCGCCCTTGTTTTTGCTAATATCGGTGCTGCCTACGGAACTGCCAAGTCCGGTGTTGGTATCTCTTCAATGGGTGTTATGAACCCTGGCTTGGTTATGCGTAACATTATTCCTGTTGTTATGGCGGGTGTTTTGGGTATTTACGGTTTAATTGTTGCTGTTATTATCCAAGGTTCTATTGTAGCTCCTCAAAATGGTCTTGCTCAATATTCTCTATACACTGGTTTCGCACATTTGGCTGCCGGTCTTTGCTGTGGATTATCAGGTCTTGCTGCTGGTATGGCTATTGGTATTGTTGGAGATGCAGGTGTACGAGCTGTTGGACAACAAGAAAAACTATTTGTTGGTATGATTTTGATCTTGATTTTCGCAGAAGCTCTTGGTCTTTACGGTACGTAATATAATGTATTTGACTTTAAAATGAATATACAAACAATAATGTGATATGCACAATGAAGATAATTGTTGAAATGGTATTGTCATTCTTACACATAATTTCCTTTGTTGTTTAATCTGTATACTTATTTCATCTCTTTTTCGTAGGACTGATTGTTGCCCTTATCTTATCACAAAACTCTTTTATATGCGAGGGAAATAATTAGAATTGTTACAGTTGATTTTTTTATGTAGACATTTTGACCCTGTAAATATTTCTTTGTCTTATAAAATATTCTAGAATCTATGTTGAAGCTACAACAATTGATTTTCGTTTCTTAGAGCTTAATTCGTCCCTCTAGACAACTAGTAATATTAAGTTCCATCCCATAATTAATTTGTGGATGTACAACATCGCAAATAGTTAATCGCACATGTCTTGTTTAGAAAAGGAAAAGTGATAGATTATCTTAAAGGATTATTTAAGACCTACAAGTAGCTATTGAATCGCACGTTTCACGAGACTCAGAATGTTGTTGATTGCCACCACATCATCACAGCAGACCGTAATTTTTCCTGCGCCCTCGGTCGATTCTATTTTCACCAAGACCGGTACATTATCAGCAGGAAGAAGTCCCATCATCCGCAGCTTCTTTTCGGCTAGAAGGTTTACGTTCCCTGCCGATATCATTTCTAACGAAGAATGCTTGAGCAATGACTTGAGAACGGATGTCATAGGAAGGGACGATATGTAGGACGATTCGACGCGCTGGAAACCTTGCATTCGAGTCATGGTGGTATCAAACTCCTCGACGGACATATTTTTCTCGAGTTGCAGCAAAAGTTCACCAAGAGGGGGTTTAATTTCTATGGGGACGCTTCCACCCCCATACCCCTGTTTCACTTCTATCCGACCTAGGAGATCGCCCTCTCTGTTCGACATCGAGGCAAACTCAACCACCAAACATGCGCTGGTTTTTTGGTTGCCTTTTAGTTCCATTATTTCAGGAGGACATAAAATTTTCTTGCTTGCATGAGTGCCGGTGGTACCTGATCGGGGCAATACTTTGATGCGACGAATTGACGAGGAATCTGATTTCCTACACGATGTTGTTGCGAACATACATAAGTACATACATAAATACGAGGAAGCAAAAAATGGTCAGAAGAAGAATTCGAACGTGCCGTTACATGGTATAATCAAGGGATTATCCCAAGATGCAAATACTTACTTGTTAGTAAATTGAAGTTGAATGCAGACAACGTTTGTTTTCGAGGGATCGATGTTTCTCATTTGCAGCTCACTCTTTTTAGTTGCACCGCGTAAATATCGGGCATGGACAGATAGCCCACCACAAAGCTCGGGTCGTACAAGTTGAAGCCATGCACTTGAATCTCTTTCTGCATCGATCTTTTGAGTTT
The DNA here is from genome assembly GCA_900095095.1 of Fragilariopsis cylindrus CCMP1102. Lineage (NCBI taxonomy): Eukaryota > Bacillariophyta > Bacillariophyceae > Bacillariales > Bacillariaceae > Fragilariopsis > Fragilariopsis cylindrus. The sequence goes on from FMBT01000300.1 coordinate 622,953, forward strand.
TCTGATCATCCACCATGATAGGTGCCATCACAAGACCTTTGAGATCGTCATAAGCAGAAGATTTTGAACTTATGCGTGCTTCAGAAGCAGGAGCAGGTGCAAATCCACTTGACGACGACATCATACCAAGCAAGTTTCCTTCTTTCTGAGATGTGTTGGCCATAATGCTAGTAGCTTCAGAATCCAAGATGTTAGTACTGGGAATGACATCACTTTCGTCGCTGAAGTCATCCTCCTCGCTGCCAGAGGAGTCGTCATCAGATGAAGATAAAGCTGCAGAAGGTACGGTAGACACAGCTTTCTGTTGAATCATTGGTTGTAACATGAGGCCGTTTTGAACAGTGCCATTCGTTGAGGCTGAGGGAGCGAGCAATTTTTTTCTATCGCTATCATTACGCGAAGTAATGCTAATAGAGTCATCACTTTCGCTCTCACTTTCGCTCTCACTTTCGCTATTGTCAGTAGATGAATCACTCGATTCGCTGCTAGATGTGCTTGTGTCAGAATCTCCAGAATCGTCACTGCTGCTGTTGCTGCTATCACTATCATTGTCTTCAGCATAAAATCCACGTGTCCCTCCAGAAGTTTGCATCTGCGCCGGATCCGAGAAGTTGTGTGCTAGTTGTTCTTTAGCGGCCTCGATAGGTTCACGTAATGCTATAGGACTGTTCTTCTGGGCCCACTGTGGAAGTGAAATGTAAGCTCCCCGTGCCCGATGACCTACGAGGCTACTTAGTGTCCCAAATCGGAAAGAGTTCATACCAACAGAGGTGTTATCCTCTATCGGTAGGTAGGAAGGAGATGGCTTATTTGCCAAAAGTATAGCTTTTGTTTTTTTAGTATCCAAGACAGTAGCACCAGGTCGTTCGTCCATTCCAGTTGTATCGCATTTTAAGCCAATACATGCATGAAGGAGACAACTCTCAAAGCGTGCTCTGTCTTTGACATCAGGGTTTACGTCCACCCTTCCCATTGCCAGGATGTGTTCGCACAAAGCGATTTCTGGTGACGATGTTGACGCCATGTTCGATGATACCTGGGACATCCAGACTTTGCTGGCAAAATGAATGGATTGCTCCTTCTCGCTAGCTTTGAAGTTGGGGAAACAACAGTCTACCAATCTCACAAGTTCCTGCCTTGCACTATAAATATTGTGGGATCCATTTGTCCAGGAAGAAATACCCAACGATGGAGTATTGGTCATCCATTCGCCAACAATCCAGAGAGCCGAAGAAAGAGCCGAAGGAGGTAAGACAATACATAGCTTTTCCAAATCAGAGGCTTCTTTCTCATCTTCGTCGCTATTTTCGTTTGTTTCGCTAATATATGCCATTTGTCGATTCGATAAAGAGCTCACGAGCAACAAAAGGATTCGACGTAGAGCAAATGCTTGGACTTGATTGGGGTCTTCCACTACGACATTCGATCCGTCACTGAGCGTCTTGGATGATGCTAATGAAAGTAGGATCGATTGCATAACAGAGACAGCTTCTCCGACAACAACCTTACTATCGCTCGCTTGGGTCAAAGTAGAAAGACCATGTAACGCATCTAATGCGATTCGAGTAGCTATCCGTCTTTCTTTAACGGCCATTCCATTTGACTCTCCATGACGATCGTAAACGATTTGAGCAAGTTCGGTTACGCGCCCCACTGCTCGAATGGCTGTCGTGGAGAAGACTTTATCGCCATGACGGATGTATGTTCGAAGCTCATTAAGTACAGCCTCAATGGCGGCAGGTTCGAGAGCCAGTGAGACAAGAATATCGATCTTAATTAGGCGTGTAAATGGTGGATCCAGAGCCTGGTTTAAGAAATGGAAAGAAGAGGGTAAAGTGAGTGATCAAGACTTGACATCTTTTCTTTTCTATGTATATGTACATGTATATATATGTATATATATATATATATATATGCATATGTATATATATTATAGTAAGTCGCACCTTCACAAAAAAATCCGAGAGAAAGGGGGCAAATGCCGAAGGACAATCTCGAACCAAGACCCGTATAGATGTCAAGACAACGTATTGAATTTCTCGTCGTCCGCGATGAATCCGTACCAAGGCCTTTCCGATGGCGGATCTAGCTTTTATGCTGGAAACCCCACAGTAATAATGAAGCGAGCAAACGGCCAAGACAACACCGGCGTTTCTACTCTTGAGGAGGGGCATGGAAGAAGTCAAGAGGAGTTGGTGGTCAGGATCCAAATACTTCAACTCACCATCAAAAGTACCGTTGTTGATATCATTGGATAAGGAACCAGGCACAGCACAACTTGTCATCGGATTGCCCAAAATTGTGGGCTGCCTCATGGCACTGGCAGTAGAGCTAGATGGCATGTCGACTTCTTCGTCTGTGGATCCGTCTTCTTCGTCAGAATAGAATCCTTTGGTAGTAACGCGACGAGTGATTTTTTTCTTATCCTTAGAACTACCAGCGTTGTTATTACTGTCTACGAAGTCCTTAAAACCAATACCAACGGTATTGGTGGTGCTTCCGCTATTGTTGTCGTTTTCAGTCTTTCCATCTTCGCTGCGGTATTGTGTGCGGTCAGCTGTTGCCACTAGTGATTTTGTTGTGGTCGTAGTTCTCTGTCCTCCTCTCAAAAGACGTCGTTGGACACGTCGCTCTTGATCGATAAGTTCGGCAACTCCCTGTTTCAAGGCCTTTGGCTCCTTGAAAAACTGTCGGCAGTATCGAGCCATGAGGTCAATTATAATAACTTGGCCCCATTCGTCCATATCGGTCAATAAATGACAGATTTTCCGATATGAAGTGTGCAAAAGTTCTAATCGTTCGGGACATAATTCGCAAAAGGAAACAAGGGCAGATGTCAATACCATGGTGCTAGAATCCTTGTCAAGGAATTGCTCTTTCATAAGTTGCAACATAATTTCCCGCTGCATATCGTCGCATCGAGGAACGAGTTTGGATAATGCGTTAGCAGCACATTTGCGAACGTATGGAGAGACATCGCTGGCACACTTTTGAACGCCAAGAATTTGTATCTGCAAAATATCATTGATTCGGATCGACGATAAAACTCTCAAGGCCAGCGCCCGAATAAGTTGCTCTGAATCTGAAAGTCCCCGTTGAAAAGCATTGATGGAAAGTAGGGATAGCTCTCGAGTAGTGGCGTCGTGATCAGCGTATTGGACGAGATACATGTATACCATTTTACGAACCTCGAGGGAATTAGCCCCTACTAGTTTGACTACGTGTGGATAAAAGTCTGATACATCTCTCCCTTTACTAATGGAAGCCAGAAGCCATTTCATTCCTTTTTGGAGAATATGAGTAGAATTTGGGTTGCTAGGGTCACTAGCGCTCAATTCGCTTCGGATCGTAGTGGGAGATATTGTTTCTTCCCAATATTGGGCATCGCCAAGAGTACTGAGAGCAGATGCTAGTTGTGTGTTCAAAAATTCGGTGGGATCCGCCGTTCCAACTGCGCCAACTGCTCCGGCTGCGCTACTGATAACAGTGCTAGATGCGGAGGCCACTGTTGATGCTGCGTCAGCTGCGCTATTGATAATATTAGTGCTGGATAACATCGTACTTGTATTTACCGTATTATACAACAAGGATAATGTACAAATTAGAAATTATTCTTTGCCTGCTGTTTGTTTTCTCTTTTCATAATAAAGCCACCAGCACCAGGTCCTTGCAAAGACAATAGATCTTGTAAGTTACTTTGAAGTAATTTAGACCCATGTGTTAAATTTGTGTTAGCACCCTATTTTTCGCTACAGCAGTACTACCGGCAGTATTGATTGCTTTTACAAAAATTAATTTAAGGTGGTATCATCAGCCTGCGCCGAAAATCGCGCTACAACGCGTAAAAGAACGGGGAAAATGGACAATTCGTGTCCATTTTGGTTTGACCTGTTACTCTGACACTTTCTGTCAATAAGTATCATACTGTATATGACAACCTTCATCTGCTCAAAAGGAATCTTTCTATGCCCAATTTGATTGGTGTTCAGCGCGTGTACTAGGTGCTGTATGTGTTTGCAACTAAATATTAGTGGTTTTTAGTCAATCCGTACGGATTAGTGCAAACTTAGTGCAAACACGTTTGTCTACATCATTTTTGTACCTACCACCCCAAAGTAGGGCATAGAAATAATCTACATGAAAAGATCTATCTATTCATATCAGTCCCCATGTAAATGGGTGCTTAGGGAGTGCTTGTATGAGTGTACGAAAGAGAGGACTAAGATATAATTGTGTTACTGATTTTTTAATTTTAGTGTGCTAAACTACACACTGCGCTGTACAGTGTTTCACAATAATGCGCAGATTTTGAAAATTCCTCACAACAGCACATTTGCATTTAGCGTTACACGGAGGAAGAAGAGATTATAAAAATGCCAATCTCTGATTATTTTGAGTGAAGCGCGCTATGTACTGTTATTGCGCTAGTAGGGTCAAAAATTTCTGATCTTGATGATACCACCTTAAAAACAAACGCTCAACAATGGAACATCCTCAATCTGAAAAAAATCGAAAATCAGCGAGGTATGCAACGTAAACTACCGCAATGAAACGAATATAGCACTGAAAGCAACCTTTAACCGATCTACACCCAAAGCCATCTCAGAAAGACCTGATGGCACCAACTTCAAGTGCATCGAATACTACGCAGATTCCAAGTCAAAAACCGGCACCCACGAACAACTCAAACTAGCAAAAAAAGACAAAGCCATAGTAATCTATGTTTGGCCTCCTAAACTCTACCTCAACAAGCCGGTTCAACCATACAGTAAAAAACATCTGGACAAGTCATACACCAAATCCACAAAAATAGTGTCAAAAAATAAACTCCTCAGTTACGTTAGCATAGCAGAGGGACAACAGTGTTACCTTAAAATATATTGTGGTCGTAGCAAACCACCCTCTGATCTCATCTCAGACACAGTCTACCAAGCCTTCTAAGACCATCAAATGAATATATAACCAGAAACTCTTCAGGCAGCCTTCTCCATGACCTGCGGCTGGCTGCTCGGAGCAGAAACGAGATCCTTCAACTGCGACCACTTTACAGACCTTCTCAATTCACTCCCAAAATTTGCAAAGCTGCCAGTGGCATGCCAAAAAAACACTAAAAACAACAGAAGGTGAGGTCATTCCACAAGGAGAAGGAGTCTCTGGTATCATAATCCTATGCAACGCAGACTACTGCAATGAAACAAATATAGCACTGAAAGCAACCTTCAACCGATCTACACCCAAAGCGAATACTATGCAGATTCCAAGTCAAAAACCGGCACCCACGAACAATTCAAACTAGCAAAAAAAGCAATGGTCAAACAAGGAGGCTTTAGCAAAAATGTCAGGAAAATACGCACCGACAGTACCCTATCAACCTCCCAAACCCATTCTCTCCTCCAGCCAACCCTCTCCTAGACATTGCCACCACCTGCAGAGAAATCATGCAATCGCTAAAATGCCAGTCCAACTACAAATGTACCCTCTTCAATCAAATCTACGAGCAACGTGACAAATCAATTATTGGCGTCTGCCATAGAAGCCAACATGCTGAAGCAGAAATGGTCCTGGGACATCTACAAGTCCTCCTGAAAGAAAAGTATGGACCAAAAATATAGGCATGGTTTAGCCAGCAGGCCATAGATAGTGCAATGGGATACTCCTTTTGTCCAAAAACAGGCCAAGTTACCCACTATGACGACAAAGAAGAAGAAGATATATTTGAAGGATTTTGCACATCCACATCTCCGGCATTAACAGCAAACGCAAGAGCAAATGGAACTATAATCGAAGATGATTACGATGGAAACCTGGACGACATTGACTTAGACAACGCCAACAAACCAGCACTCAAAATAAATATGCAAATTACGTTTAATGTCTCAAACCCAGGGGATGGAGGAGGATACAATGACAGGCATTCAGTAGTTACACTGATGACAGCAGTATCATCAAACGCCACAAACGTTATCAACCAATCAAATAGGCGGGACCCTTACAAACACAAAAGACGAACTAAGCACAGTAACGACAACCAAAAACCCAGGCGTCCAATTGACCAGCACAACAACCACTCCTCAAGGTACACACACAACAACAAACAATGCAGACAACGCTGCCTCCATGTAACAGACTGGAGTAAAGGATGACAATCAATAACAACTCAACAGAAAACAACCCAGCACAAAGGAAGCGCGGACGGCAATTTGTATCACCAACCATTACAGGAGAACCCCTCGACTTACTTCCACCAGCACCTAAAAGACGCCGCATAAAAAGGAACTCTGAGCACCAAAACCACTTCAATCAACCCCAAACTCTCTCAATCGAACCTACATGAAGAAGACCTGGCAGCCAAAGATAGTGAAGCCTGGCGACGACTACCCCCCCCCCCCCCAACTTGGGAAAAACTGCACCCTCATCACGTTCCAGAAAGTTACGTCATTCTTTAGGGCAATCTTTACGGGCAATTCAAGTAGTAAATTCCAGCTAACCACCTGCTCTTAGTTCAACCCAAATAGTATAATGAGTAGTAAACTAGGCTGGGTGGAGTGCTGGAAAATCCAGGCTGTACTACTGTGTATTAATTACGGTATGTGCATTCTGTATTGATATAAGTCAATTTAGCGTATTGGATGGGGAGATTAGGCTGCTATTTGTGATTGATATATCAAGTAGGTGGAATAATACATTAGGAGGAGATGAACTGAATGAGACAAACGGGGATGATTATTTTGCCCTGATGATGAGGAAAATTACTTTCATCTAAGAAAACCTATTCAGAATATTACCTATCACCAAGAAGATGTCAACAAGTGTCAGAAAAAGAGTCACCACGGCTTCAATTAAAACAAGAGGCACATCGAAGAGGTTCCTCTTCAGGATCTATCACGGATTGAGGGCTATGATCAGATATATGATCAAGAGCAGCAGAATCTAAGGACAACAATCTTCATCAGGTAGAATAACGATACGGATCGTTATGACGGAGCTTTGGAAATGTCATACTTCTCAGAAGCTAAGCAGGTACGATACTAGTAAGAATTTGGAACTGGAGAAATATGAATATACAACATCGACTTAAAGAGCACCATGCTTAACATAATACACTTCTACACATAATCTTGTTAGTGTAGTTGATAAATACAAATTCTAACCGACGTAGGAAGCAACGTCTGTCTTTATGGTAAAAATAAAGCATTCTATCCACAGTAATAAGTGCAAGTAATATTGTTCACGTTGCTTACAATTGTGAAAAAAAAACTTGGATTTTGGCTTGATGCTTGATTGCGGATCGAAAAAAATAGGAATATGGGGTCTCCGGAATATAATTCATGTGTGATATTGCCAAGGTCTATTCGAGTGGAATAATGAATAACATCCCACCCGTTCTTTTCTAGATCTCAATTTTGACCATATACCGTAATTTGTAATTAGATTCATGCTCCAAACAATCGCTTTCTCCCCTTTTGACGTCGTCTCTTTAAAATTTTCCGCCCTCCCACTGTCTGTCGACGTTTCAAGTAGCCGCATTTGCGTTTTTTCTTCAAAAGGGAAGGCTGGTAAGTTCGCTTTATGAGCCAAACGGCCCAAGATAGGATCGATGACGAAAAAGAAGCCAACATGTTTGATTCTCTTTCTCTCATCACTGAAATTCCATAAAGATTACAAGTCGGCATCGAAGATTCAGATTCTCGGAGACTTCGGAGAGGAAAGAAGTTGCTGGAAATCATTGGGTGCACATAACTGTTTCGGTCATGGCGTCGGAATGTAAGCGAGGTGAAATTGTCGGTGCATAGGAGGTTGACATCATAATATAATCAAGGGTCCGAAGGGGAAGAAGATGAAAGTTCTTGGCAAATGTATTCTTCAACTTCGAGATGGAAAATATGCTCATACGGAAGTTGGGGCTCGCGTAGCACCATCTACCAACACCATGGCGTAATGATAAAGAAGCCGTGCCAGCCTTGAGAAACATGTTTTTTCAAAAGTATTGTATGGCGTCTTGTATGGTGTATTATTAATTTAGCCTCTGAAAAATGAATAATGTAACGTAACGTATTATTTCAAATTAGTTAGTACATTGAACATTGAACAGACGAACGACAGCAGTGTGTAAGGTAGTTTTGTGTTTGTGCTACTGTGCGGTGTACGTCCGGTAGTAAAAAAGTAAATTAAAAAATAGTTTAAAAAAAAAAATATCGTCTCCCCCGCCCGATGCGGAAATGCAGGACAGCAGACAACAACATACTATACAATAATGGACAATATTACCTTAATCATATAACAATGAAACAATGTTCATGTATGCCACATACATTGAACATTGTAGCCAGAGTTCGGAAGAACCATCATATATGCCGTAGTGCGTAGTGGCATTTTAAATATACCACTAGCCTAATACCATGCCACTAACCTTAAGCGAGCTATTCCATCAACAGTCACAGAAACTGTCATCCGAGCAGAAGAAAGAACAAGATCAACTCGAGGAGGATGTGAACAATGAGGGGGAAAGAGTTGCACCAAACGGAACAGAAACGAGTTTAACGGTGATATTGGTAGTCAATCAACAATTCAAAATAAGAGACTTAAAACAGAATCAACATACAAGATAAAGCACGAGGGGGAGAGTAGCGAAGAAGAAGTAGAAATGGATGAAGATGACGAGGATGATGAGGATTCACACGTCGACATGACCGATGATCAATTTTATGTGAATTATCCGGAAACTGCACAGGCCTTTTATTTTTCTTCTAAAGAGGAAGATAATCTTCGACGACAGAATCATCCAGAGGATTTTGAAGCATCCATTCTGCTTTATTCCCATCGAAAAAACGAGGAGCCTTACCTTGAGTAACGAACGTCGTCTTGCGGGTGACGACGCTGACGGCTTCACTAGTAAATCTCTTACGGGACGCTACCGTCCTCGAAAAAAAAAGTGACAACAAAAAGTATGTCTGGTAAAAAGGAGACCACTTATCGGCTGGAAACGCACGAGGAAGTACAAGACCGCGTCCAGCGAATAGAAGGATACGCCGAACGTTCCATACTTCGAAATAGATGGAAGAACCGAACTGTTAATTTTCAAGATGAGAAGGACGTAGGGGATGCATTTCTTTCCAGAGCAGAGCAATATTTAGGATCCAAACTCCGATTAGAAAAGAAACAACGTCGAATAGAAGACAACAAGGAAAGAAAAAACGTCGGAGAGAACGAAAGAGAAAAGAGCGAGAAAAGGCGAAAGAACAAGAAATAACTGATGATTTGGAGGAAGATGACGAATTGAAGGAGCAGATCCAACTTTTAGCTCTACTCTCTCAAAATAATATACTGTTCCAAAAAAAGACGACGAAGATTCAATTCATCATAATGGTTCGTCGTCAACAATGCCCCCGCAAGCCTTGAATTACTGGGATTTGGGATATTCTATGCCCCGAAAGGGTGATATTTCGTACAATTTTAATCCATCAGTAGAAATATGATCCAAAATTCGTCCATGGTCAGGAACGATTTCAAGGAAGACGACTGCATGGATAGAAGCGAAACTAAGGCATCTTTCAGAGCTCTTATGACGCAACAATTCGGACAGCGTTCTTCCCGTTTTTTCTTTCCACTGAATAGAACTATAATTACAAATGCCAACAATACGTTCCGTCCTGGCTATCGTTCGGGTCATGTTCAGCACTTTTTAACTATGGCAGCAAAGCATTTATGTAGTAGTGGTTGGGATGGTAATGAATTTGTTAATGGTATTGGTTTAGAAGATCGTTATCTTAGACTTTTGTGCGTACGTTCTGTGGCGAAGAGTGATACTGACGTAACGGTTTGCGCAAATTTTCGGATGTCCGGCTACTTGACAAGAATTTCCGATGAACAAGGGCAAAACATGCTACTCTTCCTACAAAATACATGGAATAACCCGACTGAGGTTTTGAAAAAATTAGGGATTTGAACAGCTACCAAGACTCACCAATCAACGGAAATATGTTAACCAAAATCACCACTCATTGCCATAACAATAGATCCAAGTCAAGCGACTGCACAAAATTTGTTCCATAAAGAAAATGTACAACATCACAAATAATGATATCGATGTAGAGCAGGGCGTTACAGAAGAAGAATCCGCAATCGTGACAAATGATAAGATTGTACCCGATGCAACGACAAGTGGTGGTATTGCCGATGTCATGACGATGAAATCTGGTTCGACAATTTGCAACAAGACAACCCCAACGATCTCCCAGAATTTACGAGATGCACTAATTGCTCCCACTAGTTTGTACAGTCACATTGCAGGTACTAGCCCTCCGATTCCGCAATGCCCGTTGGATCCTACCTCGTTTCTATTTGGCCCAGTTGATCGTCATTCCAAATTCTATCACGTCAGTGTGAAGATGGATTCCTCAATTTACAAGCTGATGCTTTCCACATTGATGGCTCGAATCGGGAAGATTAGAACTTCAAACAAAGATCATATTTTATCAAAAACACAAAAACAAATACTGGAACTCATTGAGGAGTTTACAGATATCAACGAAAACAAATTGTACCTCCGATACACGAATTATATTCAAGACTTATCGGACATGGACATTCCGCTGGTGGAGTTTAATCGTGGTATTACTGGTTACTGCAACTTTGTGGCCAATGGTTGTCATGAGATGTGCCATGAGTATATATCGCCCTGCAACGACGAATCAAACAAGACTTGCGCTGAAGATGACGAGCTACTCGAAGTTTCAGGGATGAATCAAGTTGCAGAGAAAATTTGGGAACTCTGTCGAACAAAAATCCGCCGGAATGGTCTTATCGGTTTTCCCAAGTTACGAGTAATATTTGGGGTTGCTCTAATTTGCCGCAGCCTTCCTTCTTCTGCAGCTGAAATCTTGTCGAGACCAATAGATAACTTCGACTTTTGTACTCCTTTGGACCTTTTCAAGTACACCCTCGAAGATTTGGAAACCAAGAAGTATATAACTGGTATTCAAAACCACGAAGATAACTGCACTCTTGCTGTGGAACTAGAGTTTATTTTTCATGACGCATCAGAATGTTTTCAAGAAGCTGTAAAAATTGACCCTATCAATGTTGATTTTCAGCTGTGGCATATAGGGTGCCTAGCATCCTGTCTGCTTATCTCTTCGGGTAATAAAATTTCCGCTGGTGTTCACGCCTATCCATCACAGAAAAAGAGCGTATACATGAGCTGCGAAGGCCCTGCGCACGAATTGCGCCAATGTATGAAGAAATACGATGATGTCCGTCTAGAGTTATCTGTCGCAGTCAACGCTCTCTTCACACTTGCTAAATATCAAGACAGCGCTAAAGCTCACTTTGCAGTGTTCACATTAATTGAATGGGGTCAGGCAATTGGTCTACTTGTGGGAGGTCCGCTCCAAGATTTTGTGGATGATATCAAGAGGCTCCACGACTATCATTTTGAAGTATGGGCTCACAAGGAGCCTGCTTCCTTCCTGAGAAGATTTTCAAACAAAGAAAAACACTCCTTTGATATATCTTTCTATGCAAAGATTCTGGAGAACGATCCTGGGAAAATCGAAAATTGGAGGAACTTTGTCCTATGTTTGGGACCTATTTCTAAAACAAAGGAAGGCAATTGTTGGGGACAAGATCGTCGTGGTGGGGAGACAATCTTTTGCATATCTTGCCTTTAACCACAGTTAGTAATAAAAAAACGGAAAGTATGATAGTCTCACTATAGAGATAATGCTTGCACGACTGAAGAAAGTGAGCATAAGCATAATTGATTCGCCAGTGACGGATAAAACAGGAAGTAATGTAAATAATAATGGAAACAGCACTCGCCAAAGCATTGATTGGTTGCCGACACGAGACGATATCATGGCACAAAGTAAAATCCAATTCGATGTTTCTAAAAATTTACGGTCGAAGTGTTATGCGAACGACCTCCCGAGGACCAATCACAAAGTTTTCGATTCTGAAATGGATGTTCCACCAATTCTGTCATCCGATAATATGTCTCTGCCCAAGTTGTCTTCCCTCTCGCAAGAAGCACAAGCATACAAGCTCTACATTTTTTGTCATTTGTTCGAGCAGAACCATTCATTGGTCCAAGAACATATATACTACAATCTGTTCTCGAACATTTATAGTAATATAGGAGCGAAAACAGTCAACGATGATTGTGATGAGTTTCGAATATTGGTGTGGTTTGTTTCTATGGGCATAGATATGGAACATATTTTTTCGAGACGCGAGAAAACAGTTACTTCTGAAACTCTTCGCTCTTCGAGTTGAACTCTTTAATCGTCAGAACAACTGGAGACGGGGGTAAATGAGTTTGCGATATGAAATTTTTACCTGCTTTTTTTAAATGTACAGTACACTCAGATGTTACCTGAAAATGTCCCTAAAATTCGTACTAGCGTACGTCATGCCAGTAATAGTACTGGTAAGTCCTGGATAAAATTAAGGACTACGTTGAATAATGTCCAGCCTGTTATACCCGAAATATCATGATAGGATGATTATCTGAATTAACTTCAGTAAATAAATACACCTGTTCATACAGACATAATAATATTATTCCCGCAACTTTTTATCTCGGGTTTTTTTGTCTTTTTTTTTTTTTCCATTAAATAATTATTTTTTTGATGACGTATACGTATGCAACTCCGTGGCTGGAGTGTCTGCTTTATTCCGGCCTGTTAAGAGGTTACGGCAATCTAACTATCATCCGAATTTAGTCAATCGCCTCCTTAATCTGAAATCCAAATGAATAATGCCACCCCAAAAACCCAATTCGAAAACTGTCATTTACAACAAGATATGGTAAAAAAATGTAATGTACGAGCACATCTTGAATACTAGCATTGAGAGTATAGTCGTAGGACAATAAATAATAATTTACTGTAACTATTGATATCCTTAGAGTGTGTGGTATCACAAGCGCCAACATCACAAGTACAATGAAAAGCACCGCCTTTGACGACCCTTGCTCTGCAGACGCTATAAAAAATCTTCCCATTCCCGTAGTGGCACTTAATAACAATTACAAACCTAACAGGTACGGGGACACAATTGTCCTTGGGCTGGAGGGCAGCGCGAACAAGGTGGGTGTAGGAATTGTGAAGTATACTCCTGCAAAATATCGAGGTCAACGACACGAAGCTATACTATGAGTGGTGCAGATGAACCAGCCAACTATCACATTCTATCTAATCCACGAAAGACCTACATCGCACCTACAGGACAAGGATTCCTACCGAAACAAACCGCAACGCACCATCAAAATCACATAGTGGCGCTTGTTCGTGCAGCTCTTCTGGAAGCATTTCCAAACGAGGACCATCCAGAAACATTGATCAGTGCAAGTGAGTTGATGAAGTGATTTAATTACAAAGCCTAGTCAAGAATCCGCAGTTTTATTATCGCCACCATTTTTTTATACCTTAACTGACAACTTTCCATAAATTTACTGAATCTTAGTTTGTTTCACAAAAGGACCTGGGATGGGTGCTCCTCTTCAATCTTGTGCCGTTTTGCGCTCGGACGTTGTCGTTGCTGTGGAAAATTCCATTGGTGGGTGTCAATCATTGTGTAGGTCAGTAGTCTATCATCTATGCTCGGAAATTTACCGTCGTAATCTTCAGGTTTTATTTTGTAGATGTAGATGCGGAAAATTCGTCCCAACATTTGGAAGATTTCCAACCCTTTTTTTTCTTCGTCTTCTGTCGCTTTGTAGGCCACATAGAAATGGGACGACTAGCTACAGGCACATCAAAACCCTGTTGTATTATATGTTAGTGGGGGAAATACTCAAGTGATTGCGTACTCAAATCAACGCTACCGGATATTTGGAGAAACGATCGATATCGCAATTGGTAATTGTTTGGATCGATTTGCTAGGGTAATTGATCTGTCCAATGATCCTTCTCCTGGGTACAACATCGAACAGGAAGCAAAGAAAGGAACGAAATACATTCCACTTCCTTATGTTGTGAAGGGTATGGACGTGAGTTTCTCAGGAATTTTGACGCAGGTGGAACAACTGGCAAAGACAGAACGAAAGGAAGACCTATGTTTTTCATTGCAAGAAACACTATTTGCCATGTTGGTGGAGACCACGGAACGAGCAATGGCGCACACCGGACAAACTCAAGTGCTGATAGTGGGAGGGGTAGGGTGCAACAAACGGCTACAGGAGATGATGCTTCAAATGGTCGAAGAACGAGGTGGAGGCGTTAGCTCTATGGATCATAGATATTGTATTGACAATGGAGCGATGATTGCTCAAGCAGGCATCTTTGCGCTTCAATTTGGGGAAAAAAACATCTCTGGAAGATAGTTGGTGCACTCAACGATATCGGACGGACATGGTTCAAGCAATATGGCGGGCCCCGTGATAATAAAATTAAGACCCTTTATTGTTCTGTTTATCGTTTTATTCAAGGCCACGACGAGATGGGATCCGATGGCCACGGAATACTGCTTCTCGAGTAGCAATCTACAGAGTCGACCCCCAATTTATAACTTCCTACCAGTTCTAGACCAGCTTGCTCGAGAATCTTTGGCGTAATATTAGATGGCAATGGATCCCTAAATAATATGGGTGCATGAACTATAATGGCTCGGTCCACCATTTTTCTTCTAAAAATTGTAGAGCCGTATTCGGTCCACCTTCTATCATAATATGATGTAAGCCGAATTCCTCTTCAAGTATATCACATATTTGCCGAGTGCTGATTCGTGCTGTACCTTGCTCACCAATCGGTAGAACACCCAAGTACTGGACATTCTTAAAATCTTTGTTTTCGGTTCTGACGTAGTATTCATTAATCGCATCTTCTTCACTTCCACCAATAGTCTTTAAGTCCTCGGTGACGGCGTATACGACAATCGTTTCGAGTGTATCATTGGCAATTTGAAACTGATCAAGTTGTAGTTGCAGTTTTGGATCTAGTACCACACGTGTTGGCTGCGTTTGATTATGTAGAGTCATTCTGTGGGGCATTTGCTGTCCAGGTGGACTCAGCGGAACTCTTCGCACGGTCAATGTGCAGTCGTCAATTTCTACGGTTGATCGCCCTACTAATATCGCATCAGACACGCGTCGTAAGCGGTGTACCATGTCCAGACTTTTCTTTGAAGTAAAACGCCCTGATTTTTCGCTGGACAAATCAGCGACGCTGTTTTGCGAGTCAAAGGCAATTTTTAATGTGACGCCTGTTGTAGGCACGATATTTTCTTCATTTCCTAATATCAATGGCGAGGATGGTGTCGATTCCACTGCCAAAGTAAAAATGGAAGATATCGCAGTAAATCCGCTTCTTTTACGTTCGCATGGAAGAATGTTAGATGTAGATTTCGGTGTAAAAGTATGTGCTACTTTTACCATACTAGTACAAGTAAGATATAGTTGAATCCAAAGTAATACAACGACGAAACGACGCCATGAAGGCTCTCTCGTTATCTGAATCTGCTCCATCAATCGTTTGTTATTTCGCTCTGTTGCGATGTTAAGAATGGATTGAAGATGTATGCAATAAGGTCGTTAGAAATAGGTACCCGACTAATCATTTCATTCGTTTGCTTTTGAATGAAATGGATTGTTACTTGTATTCTGTTCCTGGGGAGGATCTTAAAGAAAAGGTAAAAATCTTAAACAAAGAATTACACAAAACGTTTGCGGATCATTGTGACCTGTTAAAGACAAAAAATCTTGAATATGACACTTACGATTCCACCCTATTGTATAATAAGGACCTACAATTGCATTTACAAAGTTTATATTATTACTTCGTATTGAAAAAAATTAATGAAAATAAAATCATTAAAAATCTCGACGTCCTTCTTTTAGGCCAAGTATCAAGATGTTGATGGGTTCGAAGTTCAAAAGATCCCATCGTATTTTTTAAAGGGGGCTGAGGGAAACAAAGTAAACAAAGACTGTAGTAGGCTCAATTTAGGTCATCGAATAATCGTCTAAAATAATTATGCTGTAATAATTATGCCATAAAAACAAGAGGTTCTCCGTATTAAAAAATATTGAACGTACTACGGTACCTGGTAGTTGATAGTAATTCAAGTACAGTAGTCCTGCACAATTAAGTTAGTACCGTTTTTGTGCGCTGCTCGACACCTGCGAAGGCATCTTTCTATTACAATAGTCTTCTACGACTTCACTCTATTACAAGCAGAGCAGAAAGACCGTTGGAAACAATCGACACTTGTACATAACTCCCCAAGGGAAAATATAATAACATCGAAAATGGCAGATCATACACAGAAGAGCAAATAGCCGAATTCAAAGAGGCCTTCTCAATATTCGACCGCGATGGAGATGGTGCGTTTTAGGTAGCTTACTGCTGTAATTGATTCGTGTGTTTGGCTTCTTTGAATCCTAATCAGTTGAAGGGGGTTCCGGGGGGGGGGGGGTTCACTGCAAAGAGGCAGTCATCATTGATCCAGAAAACTCTTCCATAGAACAAACATAGATTTGATCTTCGCAGCCACTTCGATTATCATCATCCAACTTACGTTCTTGTCTTTCTTTATTATTTGTCAATTTTTAGGAACAATGATAGCGAAGAGCTTGGGACTGTCATGAGATCCTTAGGAAACCAGCCAACAGAAGAAGAGGTTGAGGATATGATCCGAGAGGTAAGTTGTTGAAGTTAGGTGGGGACTCTAAATCATTTTTTACTACTGCGCCTTCGGCCAAATATTGTGCGATATAGCTATTCCAATACATATGTCGGTATCGCCACGAGCTCTCCCCCTTCTCTCCATCATCCATGCGTCAAACCCAACGACTCAATGTTAATTAATTTACTGGCCCTTTTATACTATTTTTGTTGCTGTTGTTGGTGGTGGTGGTGATCGCCGTGCTCATATTGTTTATATTGTTGACCAACCTCAGCGGATACAGATGGGAACGGAACTATCGATTTTATGGAGTTCATTGAAATGATGCCGAGACAAGAACGAGATGACAATGCCGAAGAAGAAATGATAGAAGCTTTTCGGATTTTCGATACGGATGGTGATGGGTCGATCACAGCTGATGAATTGCGACAAATATTTAACAACCTAGGAGAAAAACTGACAGACGAAGAGATCTCCGATATGATCAAAGAGGCAGATACTGATGGGGATGGCGAAATCAATTATCAGGAATTTGTAAGAATGATGTTTCAGAATTAACAAGAAAGAATAGGGACGTCGTTTGGAGCAGGGATTAACTTATCTGCTAGGGAAAGAAAAGCGTAGCGGTTTTGTTTCAACGCAATCCCCAAAAGTAAGATCCCTCACTTTATCTATTATTACGTAATTAATATAACTATAAATAAACGTTGCTACAATGGATGGGGCTTTCAATAGGCAGTAAAAAATGGTTCTATATTTTGATATTCTTTAGAGTGTGTTGTCGGGTCGTATTATGCTTCTCCATCGTTTTGACAAATTATGTTGCACAAAATATATTGTCATTAACTTGATGGCCTACACTGTACACAGCACAGTGTACATATTACTTGTATTTGGTAGATTGGATGTATAGCTCTCTAGCTAGAACTGAAGTATTTATTAACAGTCGTCATTGTACTTTTATCTTCTTCCTCTTAAATTATGATGTCGACGTTGGAGAAGATGAAAGGATTTCAATGTTCAACTTTAGAGTAACCCGACCTTTTCGAGCTCCTCCTTTCCAACTCTTGCAATTTCGGCTAACCAAATAATTTGAAGAAGACTCAAAATCGACAAAGATAGGAATGTGAAACGGAACCACATCTTGTGTCTTATCATTCTTGGATCAGATCCACTAAGCGCGTTCCATGCATCCCTACAGTAGTAATAACTCACTGTAACCACATGAATACTCTGCAAATGACAAAAAAGCAGCAAAAATACCTCCCAAAAATACCTTGACCATCGGGAATGCATCAGCGAGTCCCTTTGTGTGTGTGTGTGTGTGCGTTAGTGAGAGATAAGAGAGAGATATGTATGTTATATTAGTACAACTTATTCTCCCTTAAAGAAGATTCTTCCTTAAGAAGGACGAGAATTTACCACTAGGCTTGCGAAAAAATAGGTAGAACACTAGTATATTATATAACTCTTACTTACAACTACGCCATGTTCGTCATCAAAGTTTGCCAGCAAACAAAGTACTTCGAGTAAAAGAAGACATGTAAGTGCACTTTCATTTAAGATGGAAACAGCTCCACATGTAGAAAGAAAGAAACACACACACACACGCAAAATCAGAACTCACCACCAGTACTGATCTCAGAGACACCAAAATAAAATAAAACGTAAAAATGAGCATTGCCTTGAAGTGCTCCCCACTTGAATTTAATAGATAGATTGATATACGAACAATAATTCATTAGCAGAGCGTGGGTTTTTTTTTTTTTTCACAAAGATGAAAGACATAATTAGCTGCATACAAAAACAAAACAAAATCTCACCGTAGTAAATAGCGTCAGTATATGATGGATTATAAAGATTATTCCATCATTCCAAGCAATAGTATCATAAGTATTCTTCAATTGATAGGCGACAAAAAAAAGTGCAATACGTTGAGCCTCTGGTTGATAAGTGAACATTCGTCCTTCGAAGGCGACGGGCATAGCATTTTTTCGTCGTCGGAGGGTCGCGTCAACCATATCATTGACCACATGTCGTGCATTCCATCCAAGAATAGCGACAACGAAACAACTAAAGCATCTACACCAATGTGACGAGATAATATGTTTCGATTGGTCGCGTCATCTAATATTGGGTGAGCATCCTATGAGATGAAGAAATTAAAGCACAGCAAATAAAGACGTGAATGTGAATATGAATGTGAATTGTATTGTTGCGTAGAGGAATTAGATGGGATAACAAATGTATACATGTACAAGTGTACAAGGACACTACTTCTCTTTCGCACCTTGATTGATGTAAAAAATAGCCGCAATGACATTTCAATTCCTATAAGAAATAAGATGATAACTGCCACCCGTACTGAATTGAGACGCATTACTTGGAATTTCACCACCAGAAAAGGATTCTACAGAAAACAGGAATAAGCTGCGGCTTTTTACCGGCTCAACTGATTTGGTATCTCCTTACACATTATGTTGTTGTAAGTATCGAACAGGTGATTTTTTCTGTGTTCGTTTTTGGATTATCTTTAGTATGGATGAATTTGAAGTTTGTTTAACTTTTTTTGTAAATCGTGTTGCACCGTACTACGAATTTGATGCTGCAACAATGCCAAGAAACAACAAAATTAAATTTAGAATACCATGTACGAAGTACAGTAAGCAAAAACTCCTATCTATCGGCGCTATTGGCAATTATTGATGACGTAGCAAACACGCATAAAAAAAATCGAATCTTAAACAAAAATACTAAAATTGTAAAAACCAAGTTAGATTCATCCAATTGAAAAGTCACTTCGAGTACATATTAGAGTTGTGTTGGAAATTACTTCAAGTTAAAGTGTAGCTGTAAGTAAGTAGACAACAACAGAATCAAATTTTCTCAATCCTCCATCACTAAGATAAGCACTGAGCAAAGTCGGTTGCAATGTTCGAATGAAGATGAGGGAAATTTGTTGTGGTCTAATTTGGTCTTCTTCTGATGTGATGGTGTGACTGAAAACATAGATTTTATCTGACAAATCACAAGAGGAGCATGAGAGAGGAGTAGCAATACATAGATAATGAATAAACAGTAAATGCCATATACACTGCTGTATTTCTCTCTATTACTATATTATTATCATTGTTATTATTACTACTGTTTATTTTGTTGTTAGTAGTCCATTAGAATGGGTCCCATCGTTGACAAAGGTGTACTACTTGGTGTACACTTGGCATATCTTTGATGATATTATGATACGCCTTCTTTAAGATTAGCATAGATTTTGTAGAGTAGTATAGGTCCTGCAAAATCAACAAGTTCTGCACATACATCTACTAGACAATTGACTGGATGCTGATGTTGTCTATAATAGGGCTTGTGGGCCATTTCAGTGATAAACACACCATCTTGTTACCCCCCCCCCCCCATTGTGATCAAAAATGGACTACATGAAACCTCCATTTTACTGGTCAATCCTACATAAATTGAAATCTACAAAGTAAGGAGAGTGGTGTTTTCATAACTTCCAGGTTATAAAAGGTTATTGCAATTTCGTTTACAGGAGCACCAGGAATAACGGAATCACTACGGTCACTTTATCACAATATTTCTCACTACGTCCACAGTCATTATATCATTATATTGTCCTTTAAGATGACGCAAATTTAGGCAACAGATTTGCCACAAATTGTTTCTAATGTGCAACTACAACAATCAATTATGCAGAACAGCACATTTAGCCAGTAAGGTACAGCACAGTAAAAAAATTTAGAGGTAAAAATTATATTATATCAAATCATACCATACAGATCACATCATCATGAAATTAAGAGCAGATGTATCATAAGTCATAGATACTATGAATCAACTAGGGATAATCATCTCTGTTGCTACTCCGATCTTCGTAGCCTCCTCGACCTCCACGATAATCATCCGTAGGAGCTCGATCCCCTCTACGCCCGTGTCCTTGAGGAGATCCTCTTCTATCGTAGTCATTCCTGTAACCTCTATCGGACCGAGCAGGTGACCTTCCTCCCTACAAAAAGTATAGTGTTGATAAGAAAGACGATAACAATGGTAAGCTTCTTCGAATGTATATTTCACATCTTACGTGCAATTATTCAATAAAGATAAAAAGGTTGACACTTACGCGTGGCGGCTGTACCGGTGAACGACTTCGAGAACGACTACTACGTCGAGAGCCCCCACGATAACCACCACGATCAGGAGACCCCCCACGATAACCACCGCGATCAGGAGAACGATCACGAGGACCACGGAAGTCATCTCGATCGCGTCCTCCTCCACGGAAGTCATCTCGACCACGTCCTCGATCATCATTGTATCTATCTCCTCCTCCCCGACCATCATGATAATCTCGATCCCGATCCCCCCCGCGATCTCCACGATCACCACCACGATGGTCCGGAGGAGCACCCCTATCACGACGATCATCGCGATTACGATCATCACGATGTCTATTTCCCCCGCGACGATCATCACGGTATCTACTACCGCCTCGTCGACCACCATTATCATCGGGTCGTTGACGGGCCACATACTCGACCGTCAACACGCTCTGTTCGAGACGTCCACCGTTGGTAGCGTCCTTAGCCTTAGTAGCTTCATCGATGGTTCGGAACTGCACAAAAGCGTAGTTTCTTTTCATATCAATTCTCACCATTTCTCCAAATGGTTCAAATAACATCTTAAGATCTTCTCGTTTGGTTGTTTCCTCCGAGAAATTCACCTTACAACGAGGAGTAGGGAAGAAGGAATCATTTAGATTTTAAAGTTAGTCAACACGAAAAAGGATTAGTAAAAAATGCATAAAATATGTTCAATACTTATACATTAAAAATATACATCCTGTATTTTTACGTACCACAAAGAGAGTATCAGAGGGCTTAATGTTCTTGCGACGGTCATCCTCCTTCCGTTTGACCCTTCCGTCACCTCTAGCAAACTCAGCTCGCAAAGCATTTGAAACTTTTCCAATCTCCCTAGACATAGAGTAGAAGTCAGTGATGAGTGGTGAATGGTGAGTAGTATATTTGTTGTAATGAGTGATGAATGGAATTGATAATAATTCGGCGATTTGAAGTTTTCGCAAATCACATAATGAAGAAGAAGGAAGAGTATGATGGACAGGAGAAGAAGTTGGTCAGATAAAGTTAGTCCATGAAGGGAGGATGGATAGTATTCGTATGATAGGAAGGAGGGAAAGTGGATGAAGAAAGAAACATTGGATGAAATTGTTTTAAATATCGGGTTGGACGGAAGACGAAGAATGGCGAAAAGCGAAGGGTGCGTAGTTTTTCACCAAAGTATATCCAATAATGATGTGGGGATGTTTGGTAGATTAGGATCGATTCAATTCACTCGTTCACACTCTTTCTTCACTACTCAAAACACGTAGAAGACATATCTGGCGTTCTTCTTGCTTACATTCCGCTGATGGCCGCAACGAAGCGCTCCGCGTTGTCTTTATCTGTCGCATCAACTGCATCCTTCAAGAAAACGAAACAGTAACCCCGTTTCTGGTCGAGACGGTCTACGGGGATAGGGCGGAATGCATCCTGGTCAGCACTGGGTGTAGCGATGCTCATTGGTGCATGGAAGATATTCATAATATCGTCAGCCGAAAAGTTGTCCTTCAAATTTCCAAGGAATACTGGTCTCATCGCAGCGCCACCAACGATACTGTCGGTGGTCGCCTCTTCTCCAGCATCCTGCTTAGCCGATGCATTGGCTACGTCATCATCAGTGGTGACGTCTTTCTGACCACTGATAGTCGGATCTTGGGCAGGAGCAGCTTCCATATTGATCTTAATTTTCTTTTTAACTTAATTTGAGAAGCAAGAAAGACATACAGTAACACATGAGTTTACCCGGGCTGTTACTGTACGTTCAGCATTGAATGCTGTACACTGGATACTGCATCTGTTGGTAACTTACCAGTATTTTAGTCTTAAATCTGGCTTAAAAAAAATCGCGCATCCTCCCTACCGCACAATAACCATAGCGCAGGACTCAACTTTGTACGGTGTCCTAATTTAGCTACAGTACAGTACCGCCAGTAATAATGACAAAATATAACACAAAACACTTTCAACACAAATTAAAAATAACATTGGAGTTTAATCATTGTACGTTTCACAGACAATCGATGATTGGTGAAACAGGATTATAATAGTCTTACTCTTCGGTCTTGTAAGATTCTATTAAAGCTGGAAGGGTTGATACTCTTGACCCTTATATTGAAAGACTACTCACGGTTGTTCTACCAGGATATCTAACCCCTTCTTGTCAGCGAAACTTCCGTAGAAGAATGGCGTAACTTTCTGTAGATATATCTATAGTAACGTGGCACGATACTAACGATGATGTTCAAACGCAAAAGTTGTTATTAACACACTTGTTTATTTAGTCTATGGTTATTACAATTTCTCAACAATAAAAGACAGTAATTGTTCATTTTTCGTAATCGAGGTAATTCTGCTCTTTCTTCGTATTTTAGTATTGCGGTTTCCAGTAACCCTGCATACAACTTTCTGTTCCTAACTCACTTCGCCTCAATGCATATATATCGCATTAGCGGTTCAAAGGTGGACATCGACATCTGTTCGATTTCCATATGTATAACACTCTTCATAATCGTGTTCTATGTATTCGGACACTCTTCCTAATCGTGTTCCGATTTGTATAAATATACCTAAGCACTTCTCTTATTTGCGCTCGGTTCCAATTGCTTCGACAACGGCTTCGACAAGGTCACTTCAACTCCCAACAGTACGATGTTGGCTTTTAGCTAACTTTCGGTTCTCTTTTATCTCAATAATGCATACACGTGCATTTCTCCTCACTAATCTGATCGCGCTTGTATTTCTACTCCGCGGGGCTTATGTACGACATATGACTCCTACATCGAGTACTATGTATAATTTAACACTCCCCATTGGTCGTAACGATTTCTGCTAACTCCGATTCAGTAATGTGACGATCGACTTCTAATGTATCATCAAAATATAACGCGGCCGTGTTACCTCCAAAATGAAAGATTGGGCGGATCAATTCGTACGTACTTTGATAACCCCAATGTTTCGTAAGTATATCTGCAATATTACTTTCCGATTTAATATGTTGCAGATTAATGAAACCACTTGCAATTAAGCTTCTAACAAAGTGAAATGACAGAATGTTATGTCGTTTATGTAACTTTGCGTCCGGTATGGTTGCACTATTGATCATCGCGTCATTGTCTCCCCATGCGTAGTCTTCATCTCCTACTGGTACTCCAAGGTATCGTAGATACTGTCGGTGATCAATGATCTGTTCGAAACAGGTTCGACATGCCAGGAATTCAGATCCGTACGTTGCGGTTTCCGTGGTAGATTGTTTCTTGGAATACCAATCGACGGGAGTCTTGTTGTAGAAGTGAACTACACCTGTAACTGCTTTTCCTGATAGTACGTCATGCATTAGATTTGCATCGAAGTAATGGGTCAAAACGATTCGTTTTCCCAGTGGAGTTGGTGCATCTTTAGGGATGTCTTCAGTTGGGTTTCCATATACAGAATGGCTCCAATCGTAGGGTGGCATTGGTGGAATACCGGAATAGTCTGGTTCATCAACTCGAAACCGTAGTTTGAAATGCCTGAACTTGCATAAGAATCCGTAGATACGCTTGATTCTTTCAAGATGTCCCTTTCGTGGTTGCGCTCTAAAGCTTGATAAGCTCATTACTGCGGATTGTATATCCCATCGTCCAATAGAGATTGCCCATTGCATAGCTCCTATTAATGATTGATATATTTCAATACCGTCTTGGTCAAGAAACTCGGTTACATCAAGTTCTGGATGGTCTCCCTTCACTAGCGGTGATCTGTGCTTCTGGTTAGGCAATTCCTTGAAATATTGCTTGTAGGCATCTTCCATCTTGTCTATGTACCGGCTTGGGTCCATACATAATACTCCATCAGAGTCTCTCTCAAATCCACAACCTAAGTGGAAGTTAACTTCTCTGAACCTTTCAGTTTGAAGTTGTACGGTGCTGACGACAGCTGGTTTAGGAACTCCCTAGGATTCTCCATAACAATGCATAGGTCATCAACATATGTGGCCACATATTCGTACACGTCTCTTGTAGGACATTTTCTCATGAAAATACTTGATTCTGCTTTGGATGGGTAGAATCCTAGGTCGCGTAGACAATCAGATAGCAAAATGTTGAATGCTTTTCCGCTAAGTCTTAATCCGTAAAGAGCCTTATCGATGATAAGAAGGTTTCCTTGTAGCTCCCCAAATTCTGGCCCTGCTTTGATGCATACCTTTTCGGTGGTCTTTGCTTCAAGATAAGCATTTCCAATATCAGTAGCCCATGGGGTCATGCCGTTAAGTTCTCCTAAGAATATGCATGTACGTAATCCGCGTAATGAAACAACACCTGAGTAAACAGATTCGAGTGGCGTATCCGTTAGGTTACCATTAGCTACAACTCGAGCTTTATGCCTGCCATCGTGTTTCACATCAAAGATAGTATGAACTTTGATCTTGCGATAACCTTCTGGTATCTTTGCATCATGGAATTCTCCCTTGTTCTTGAATACTGCATAATCCGTTAATTGTGCATGTTCCAATACATTTGCTTCTTGCCATTTATGATTACCGTTCCTTTCGTCAAACTCAAGGGCTTCCTTGTAGTTACGCGGTATAGAGAATCCATACTTGTACTTAGGAGTAACACGGAAGGATCGTAGCTTGGCTTGTTTCACAAGTCGTCGAATATGCTTATCTCGGTTAGCAATTCTTTTAAAGCGTTTCCATCCTTCCAATTCGAGTAGGTCAAATTTCTTGGCATAGATAGCAAGATCAACAGGAATGTCCTTAGCAAGGAAGTCCAATGGTTCAACCGAAATTGCTCCCGTTTCCCAAGCTGTTCTGACGTTGTAGTCACTCCCCATTCTATCCTTGTGTCCCACAGGAGTATGTACGTGTCCTAAGATAGTACGAAATTTCCAATGATGTCCGTCTTCATTGTTCTGTTCTCTTTCGATGTAGTCCAGAATTTCGTTGTACGACATGATGTCTTCTTGGGAACTGTGATCATAGTTTAGCTTGAACTTGATTAGATTCATATCCTTTTCAACTTTGCCTTCAAAGTCTTTGATAAGTTCTACAACTCGTGCTCTATTAACTTCACCTCTCTCGTCGGGTTTGGTTAGGAAAACTCTTCCTACTAGATCACTTGGTGGGGGCGCTATTGCTACCAACGGTTTGCCGTCGTCTCCGAGTATCGCGTTGCCATTTTCGTCTTTAAGAGGAAACTCAAATTCTTTTCCCAAAAGATATTCATTCTCCCCATTTTCTCGAAGATAGACAAATGAATCTAGCTGTTCCTTGATAGATGTGTCACGTTGCTTGAGGACTTGTTGACGAGTTGCGGTAGACGGCTGTGGGTTGGTGGGATGGTTGATATCAGTATTATTGACTGGGTCAATAGTGTGGTAACTCCTTTAACGTTTAAGTTTTGAAGGGGTTTATGTCGTGAACTACGTCGTAAACCTTTATCCTTAGTTTTATCCAGAGGATTTAAGTCGCTTAAACGTTTCTGTTTTACATGACGTTGTGGTCCAGTAGGAGATGCACGTTTTGGCGACGCCGTTTTAAAATGACCAGTCTGCTGTTCATTCGAGTCGTTAAATCTTGCATCTAATTCTGCCTGGAGTTGAATTTCGATATCCTTGGATATTGCTGATTCATCAAAATCGTTAAAAGTATTTCCCGAGGTTACTTCTTTTAACTTATTGTTAGCAATATCTTCTGCCGGAGAAAGGATATTTTCAACATTGAATAGATCTTTGTCTACCGTGACAGGATCTTCGCGTAGGTTCTTCATCGTATTGTCCCGTGCAGTACGTATGGCTGAACGACAAATTTCGTTTCCAGTTGTATCGGAAATGATTTTGTAGGTCATCTTGTTACCTATATGTTCAGAGATTCCTACCCATCGACCTCTCATTTCTTTGGACTTACTTGGGAAATGCTGTTCTGATTCATCAACGAGATAATAGACAGGTTCCCAAAAATAGAAGTATAGCAGAGGGCTAATATCAGTCATTTGAAATGTTGCGATTTGTAGTGGGCTCTTGTTTCCCTCTCCGATGGTTGGATCAACACAATTGTTGAGACAGAATATAACATAGGATAATGCTAGAAACCAAACGTAGGGAGGGCAACCGCTGCGGTCCATTACTCGGTTCGTGTACCGTTTGACGGTTTGCCATCGATTTTCAGCATAGTTTTGGTGCTGATATTTGGATTCGCATTGCCATAATGAGATACAAATGTCTCGAAGGTACACTGCGTTTTTCCATCCTCGATACATAGGAGCATTATCTGCTACTAGTCCAGTGGGACATCCTCTTTGACGGACACGATCTTGGAAGCAAAGTAGAAAGTCTTCAGCATTCTGATGTTTTACTTTGTATGCATCGGTGAGTTTCGATTTTCGTCCCACGAAGATATGTGCACATTTCTCACCACCGTTGCATGCAGGAGTATCTGAATAGATCATGTCGGTGGCATCGTCTTCATCACGGCGTTTGAGATTCGCAGAAGGATTAGGTGATTTGAACATCTTGTGCAGATATGAGGCTGGGGGTAGTTTCATATTTTGAGTTGTATGCTTGAAGGTAGCTTTAACAACAGAAGCAGGTAGATGTGCAAAGTACTTCCTTTTGGATTCATAATCGATGACCGTGGGTACAGAATATCTTGGTGTAAGAGGATTCATTACATTAGCAATGTCGGTAGCATTAATGTCATATTGTTCATAATAATCGAGTCTTCCTTGATAGATTAGACGTTGAGTAGATTCATCCATTAAAAAGTCTTCCCAGTATTCGTGTTCAGTCGGTCTGAAGGTAGATAAGTCATCAAGATACGAGGTGTCTGATTTTGTATCTACGAATACTGTGGAGTCCTGGGGTTTATCTACTGAATCGTAGAATAGTAGATCGTCCATCTTCATTTCTTCAATAACGTCGTCGATGATATTAGGTTGAAGTGGATGAGGATCCGTTGAAAAGAACTCGATGCCGTCTACCATTGTAGGGGATTCGTTATCATTGACCATATTATCAATAATTGGGATTGGTAAATCATTAGCTGTAACAGCAGATGGTTTCTTATCAATCAGTTCTTGTTTAGAGGCTGCAGCTTTGAGTCGTTTCTCTTTGATTCGGATACGGCGTTTGAGCTTACTTTTTCTAAGTCGAGGACATTCAATTTTCTCCCCATTGGAGTCATCGATTGGATCGTTCCATACAATTGTAGTTGGTTGTTGAATTTATTAACTACAGGTTCATCATCACTTGAGGAATCTTCTTCATCACCTGAGGAATCTTCTTCTTGAGCTCGACATTGTAAACCAGGCATAGATCCAACACTGTCATCATCGTCATGTTCAATTTCAACGGTTTGAACTGTTGCACGTATTGGTCTATGTTCTTGTTTAGAAAGATAGTCGTAATTAATATTACCTTCTTGATCGTAGAACTCGTTGATAGCGGAACGTGGCATAGGAGGAAATTGCTTGAGCATTTCTTCAGGTGTACGGCTATCGTCATTCAGATTAGGATTCCATTCGGCAGGTGAGGTAAACTGTACATGTGTAAGTTCTTTAATCTCATCATTGGTAGGATATGTTTGGCGAATGTACGGTAGTCCAGAGCGTATAGATAATGGTAACTGATATCCGTCTGCAGTTTGAATACGTTGTGGCCCGCCATAGGCTGTCGCTGTATCTCCAACGAGATTATTATGCGCTTGGAACTGACATTTCGAGTGAATCGATTTTTCTTGTTCAGGTACATGAGCATATTGATGAAATATGGCTAGAATCTTGCCTCTGTTTGTAACAATTACAGAACAAAATGTTCCAAGTCTCTTGCCAGTCATTTGATGATCACCTGCAATACCTATATTGACACGTCGTCCGTCAGCATTGTAAGACATGAGTCTCATATCTCTGCCTCCAATTCCACCATTAGCTCCGCCATCCATTAATGCGAGTGGTTCATTAAAGAATTTCGTTGCATTAACGGAGACGACGTAGTTGTCTTTGGAAGTATTTGGTAGATGACAATCGACTTGATCAAAACGTGATTGATTTTAGCCATAGCTGCCGTATATGCGATATGACCAACAACTTTACCATCTTTACCTATTACTGGTGTGGTTTTGTTGGCCATGAATCGACGTGGATCGGCTAAAGGCAGCTCAGTCTTCCTTGGTAATTCCTTCTTCTTGAGTATACCTTGATTGGGCTGTCTTCGTCTTGCTGCATTTGCCGTCAAATCAGTTGCTTCTATGACAGATGTATCGTCAGCATCATCAGCGTCGTATACGTAGGTATGCTCTGATTGGCCGGATGCGTCGGAGTCATATCCTTCAAAATCGCTAATGTAGACACCTAACTCACTATTTTTCTTAGCACCTTGCTTAGTGGGATGGTTTTTGATTTTAAGAATCTGTTTCTTAATATCATTGGGTGCCTTACTCCATGCAATCCGTAAATCTCTTGGACACTTTTCGAAGATTGGTTTCGGTATTTCAGTGTCAGGGTCTCTTTCACGAGGAGGACGACGATTCTTCTGGAATGCTGCATAGGCTTGCATTGTACTTTCAGCGTGTTCGGTCATAGGTTCGTTGGATACGGACATATGAGCTAAGAACTCGTCAATTCCATCGTCAGTGTCGCCATAGTCTACATTCATTTCTTCATTGTAAAATGATTCTGATGTAGCTTGATGAGCTTGACGAGATGGTTTCTTGTATGGCGTATATAGATCATGATTCTTGGCTGATTTGATAAGAAATGAGATGTACTCATGATACGTAACAGGTCTAGATGATCCAGCTAAAGCGCTTCCTCGTTTACTATCTTGACATGATTGCCAGGAGTTAATTAACGCGGAATCGGTCATGACTGCTGTTTGCAATAATGTTATCTTTACCGAATCATCCATGACGTTAGTAGCTAGTTGATCGTACCGTCTGGAGGTATCTTGAAATGAAGTAAGAAATTCATGTCTTGTGTTGAAATCGCTGAATTTCAATGCAATTAATTTCTTCATCAGTGTGGTTGAAGCTATCTGAGCTGCATCTGAGTCATTCTGATGATCTTCGTGATTTCTCCATACATATAACGGATCGTCTGGACGGACCATAAGAAGACCTAGACCTTCGGGGTTCTTAAGAACTACACACAAGATTTGAGCGAAGTAATTAACTTGAAGTCTTGCTAGTTCTGCATCGGGTCCACTACGTACTGAGCATGTTGATGATCGAAGATCGGGATTGAAATTAGGATCCAATACTCTTTCCAATGTATCTTGGATAATTTGTCTTTTAAAATTTAGTTTCCAATCTTGATAGAAAGCATCGTTGTTGATGGTCGGGTATTTTACAGGATCTCGAGGCTTTCGATTCCAACTGATAAGTGCGGCTTCATCATCTTTTAAAGTGATAGGGCCTGAAACTATCATTGTTGGTGAGCCAGGTCCACCTGTTGTAGTCGTTGCTGGTATAACTAACGTTCGAAGATATGTAGCTTTACCAGTTATTGCACGTTTCCAGTTTAACATATCCGCATAATCCCATGTAGACGGATCGTCACAATCGATGACTCCACCAGCAAGAGCAACGGCAGCAGCGGTCTCTAGATAACAACAAAAGTGTACACAGTTTTGTACTTCCTTGAGTGGTGTTATATGGAGAGTCTCTTCGGTGCCTGCAGTGGTTGGCTTTTTGTATTTAAACGTTGGCAAATCATCAATTTCAATAGAACGAAATTGTTCAAATGTGTGGATGTGGTTCTGATCTAACACAAGGTATATCGGATTTGTTGCCGTCGTACATTTCAACATATTCACCAAGAGGACTTCGAGTTGCGCATCGAAAGGAGTGGTCGCCATCTTGGGTGAGCTAGTATTACTAGGCGTAATGTTAGTAGCAAATGCACGTCGGGTTGTTAAGTTACGGACTCTGAAATTGCAGATCTCGGTTAGCAATGTATCAAGGCGTTCTGTTAACGTAGCTCTGGAAGAGAAGGTAAAGGAGGAGTCTCTGGAAGAGAAGGTAGAGGTACGTTAATAGGAACTGGATTTCTGGCAGTAATTTCGTAACCTTTTACGTAAGGATCGTGTACTGTTGGAAATGTTCCGAGCGTAAAAGACGTATCAATGACTTCTTCAATAGGTTCAGGTGGACTGGGACGTTCCGGAACACTAGATGTATCTGTACTTGAACTATCTGGTAGAGGTAGTCTAGGCGGAGAGACGTAGAGTGGATCGCCGGGGCGTAAGCCGCTATAAGCGCTTGCTGTGCTTTCGTCTTCTTCTCTAGCTGTGTTTACTTCTACCTGGATATTTAAAAGATTATTTTCTATATCGGCTTCCTCTTGATTAGTATCACCAGATGGTGTATATCTAATAGTCGGAGCTCTTGAACGAGTAGTTCTGCGCGGTTCGGTGTGTGAACGTTATAACCTAGAGAGGTTAGTTCAGTCCGATGGTTAGCGTCTGCCCAAAAAGGGGGACTACGAGTTCCTTCACCTAACGCTTCGGGCGCTTGGTTTCCACTTGTTGCTTCGGAATAAGTGGATCTACTATCGTTATCACTTCCTTCAGTAGGTAGTGTTTCGTTAGTATCCTCTTGTTCTTCTTGCTGGCTCATTCACAGTTGAATGGCTTCTCTAGTTCTTATTTGTTAAGACTTGAGGTTATTGTAATTTAGACTTCTTTCGAGATCGTTAATTCAATAATTACAATTAAATATAATTGGATCTCCGGTCCTTTTGTCGTTCAGATGAACTAAAAAGAAAGTTGATCAGCACGTTTATAGGATAAACCGTGCGACTGTTAATCTGTACGTTTCACAGACAATCGATGATTGGTGAAACAGGATTATAATAGTCTTACTCTTCGGTCTTGTAAGATTCTATTAAAGCTGGAAGGGTTGATACTCTTGACCCTTATATTGAAAGACTACTCACGGTTGTTCTACCAGGATATCTAACCCCTTCTTGTCAGCGAAACTTCCGTAGAAGAATGGCGTAACTTTCTGTAGATATATCTATAGTAACGTCGTACGATACTAACGATGATGTTCAAACGCAAAAGTTGTTATTAACACACTTGTTTATTTAGTCTATGGTTATTACAATTTCTCAACAATAAAGACAGTAATTGTTCATTTCTCGTAATCGAGGTAATTCTGCTCTTTTCTTCGTATTTTAGTATTGCGGTTTCCAGTAACCCTGCATACAACTTTCTGTTCCTAACTCACTTCGCCTCAATGCATATATATCGCATTAGCGGTTCAAAGGTGGACATCGACATCTGTTCGATTTCCATATGTATAACACTCTTCATAATCGTGTTCTATGTATTCGGACACTCTTCCTAATCGTGTTCCGATTTGTATAAATATACCTAAGCACTTCTCTTATTTGCGCTCGGTTCCAATTGCTTCGACAACGCTTCGACAAGGTCACTTCAACTCCCACAGTACGATGTTGGCTTTTAGCTAACTTTCGGTTCTCTTTTATCTCAATAATGCATACACGTGCATTTCTCCTCACTAATCTGATCGCGCTTGTATTTCTACTCCGCGGGGCTTATGTACGACATATGACTCCTACATCGGAGTACTATGTATAATTTAACACATACGGGTGATAGGGCATTCGTTCTTCCTTTAAGAACGGCCCTCGTGAAAATCGATGTATTCAGAATCAAATGGAATCCGGAAACAGTCATTTGATGGAATTTTGGTAGTCCATGGCGATGGAGTATATTATTCAATTGATGCCCTTTTAGTGCGGATTCAAGCAGTTCAACTGTGTTGATACCACAGTTGACCAGTTTACGAGTTACCTTGTTGATCAACGATTAGGCTTGCGTCGTCGTTGATTGATTGATACAGCCACCACTGTGTGGTGTAATAGAACATGGCTTGTGGAAGACCTCGCGTTCATTCATCAGGACCAATTTCAGTGATCATCCGATCATACCGAGCTTGTAGAACCTAAAGATGATCGTCGTGTCGGTCTGTCTCTCTTTGAGGTAACGCACTGTATCACCATGTAGGGCAGTCTTGATGACATCGATAATTGCTGACGTAGTCTCCTAGCAGCTTCTGCAACACTGCATCCTTCAAAGAGTTCAACTAGTGCAGCAATATCGCGAATTCCCGAGAGTTTCAGTTTCTCGCGATAACATCAGAGTAGTCAATGAGTGTTCGGAGTAGGAGTATCGTATTCATACTGACGAGAGGGACGTCATCATCATCTAACATCGTAGCTTTTGATTCGGACGGGTGCCCGTATTTTTGACACGTTGTGCTGTGAGGTACACAACTGTTTCAAAACAATGCGCCTTGTTGATTGTTATGGGAGAT